>CP126895.1:33387500-34087345 GCA_030440675.1 Furcifer pardalis | reverse complement strand
TTGGCACCCAAGCCATTAGTCCTCAGGGTTGTCAGGTTAGCTAACTGCTGCCTAACACTCTGCCTTGAGTCTCTGGCAGTCTGGCCTACTCTATTACCACAGCAGGATAACCTGGCCAGATTGTATATAACCTGTGTACAGTATATGGAAACTTAGAAGACAAAAATGTACCTTAGTAAAAATTGTGATTGACACACTCTTGTCATTCAGTTTAGGCAAAACTTTTGCTGCCAACTTCAGGACCAAGGATTTGATCCAGTGAAGTGCTATTCCTTTCAAGCCAGGTTGACTTTCCACTGTGGCAGTTATTCAAGTGACTGGAGTAATCAAACATTTTGGAAAAATGGCGGTTCTGTAGGTAAAGACATTTCTTCATGCTATGATAAATCCTTTGGACGACAACTGCTTTTTCTATACATAATGTATCTAGAGGTTTTTCTTTCTTTCTGGTACCTTCATTTTCCTACCTATTTGCTGTACAAATAGTAGCACTAATTGGCACACAGTTCCCAATTTATGACCTGTAGCTTACACGTTGAAGTACTGTATCCTTCTCTAGTTCCATGGACGTTTGAGATAGAACAAGACTGTTTAATGGTGCCGGGAGTTGGTTTGCCATTTTTTGGCCGCATGGTCTCAGAAGCAAAAGAGGGGTGGAATTTGGAATATCTGACTATGCAGGAGAGGGAGAAAATTATTGGCATTCCTACTGGGGTAGGAAGAACTTGTTGTGGCAGCAACTTGTAGTGAAGTGGAAGCAGGCTGGAAGATGACTGTTGGTGCCTCCAGGTCTGAACAAGGATGTATGTCTCAGTTGACCATTTCAACTTGGGAGTTTATACTGTTTTAAGGAACAGACAATAGGGAAGGTCAAGAACAAAATGACAATTTAGGGGCAACAGAGGAAATTCCTGCTGGATCATATGTCGGAACCAGAAGAGAAATAGTCTGAGTAAGCCACAGTCAAATTGCCAGAGAAGTGAAAAGGAGCCATGGCAATGCAGAGAATTGGACTCAGGCTGCTGAAATGCTGCTCTTTTCTCAGCAAGTGCTTTTGAAGCAATCAGCCTTTTCATATAGCTAGAGCTACGGTACACTTTCTCATTGCTGCAGCCACTTAGGGAGCCCTTCTTCTGAAGCATCTTCAGTGGAAAACTCCCACTCCATTTTGGGCAAGCACTACCATCCTCTTATCCTAATGACTTATCACCCCAATGTTTGGGGATACCTGTACCAATTAGTTTCTGAGAAAGCCCCTTCATCAAGAGGCAATTCATCCACTATCATCCCAATGGAGGCCTCAGCCTGCTCCAGAGGAGAAAATATACCCTCTTGTTGGTATTACTCTACCTAAGGAGAGAAGTAGCAGTGGACGCTGGGAGAACTGAGCAAGAGAATTACCCTCGACACCCTATGAACGGATATGAGCCTCAAAATCCAGGAAGAGCTTTATGGCAAGAACAAACATTCTTCAGGATATGCAAGAGCAAAACCAAATTAGAAGATGGAGGAAGGAGCTCACTGGACAAGGAATAACATTAAAAGATAATATAGCTAAGGAACTCAACCTCACTTGGATGACTCTGAATAGGATTAGGGTTGGGTTGTCTAAATGTAAGACCAACATGCTCAAGTAGGGCTTACTGGCTGAAAACAACACTGTGTGAATGTGGAGAGATACAGAATATGGCTCCTTTGCTGGTCTGCCGATTACTACCGGAAAAATGTACCAATGAGGTTTTAATTTTGGCCAATGACAAAGCCAAAAAAGTGGTTTCATTTTGGCAGTTTAAAGTTTGATCTGGACATGAAAGAAGAATTATCAGGCAGCTGTGGGTGAACTGGTTTTAAGACACCATACTTCCTTAAAAATAGTATACAGTTGTGGTTTTCATTGGAACTGAGAAGGCCTGTTTAAAGGCATATGACATTTTCGATCTTTTTGTGAGAAATACTTATTTTTCATGCTGACACGTGGTTAGCAATAGCAATTACACTTATGTTCCTCCCAATAGTGCTTTATGCACTCTCTCAGCAGTTCACAAGTTAATTAGCATTTGCTTCCAAAATGCTGGGACCTCATTTTGCTGATCTCAGAAGGATGGAAGACAGAAAGGCTGAGTCAACACTGAGTCCGAGTCAGGACTGAACTCACAATGTTCTGGCTGCAGTACACCAGTTTAACCACTGCACCACCAGGTTACATTCAGTGAGCAACAAAACAAAACATGCAAGGACAGCATGAAACTTAAACATGTGACAATTTAAAGTTATCTTTCACTTTTTTAGCATAAGTCTATAGGAGTGATGCCGAACCTTGGCACTCCAGGTGTTCTTGAACTTCAAACAGGAGTACTAACTTCAGGTTTGGGTAATTGAAGTCCAAGAACACCTGGAGCATCAAGGTTCTCCATAACTGGTCTATATCTACAGATACAGATGTGCAGAGCTGTATGTATTAACTATAACTATATTTAGCTGTTCCATATATCTTTATTATTAATTTTCTAAAGACAAAGTCAACAAAATATGCTTTAAAATGTAATTTACAGTTTAAGGAATCTGATTTTTTGCAGTACACTAATAACATTTTTATTCCCCCACTTTTTGTGTGTGTGTGTGACTCTCCCAAGATTCCTGTGGTATTGATCCAAATCCAGACATAGTAACTGTTTTAACTCTGGTGATGATTGGGTTCATGACAAAATCTATCATTTTCCTATGTGTTTGTAGGCTGAAAAGGTAAGGTCTGTTTTGTTTTTGTTTTAATAGTTCCATGCTAATTTCTGTCAAGTACAGGTGAAAGGAAGTCATGTGTATTGTAGAGCTCTAATGAAATGGAATGTCCATACTAAGCATTTAGATGACATATTTCATGGTGGATCAAGGGAATGGATCAATTATGCCTTTCTGGTTGGGGTCCATTTCATGTTGTAAACCCATTCCATCTCCTTATCTATGTTTTTCTATGTGCACAAAAATTGCATGCATGTGGCATATAGTTTCACTAAAACCTGTCTCTTTGTGCACATTTCCACAGAAACACACCTTATTGTAAGCATTTTAATCACTTGTGTAAACCAAAAATTACATCAGAAATTGTGGAGATGTATGTATTCCATTCCATAATTGTAATCAAGCCACAAGACAAAGGTATCTGGAACTGGAAATGAGGCCAGTCCACTTAAAAATGCAGATGAAACAGAGATAAAGGGTGAGAGAAGGAACATGCACTTTATTTTTTTATATGGGAAAATGAAAATGGTACATATAGTTTTATATGGAAGTACACAAAGTACATATCAGGACCTTAAAATGAATTGTGTATGATAAAATTGGATGTTGGAGATTTATTTTCTCTCCCTTCCCTCCAAGAATACTGCAAACTGCATGCTGGGGTTTGGGTCAAATTGGGGCACTCTTTGTCATCATCATCATCATTATCAAGATATGCAGAGCTAGTGTGATGATGGAGCCCGAGGAGTGGTTTGAAGGGAGGTATTTTCTGTGCAAGACAGGAAGAACAGGCAAAGTAGACAATGAAACTGGCATCAGCAAGGAATGATCTACTATAAAAGGTTCAACATGTTTTGCATAGGTTTTTAATACTATTTTTTACAATAATTTTTACAGAATTAGGCAGACACTAATGCCCATAGTACCAGATGCTACAAATATATATTCTGAACTGTTCAGTAGTTACCATGGGGACTTCCAGGTAAGGTACCAGAGACTTCTTGTGCTTTCTTTTTTTCTTAGTGGGTCTGATATTTCCTTTTCCTCAAACCTGTTTTCATAGATTGATTCCCCTGGTGTTGATCTGTTTTCTTATATGTTCAGTAACGTAGTTAAGGTGGATTGAAACACTTCAGATATTATACTGGACTTGACATGATGAGAGATATCTGGATTTTTTTTTCTGGGGGGGAGGGGATAGTCTTAACTTGAATATGTGTTTAATAGATAATATACAGTGGGGAATCAAATCTCCAGTCTCCAGCCAGATCCTTGACTCTATGGCAGGAAAAAAATGTGTATTGAAACATTGTTGGGTATTCTTGGGTGGATTTGGGTTAGCCAATCAGACAGGAGTCAACAGATCACAAAAAGGAGGAAATTGGCAGCCAGCCTGTGTTTGCAGCTTGTTCAGGCTTCTTCTTCTATAATTGTTGAGATTTCCAGGTGACACAGCTACAGCAGTCACCTTAACAGGATGCAAACATGGAGTGACTGCCAATTTTCTCCTTTCTCTCATTTTTTTTCTTTTGGTTTTCTAGTTTCCAGGGCTGTAGCCAGGATTCTAGATCGGGGATGGGGGTGGTTCAGGAGGGGCAAAAAAATTCAGGAGGGGCAACAATGTCACACTCACATATATAATATTGGCACCACGGGGCAGGCGGGGGTGGTGGTGTTAGTTCAAGAGGGTTTTGCCACCACTGGCTCTCCTGGCTATGGCCCTGCTAGTTTCCAAGCCTTTTTAAAAAAGGAAAGCAAAAATAAAAATAAAAATAAACAATCTTTAAAAAAAAGACTTTTCTCTTTCTCCCTAAAATATTGTCCTGGCTTTTGAATTCCCAAAGACCGATTCTTTCAACAAACTGATGCAAATACATTTCCTTTTTTAAATAAAATAGAAGCTCCATTGCAATATTTTTTAAAAAAGGGGGGTTAAAGCTCAAGGCTAATTCACATTGTACATTGTGTAACTGATGAAAAATAACAGTACGTAATCTGATTGTCCTAATCTTGGAGCACTTCTTGTAATATATGGCAAACTAGTTACTCTCTCATTGAGTTATCCAGCCAACTTTTTATTTATCCATTGCTTGAATAATATTGTTTGGCATGATTTAGGGATGATTCTGGCTCATTTTGCAGCTTTAAAATTAATTTTAAGAAACAGTTTTGCTACCCCAAAGTGATACTTCAGGAACATGTTACTATCAAAATAATGAGTTTACATGTTGTTTCTAAAATGTAATGACTCCTGCCAACACATTACTTTTTAAAAATAATGTTCCAAGCTGTTTTAGATTATTGCCAGAATACTATTGCCAGAAACTGCACATGAAAGGATAAAGGAGCCTCCCGTGGCCACGGGAAGCTCGAAGATACCGCCCACACCGTGCCCTGCGCCCTCCCGGTCCTTCCACTGGCCCGGAGGATAAAGGAGCCTCCCATGGCCACGGGAGGCTCAAAGACAATGCCAACGCTGCACCCTCCCGGCCCTTCCACTGGACAGGAGGATAAAGGAGCCTCCTGTGGCCACAGGAGAATCAAAAACTCCACCGTGCCCCGTGTCCTCTTGGCCCTGCCACTGGCTGGGAGGATATAGGAGCCTCCCATGATCACAGGAGGCTTGAAGATGCCGATGCCGCCATGCCTTACATCCTCCCGGCCCTGCCACCCTAACGGACTCCTTCTTTCACCCAGTCCGGCCCGGGGAGAGGAGACACAGCTGTGTCGGGGGCTGGCGGCTATGAGACCTGCTGCCACCTCCCCCCCCCCCGGACTCCTTCTCTTGCCCGGTGGCCCAGGGAGAGGAGATGTAGCTGGGCGTCCTCCATCCGGGAGGAGGAAGGGACACCAGCTGCAGGAAGCAGCAGCTGATAAAATCTGTGCTGCCGTTTTACCGGACTCCTGACCAACGTCCTTTGGCCAGGAAGAGGAATTGGTCTATAGCCACAGGTGGACGTTTTTGCATTATAATGTTTTCTACTATGATGTATATTGTTCTATTGAAACTTATTGCTCTGTTGCACTACATGCCATGGTATTTTGATTGTACTGTAATGTGTATTGATGTGTAATGTGTACTGACCTACTATATGATATTTACTGTACTTTGCTGTTTTGTTATATTGTATGCTATTGTATTTTTATTTGCACTTTAATAGTGATATTGGGGGACTCTATGAGCTGCTCTGAATCAGTTGCTACCAAGGAGAGCGGGATACAAATCTAAAATTAAATTAAAATTAAATTAATTAAATTGAATTAATTAATTAACAGTTGAAAAGATTTCCCCTCTTTCCATAGTGCAGTCAATCATGCAATTCTTCATACAACTGCCTACACAACCAGTGCCTGATCAGTTACACAATGGACAGTTCTGCTTATGTGATGGTGTGGTTTTTACCAAGGTATTCTGGCCTATATCTCTTACTACAGTCACCTTGACTTTACCAATAAAACCTAAGTAGGTTTTGCACTAGCTTGGCCTTCCACAAATTTTAGTTCCCAGTTACTGTTGGACTATGACTCTCATCACCCTCAGTCAACGTATCCAAGAAGACAAAAGGCCAGGGAAGGCTGTGTTAGCGGAATATCAGTGGCGTAGGGTGGGGGCCAGCCTGCCCCGGGTGGCATTTTTTGGGCTATGGGTGTTCTTGGACTACAGTTCCCAGAAGCCCAAGTGGGAGCGGGCACCGGGGTCCACCGGGGGCAGCAAATTTGTCTTAAGCCCTGGGTGGCTGAAATCCACGCGACATTACTGGGGAACATGCTTAAAAGAAAGAGCTGCTGCTTAAAAATGGTATTCCCAACTTTTCTTTGTTTTAAAAGGAGTGGATTAAGAAAACTGAGAATGTATTGGATACCTCAAAGTTAGAATGTATACAAGAAGAAGAAGCATGTGTCATTGAAGAAGAAAATGATGGATGTCTTGGAGGAGCCAAAGTGGCAGCTATTGGTAATATTTCTTGAAATGCTGAATGTGAATTGGGATGTGTGTCAGGGAATGGGACACACCTATCTTAGTGTCCTACTTTCTGCTTTCAAGTAAGGATTATTTTTAATTGGTGGCTGTTAAAGATAGGACATTTTGGAGGTCACTTATTCATAGGGTCACCATAACATGGAGGTGACTTAATGCCACAAAATAAAAGCTAAACTTATGAAAGTAAACATGGTGTGCTGCAAAATTTCATAGTGCAAATCCAACAGTGTCGGTATTTTGGCTATCTAATAGAAAAAGTCACCAAAATGGTCAGGGATTAGAGCCATTCTGCTATGAGGAAATGTTGCAATAATGTTTTGGGATTTTAGGAGACCATGCTAAAAGTAAGTAATGGAGGGTGTGATCAAGGCACATACAATTATGTGCAGTCTGGAGTTTTTTCTTCCTTTCTCAAAATATCCCAAGGATCTGAGTGGTAAATTCAGGACAGATTTTTAAAAACAGATTATATTTCACAAAGGCATAGCTAAACTGTGGGCATCACCGCCACAAGTTGTTGGGATGGCCATCAACTTGGATGGCTTAAAAGGAAATTAAACTAATTCAGGGTCATGAATGGGTAATACTCATGATAGCTCTACCTGGAAAATACAGGGAAACACAAATAGGAAGGTGGCATTGCATTTATGTCACATTTTGGAGCTCCCTAAGAGTCACCAGGTTGGCTACTGTAGGACTGAATACTGGAGGTCTTAGCTTTGACTGATTAGTTTTCTTTGTGTGCTGATAGGAACTTGATTAACTGCTAAGCTGAAACTGTCATTTTTCATGATTCATTTAAGTCTTAAGAGGCATGGCACAAAGGTATCACCTTAATATTAGCATTCATCTAGGACTGTGCTTGTATCTGGCATAGTAAGCCAACTGCCAGGGCTAACATGACCAAGAATAGGCTGGGATTGATTCTGTGATCACACTGCTGACTACCAATGCTACTTACCTAGCACTCGGTCGAAGCATTTTAGGGCAAGAGCGAAGCAGCTGCTCAAACCCAGTTAGTGCCAGGCAGAAGAGAGTTACTTTTGAAATGCAGTGGTTGACACTGATGTCAAGGAGTGCTATTTGACAAAGAGAAAACTGCAAATATTTGGCATGGATTTGAGCAGCAATGTTGAATAGAGGCCTCACCCTGGCAGAACCCCAAGTTTATTCAAGTGTAGTGCCAACTCTATATTTATTTATGAAATGTGAAGTGGGGGCAGCTACTGCACTGAATTGTATTCTGAACTGTGAGATTACAAGTGTTTCCACATAACAGTTTTATTTATGAGTGCTTCCAGATGTGCAACCATCCTATCTCAAAGATGGAACTGTAATGAGTGTGTGGAAGAGACCGTGTATTTTACTTGTAACCATCTCAAGTTTCTTGGTTGGTTCCTCCATTTAGTAACAACAAACTGTTGAGAGGAAATAGAAGAACTGTGTGATCCCTTCGGTTGGCAGAACAAGGATCCCTTTGACTAGAAGAATCAATTACTTATTCAATGAGCAAGAGCAATGAAACAACTGACCTGGCCAGGCATTAAGAAATAGCGGGACAGAACCTGTGATGAGAGGGAATGCTCTAGTCCACTTGCTCCACAACATTCTTATGGGAAAACTTCCAAGACTATTACTCTGCACAGGAATTGTAACAATCCAGGGTAGTTTGATGTTTTTAATTTCTGCCATTTCCAAGTGAATCCTGTGTAAGGATATTGTTCTACCAAGGAATTCTAATGATCATCCATAGCTTGGTTTCTTCCTGAAAAGAAAACTGTCCATAAATGTTAGAGGAAAATTTTTTTGTTTGGAGAATCATCATCATCATCATCATCATCATCATCATCATCATCATCATCATCATCATCATCATCATTGGTTTTTCTCTGAGAGTGACAGCGAGGAGATTCACATTCCTCACTTGTACACAGATATGTTTGAGGGACAACTTAATTGACAAATAATATGGGAATTGTTCAGGGATCAGGATGGTCAGATTTGTACTATTTTCCTTTGATAACACAGAATACAAGTAAAAGCAAATCAGTCTGGAGTTTTCTCCCCCAAATCTATACTTTTCCCCAATGGTGTTGGAACTTTTACTTGTGCTGATATAGAAAAGAATGTCCAGGGTTGTTTGTGGAGTGGGAGAGAGGAAACAAAGCGGTACTTACAGGGATGTCATTTCTCAACTGAGCACCCCTTGTCTCCAGAGTCAATGTTTTGCCTTTGACAAATTTATTTATTTATTTATTCAAGCAAACTTTTATGCTGCCCTCCTCAAAAAGACCCAGGGCAGCTAACACAAATGTTGATTCCTCCCTCCCTGCCAGCTGCCTCAAATTTCTGTCCCACATCTGTATCTTCTGTTGTAAAAAACAACAGCAACCGAGGAGGCAGGTTTCTATTTGGAAGCATATTGAGCCAAACCTTGACTTAATACAGTCCTAATGTAAAGAAACATGTGTTATCAACCACAGAAAAGGCTATTTCTCTTGTAATTATCTACCTCAACCAGGAGGATGGATAAGGGTCTTAGCAGATGATCCTAATGGAACATGAAAGGTGATATGGGTCAAAAGAAATTGATTAGGTCCTTTGTTTCTACCAAACGAATAGATTTAGGATGTCAGTTCTCTGAGAATTTCAAGGCTGTTCAACAACCATTGGGAATATTGGTCCACATGCCATCACCATTCAGATGTGGCATACATGGTACATGGCGTTATCCAGAGTTTTACATACTAGACAAACTATAATGAGGCACAAGACAGAAGTGGTCTTAAAGACTTGTACATAACTCTCTAGGGACACAGTCAATAAGCATCCATTCTACTTTCAGCAAAAGAATAACACCTACACTTAACAATTGCCCCTCCCCGCATTCCTATTATTGCATTCCTATTATTGGCTCATCTGTCCCTGCTAGCTTTCCCATATGTTCAAAATGTGTCCTTTATACTGATTTTTGTGTGCAGACACTTTGCAACAAAACTTTGGCATCAAAAGCAACCTAGTAATACCACATTCAGATATATCTATGATTTATCAGACCACACACACACACAAAGGCCAAACACATGCAAGTCATAACAGATGTTTTGGTGCATTCCAGTAACTCTAATAATATGGTCAAATGCTGATGGGTTTTTTGGAAAAAAAAGAACAGAGAATGATGCCCTACATTGTTTTGTCTAGAGGTCTATCAAACTTCTCCCACACAAGAGATCTTTATTTTAAGGATCGTACACACTGGCTGCATCCAGACAATCTGTAATGGATATTTAATGTAGACTGGAGCACCACATGAATTTGTGATATGGATAAAGATGATCCAAGAAAGGGTGTCGATTTGGGAGTTGGTTGGTCTATGATGGACCAAATACGATTTGCATATGGGAATCTTAGCAGCACCATCAGGCTCACCTCTCCTTCAGCCTCATATTGAAGAGAAGGGATGAGTTTCCAGAAAACCATTATGAGACTTTCCCAGCCTGTACTCTTAACTTCCCACATGGGCCCCCTTTTTCTTCAGACAGCAGGTTTCAATAGATGTTGCATACATGCACACACACACACATCTATATGGAATAATACACTGTATGTAGCATTACAGAGATTTTCTCCTGCTTTAATAGGTAAAGGTAAGGGTTGCCCTTGCTCGAAAGTCAGTCATATCTGACTCTAGGGTTCAGTGCTCATCTCTATTTATAGTCAAACAGCCAGTGCTATCTCCATCTGCAGATGTATCCGTAGACATGTGGCAGGCATGACTTGACACCCAAGGGCATGGAACACTGTTTACCTTCCCATCGAAGTGGGACCTTGCTTTTGAACTGCTCGGTTGACAGGAGCTGGGACAGAGATGGAAGCTCTGCCTACTTTACAGTCACCAAGTTCTGCATCTTAACCAATGAGCCACTTCAGTCCCTTCAATATAAGCATGTAGTAATTCTTAACCTGTCCCAGGTAAAGTGAATCTAATACACATGATTAGTCCTGGAGCCATAGTTCTACTAAATACATAGGGTTTTTAAAAACTACTTCATCGATCACAGATATTTGCTGCTACTTGTAGTGGTGATTGTTCAATTGCTTTTATTGTGCCAACTGATTTCATTAAACAGTGTCTTGTGCAAAAGTACACTAAGCCAAGTTTCTCTTGCATTTGTTGTTCATTTGACAAGCATTTTCCAAGCCGTCATAATTTCTGGTAGCTTTACCAAGTCAGGTGAATGAAAGAAATCACTCAGCCTCCAGACTCCGCAGGTAACACATACCACTCATTGTAATACTGTGAAACAGGCCATGTTTATTTCTTTTTGGGTGAAATGTCATGTAAAACAGAAGTCTCTGTGGTGCAAGAAAAAAACCCCACATACACACAGCATAATAACAGACATCGTGACCTGGCCCCAAATTGTTTAATCAAGAAATACTATGCAGTTCACAGTGAAAGAAGGAAAGAGGGAAATTTGGTTTGCATACTAGCATCTCCATATTACATTTCAGGAAGTGCTGGCCTTCATCAAATTGTATAGCCTTAAATCTGTTTTGACAAAAGCTAGAGCAGACTGGAATGTTTAGAGACCTCATTATGTGACTCCTAATGCCCTAGAACAAAGATATTGCCTTTGAGCATTAAGCAGGAGGCTGTTAGTGAACTTGATAGCTGAGTGAGAGAACTAGAGAATGTAGTACTGTCATTATGATGTGCCTTTCCCAACTCAGTTCATTGAGGCCCAGTGGCATGGATTTTCCAAACAGCTGCAATATACAAGGAGAAGAGGACCCCCCCCTTCTCTCACACTCATACACTCACTCATTAATCCTTGAAATTTGCTTACCACTCAAAAAACTCCCTCCTGCACAAATCAACAATTAATTCATTGTGTGCCATCAAATTCTGAGTTATGACAACTTTTACCAGTGTTTTCTGGATAGATATAAACTTTTTAAAAATCTTTTTTAACCTTTTTAACATTTTAAACTTTTAAATCTTTGAGGGTTTTTTTAAATTTATAGTTTAATTATTTTTTTAAGTTGATTTTGCACCTTGGGGTTCGGTTTCTGGGTTTGTGGGGTGTGTGATGGGATTTGTACTCGTTTGTGTAATCTTTTTCTTTTTGTGAGCCGCCTAGGGTCAAGTTTGCCTGATTGGGGTGGGATAATAAATCTAAATAAATAAATAATAATAAATAATATAATAATAATGACATAGTTGAATCTGCTATCATTACTTCACTGTATATTTAATGTACAGTAAAACCTCAGATAACGTTAAAACCTGGTTCCACAAGTCTTGGCGTTATCCGATTTTTAGTGTTATCCGATGCATGTTAAAATCCTATGGGATCCATAGAGATACATTGTAACCACACAGGCTTTAGCGGTTGTTATCTGATGCATCCCATAGGATCTTAATGTTATCCGATGCAATTCTCCCCCCCCCCAGATTGCTTAATGTTATGCGATTTTAGTGTTATCCGATACTAATGTTATCTGAGGTATTACTGTATATGAAAATACATCCCAAGTATATTTTGTCATTTTGCTACTCACATTTCATTGCACCCACAGATTTGGGCAGACACATGCATTGTACATGTTGGTCACTATAAACTGGTCACTAGTACATTTGGTCCTTCTAAATTATGGGAATGTGAAAAGACATGCGGTCTAAACATTTGTTTCTTTGTTCATTCCCACATATCACCATATGAGACTGTTGAATTAAATCAACTGTTGGCTTGGTTCAACTAGTCCTTCTTACTCTAATCGACAGTGTCTCTTCAAGGCTTCAGACAGGACTACTTTGAAACCCTTCACATTGAAACTGAAATTTTCTTCAAATATCATTTATGTAGTTATAGATTTAAAATATTTCATCCATCATTTTTCTTTCTGTAAATTCTCCCAGAGGAATAAACCATAGATAAAAATATTCCTTGACTCACCAAATGATTATGTCTCCTTTACGCTCCAAAAGTTCAATAAGGATGGAGCCAGCATTTCTTCCCTCGGGAGGAAAAACGAAAATCAGAGTACTGCTGCTACACATAAAATCTTGTGTTATGTACTGACCAATATAGCCTCTCAGGATGGTGGGGAAGGAAACAAGACCTCCGTTGAGGATCTCAGAGTCTAGGCTGGCAACTATGAAAGAAAGCAGTCTTCCCGACACCCCAACCCCAAGCTATTTAGGATGTTGCACAGTAAAAGCTGTTTCCTTACTGCAACAAGACTACTGTAACATCAGTGGTCAGTATCCTTACCCTTTATTTGTTAGTTACATTTGTATCTTATTTTCTTCCAATGAGACCAAAAAATGGCATAAACTAGCTGTTATGCTTAGAGTTGCTAAATCTCCTGATATCAGTCTAACTCTCAGGGAATTGTTCTTCTCCAGGAAAAAAAAGAATGTTTAGTTTTGCTGAGTGAGGCTGTGTGTCTCTGTATATTCCTTGGTGATACCAGGGACCTGTTCTGCTTGGGTTTAATCACATAAGTGCTTTATATGATTACTGTCTGATCTGCCAATAAGAGCATCTCCCTAAATGTGGCAGCTTTGCATAGCCAGGAAATGGGGACAGCTTTGACTCCAGTCATTCTGGAGAAGGAAGAGATCAGCCCCATCACCCCGAGCAATATGTTCCCCAAATGAATCTCCTCTCCAGACCCCTATCTAATCCAGTAGGAAAAACCTGCAACATCTAAGTGGTCTGCACTTAGAAGCATGTAAAATACTTTTCTGATGACAATTGCAATGGGCATAATATGGAATTAATGCATTGTCCATACTACAGTTTTATCACTTTGATACTACTTAGAATAATAGAATAGCTGAGTTGGAAGAGGCCTTTTAAGTTATTGAGACCAACTCCCTGCTCAATGAGTGCAGCTACATGAGAAGGAGTCCTGGGATTTATGTTTTGATTAGGTACCTAAAACTCCACTAGAGAGGTCTAGTGTATTGTCTCAACCATGGTTCTGAGAATTCTACGCCCATAAGAAATCTGCCTCACTTCACCTCTGGATGGGTATTGACAACTGACAGGAAAACAGTACAATGGTTCCTACCATATTAGCAGTAGAACTAGTGTAGCTGAAGCAGTGTCTCTTACATTGGGAGTTTATTTGTGGTTAACTTGATTTGACTTCTCTCTCTTACCTTTTCAGTTCTGCAACAGAAGAGCTTACAAGCAGTAATCTGAACACTGAGATAAAACACTTGTTTTGTAAGAATTCTTTCAATTACCTTCAAGGAAACCACAAAGCAAACCACATTCTTCTTCAGAAATGTTGATCCGTAGAACATTATCACAGGGATCTACTGCCTTCTGAAGAAAGGGGGAAAGAAACAGCCTCCCATTCAATGTTCTCTGTGAGAGAAGAAAAACAAGTAAAATTCCCAGTAATTGATGTAAGTACTTCCTTCTACTGTTCAACAAAACAAAGAACCATCACTATTTCCATCTACACACTATTTCTCTGTCAATCCAATACATTAATTCCAAGGTTTCATTGGGACATGTAACTAGGGAGCCCACAAGTTTCTTCTTACCATAGCTATAACTATCAAATTTGGCACCCAGAGTTGATCTGCCATTTTAGTTAAGCTTGGGTCATGTAAAATTGATTGGGATTAGCTGCCCTTTAAGAAGGGGGTGAAGACTTGGCTGGTGGGGCAGGTGTGGAGTTCGGGCGACTTGGTTGCCTTTGCCTGCTGGCTTGTTTGACTCCCCCTCCAGTGAATCTTTTAACCTCTTAATCTTTTAAAATCTTCTAACCTTGAAATTTTTTAGATGGTATTTTTATTGTTCTTGTAGTTATTGGTTTAATTGTTGTTAGCTGCCCTGAGTCACTTTGAGGAGGGAGGCATAGAAATATGGTTATAAATAAATAAATAAATAAGATTTGCTCTTCTTATATCACATATTAATTTGGAGGGTTTTCTTCTTTGTCTGCATGAAGCAGAGGGCTGAACTGAACTCACTCATTTTTTCCTTTCAATACAGCTCTTTCTCTGTTAGACAGCACAATTGTTGAACACATGAATCATCGACTATATCTGTTCTTTGCAACATACATTGAATATATCCATGTCAGAAACCTGATAAATGTATCTATCCAGGAAAGTAGTTGTTCAGTCCTATATATATACAACACTGCTTAGTGGTTGATTGTTCTTTTCTCCTAAAGCGGTGCTTGGAATGATTTACTATATTTTCTTTTTTTATTACAACAAGTCATAGAACAACCATGAAGAGATCTCCAAGCTCTTTGCATATGTTGGTTTCCCAGCAACACCAAAAAATATCTAAGTGAGTGAGTGAGTGAGTGAGTGAGTGAGTGAGTGAGTGAGTGAGTGAGTAAGTAAGTAAGTAAGTAAGTAAGTAAGTAAGTAAGTAAGGTGGGGTTTGAAGGGACATGTGTCCAAGAGCCTAAAACATATGGATTGACCCTTGCTCTATCTCTTTCTCTTCTTTCATTTCTGATATCTCCTTCAATCTATATCTCCTTTTCTTCTTCTCTTTACTTAGTTCCCTACGAGAGAAGGGCAACATTACTTTTGCTAGTGTCCAACACTCAAACGAAGACTAGAACCTGCAAAAAAGTTTTACCTTTTTTAAAACTGTACTTCCAGAACTCTTGAGCCAGAGCAATCAGTTGCCAATCAAATGGACAATGCTATTTTTAATAAATAAAAAAACCCTTGACATTTCTAAACTCTCATAAGGGTCATGCATGATCCTAGGGCCAATTTGTTCTTGCTCAAGAGTTCTGGAAGCTTTAGTCAAGATGAAGGACAGGTAAAATATGAGACATCTATTAGGTGAGATAATCAAGAAGACTGAAGATCCTTTCAAACAAGATCCAGAAAAAGAAATAATAAACATCAAAATTATAGGGTTGGGGTTTTTTTTTTAAAAAAAGAAATATTCTACTCAGTCACTCCTTGAAATTCAGATGGCTGGAAAGAGCAGAAAGTGAAGTGTTTAAAACAGATTGTAGTGTTGGCTGATAAGAGGTCACTAAGCTAACAGATAATAGCCATGATTAGCTCAGCATGTATGTTTTTACATGGTTTCAGAGTACATGCATGAACTCAGACATATCCTGAGTATGCATACCTGTAAGGAAAATCTGGACCTTAATAGCAATGTATTTTAATACAGATTTGAACCAATAACCTGCATTTCACACAAGGATCTCAATCAGGGTCATTTCATATAGAACATAGAACAGTTAAAGTATACAAAGTGGTAGCATAGAGGGAATAACCAATGATTACAACAGAGCTAAATAAAAGGAAAGCAGTAAATGCATAAAATGACTAATATCAAAATGCATCTGATTCAGACATTTTATGATGAAATGTTGACTCAAAAGAAGGAAAGCTGAAAGAGTTCAATGATGCAGGCTGCTGTTGTCTGAAGAACCTAGGTACATTATTGAGCACTGGATATAAATTCTAGCAGTGAGCAGTCGTTGAAGATAAACACACTGAAGTGTAGAGGTTTGCTACAAGGTGAAGGACTGAAGAACAAGCCTCACACATGAAAGAAAAAGGGGGAGATAGACAGGCACTCTCCTGATATTCAGGAAAAGTAATTCCTGAAAATAGATTTAAGGATGACAGAGTTGACCTGTCTTTAGCTTTTCTTGAAGAGAAGCTGGAAGCATTTTAATCTCTGTGAGACAAGTACAAAGAATGGGACTTGAGCTGCCAATGTGTGATGGAATGGCTAAGTGGTCCACCTCACTTTTTGTAGGATTATTGTTATATGCTGTTAAGTCACCGCTGATTTATGGTTAACCATAACAGCCCTGCTTAGCTCTTTATCAACAGCCCTGCTTAGCTCTTGCAAAGTCAAGGCCATGTTTACCTTTATTGAATTAATCTATCTCATATTTTGGCTTCCTGATTTTCTTTTGTCTACAACTCCAAGCATTCCTGTCTTTTCCAGTGATTGTTTTCTCATGCTTTGTGGGATGTAGCCGTTTTTGCTTCTAAAGAGTTTTCAGGCTTGATTTGACCTAATACTCACTTGTTAATTTTCCTGGCTGTTGACGGTATCCACAAAGGTCTCGTCCAGCACTATACGTCGAACAAATTGATTCCTTCTCCCCATGTTAGCTTTCTTCATTGTCCATTTTGGAACATATTATGGCCATATTTGTTGAAGAAATAATAAGAGAACTGTAGCCTGATTGCCCTTCTGATTTCCAGTAGACTTTATGGCTATTAAAATAGGCAGATGTGTCATCGTATTTCAAATAAAGGAGCATCCACACACAGGCTTCTGTCCCCTGCTTGCCATCGGACCCTGCTACTGTAGCAGCAATCTGCTAAAATCTCAAAACAGTGGGAGATAAAGCTTTGATCCACCATGTCAAACTGATGTGTGAAACACAGATCAATCAAGTAATCAAGTAAGTAAAATAGCAAGGTGGAAGCCACTAAACTGTAGAAGATGTTGACAGTACATTAGAACATAGGGAAGCTCCTTTATATCTGGTTAGAATCCTAGTCCATTCACCTTAGTATTTTTTGAAAATGACTGGTGACAGTTGACCAGGGTTTAGGCAAAAATCTTTCCTATCCCTAACTAAAGATGTTAGGCATTGAATCTGGCACCTTCAGCATGAAAAGCAGGTGATCCATGCTTGAGCTATAGTCTTACCCTATGTGTTAGCACAGTACATAAGACTGTTAAATGCAGTGTAAACCCCTGCTCAGCCATGAAAAATCACTGAGAGTTTCCATAGTTGAGCAAGGATTTGAAACCTGGTCTCAGGAAACGTGCGTTCACCTCTTAAACATTTCATTGAGTTACAAGGAGTAGGCAGCAGTTATCACTTATGGTTGTGACACAGTCTTCTATTCGGCAAAGGCAATCACACTAATATACTGTCCCACAGTGCTTAGTGCACGTTTCTCAAGTAAATTAGCATATTGCCCCCAACATGCTGGGTACTCTTTTTACCAACCTTGGATGGATGGAAGGCTGAATCTACCTTGAGCCCTGGTCAGGATCGAACTTATAACCTTTTGGCTGCAGGACAACAGTTTATCAACTGCGTCACCAGGGCCACTACTGCTGACATTTGACACAGTCCAGCTGTGACACAGAGCAAGATGGGAGGAGAGACAGCAATGATGCTTCCTTTGGACTATTTCTTTGTTCTGTAACAGGGTATAGACAGTGGCACAATTTCTCATTCCTACTAACACAAATAGCTTTGGAATAGATTAGTAGAAGACTAGACACCTCTGTCCTTCACCTGGACCTTTCACTTTTTTGGAAGTTTCCTCTTAAAAACTATCAAATCCATTAGGTGCCTTAGGGGTACATATATTTATTACTGACATCACTGATCAGATAAAAATTTAAAGCAGATATATGTAACAATAACAATTTTTTGTACAATAGGTGAAAATGATTGGGAATCGACAAATATGGACCCACAAAAACTCTTCTCTGTATTGCTTTCAGTCAAAGGCACATCTTAATGCACGTCCAGAAGGTGTTTATGTGTGCTTGCAATGGAATGTATTTTTTAAATCCACTTCCATGTCTGGCCTAGACACGGAAGAAGAAAATGAAAAAGTGCGCATTTTGCTGAAAGCCATGCTGTCAGGGAGAACACCCTGGGAAATGGTTAGAGGTGGAATAGAATTTCATTCTATTTGACAGTTTTGACAAAAGTTGTATTTTTTGCACCTTGGCACTTGTTGTCTGAAGAACTCATATCCCCCACATTGTTTATGGGATATTCTGTAAAAATGAAGTGTACATGTAACAATTCAGTCATTGAAATCCTTTTTTGTTTAGCACAGCATGGGCCTGTCCACACTGGCCCTTGTAGTGCAGGCTGGATCATGATGCCTGGGGTCACTTGAGGATGGAGGGATGAACTAAATTACATTTGTAACACCACCACCCCCAAACAAACAGCATAAGCCACCTAATTGTTGGTATTGTGAAGTGGCTGATGACCTCATCAAAAATACCAACAATTCAAAATGGAAACAGACTTTGCTTCTTTGCTGTGGGCAGTTTCTCAAGCAGCAATACACAGATAGGCAAATAAACATTTAAAAAAAAAAAAATCAGTTCCTCTGAATGTCCACAGCATTCAGATTCCAGTATCCTGAAGTGGCTTGTACACCAACCAGAGTAGTGTGTTTTCACTAATTAGGATGGGATAGAAGTTGAATAAAACAAAACAGGCTGCTGCTTTTTAGTGTGATGGAGAAAGTTGTTCAATTGCCAGTGGTAAAGTTAAGCCTCACTATTCTGCACATGAAATGGTGAGAGTGTCCATTTTGCCTTTCCTCAAATTAGCCAAATATCTTAGTCTGTCCCAGTATACACCTACCTTCCTGTAATTTTGCATCCCTAGAAAGCAGCCAGCAATAATCTTCAGATCTCTTTGTGCATGTTGGGCTGAGCGACAGCCGAAACCATGTTTCCTTTGGTTACCGCAACTTTGAAAAAGTCATTAAGGAAAGACTTGTCAGATTTCAGATATTCAATTGGTGTGTGTGCATGTGCATGTGTGCGTGCATGCATGAGTGCGTGCATACATTGACCTACAACTCTCAGAATCACCCAGCCAGCATGGCAGCTTTTCTGGGAACTGTAGTCAAAAAATGTAACACATTCTATATCTGGCATTTATCAATACATTAATTCCTCAGCACGAAGTGTACAATGCACTGCTTGCTAACAGCCAGAAGATGGCAGAAGAACCCTTCTCTTTTCTTTCAATGTTGTGCTTTCATATCCACTGGGGAAAAAAGGGGTGGGGGAAATTAGCTGACACCCTTGTCTGCCTTTGGTAACTCTTAGGTAGGTGTCTGTCTGTCTGTCTGTCTGTCTCTCACACACATACGACTTCAGAAACAAGTGGTGGTGACCTCTAGCACTATATTTGATCTACAATATTATATTATTCCAAAGATGAGAGTTTAAGAGTTAGGGTTGCTACTCTAGGCTGGCCAGACAGTGCTTTCTGCACTTATTCCTTCACCAGCAACATCCTCTTTCTTAAATTTGGATTGTTAGGAAAGGGATAGTGGTAAATTCTGAAGTGTAGCTATCCTCTAGTCTGTCTAAAAATGTGTATAGCTGACTTCACCCATATCAACAGATCATTTCTAGGGTATCTTCCTCTCTACTAAGAGCAGATATTTTGTAAATCTGATGAGTTTTGAATTGCTCATTCAAGATCAAATATTTTACATAATAGGAGGAATCACTCACAGTCAATGCCATATTTCCATCTCCAGTTCTGTCCCCACATCCCAGGCATAGTCTTTTTAACCCTTTTAACTTTTAAACGTAATTAATGTGTTTTTAACTGTGTTTTTAATTTTGTAAGCCTCCCTGAGTCTTTGGATGAAGGCAGGGTATAAATGTGATAAAATAAAATAAATAAATAGTCTGTGGAGTGAGCAAGGCCAGTAAGTGGTATGAGGACACAGTTGCTTCTGATATCATCTCATGCTCTACTAAAGTCTTGGTTCCTATCTTGCAAAGTTTGGTTTCACGACACAACTGATGGTTAGCCTCCAGGCTACTCCCCATGTGTTAATCAAGGCCCTTCTCCTCTATTTTACTACCAGTGCATATGATCTTCTAAGATTTAAGCATGACATCGCTGCATTACATTACTGGATAGGTTGAGGTGGATATGGATGTTCTTCTTCAGGTGCTATATCTGTTCTGAATATTGACTATCATCATGGCAAAAGTCTTCCTGTTCTAAACCCTTAGAACAGTTCTTCCAAGGACATTCCACACTAGTCTCTCAGGTTCTTCAGCCACAAGGTCCATCTACATCCATGGCCTTGCTTCCTAAGGATCTTACCTTGCATAACAAGTCGGGGTATTCTATACTTTATGTCAGTCTTCATGGCATGTCCATGGTATTATGGCTTTCTTTGTTTGGTGGTCTTAACCAGTTCTTATTCTTTATCCATCTGATGCAACACTTCTACATTAGTCACGTGGTCAACCCATGATATCCTTAGAAGCCGTCTGTAGATCCACATTTCAAAAGCTTCTATTTTCTTTTCAGTTGCTTTAGTCCATGGCTTGGCAACCTTTTTGAGTCAGGGGCTGGGTCACACTCCCTCAGACAGTTGAGGGGAATGGACTGGTTGTCGTGCCACCATATATAGCTGTCATAATCATGTTTACAACAGCCATAAATGAGTCCATGGACAATTCTTCCACCAGCACTGCCAGCTGCTGGAGCAATGGCATGGGCTGGATTATTTGGTGTCACGGGCCATAGGTTGCCTACCCCTGTTTTAGTCAGTGTCCAAGCTTCAACTCCATATAGCAGGGAATGTTGGGAGGTCTATACAAAACACATATTAGAGAGTGATATGTGCACAATAAATTCTAGACGACAGGCTAAATTAATAAAATAAAGTGTGGATGACTAACAACTTCCTATTTGTTTTGATTATTATTTTTCATTTAAAGCATATATTTACCACCCAACTGGGAGGAATTTCCACACTGGGAGGTTTACAAATATCAAATAATTACAAATATTGCTGTGTTTCTCTTGAACATTTTCCAGGGTTACTACTAAACCCAATATAATACTATGAATCATGTATTACTAGTGAATACAGTATTGATGACCAAACAGAATACAGCTACTTGTTATAAATGAATGAACATTTGTAAAAATACTTTTTTGATTAAAAAAATCCAAAAAACAATTCTTTCAATTAAAACCACAGGTTTCTTTTCTAACTTAAGTTTTTTTCTTCAGCCCTTTTATAATAGAATGTAAGATTTTAATCTCTCAGAGCCATGCCACAATGCAGAAACCATACACAACCAAACCTACAGAGTAGAAATTCTGTGTCACTGCCACCTGGAATGTTATAAACCAGGGGTGCCCAAACTTTTTGGGGCATGGGCTGATCATGTGGTTCAAGGAGCCAGTCACTAAGGCCCAGGGGCTGGGTGCGGCCCCCGACACCAATTCACCTGGCCCATGAAGCCTTCGTCGCTCCTGGAAGCGGAAGTAAAACGCACCTGTATGGAAGGTTTTACTTCCACTTCCAGGAGCGACTAGGGCTTCGTGGGCCGGGTGAATTGACATCGGGGGCTGCACCTGGGTCCCGGGCCTTTAGGACGGCCAACCGTCCCGCATTCTGTGGGACAGTCCCGTAAAGGGAGGGGAAATCCCACGATACCATATTTAAGAAAATGGTACCGGAATTTCCCTATGGTGTCCCGTATGTCCCGCATTCCTCACCGGCAGGAATTTTTTAAAAATGGAGCCGAAATGGCTCCAATAAAGTGTGCATGCGCGGAAACTCAATCTGATGCATTGCGCACACGTCAGATTGAGTTTCTGCGCATGCGCACTTTATTGGAGCCATTTTTGGCTCCAATTTTTTTTAAAAATTTTTTTGGAGTCGGAGCCGCAGCTTTTAAGAGTGGCTCCGATGGCGGCCCTCAGAGGAGGGCACCTCCCCTGGGGCTGCCGAGGTCCCACAGGCAGGTTGAGGCCTGCCCGGGCCGTCCGCCGCTGCCGAGTCCCCATGGCCTGGGGACCGGCGGAGCATGCCGCCTCCGCCTCCGGCTCTGGCGGCGATGGCGGCAATGCAGTTGAGGCCTGCCCGGGCCATCCATCGCTGCCGAGTCCCCATGGCCTGGGGACCGGCGGAGCGTGCCGCCGCCGCCTCCGGCTCTGGCGGCTCTGGCGGCTCTGGCGGCAATGCAGTTGAGGCCTGCCTGGGCCGTCCATCGCTGCCGAGTCCCCATGGCCTGGGGACCGGCGGAGCGCATTGCATGAATTGGCATTGGGGGCTGCACCCGGGCCCCAGGCCTTAGTTTGGGCATCCCTGTTATAAACCATGATCCCCTCAAAGAGCACAACAAATCTATTGCTTTTTGTTACTAGGGTACTTTTTTGCCCAGACAATGTAGTGCATTAGAGAAGCAAGCAAGCAAAAACATGCTGTTTTGGTCGGAAGCATGATTCAAAGAAGCAGGAGTGACATATAGCAAAGCAACTACGCTTATATACCGCTCAATAGCACTTAATGCACTCTCTGGGCAGTTCACAAGTTAAGTTTTGGACTTCAGTTCCCAGAAGCCTAACTCAATTCCCCACGGCACTGACCAGCCAATGTACTGATTTAGGCTTCTGGGATATGAAGTCCACCAGTGTTCTGCAGAGTATAGTTTGGGAAACGCTGCTCTACAGGATGGAGGATAATGGAGACTGTGGCTTGCCCCCATATCAACTGTGACCATGTCATCAGATGTCTACTCTCAGAGTGAGCTCATCTTGCTAGGTGGCAGATACACACAGAATTAATTCTGAGTTTAGAAGTCCAAATGGATACCATTGCCTCTCACTTCTGTCTTCCTTTACCTGATGAGGGTAAGGAGATATCTGGGTGATTTAGGGAATGAGACCCTCAGCAACCTGTCAGCAGCAAACACACCAGTCTTACTGAAAGAGATGCCACTTCTCAGACACTATGGCCAGCCCTGTTAAACACAATTTATGGCCAGCCCTGTTAAACACAATTTATGGCCAGCCCTGTTAAACACAATTTATGAACTTCCCAGAAGAAACAAGTACACCTGATGATCCTCAGGTAGCAAAGAGGATCTCACAATTCCAGCTGTGCAACAAAGCTGGAGAAAAAGGGTTCTAGTTACCATCACCCTGAAGAGTAGGTGTGTGAGAACAAGCATAATGTAGCTCACAGCCAGGGTCTAATGGGTAGACAGCATCAACTCAACCAATGGTCTGACTTGTGCAAAGGAATCAGCAGTTAATACTACCTGGTCTGGGCAATGTTTTCTGCTCAGGGGAGTATGGTATAGAACTGTGGTGAAGAACATATGGCCCACAGGATGTCACTGGACTTCAGCTCACATCCACCATAGTCAACACAGTGAAATGTGCTGGGACTTGTAATCCAACAAATACAGAAAAGCCATTCATTCCCCATCTGTGGTGCAGAATAATGCTATTAATAAAACATGTAGTCTTCACTTGAAATTATCTGGTCTTCCAGTGATGGAGAATTGACTGTCATATTCATCATATTTCAGTTCATTTCCCACCATTTTTAGTAGGAAGACAGGCAACTTCAGAAAGTCTGGCAGCCACACACACTCAATCTGTTACTTCTTGGACCCCAAGAGACCAAACGTGGCCTTTTCAAAATCAAAAGTAACAGAAGAGTCAGATATCCAGTGTGCAGTAGTGAATAGAGTAATGGACTAGGACTCAGGAAGCCTATGGAAGATTTATACAATCCGAAGAGAAACCAGAATATGGAAGCCTATGGAAGCTTGCAGGTGGTGTGAAACTGGTAAAAACACTCCTTAAATATCTCGCTTACCTTGAAAAGCCTGTTAGGGTTACTATACTTCAGTTGTGATTTGAAGACAAAAACACAGAACAGTAGCTTTAATACTGAAAAAAGGCAATTTTTGGAACCATGGAAGATGGAGGTCCTTCTGACAAAATGGACAATTTGCCCTCTGGAGCTTTCTGGAACATAATTTGTATCATGGGGCAAAAAATTTTTGGAAATAGAGACTCAGGGATTCCAGTCCTCACACTCAACTACATGCAGTTTATAGACCAAATACAGTATGTAGGTCATACATTACTTACTTTAATACAGAAAGAATTACACAGCCTTTTGTGGCCCTAATGGTTGTATGTAATGCTGACTTGAGGCTCAGGGCTTCCACTTGTGCATGTTTGCACATGTGCATTGTGCTCATGGAAGGATACATGCATATGGAAAACTAGACTCCTTTGCTGAAAGAGAGTGGAGAGCCTGCTGCCCCCTCCCTCCCTCTCTTAGCAAGGAAAGAATGATTTGGGGGACAGGAAATAGATAGCCTTCTTCCTATTTCCTCCCCCAGCAACCCACAAACAGCCTGCATATTCTTGGCTACTATGACCAGTAGGGAATGGCAATCTGCATTAGATTGATAGGAATTTGGGGAAGAGGCTGGGGGGAAATTTGGCAGCAATGAGAAAATCCAGGCACCCCATGTAAGACTGCAGTTAAACCTTTGTGTCAGCCTTATGCAAACCCAGGCCATGTACATTAGTACGGGATATAGTAACTATCCAGCTCAATCTATTCTTTGATGATACTTTACTAGACATTTTTGAATACCAACAAAAGGATATATTTTCTCAACTGGTGTAGGTTTGAGGCACCCTGTCACTATGTGCATTGTTTCATTAAAAGTAATGTCAACTTGTTTTGCGTGTGCAGATGTGCTCAATACCAGAGCAGCATATGCTGCCTCAGAGACATTCAGGGCCAAAGCTGATACATGCAGTGTGGATGGCTGAGCTCCCCATGTATAAGTTATCAGTTTCCTAATGATGCTGTTCCTCAAACTGACTTTAGCCTTGGTATTCAAGCAGTACTGCTTAAAAGAGAGTGCCCAGCAAGTGTCACACCTAGGTATTTTGGTGCTGAACAATGCTGTGATTGATTGCCTTGCTACATAACATACAACTCAAACCTGCCTCTATATTTCAAAGGTGGAAAGCACACACTTGAGTCTTGCTCAGGTTAGGCTTCAAATGGTTGATTGCATAATACTGTACTAATTCTTCAATTGCTCCAGTAAATTTTCCAGCTATTTTGTCAAAAACCTGTGACTCTATAGATAAGGGGTTCTCAACCTATGGCCTGTGGGCTGAATCCAGCCCACGGTGCCATTTCATGTGGCCCGCTGCCCTCTCTCCCATTGCCTCCGCTCCCACCAATCCCACTGTTCCCACCACTCCCACCTCTGCCAGAAGTAGTGGAAACAGTCATAAATGCAGATCCAGCTCTCATAAATGCGTTTTCACACATTTACAACAGCTGTGTCCGTGTTTTATAGCAGTGCTTACATCAGGGGGAACCACCACTCTGGTCCACTCAACTGTCTGAGAAAGTGTGACTTGGCCCGCAGCTTTAAAAGGTTGAGAACCCCTGCTATAGAGCAACAAAATACCTGCTGATTCACTGGGCCTGTTCTGATTGTGACTTACAATCTGATGGTGGCTTTGTGCTAATATTTCAAAGGCAGCCTGTGATACTTTCCCAAAAAGTAACTCTGAATGATCTAAACACATAACTACAATTTACTGGCCTTAATGTTTTGTTGCAATAGTTGTCATTTCTCAATATTTACATATTATTTTAATAGCTCATTTGCTCTAATAAGATGGGATACAGCATCTCTCTTTCTTGATAATGTTAAAAGAGAATGACAAAGTCTTTAGTAGAATGAAACAAGTATCAAAAAATGCAGGCTCACACTTTGGGAAGATCTTTGTGTCAAGCAAAAACACATTTAATGAGCCATGGCTTCTCTTCCCTCACTGCTTCAGATGAAGAAAGTGCCATCATATTTTGTACTAGTCTAGCACTCCCAATCCTAAGGGTATTTACCCGGTAGTATATTTCACTGATTTCACAGCGAAGTGTTTTTAGGTGTGGGAGTAAGACATCAATAACATGTCCATCAAGGATTACTGATTCTGCACAACAGTAAGGAGTAGACAACATGGTCCCTCCAGATGTTGTTTGACTACAATACCTATTAGCTTTATATGTAATAGGCAATGATCAAAGGTGATAGGAAGTAAATTTCAGCAATATTTGGAGGGCCACAAGATGTCCATCTCACATTGTTCTGGATTTTGATAATGTTATGTGCCGACTACACTTACAGAAAGAAGCATATAAGGATGTCAGTTCATGTGTAAAAATAAAATAGCAATAACAATCACACTTGTATATCACTTATACAGTAATACCTCGGATAACGTTTACCTCGGATAACGCTAAAATAGCATAACGTTAAGTAATCTGGAGAGAAGAATTGCATCGAATAACGTTAAGATCCTATGGGATGCATCGGATAACAACCGCTAAAGCCTGTGTGGTTACAATGTATCTCTATGGAGCTTTAACGTTATCCGATGCATCCCATAGGATTTTAACATGCATTGGATAACACTAAAAATCGGATAATACCAAGACTTGTGGAATCAAGTTTTAGCGTTAGCCGAGGTTTTACTGTACAGTAATACCCCGGATAACGTTATGACTTGGTTCCACAAGTCATGACGTTATCCCAGGGATCAGAAAACCTGGCTCTCCTGATGTTCATGGACTTCAGTTCCCAGAATCCTTGATCAGCAAGTGTGCTGAATTGGCCTTCTGGTAATTGAAGTCCAAGAACACCTGGAGAGCCAAGTTTGCTGACCCCTGCGTTATCCGATTTTTAGCGTTGTCCAATGCATGCATCGAACAACGCTGAGAAAAAAAGCCCTGACTTCAGGGACAAACCACTTTAAAGGCAGGCAGGGAAAGAACTTTTCCTCCCTGCCTTTAAAGCCATCCCCCCCCCCAGCTCAGCCACGAGAGAATCCAGCCTGGCCTTGCTTACCTTGCTGCACGCTCCGACAGCCAGTCAAGCTGATCGCCGAGGCTTCTGTTTTTCTCTTTCACTTCCTGTATTGAAATGACAGGGAAGGGGGAAATAGAGAGATGTGATTGGTTCTCTAGAGAACCAATCACCTCTCTCTCTTTCCCCCTCCCTGTCATTTCAGTACAGGAAGTGAAAGAGAAAAACAGAAGCCTCAGCAATCGGCTTGACTGGCTGTCGGAGCGTGCAGCAAGGTAAGCAGGGCCAGGCTGGATTCTCTCGTGGTTGAGCTGCGGGTGGGGTGGGTGTGGGGAGTCCCCAAACTGCTGGAGGTGGGGGAGGAGGAGGGAAGTGGCAGGGAGAGGAGCTTTGGCCTCCTTTACTTCTTTATGACGATGGATCGGATAACGCTAAAAAGAACGTTATCCGGTGCAAATCTTCCCCCCAAATTTGTCATCGTTATGCGGTTTTAGCGTTATCCGGTGCAATCGTTATCCGGGGTATTACTGTATATGCTTTCAATTGGAATCCAGTTGGTGTCTTAGTTCTGTTCAAATCCTTCTAACTCATATGGGAAAAAGAAGTTGTACTGAGATATATTCAGCCTTTTGGCAACAGCTAATGAATGCCAATTGCTTCTTGGTCAAGACACTATATTCAACCACACAGATCTAATAAAGGAAAAAATGTCTCTCAGTTACCAATTAACTGAGATGCAGTCCTCCAGCAGTTCTGCATAGGCAAGTCTCATTGTGTTTAACAAGACAAATGCCTGTGTTACACACCATGCCAGGCAGCCATTTGATAAAAAATAAACAGTTATTGGTTAGGAGCACAGTACAGAATCTGCAAAGGTCGATATAGGCTTCTAGTCACAAACACCAAAATGAGTTAATTCAAAATGGAAGTCCCCCCCTTCCATTCCCTGGAGCATTGTCTATCTTGTACAGCTTGCCTATTCAGGAGACAATAATACAACATAATATTATATCAGTTGTAAATTCCAAGACATAACTTGAGATAGGCTATCACATGTGAAATGAATTTTTTTTTTAGCCAAAATATTTAAAATGCAGAATTTTAGGAAAGAAGAAAAATTGTGCAAACAGTAAAGTATACACAAGCATCACTCATACCCTCCTTACTAAAGAATATACTGAAAAGGACAATTGGAAAACCTAGGCTATGCTTGGTGCCTCTACCAGGGCATAAAAACGCTGTTAGGCCAGTTCTGCCACATTGAGTAGAGCATTGGAAAAAGGGACCAAGGATGTGGGAGAAGTGATGTGGGATTTGGTGGAGAAAAGAAAGGTTGATTTGTTTGTTGTATGTGCATGAGCATTTCACAGTTGTGGATTCTGGTAGCAGAGGCTGCAGATACACTCCTGTTTCTCCCTCCATAGAGTGGATTAATGTCCAAAGAAGCGAGTGTTTGCTGAGTACTTGAATGCCAGATAGCATTCCCCATTCCAGCTCTAGAGGTCAACTATGTCATACATACTCCAGGAGCAGAGACTGAATGCAAATCATTAAAGAACAACAACAGCAGTGGGTTATCAGGCTTATAATGATCAAGTTAACCACCATAGCAAACATTAGACTGGACTAGGCAAGCCTACTAGGGTCTGATTCAGCAGGACTTTCCTTGTGTTCTTCAGGACTTGGTTACTCTTTCTTAGTGAACTGTTTGTTCTGGCTTGAAAACTTTTTACAATTGGGACTAAAACTCTACAACTACCCTAGTCCTGCATCTTTGAGAGGGGAGTTTGCTGACAATTTCTTTTGAAATGAGATTCTTTCTCCACATTAGAAGCACTGTACATGGTTTTTCTTATGTATGGAGGGTGAAGTTCATTATCATTCCACTGGCTTCTATGCCGACATGTATGCTCAGCAGGTGCACATTAGTTTCCATGAATATATGGGACCTGTTTAATTAAGGACCTGGCTAAACTAGCCAATTTTTGGGTGGTGTGGTAAGGTTGCTTGAGGCCACTGAAGTTCTCCTTTATCTTCACTCCCCTGTTATACCATTCTCAGCATCCACATATTCTGGGAATAGGATACAAGGACCTCGCTGCTCCCCTACCCCGGACTGGCTGGAGGATGAAGAACAGCTGGGGCTGCTGTCACTTGTCCTCCAGCCCCTGCTTGGCTGGAGCATAAAGGACGGCGTGGCCATCTATGCCAGAGGACCTCGCTGCTCCCTCCCCCCTGGACCTCTTCTGTCAGTCAGAGGATGAAGAGCAGCAGGGGCTGCCGTCACTCGTCCTCCAGACCCCGCCTGGGGCGTGGCACGATTTGTGCAGAAACAGTTGCTTTGATAGTATGGACTCTTTAATTAAACATATGGACTTTTAAAATGATTTTTTTGCAATGTTTTTATGATATTTTTCTTTCTTTATAATGTTGTATTTATGATCTGTAAGATTTTGTGATGTTTTCCTGTTATGTGAGCTGCCCAGAGTTGAGCAATCGAGGGGGCAGCAAATAAATAAAGAAAGAAAGATAGAAAGAAAAAGAAAGAAAGAATGCAGCAAAAAAAAAAAGGAGATTTCCCCCAACAGTTCAAAGAGCAGCAAACTGGGGTGTCGTTCAGTTCCAGTGACTAAAACATGTGGCTGCTGAAAGAAAAAGGAGAAGTGCTCACCACCAAAATAGTGAAGATCCTAAATAGCCTCTAAGTTGTTTTAATTTTTCCTAACCTACCATTCATGTGACTTCTTCCAGTCATATAGAAAGTACAGTGCATAACTGTCAACAGTTGTATACTTCCTGGAAGACACTGGAGCCAAAAGGAAAACACCTTGCTAAAATTTATTTTCAAACTCAACTTTTTCATCTTTTTATTCGAAGCAAATCCATCCAGTACAGTGCTTGTAGAAATATTAAAGATTAAAACCATCATTTTAAAGGCATTCACCTGTTTTATAACTCTGCCACATACTCAGTAGAAGCTATTTACTCTTAAAGCCTCAGGCGTTATTTAACAGTCTGCAAAGTGTCCCTGCTTTGAACAGGAAGAAATTCAACCAGAGCAACACTTGCCTTACCCAGCAGAAAAGCTGGTTTTCTTTCAAATCTCCTCTGGCTTGCTTTTCACTTAAAAATCCCCTCATTTTTCTTTTTTTTTTTTTGGGGGGGGGGGGAAACACCCCCTTTCCCATTATTTTCTTCTTAGTCCGACCCCTTGATGATCATATTTAGAATCATATAATTCTGGATGATGTGATTATCAATACTTTTTTTAACATGTTAAAATCTACGATTCTATTTCCTGAAGGTAAAGGTAAAGGTTGCCCTTGCTCAAAAGCCAGTCATATCCAACTCTAGGGTTCAGTGCTCATCTCTGCTTATAGCCAAAGAGCGAGTGCTGTCTGCATCTGCAGATGTTTCCATGGACATGTGGCCAGAGTGCATAGAACACTGTTTACCTTCCCACTGAATTGGTACCTACTTATCTACTTGTAATTTCTTGCTTCTGAACTGCTAGGTTGGCAGGAGCTGGGACAGAGGTAGGAGCCCACACCGTCATGCAGCATTTGGGGTCACAAACTGTTGACCTGCTGACCTTCCAGTCATTAACCACTAAGCGTCTGCAGTCCCTTAAATTTTCTGGAGAGACTTCCTCAAATGTGAGTGGATGGCAAAGAACATGGGGAAGGGTAATTTTGAGGAAAAACTTCTAGCCCAAGCTGTGAAATTAAATGAATTCTGGCAATGGAGATCCATGCAAATACTAAATTACAACACAGTAGCTTGATACTTTATTTGTATTCTCCCAGCTACTCTCAACTTTGCATGTAATTAAAAAAAACCCCTACATATATCTTTCACCTGGGCATTGAGGTGGCAGAGACACAGAGCAAAGTGGTGATAGTCTGAACCAAGTGCCCTTCCAACTGATGGTTGGAACAGTGTTCCATGGGGTGGTTTGTCTGTGTATATGGGGGTGGGGGTGGAAGGGTGTCTAAGACGAGAGCTTGAGTGCAATCTGTGGTGAGAGGCATGTAACACAGTAGAAGGGAGAGGTGGCATCACACCTTTGCTGCTGATTCATTGGCTGGCCTTTGGCTTAGCATTGATCTTCTCAGTCCTAGGAACAGAGTTAGATGACTTTGCTTCAAAAATTGTAAATGGAAGAAGTCCCCACATATGCAACCTCACAGGGCTGTTATGAGGGCCAAGGGTAACTTTGAAGAAAAGTGGAATATGAAATGAACCAAAAAGCAGAAACCTAGTCTCTTGCTTCCTAACAAGTAAGAGCAAATAGGACTCTGAACATTAGGAATTATTATTACAAACATTTGGAACTTTCAAATTAGGATTGGCATATATTCGGAATTATCCGAATATGGCATTATTTGGTAAATTGCAAATATCTCAAAATCTGAATGCATATTCTTATTTTATAGGTCATAGCCAGCAAGTCATCAAGAATTACTCCAAGCTGAAATTCATGTATCTGATGGCCTGATTCACTCAATCTTCTCTCTTTTTGCATTCTTTCAGTTTAATTTAAATTAAATTTTAACTCCCTTCAGCATTCCCTGGAAATAAATAACACAGTGTGTGCGTGCGTGCACGCATGTGTAGGTGCGCGCGCTGAGGTACATGCAATTGATAAACTGGCAACAGCTTTCTAGCACTCCATCATAATATGATAACTTGCTTTTAATTTGCTAGCTGCTGTCACTCCAGAGTCACTTTTTGCATTAGCATGTTATTATTGCCTTGCTACATTTGTATTTTTGACAACAGAAGGATTGTAATTTTGTCTCTGTTAAGCTATTTGCTTTGTCCTCACTCATCTCTGTCTCTTATAATGTGCCGATTGAATTATGCAACGATTATCATTTTTATTCACTAATAGAATTACCCTAGAATTTTAATGACAGTATTAAATAAAGAAGACAATGTAGATCCCTATTGTAGACACTTTACCTCAGGTTGATAAATACTAAATTATCAAGCTCTTTGAACCGTCTTCCAACCACAAGAAAGAATGTGTATCCCTACCAAACTGAATTCATTAAAGGAAATCAGCTTCAGGAGACATCGTTTTGATCACATTACCTCAGTCCAAATATATTATATCCATCCTGCTCATTTATCTTCTAGCTTCTTATTAGAAACTAACACTTCAGCCTTTACCAAACACTGGCATTTGTTTAAGCCTAGGACTGTGGTCTTGTGTAGGCTCACGTGGCAGCCAAACCCACTGTGACACTTACTGTTGACAGAGGTCTTGACTGGAGTGTGTTGAGCAGGCTAAATAAAATCAGGAGTAGTTCCATTACACATACACTCCTCAAATAGCCCAATTTGGTCTGCGAGAGCCTTTGCCAATATTGTGAAGTGGCTTAATAAGAGAGCCATTTTAGTATTTTGACAAATTAATCACTTCCTCAGCTCTATGGAAGGGCCAATGTAGTGATTTTTTTTTAAAAAAGTATGTTATCTGACAGCAAATGTTTGTTGCGTCACTTTAAATGGACTACTTGAGTTTCAATGAAATTTTTGTTTACTTTGTTTTTTCATGATCTAGTGGAGAGAGAGAGCCTGCTGAATATCCACTGTTAAGTACACACTTAATAATTTTTCACTTCCTTTCCCCCTTCATGGAGCCAAGGAAGTGATTAATTTGTAAAAAATCTCCAAGTAGCTGTTTTATTAAGCCACTTCACAATGCTGGCAAAAGACTCACTTTTGGTTGGTTCCCAGTGATAATATGCTTTGGAAACAGACCAAGCTAGAGTGATCCTGGCTATGGTAAAAAAAGAGAGACCAGAAAGATAGGGATGTTGTGGAGACTATTTGGTTAGCTACAGCAATTATGTCTGTCCTCGCAACAGTCCAAACAACAGGTTAAATGTCTGTCTGATCACATGTGCTGATCACTTGGATTCCCACCAGGGATAAAAATAAAATGAAGCACATAAATAAATGATAAATTAAATAATCCTGGTGAAAACTTGTTTAATCATAAGGATGATTTATGACAGGGATTCTCAACCTGTAGCCCGTGGGCCAGATGTGGATCACGACACCATTTTATGTGGCACCCCACCACCTCCATCACACCAGGAAGTGTCATGTGGTGAACGAAGGGCAGAATGGCCATCCTGCCCCCGAAGCTGTCTGAGGGAGAGTGACCCGCCCCCCGGCTTTAAAAGGTTGAAAACTCCTACTTTATGAGATGGATGGAATTACTTACAAATAATTACATTATAAAGACAAGTAGCCTGGGCTGTGCTAGAGTTATATATACTTGAAGCAGTCTCTGTGAAGTTAGTGGGATATAAAATAATCATGAATAATTTAAACCCGTTTCCAAGCTGATATTTATTTTTCAGTTCCAATCTGGTCATGAAGAGAATCCTAAATCCCTTGTTCCATCCCCACCTGGTTCTATGCATCAATTCATTTTTTTGGAAAACCTAGATGAGGAACAATTTACTTTATGGGTTTCACAATCTCAGTTTAAGAAGCAGCACAGGAAGTACCAAATGGCAGTTGAAGGTGAAGCAAAACTGAATTCTGACATTCAGACTAGATACTTGTGTACTCGTGTCCTGCTTGTTTGCAACCTATAAAGAACTGTCTGTCCACTAAATAAACAGAATATTGGACTGTATGAGCTTTGGTCTGATCCCTGATGCCTGGGTGAATGTGTTAATATGTTTATGCATAGGCACATATATCCAGTGATAGGCAGCAACAGGTTCGTATCAGTCAGCCAGAACCGCTAGTAACTTTTCCCAGTGTCCCAGAGAACCGGTAGCAGCTTTTGGGGGAAACCACTTCGGGGCTTACCTTTTCACTGGTTCCCCCACTGCGCATGCGTGCCAAACGCTTGGTGTGCATGTATGCCTACAGTGCTTGGTGTGAATGCGCAGCCTCCTTGTTGTCTTCCCAAATGGGGAGGAGGAAGAGAAGCTGCTAGCCTGAAGCTCCCTATAGCTTGCTCCCCAGGGTAAGTGACTCACCTTTGGGTGGTCTGTGTGTGTGTTTTAATGTGTATTTATTTTTGATGTGTATTTTTATGTCTATTTAATTTGTATTTTATGTGGGTTTATGTCTATTTAATGTGTATTTATTTTAATGTGTATTTTATTGGTTTTTTTATGTGTATTTTTATGTCTGTTTAATTTGTATTGTTATGTGTACTTATTTTTATGGGTTTTTTTACGTTGGCTCCGCCCACATCATTGGCTCTACCCATGTCGTCATGACATTGGCTCTGCCCAAGACGTCATAACATTGACTTCGTCCACAGTGTGGTAGTAAAAAATTTGGCTGCCCACCACTGCATATATCTATATAAAGCAGAAGCTCTTTGGAATGCCATATGCTTTTTAATCAATAATTATTCCATCTTCTTCATTGTTGTTGCCTATAATCAACAAAAGGTATCTTAAGAGAAAAATTAATCTGGAAATGTCATTATGATTTCGATAAGTTCCAACTATGGAATGAGCACATATTAATACTGATGGTGCCTTCAAATGCTATCAACTGTAGTAGGACTATCCATGCATTCATACATGTGCACACATACACACAGGCAGAGAGTAACATAGAAAATATCTTATGAGTGATGCTGTATGATTGCATTGTGAGTATTCCTGCCCCATCAATCTGAAGTGTTTTATTAAAAGTTTTACTAACTGACCCAGAATTTGTCTGACGCCTCCATAAAAACCTTAACACGCTAGTTTCAGCTGTTGTTTCTACATTTTCACACCATACTAGAAGGAAATACAGTTAGGTTTTGACTTCTGGCAACTGCATTGGCTTAGTGGTTAAGATGCTGAACTTGACAACTGGAAGGTCGGCAGGTCAGCAGTTCGAGACCGGAGTGTTGCATGATGGAGTGAGCTCCCATCTCTGTCCCAGCTCCTGCCAACCTAGCTGTTCTTAAACTTCAATTTCCAGAAGTCCTGATCATCAGGAGTACTGACTTGAGCTTCTGGTAATTGAAGTCCAAGAACACCTGGAGTGCCATGGTTGGCCATCACTGAACTAGGGGTTGTTGTTTTTTGGTACTACAATTTCCAAATTACCCCAGCTACAATGGCCAGTGGCCATATTGGATGGGGGACTCTAGGTAATTCTGTACATTAAAAAAATTAGTTTAGGGTTATTTGTGCTTTGCTCTGTTAGGCCAAAAACTGTAAAAATATTTTCAGTTTATGTATTATTTTATTTCATGATTTTTTTTAAAAAAAATCAGCATTTTATTAATGGGAATGGGAGAATCAATTTATTTTAATTTTTCAAGGGAAGAATACACTGTCCACATCTATTAAACACCCAAGGTATGCTAGGGAATTAAATGGGGTCAGCATTAGTGAAGGGGGACTGACTGTATGAAGAGCAGGAGAGAATTATCAACTAATTTGCCGATGACTTTGTTCCCAGTCCCTGCCATCAATTCATTTTTTTTTTTAAAAAGCATAGACCACATTATCCTTGTTCTCCAGCAGTGGTTTTGACATATACTGCACCAGGACTGACTGATGATGAGCCGTGTCGTTAACAGAGTGCCTTTTGTTGCGATAAATGGCTCATGGCAGGGATGCTTGCTGAGGGTGACAGATCCCTTTGCAGCCTGTACAACAAGAAGGCTGGAGCTTGGCTTTTGAAGTTGTCTGTCAATGGAATCATTAGGAAAGTGGATAAAACAAAATGTTTACAGATGGGTTGGAGCAAAGAAGAAGAAACAAATAAGTGTAAGGACTGGCAGACCAAAGATTTCTCCCCTCTCCCATCCAAGGGCTATGTCTCAAAAAACAAAAAAACACAAACACAACACATCTCATTGTTAAACTGGGTACAAAGGGCACATCAGACTTCACACTAATATTCTCAGATCTGTTAAAGCAAGTGGGACTGTGCAATGGGCAGCCTAGTCTATGGGGCAGTTAAGCCAAAATTCTTACATTTCTGCTAGTTTGAGGCCACTGGTAAGAACAGTGTGATCAACACTGGACAGTGAGATTATCAGATGATTAAACAACTTTAGAAGTTCATTTTAGAACTGTGTGTAGGCTGCTTGTAAGTATTGTGTGCTGGCAGATAGCCAAAATCTATATTCTCCGATAATTAAGAAAAGATGCCGAATCACTAGTAGACTATTTACCATTCAGGAGTTTGGCTAGAAAGCTTGCTGGGACCTTTTCCCTTGGTCCATGTCATGCTGTAGGACAAAGTATCAAAGAGAAATCAAATAGTTATTATATTCAGTCTAAGTGTCAAATTTGTATCAGACACCAACTTAAGACAGACAATTGAAAATCACATTAAAATGTCCCTAGATTGATGCATAACAACAGCAACAACAGATTCCTAGCTCATTACCATCCTTCTACCTTGAGCAGGTGATTAGTCTGGCCAAATCTGAGTTCTTTCCATTTGAAATATGAAGATTTGTGTGAATTTGGGTAAATTTGATGAAAAATTAACTGAACCCAAATTCTTCCTCCAAAGATCCCTCACCTCCCTTTCTCAGCACCAACTCAAGAAAATGACCCTTATGTTGTTAAATGCAACAAGGGACAGGTTACTTCTGACTTTAAGATTTTTCTAGGTCTAGATTTCTATAAATTCAAGATTCTATTCCCTCCCATACAAAATAATACAGCACCAATAGACAATCTGGCTAATGCAAAGAGATTGTGAGTGTTTTAACCCCAAACATTTGCTGGACCAAATATTTCCCACAGGAAAAACACAGGAATTTGATTTTTTCCATAGATCAATTTGTGCACATTATTATATTCTTTGCTGTGCATCTTATCACAACTGACACTTGTGGATTAGATGACATTGGCCAAAATAGTCTCTTGGAGCTACACACATGGTGTAATTTTGGGAGGCAAATTGAGTCAGGTTAAGAAATCACTGTAGTCACAAAACTTAGTATGCAACAGGTAATTATTTTAAATTTAGGCTCCAGTCTTTCTTACACCTCTCTTAAGCGTGTGAAGGCAATTTGCCTCAGAAGATTACGTTGTTGTGTCATGCCAGCAGAACTGGACAAAAGACTATGGGCCAGTGTGGAGAATATACAGGAAAATCTTCCTTACAATATCTGCATTGGTTGTCCGTTATAAGACATTTAGGGATGAAAGCAAATTCAGAGTAGGAACCTGCTATCTATAAACTTCATGAGAACATTACAGCTTCTTTGATCTCATAGCAGATTTCCTGAACAAGGTTTATTTCTTCCAGGATTCTGAAATCAAAAGGCTATGTACCAGGCATTAATTGGCAAAAATAGAAGGATTTCAAGGCTATAACCATAGACAGAAAACAGTACATTCATGCTGTACAATTTCCAGACCTTCATTGGCTACACTAGCTATGAGATTTAGGTAGTCACAGTCTCAAAAAAGTAACTCTCCCCATGTCTGTCTATAAGCATTTCCACAGATTGCTGGGGAAGACCCTGCTGTGTCTGAAATATTGAGAGACTGCCACTACCAATCCAGAGTTTACTGAACTAGATGGACCAGCACTTGCAGAACCTCTCCTGATTCAGATGACAGGGAGAAATGTAACTGCATGTCTTTAGCATAATGATGGAAGGACTGGTACATCACTTCAAATACCCCAATGGCTTCCCTCAGCAGCTTCCAGCATATAATATGGGGACTCCACAATATAAAGGTTACCTAGATGAATATGTTAAGAGTGCCTTCCCAAATTAACTTTGTAGATGGGAGCAGGGCAACTGAATTATTGTGTTCTCTACTTTTAACCTTCAGAGCCTGTCCAGCAAGATACCATGATTGCAGGGATCAAAACCAGCAAAATTATCTAGAAAATTCAATAGACTCATATGTGTGTACAGTATCTTTATTCTGATACAGTATATCCATCAGGGTGATGAAGGCAATTCCAGTACAGTAAAACCTTGGTTAACGCTAAAACTTGGTTCCACAAGTCTTAGTATTATCCGATTTTTAATGTTATCAGATGCATGTTAAAATCCTATGGGATGCATCGGATAACGTTAAAACTCCAGAGATACATTGTAACCGCACAAGTTTTAGTGAATGTTATTCAATGCATCCCATAAGATCTTAACGTTATTCGATGCAATTTCCCCCCAGATTGCTAACGTTATGCGGTTTTATTGTTGTCTAATGCAAATGTTATCCGAGGTATTACTGTATTAGAATTGATCCTATACTGAAAAATTATACAAAATTCCTTAAGCTGAAAAGACTCATGTTCTCTTTTTAGACTTTGTCTAAAAACAAGTTACAGTATTAGCAAACAGATAATAGCTTCTCTGAGGGCAAACAGAATTTATCAAGGAATGGCTTCACAACCACATTGGCTTGAAACATCCAAGTACTTTGTTCATGTTCTTGATGTCTTATTTCACTCCCAACCCCCATCCCTGTGAGCAAAATAAATGTGGGAATCCACATCCTATCCCTTTCAAAATGGAGGCACCAGTTTTAGCAGTTCTTCAGGATCAACAGAAGAGTGCTTTGCTATCCAACTTAGAAGAGTCTTATCCCTCCACCCTTGTTAATTATTTGTGTACCACAGGGATGAGTAATGTATGGATTCCCAGATTTTGTTGAACTGCATTTTTTATTAGCCTCGATAGCCCCGTGTGACGCATGTGCAGTTTGACAGATGCAATGATGTTACGTGGCTGACCTGGTTTGTGGGTAGGGAATTATGGCAACTCTAACTAAAAGAGATGAATTGATCATCACATCTCTCATGGTTTTATTGTCTATAACTGATTTCCTCACAAATAGAGGGTACTAGTACAAACCATGCACCTATCTGTAATGTATAATAATACAAAGTGAAATGGAGTGATGAAGAGGTCACTTGATTCTCCTTATGTTGCAGAAAGCATAGTATTTAACTGGTCACAATTTCCCCCCAAACAATGAAATACATTGGCTGAAAAACAGCAGCATGTCACAATTTAAGAGTATGCCCATTGGAACTGGCAGAAGAGTTGACTTACCAGATCCCCATTATTTACTGCTATCAGTCATTGTACTTTAATTCTTTTTCTTTCATGTACTGATCAAACCCTAGATTGCCAAAATGAAGGCACTTTCTTGGCTTTGTTGTCTGCCAAACCTATGTCGTCACCGGTGCATGTTTCTGGCAGTAACTGGCAGATCATTAAATGAGCCGGATTCTGTATCTCTACACATTTACACATCTTGTTGATTGCCATTTGCTCCCACTTAAGCATGTTGGTCTTACGTTTAGGCACTCTAACCTTCAACCTATTTAGAGTCCTCCGAGTGGGGTGGGGTTGAGCTCCCCAGCTATTTTCTCCTTTAATGTTATTCCTTGTCCATTGAGCTCCTTCCTCCATTTTCTAATTTGTTTTTGCTCTTGCATATCCTCCAGAATGTTTGTTCTTGCCATAAAGCTCTTCCTGGATCTAAGCTGGGAGACTTGAGGCTCATATCTATTCAGAGGATGTTGGTTGTACTTTAATGTTAAGTTGCATCTAAACTTGCATCTATAGATATACTGTAATTAATGTAGAGAAATTCAGATGGGGAAAAGTGGGGGAGAAAGAAGAAGGGGCAGCAGAAAACGAGATGACTAGATGGTATTGTAGATGCAATGGGCACAGAGCTGGGCATGTTGAGGAGGATGGTGGAGGACAGAGGTGCCTGGTGGGCAATGGTCCATAGGGTCTCAAAGGGTCAGAATCGAATGTATAACTGAAGAACAACAAAATGGTCCCCATATTGAAGGTAACATTCAGTCCCTATTCATTTGCTCATTAGAATAATCTTCACTGAATTCACAAGAATGCACTGTCAAATGACTAGGTTTATAAACACAAGAGAAATTTGCCAAAGTTTGTATGAATTTACCATATTCAGATCTGCTGAGCCTATATGTGAACAAGAAAACATCTGTGCACCTAAATTTTATCATTTTTTGTGATATTGCTAGGATGTCAACTCATGCACACAAAAATAGTATATGTGTTAAAAGGAAATGAATCTAACAATGCATATAGCAGGACAAATACATTCAGAAAGTGTACATACTGAGGAAGCATGCACAAAATGTTTACTTTAGGATGACTGTTGACAAAATGTGTACAGAATTCCATCCTAATTTATTCGTGTAGATATTGCCACTTTTGAACATTGACAAGAAAATCAGCCGGAATGAACTTACAGTAAATTTGATAAATTTGGGAGAAATAAAATTTATATTTCACTTGTTTACACTTCCTAGGATTGCAATATAAAGGCAGAGCACTATAAAGGCAGCAGCAAGCAACACAATTATTTCACTAAGACTCTCCACAGCAAAGATAATGGATTGGCCTTGTATATGTCTACACATATCTTCAGACACCCAAATACATCAGGGAATCCTTCATACTATCACGTGTTTAAGACCACATGAGTTTTTCTAAATATCAGTCCATTATATATGGGAGACCCTTTTTCCTAGATGAAAGAAGTGGCTTAACCTGAACATTAATTAAGGTGTTGCAGAGCTTTCTTATCTCAGATTCTTATTCTTCTTTCATGTCCTGATCAAATCCTGGATTGACAAAATGAAGCCACTTTTTTGGCTTTGTCATTGGCCAAAATTTAAGTCCTCATTGGTGCATGTTTCTGGCAGTAATTGGCAGACCAGTAAATGAATTGGGTTCTGTATCTATCTACATTCAAACTGCATGTCATTCACCAACAGTCCCCACTTGAGCATGTTGATCTTACATTTAGGGACTCTGACTCTCAACCTATTTAGGGTCCTCCAAGTGACATAGGGGAGGATGAGTCCCTCAGCTATATCCTCCTTTAATGATGTTCCTTGCCCAGTGAGCTCCCTCCTCAATCTTTTAATTTGGTTTTGCTCTTGTGTACCCTTAAGAATGTTTGCTCTTGCCATAAAGCTCTTCCTGGATCTGAGCTGGAGGACTTGAGGCGCATATCCATTCAGAAGATGTCGAGCGTCATTCTCATGCTTAGTTCTCAATCTGAGATCACATAGCTTGATTGTGGGTAAATTTTCAGCATGTTTTGTATTTTATTGGACATTTTAACAAATAATTTTAATAAATTATAGCCCATCTTGAGGAGGAATTTAATTTTTCCTCTGCGTAGTAAAATTTTCAGTAAACTGGAGTGCATGTGGAAAGAAAACGAGTAGCCAAAACTGGAAAAACCACAAAAACAGCCTTCTGTGACACAAGAAATTTTAAGCTTGTATGTTTTGTACAACAGCCTGTCATTGTACATGGAAAACTCTCTTGGAGAGAGTTCCACAAGATATTTGTGAGATTATGTTTAGTTGAATAGCTGGATGGAAAAGATCCAAGACACTACAGGGTATTCACTACCAGCCTGTTCATTAACGGGTCAGTTCTTGATGGGGTTAACAACTGAATTTAGTATATGAACTACAGTTCCCTAAATCACCTAGCCAGTAGAGCTGGTGGGGAATTCTGGGGGTTGAAGTTTAAAAAAAGAAAAGGCTGTATGTCTAAAGCTCTGCCTTCTTCAATATACAGCAGCTTCTTGGACTTTTCAGCTCCTTTCAATTCTTTCATTATTGTTAGTTGACATTGTCTCAACTCATTCAAGCATGTATCTGGTTTTATTATTTTTGCATGTATGTCTAGAGAGTGCTCCAATCACATCATTTTAAATTGGAAAAACAAATACATTAATTAACCTATCCACCGCCTGGTGGGACTCTCAGCAGCTGAAATAACAACAGTTGGCTTGACTTATCTTGACTAGGCTTGTCAGAAGCCAAATACTTTTTGTGTTTACTTATGTTTTGTTTTTTTCCTTCCCTTCCCCTGGAAACTGTGGCAGAACAGACCCCATAAGAAAAGTAATGAAAACAACAGAAGTGTATTCTGAGCTTGAAAAAGTTACTTTTTTAAAGATCTCAACTCCCAGACTTACTGACCTAGATGGTGCCACTCACTCACATATGTTTGCCATAGAGTTTGATCTCCTTACCTCCATCCCATAAACATCAGATGGTGCTGGAGAAGCTTGGCAAGAAATATTGACAAGAGTCAAGCTGGAATGAGGAAATCAAAGTTAAACTGGTCTTAAGAAATATACAAAGAGGCTTCCATCCAATTTGGAGGCTCCCCCTTCACCCTGCACCATAGCTCGCCTCATTCAGGAGAGTGTTTGTGTAGTATAGGGTTGGCCAGACTATGGCCTGTGGGCTAGATCTGCTCCTGACAGCAATTCATGTGGCCCACACCACCTGCACTGCTCCCAGAAGCGGAAGTAAAATGTGTTGTCATAAAAGCACCCAAATAGTAAAGATGAAGCTAAAGTACTTTGGACATCAAATGAGAAGAGAGGATTCACTTGAGAAAGCCTTAATGCTGGGAAAGGTGGAGGGCAAAAGAAAAAGGGGGCAGCCAAAAATGATATGGCTAGATGGTATTGTAGGGACAATGGGCACAGAACTGAGTGAGTTGAGGAGAATGGTGGAGGACAGAAGTGCCTGACGGACAGTGGTCCATAGGGTCGCAAAGTGTCGGAATTGACTGTGCAACTGAACAACAACAACCAAAAAATGCACCCACGACTGTCGTAAATGTGTTTACAACAGATGTGGGTGAATTTACAGCAGTGTTCTGCACATGTGCAGGTGTGTATTGCTTCTGCTTCTGGTGGGAGGAACCACATGACAGGCCCGCTGAACCATGTGACTGGCACATGGCTGAAAAGTTTGCCCATCCCTGGTGTAGTACAATTAGGGGGATGATAGGGCATCCATGGAGAAGAGGAAGCAAAGAAGTCCACTTCTGCCAGCTCAATTATACCTGGATCCGGTCCATAATATTTTTAATGTCAGTCTTGAAGAGTTCCCATTCCAAATATTGATTTCCTCATAAGATCAAACAAAGGGTAAATATCAATTTTGTAAATTTGAAATAGAAGCTAAATATCTACACAATCTATTTCTCCTTTCTATGATACCATACACACTCCTTGCTTTATGTAAAATTATATACAATGGAACCTCATAAGATGGTTTTAGTCCGTTCCATGGGGCTTGTTGTTGTACAAAACAATTGCTATATGATGCATGCATCGTATAGAGATTTTCCCTATGGGATGTATCGTACAATGTTTTTTTCCCCTGCTAAGTGGGTTTTCCCCCATTGAAAAATTGTTGTACGATTTTTCCCATAGGAAAAATTGTTATGCGGGATACCACATCCCCCCCCCCCCAAAAAAAAATAACAACCCTTAATTGTTATACAATTTCGTTGCTATATGGGGCGATTGTTGTATGAGGTTCCACTCTACATTGTTTCTCATATTTTATTACTGTTGTATTATTATATTATTGTAAAGTGATGTGATTCTCTGTGATTTTTTGTCAGCCACCCAGAGTCACTATATGAGTGGGGTGGCATACAAGTTGAACAATTAAATTAAATTAAATTAAAATCCAAGTCAGGTTTGCAGTGTGGAAAAATCTCTTCCCTTAAATCAGTAAGCAGCCAAATCAACATGCTCCTTTGAAAAATATAAATGGCAATTAAGCTAGCTCTCAGGCAGTATGGTCAGTGATCAAACTGGTGGAGGGGATAAAAGGAGGTTCAATCTCAAAATGACTGTCCTAAATTCTGGGCAAACCCAACAACTGAGCTAGTATTTGATCCACTTACATACATATTTCATTCCTCTCACAGTGCCAGGAAGAAGGCAGCTTCTGGTGACAGCTGTAAAAAGTGTGGAGAAGTTCCGCCTAGCTACATGATATTTGTTTTAATTTTAATTGTCTTCTTCAGTCGTAGCAATTCCAGGTATTGAAAGCTCCCAGCTTGCTCCCAATGTTGATGGGGGGGGGGAGAGAAACCAGTTTTGCTAGTGGAGGTGTTTTGGGATGGTGGTGTATTTTCCAAATACCTTTGTCCACTTGCAGTTCTCCTTTGAGAAGAAAGTACAGGCAAGAACAGGAGGTGGGGGATGTTGAGAGTTACCAAGACATTTCACAGAAGTATCTGGGAAGCATCAGCAAGGAGATATTTTAATAGGCTGAAATTCCTTAAACCAATTTCTACATCCTTTTTAGCCCCCTAACTATTTTGCAGTAGAAGCACAGCCTGCATTTTCTTTCTTTTGTGCTTGTTGCTCCCTGTAAGACGTTTTGCTGCAATAATGAATTATTAGGATCAATGGTGGCCATCTTCCCCATTTCATTTGGTGAGATACAAGTGTGACTGGAGCTGGAAAAACCAAGTACTGTACTTCGCTTGTATATCTCAGGCACCAGACGGGGTGATTATGGATTTAAAGAGAAATCATTGGATATAAAGAGAAATCAGTTAACCTATTGAGTCTCCCAGCAGAGGGCATTAAACCTACACTGATCCAGCCTCTGAACTGATAAATGGAACATCACGGCTGTATTCCATTATGGAAAATATGAAAGAGCCTGCATAACTGTATGATCCTAGATCTGTAGAGATGGGCAGTGTATTTTATACTCGTACCAAAAAAAGCTCCAGCCTAGTCAGAGAATGTTTCCCCTGCCCCCTGCTTAATAGCCATAGGTATTTAAGAATCCTCCCTAGGCAATCAATTTCCTGAAATTCTTCAAGGCTTTTTCATATTCCGTAACAATAAGCTGCACAACTAGAAAGCTGTTTAATTTCCTTATTGTGTTATTTAAACAAGAAGACAGGACAAGACTTGAGTTATGCTGGGCTATTTCCACACCTTGGGTAGTCCACATCAGGAAAAAATGCTGCAAGCAATTCAGCCACCTGTCCTTGCCTGATCCAGAGGATAAACAGGCATTAGCTTAGCATGTGCTATAAATATAATATTAAGAAGAATAAAGCAAAGAGGCTGTGCCTCTAGATTTAGGCCCAGTGGAGACTTCCAGATACCCAGAGACACATCCAAATAGCAGGCAAACTTGATTTTGCTGAAATATGCAGTTTTACTAATGCTAATGGGGACATGATAAGCATTCTCATCTTGCATTATGTCTATGCGCTGTGCCTGAAACCAAAGTAGGTTGTTTGTTTTGGGGTGCTGATTGCTAGCAGCTGATAACGCAGGTCTATGACTGTGAAATGAATGTCACAGAAAGCAATGAATATGGTGGGGCTTAATCATTAATTACTGGAAAAGCAATCTCAGAGGCACATACCGTATCAAGCCTTAATATGTGCTCCTGAGGCTGTTTTTCACATATTACTCCAAGCATACTATCAGTAATGAATAGTTCATGTAATCATTTGAACAAGTGGTTGTGGTGGGGAATGGACGGGCAGATTTGTCAAATTTGTTTCTATGGGCATCCTTATTTTATAATTATTCCCCTAGGTCAGTGGTGGCGAACCTATGGCATGCGTGCCAGAGGTGGCACTTGGAGCCCTCTCTGTGGGCACCTGTGCAGTCACCCCAGCACAGTTTGCCCCACCCTTCTGCCCAGCAGCACAATGGGAGCACTTCCTCCCTCCCCCAGCACACAGTTTGCCCTGCCCCTCTGCCCAGCAACCCAATGGGAACACTTCCTCCCTCCCCCAGCACAGAGTTCACCCCGCCTCTCTGCCCAGCAGCCCAATGGGAGCGTATCCTTCTTCCCCTGTTTCTGTGTTGGCACTTTGTGATAAATAAGTGAGTTTTGGGTTACAGTTTGGGCACTTGTTCTCTAAAAGGTTCACCTAGACCTTTAAAAAAGTCAAGCCTTCTTCTTTCCATGGGAATGGAAAAGAACATATGAAGCTAGGCATTATGAGCAGTGGTGGGCTCCAAAAAATTTCACTACCACACTGTGGGCATGGTGGGTGTGGCCAGGGGGAAAGCCCTGCTTTGCACCTGAATTAGGACAACTTTAGTTTAAAACTTGGATGGGTGGGGACAGCCAGAATTTCTGCTACCGGTTCTGGTCGGCTGGTGTGAACCTGCTGATGCCCACCACTGATTATGAGTCTGCACTGGAAACATTCATTATCCTCTTCAAGAAATCTCTTGTATGAGGCAGAGATGCCAAAGTTTCCCCACCCTACAGTTGTGTTTTTCATAATACACAAATTATAAACTCCTGCCTGCTGAGCAGGCTGCTTCCTTAAGTGTTAATGTTGGGATTTTTCTGTATGATGGTGCCAATGTGCACACAAAACACACCCAGTGCTGCCTAGTTCCTGCAGCCAACAAAACAACAGTTATCACATCTCACAATACTATTAACAAAATGTATAACAAATCCTGCAATAATGCCATGAAAGTGGGGATTGAGATAAATCTTTCCCATAAACATGAGGGTGAATTTGATGAAGATTACATGACTAATCAAGAGTCTGGCCAGGTTATTCAAGAGTCTGGCCAGGTTATGCTGCTATCGTAATAGAGTAGTCCAGACTGCCACCCACTCAATGCTGAGTGTCAGGCGGCGGTTAACTAACCTGACAACCATGAGGACTAATGGCTTGGGTGCTGAAGTCCACAGGGAAGGGTGATGGTCCCCAAGTGTATTAAATCCCACTTGAATCCATCTTGATAGAGGACACCAGCTTCATCAATACTGGTCTGTGGCTGAGGAGGTCTTTGTGTTCCAAAAGGGCCCAGGACCAGAAAGTAACTCACAGAACTGGATCAGTGGTATGGGGGTCAGGCTGCGATGTGGATGGCAGATGAAAGGCCACCGTATTTTATTCTAGGGACAGTCTTCATGGCTGATCACCATGAGGATCACAAATATCCAGATTTGAATATGGCAGAAGAAGACTCAAGAGGGGTTAGAGCAGGCATTCTCAACCTACAGTGTGTGGGCCAAACCTGGCCCCTGATGCCAATTCATCCTGCCCCTGATGCCCTCACTGATCCCAAAAAGCAGAATGAAAACATGTCCTGCACATGCGTGGTGCACATTTTACTTCCACTTCCAGTTGGGAGGAACCACGTGACCGGCCCAATCAGCAGTCCAGGAGGTGTGGTTGGGCCTGTGGCCCAAAAACCTTGAGAAAGCCTGGTTTAGACTGTTATAAAGAGTGTAGTGAGCCAGAGTTCATTTTCCAATCTTAGTTCTCTGGTGGGGCAGGAGATGAGAGAGAAGGTGCTTTATTAAAGCATTGCTTTTTGTCTCTGTGTGTGAATGCATGAATGAGTGTGCGTGCACATGTGTGAATGAGTGAGTAAAAGATTCAACTGTTAAAAAGTAGAGTGGTGAGGAAAAACTATTTATTGGGGCTGCTCTCTGACTTTGGTTGGGAGTTTGATTTCCTGTGAGAAGAGCTAGCATGTTTAGCCATGGGCAAACTGCAAAGTCCCAGAATGCCCCCAGAAGAAGGGAATAATAAATCTCTTCTGTGTAATTTCTACCTAAAAACTCTGGAAAGGCTCATCATACGTCAGAATTCCCTCGATAGCACACACTTATTATTATGGAAATGAGTGACCCTGAATTGCCAAATAAACCAATGTGTAAAACTGAGAAGGACATTTGCCATGACTCATGAAATACTGCACCAAACTGAGGACTACCTCCAGCTAATTGGATAATGCTCTTAATTTGGCTGCAACTGATTTTACCTCACCTAAACTAAATTTTATTCCAAAATCTTTGCATATGGGTTTCAGCATGTCTCTGTGTACCAATACCATAGCTCCCAGCCAAATTTTTTTTTAAAAAATGTATGTTTAATTTGTATGCTACCCACTTGCTTGTGCGACTCAGGGCAAGTAACAAACACAACAGAGCATTACAATACAATAGAGCAAATAGAAACCATTTACTTCAATACAGTACAGTCATACCTCGCATAACAAATTTAATTCGTTCTGCGAGGTTGCTCGCTATGTGAAAAATTTGCGATGCGAGTCTGACTCGCATAACGAATTTTTCGCTATGCGAGTCGGACTTTCCCTATGGAAAAACTCGCATAACAAGCGTTTCTGTGGGGGAAAACTTGCATAGCAATTTGCTTAGTGAAAAACTTGCTCATGCGAGTTTTTCACTAAGTGAAACGCTCGTTATGCGAGGTTTGACTGTATAAGGGAATCAGTGCTGGTGCTGCTGATAGGGTTGGTGGGACATTGAGTAACAGGCAACCTTTTGTTGATCAACAATTGGTACAAGGAAATCTACACTGCCTGGGGTGAAACCTGAAACCTACCACAGCAAATTGATTTTACAATATTGCAAACTCCATTTTGGAAATTGCTTGAAACAAGACAGTGTGACATCAACAGCTGGGTGCGATGATTCTGCGACTTTCTTCTTTCTTTTTCTCCTCCTCAGCTATGTAATTCTCTGTAAGCAAGTTTTGCAGGGCTCCAAAGCATGCTTGTTTGTGAGCTTTTAATAGTCTATTAAAGGCATTGTTCATCATTGTGTTTTGATTGTCTATTTGGCTTTTTAAAAATTTGTTATAATGTGACATACTGAAGCCATTGCAATAGATACCTCTGCAGAAGTAGACAAGATGATCTTCCAAGTCCATTAGAAATCCAGTGTCTACTTGGTTCGTTTGCTCAATCAATCAATCAATCAATCAATCAATCAATCAATCAATCAATCAATCAATCAATCAATCAATCAATCAATCAATCAATCAATCAGATTTATAGGCCACCTTTCTCCCATTAGAGGACTCAAGGCATCTCACATTTGTTATCACAGGTAAAACAGTTGATTTTAATAATTTGAATACTATACTTCTGGACCAACAAAAACATACTTTACATCAACAGACAAGCTCATAAGTACAACTGCAAAGTAACACATATTAAGGGGAAAAAATAAAATAATATGAAAGCAAGAATAGTTCTTTCGCTCTCTCTTCATACAAATTTCAGCAACCAGTCATTTCAAAGTGTTTACCAACCAAATTAAAACCACTCCCATAAGCTGCTAGTTGACTTCCAAAAATTAAAAAAAAAATCAGTTATTTACAAACACATTAGCTTACTCATAAATCAGGATCTACCAAGGATCTACTACACAAGATGATGGTGAACCTTGGCACTCCAGGTGTTCTTGGACTTCAATTAAAAGTCAGAACTCCTACTGATCAGGGTTTCTGGGAATTGAAGTTCAAGAACACCAGAAGTGCCAAGGTTTGCCATCATTGCACTAGGTGCACCCGCTGCACTAGTGATGCTGAGAAGCATGTTTATTATTGTAGTCATCATTGTCATCACTGCTTCATCATCATCATTATCCTGGTGGGATCACTACCAGGGTTCCCAGAATTATTATTCTGTGGCAATGCTGTGTGACAGTCTGGTGGAAGAAAAAGAGATTGATAATATCATGAGATATCAGGATTTGAGAAAAGAAATACAGCACATCTGGGAGATGTACCAGTAGTGAAACCAGTAGTGATAAGAACACAGGGATGAAAAATCTGAGAGCAATTGGCATTGATAAAATATGATAGAGCAGTTGGAGAGAGCAGCATTACTAGGTAGTAAAAGACACCCTTGCTCAAAAGCCAGTTGTAGTAAAAGCCGTCCTTGCTCAAAATCCTTATTACTAGGTACCAGCCACATTATCAAGTGATACCTCACTGACTCTTAAGCCCAGTACTAGCCCTTGAGCAGTGGGATTCCAAAATTCCAGTCTGAACATCTAGTGGACCATGTAAATGATGCTGTCACCACCACCACCACTACCAATGATGATGATGGGTTTTTTTATTGCGTCAGAAGCACACAAAGGTGCTTTCTGGGTTGAAAGGAGGTTTGCTCTTCCCACTGAAGTGGTCCCTATTTATTTACTTGCAATTTCTTGCTTTCAAACTGCTAGGTTGGCAGGAGCTGCGACAGAGACGAGCATTCATTCTGTCATGCAGTACTCAGGTCTTGAACTGCTGACTTGCCAACCTTCCAGCTAACAAAGCGAGCTTCTTAACTACTGAGCCACCGCAGTCCCTTGTGATGATGATGATGATGATACTTATGTAGGTGACTTCTATTACAACTGGAAGACAGTGAAACAGATACTTCAAACTTTGCATAACTACCAAAGGAACCTTGGAGGTATGCATCTCAGGGTTATTTGGTTTTTCATTTTAAAAAAGCATTAAATTAATGTTAATCAATTTAAATCTGTCTGTGGCCTGTAGTATCACCCCAGCTGGGAGCAGACTAGTCAGTTTAAATGTGCATGTAGCCTAAGGAACTATTGAGTCACCAGGTGGAAGATTTCCCTAACCAGGACAATGGTGCATATAAAAAAAAGATTCTATAAGAAATAAGCTTGCTGCAGTGATATTAACAGATATCACAGAGAAGCAGACTGAGTGGGAAAGACTATCCAAAGCTCTTGAGACAACACAGCGTCAATTTATAAAAAACAGGGCAGAAATTGACATATCCAAAACAAGAGAGACTTTGGGACAACTATTTGTAAGACAGACATTGAATTTACTGGGCATGACTGCATTCTACTAGGAGATTTTGGTTATTCCACCTAGTTAACATACTATGAGGCAGATAAAACAGCAGCAGCAACACAGAAAACACATAGAGAGATTACCCCAGTTGAATCACTGCCTGTCCTTTCATCTTTTCTACACAAGCTAGTATTTTATATTATAAAAAGCACTCTAGAAGCATTTAAAATAGAAAAAGGGTATCTTTACTTCCAGTTACGATCTATAGTAATCAGGAGAGAGAGAAATAGAAAAATTGAGTTTCCAGAAGGCAGAGAGAACCTCCATGCTTGTTATTTGGTTGGAGGTCAGGAAGAAGAGAAGACTGCCCACAAAACAATGGAAGCAAAAAAAAAAAAAAAACAAGAAAAGGAGCAGGGTCTTGCCTAAAATACCAGAAGTAGGAAAATAATTTTATCAATCAAGCTAGTGGCAAAGGACAAACACATTAGGTTGTAAATCCCACTTCCACTATACCCAGTGTAGTGTGTGTATGCAAGATTGTTATTATCACAACACACATCTTTCTCTGTCCACAATCCCTTGATTAATTTTGTTTTCCTTTGTCATGTTCTCTTCTTTGCCTAAAGCTGTTAGAAAAAATGGGCTGCAGCTGAGCACTGACTTCCATGGATCTGGTCCTCATGAAAGCAGTATGTCATGCAGGCCAATCTGGGAACTGCATCTCCATGAGTTGTGCGGGATAATTTATGCCCAGCCAAGCAAGCATAAGATTACTACCCAAGGGTTTTGAAGTTATTACATTTTTTTCTTAACTTGTACCTGGTGTGATAATCCAGAAATCAAGGGAAGTTCTCTGTCTGTAATGCAGTTGTAGCTTCAGTTTCTCTACTATGGATAATATTCTAAGTTTTTGAAAGATGTTTGCAGCACAGGGCTCTGTGTGAAAGAGAGGAGATGGAAAGATCAAGAATGTTGAGTCACTGTTTCTTATCTAGAAGATATTTAAGTTTGTTGCTGGTTTACTGTTACTAACTAGCTGATAGCCCCAAGCTATAACTAGCTCTCACGGTGCCACTGTTATTAAACCATAAAGAAAGAATGATGCTAGTTTTCCTAACACTCCAAACCTAGAGATCAGCAGATCCAAGATGGCATACAGAACGGCACTCATGCCCTGTGCTTTGCTCGTAAGATTCCGTCCATTCAGCAAAACATGCCAGCCACAATTGCCTTCAGAATGATGACTACCAATTAGTATGTATGTCTCCTTGTGCAACGGTTCAAATGGCTACAGGAAGTCATGTGGATGAGCTCCTTCTTGCATCATCTTAGCAGGATGTCCCTGTGACACCTCTCCTTTGCAAATCTGTGCCATGCAACAGCTGCACACAATGAGGGTATGCAGCAGCTGACAATGGTGGCTGTCAACAGAGTAGCTGCATGCCAATCCATGGAGCACACAGTCACTGAGGTTGGCTCACAGCATCAGGACAACTGGCCTGGATTTTATACCAACAAATGGTATGTAATGTATACAAGCAGTGACTTGCAGGCTGGTGTTATTGGATCAGGTCACAATCTTCCTTATTTGTCAGAGTATGTCTTATGGACCTTTAATTATAGCTGTGCTATTTTACTGCTTTAGATAATATTGTGTCAGCATTTCCATAACAAAAATGCCTATTTTTAGGGGCTTCAAATGCCATTGTCAAAATCTGCTTTAGGCTGGAATTTGGCATGCAAGGTCTGTCTCAAGCATCATTTTTAAAGAAAATGACAAATATATTACGCCACTTTAGGAATTCATACTTCTAATGTGTTCCCTTACCTTCTCCAGTTTAAACACACACCTAGAAGGTGAGCTTCACATATCTCTTAAGTTAAGAGCATGCATAAAGGGGTAGTGGTGTATGTTTGCCCCACTCCTTACAGTTTGAATAGTTATGAGACCTATTTAGTCATTATCAAAATACAGTATCTGGAGCCCATATACAATGTAGAGTGCACACATTACTTTCAAGACATGAAAGGGACAGTCTGGCAATGTGGAGGTGGCTCTTTCTGTGCAGCCTCTCTGGGATTCTGGTTCCTATGGAGCTTCAGGTGAAGAACCTACCTGGATAAAACAGTCTCCTCCTATTCAGAAAATTGCTTTCTCATTATGTAAGCAGCAACAGAGATAGCAGGCTAGCATGCTCACCCCAGGATGTGTAGGTTTCACATGCTTAGATAATTGAACAGGGAGTGCATACAGATAAAAATCAATGGGACCCTTCTACCCAAGGCAAGAAGAAGGTTCTAATTGATTCGCCAGGCATTGTTACACATATGATTGATGGCAGGTAGAGCTACCTACAGTGATCCCACAACCCTCTACCATGTGCTTTTATAGTTAGCATTTACTTCCAGTTCACTCAGAAGTAAGGTGCTTCAGTTCAGGATGGTTTTAATCTAAATATGGCACATACCTCTAATGATAACTGGAGCTGAGAATAATTACATTTCGAGATTAAAAAGTTTAGTAAAAGTAAAGGAATGTCACCCCCCAAAAAACTTTTCCCAGCTCTGGGAGTTGTACTGTCCTGCTGACAATTTACTTCACCCAGGCAGGCTTCTGCTTTTTTGTATTATTTAGTGAAAGGCAATTATGCAACAGGTGAAGACACTGCTAGGGTGAAATTTGTGTTGAAGGGACACTCATATCTGTATTACTGTATTTCCTTGTTGCTAGAGAATGACCGATAAAGACCCTTTCTCTATAATTTACTATGAACTTCAGCTAATGTAGCCATAAATATCCTAACTGGATGGAACTTTGGTTGTGTTGTCAGCATATTTTTTGGCTGTCCTGATTTGTTGTCTTGGATTTCCCTTTGAGGGTTTGGGGAAAGGCTGTCTCTCCTTTGAGTGGGCTAAAATCCTTGCCCTGGAAGAACCACATGGCTGTGTGAATGATCTATTGTTCTACATAATTGTCTTTCCTCCCTTCCCATTGTGTCCTGTGCTCTAAAACAGGGGAACTGAGAACTTGCCATGGCAGACTTGCCAAGAAGGGGATATAGCTCGGTCATTGTTTCTGTGCCGTTCAGACTTGTGATGCTGTGCAGTTGGTGTGCATGTTGGGGCTGTTGTGATGGAGGTGTATTAGTTTGTTGGGATCATGGCCTGTCACTATGAGTTCATAATTTCCCAAGGTATGTAGACTTCGCAGGTCTGGCCAGGTTATCCTGCTATGGTAATAGAGAAGACCATACTGCCAGCGACTCAACATCGAATGTCAGGCAGTGGTTAACTAACCTGACAACTCCGAGGATTAGTAGGAAGGGTGATGGTACCTACATGGATTAAATCCCATTGAATCCAGCTTCATCGATCCTGGTCTGGGGCTGATGAAGACTTTGTGTTGCAAAAGGTCTCAGGACAGTCTTCATGGCTGATTGCCATGATGATTGCTAATACAGTCAAACCTTCCTTAACGAATGCCTCACTTAGTGAAAAACTTGTATAACCAGCGGGCATATCCAAAAGCATTCTGACTCACATAACGAAAATTTCTGCTATGCAAGTAGGACTTTTCCTATGGAAAAACTCGCATACCTCGCATTTCTATGGGAAAAACTCACATAATGAAAATTTTTCGCTATGCAAGATTTTCCATAGGAATTTTCGCTATGCGAAAAACTCTCATAGCGAAAAACTTACATAGCGAGCAGCCTCACGGAACGAAATATTTTCGTTATGCGAAGTTTGACTGTATTCAGAATCATATGCAGCACAAAAAGAAGAAGATGTAGACTTCATATTAGTATTACCTATGATGTGGTGGATTTTAGTGGATTTCAACGATTCTGTAGGAAAGCCTGTCATTTTAACACCAGCTGGGCATTTTTTAAACAATATGTTTTCTATTCCCTTTATGGGCTGACTCTGGCAAAAGGACAGTATACCTCCCTGCATTGACATAATTGGTGTGCAGAACAAATTTCCCCATATGCCTGCATAAATCTTTGTGTGTTATGTGCCATCAAGTCAAAACAAACTTATAGCAACTCTAATAATGCATTCATTCTAAGTGAGATATGTAAGGAGTGGTTTCACCAGTCTTGTAGGGACTGCGGTGGCTTAGTGTTTAAGATGCTGAACTTGATGAATGGAAGGTTGGCAGGTCAGCATTTCTATACCCTAGTGCTACACAACAGAGTGAGCTCCCATATCTGGCCTAGCTCATGTCAACCTAGCATTTTGAAAGCAGTAATTGCAAGTAGATAAATAAATACCACATTGGTGGGATGGTAAACAGCATTCTGTGCACTCCGGTGTCTAGTCATGTCTACCACATGGCCATGAAAATATCTGCAGATGCAGACAGCACTGGCTCTTTGGCTCAAAATTTAGACAGCAACCTATCTGCACTGGAATATGGATGATTGTCATTGTTTTGGGACCTTGAAGGAGAGATACATCATATCACTGTTATTACAATGTCAGGTTTTTTCTCTGGGACTTCTAGTGGGTTTTTTCCTCTGGGACTTCTAGTGGCCTCCACCGACATTATTTAGTGTTGTAATATGACTTTGATGTTATCTCTCCACCTTCCTCTGGGCTTACCTCATGGTCTTTGTCCTTCTCTTCTTTCCATATATGCCTTGTAAGGTATGGAATTCCAAGACATTCTCTCCAAATGGGTAAACCACTTTATTGGTTCTCTCTGTATATAGTGCAAGATTGGTTTTGTTCCAATTCTTCCTTTATAACCTCATTCCTGATTTTATCCCTTCTAGTCACTCCAGCACCCTTCCTCAAACATCTAATTTCAATGCTGACGAACTTTTGTTTATGTTTTGCTGTAAGTCTCCATCTTTGGCACTGGTAACATAAGGTGGGAATAATATGTTGTATATGTGGTGTTTCTTTGTGTTGATCCGTATTGCCTTGTGTTGTAAGAGCAGAGCTAACTGTTCCAATATTTAGTTTTCCTTACTGAACCATATGTTAATCTTTTCATCCATTTTACCATTTTCAGTAAATGTTGTTCCTAGTTATTTGAACTCTGTCATTTGTTTTATACTTGTTCCCTCTATCTTTATATCTAGAGTATGCTATTTTCTTCCAATTGCCATTACCTCAGTCTTCTTTTTATTGATTTTCATATTATTTATTATTAAGATCACTAGGCAGACTCTGAAAACGATGGGATAAGCTGATGGTAAAAATGGTCAGCCAGAGATGGAAACAGAAGGCTAAGGATAGAACATTTTGGATTTGTTGATTTGTGCTTAAATAGATAAGTGAAGACAAATTGATATTGAATTGAATTATTTATTTTACATTCTTGGTTCGTGGACATAAGGTGTTGTTATAGTTCCTTAGCTATACTTGCCATCAATGCCTGTTTCAACTGCAAAAAGTAGTTCATTGATACTGTTTCCATTCATGGGCTTAGCTTTTTTGCTTATGCTGTCTATGTAGGTGATGAATAGTATCAATAGTAGATGCTTGTGCAAAGGCTTCTGATATTCCTTGACTTGTTCTAACTACACTTCTACAGTCACTATATAAGCCTTTACATAATTTGGTAAAATGTTAATGTACTCCATATTGAGCCAATGCTTGCCATAGCAGTTTCTTGTCAACTCTGTCAAATGCCTTCTCTTAGTCTACAAATGCAACATAGAGATTCTCTTGAGGAAAAAGGAATAAATAAATAAATACTAACATTCAACATTCTTCAGACAAGAAGATGCTGAAAAATGAAAACAAAGAGCTCTTGGTATTAGGTAATAAAACTATGATTGAAGTAAAAGGTAGATGGTGTTATGTTTAGGGATGACTCTTTTGGTTAAAAATGAAAACGAAAGGGAAAATATGAAAAGAGGTGTTTCAATTTCTGGTTTATTTCATGGATTCCTGAAAGAAAGCTTCTTAAACTTGAAGGATTTGTTTACATGAAAGAGGAGAACATGAAATTTATGTCTTCATTAAACTTTCCTTTCAACCAAATTGCCTGTTATTTTCCTTGCTGCTAACCCTGCCAGCTCCACTTCCTCGCTCCTCGTTCGTTGCCCCTCACCACTCCATTCCTTGCTCTGTTATCAGGCCTGGAGGCTTCCCTCTCCTTCCATACTTCACTACCACTTCCACTACGCTCCTTATTCTGCTGCACAACCAGCTTTCTCCTCTTCTTTCCTTACTGTTGCTACCACCACTGTCACCATATAGGGAAAACACAAAACATGAATTCAGCACATTGCAAGTTGGGCTGAAATATTATTTTTTCGGACACAGAAATGAACTCAGTATTGGTGCATAACAGTACAATTCATTAGCTGAATGGTCAGTTCATGTCCTAGGGACATTGCTGGCTCCTACAGCTTTACACTATTGTTCATTTCTTGGAACCAGACAAAACAAACAAAAAAGCCTTTTAAAACTCAGAGAACTGGGGAGGCAAACAAAAAATTAGTGTATTATTTAGAGAAGACAGTAGTTTTTAAAATATCTAGACTATAATTCACTTTCTTTAAATTGTAGAATTGACATTGACTTCCTTAGGTAAGAAGGTTCTGTCGGGGTAAGTTCACAACATCAATAACTGGATGAAGTAGTTGTCCTTTTAGGTCACTATCAAGCACTGATTGCAACAGAAATCCCTGTGACATTCAGACAAAGTCCCTCATTTGGGCTTGTATTGTTTTTATAATTGGTTCCAAGACCTTTTCTGTCCTCTCAAATCCCTGCTTTATTTTTTGTATAATTTTGTTCTGAAAGTGGAGAATAATGTATGATGCTTCAATGGATGAATGTCTATGGTGGAAATCTCCTTGGAAGCTTTCAGTTTTCAATTTTATTTTAATGTAGAAAAATCACTGAGGTTCATGTGGGACCAGCAGAAGTTGGACTGAACTCCATTGAGGTGCAAGCTCCTGAGCAAAGTCTGCCAGGTAACACCTCTCATTGGGTAGATAACCATAAACCATGTTAACCCTCATGCTTTTTCTATTTCAAGTTCCATCTCTAGCAGACCTTGATCTTGGGTTTAAGAAAACTGTGCTGATACAACCCATGTGACTGTAACTGTAAACTCATAGGAGCTAGACAAGAGATAATCTGTTGTCTACATGCCCATAACCACCATTTTAGCTTTTCTTATTAGAGTTTTTCCAATTAAGACAAGCATTTTGCTGCCTGCTGTGAAGACCTCTTACTCTACACAGTTGTCCAAGATTTTTCATGGCATTTTCAGATAATTCAGTAAACATTGGTGGGGTGCTCTGGAGAACCTATGGGTGTTCTTAGCTTCTGGAGAAATATCACCCAACACATGCTTAGTTAATGCTACAAAAGCAATGGGACTTACATCTGAATAAATTCAAACAGGATTTGAATGCCTGCCCCATTTTCTTTAACTGTAAGATCTATGCACATGAAAATAAGAGCTGTTGTGAAAGCTTCTGGTGGCACAGAGCTGAAATCTTGTTTCGTTCACCATCAACAATACTAATACTAATACTAACACTAACACTAATACTAATTGCAATCTGTATGCATTTGAAAACAAGAGCCTTTTCCCCACTGAACTAGCGAGGTTGTGGACTATTAGCTGTTGCAGCTTTCTGTCTTCTTTCCCTCCCTCTTTCTCTTTTTTTATCCTAGTCTTTAATCCCAGACTTGGCTTGTTGCGCTTCAAATTGAAATATCCTGAACAGATGTAAAAACACATGTGAGCCACTGCTCGCAAGCTGTGCAAAGCTTTGTTTCATCTGCTGATGATGTGAGCCTAAAGGAGATCTTTTTAAAATTTCATCACTATTCAAAAGGATAATTAATACGTACCCCCAGGCTTTGATTATGCTATACCCAGTGTGTACTGCTGGTACAAAAATAATGAGGCTCTCATCAGGATGAATGAACACTTGCAGCAAACATTCAGTTTCCATAAGAAATTTAAGATTCAGCAGTGGTACCATGTAGGTGGCTTAATCTAATTTTAATTTGTAACACAATACAATAGATAAGATCATTTGTTTGTAACCAGCACAGGCATTTTGTTTACATGAAACCCCAGTCAGCATTCAGCAGATGGTCTTTTTAAAGGCTTAATTGAAGTTTTCTAATCTAACATTTTCCCCTCTATTATGAAACAAAAAGAAAGAAAGAAAGAAAGAAAGAAAGAAAGAAAGAAAGAAAGAAAGAAAGAAAGAAAGAAAGAAAGAAAGAAAGGTCAGTGATGAGGAAAGATGTGTGTGTATGCATGCGTGTGCATATGTGCGTGAGTGCAAATGGCTGCTCCAAATTTCTACAATGTATTATGTGAAGAGAAATCGGGGAAAATATTTAACTAAATAATTAAAATTCTCCAATAACTTCTTAAAGATTGTGTTAATCACTAACTGCAGTAACATTCCCCCCCCCCCAAAAAAAAAAACCCATGTCTTTTGCTCTGCAAAAATAGCATTGATGCTAAGAGGAGATATGTTAGCAAAACGGCAAACATTTTTTGTCTGTCATTAATTTTTTTAAAAAATAAATTAATAATATTAATCAGTACATAGATTCAAATGCTGGGTACCTTTTTACATCCCTCATAATATTACATGCTTAGTATTATTATGGGCACTGCATGCCTATAGTGAAGATGAAAAAAAGATGGTGAAAGTTTGGAGTAAAATTGTACCAAGTAGCCTGTTATTAAGAGAGTAGACTCAAAACAGACTTTAGAATGTTGCTTTCTGAGAAAGTTTGGCTAAACTCTAGCTAACATTCTTCTGGGTCTCCTGATCATTAAATTGCTGAATAGGTCAAGCTGTATACATCTTGTTTCTAAAACAGATGCTTATAGCATTGCTTTTCTATTGCAGCATGTATGGCTGAGTTTAGCATTGTGTCCAGCTCTGGAGCTAGTGCTATGCCAGTATTTGATTTTCAATTTCCATTTTTTCTTTCCCATAAAAAAGACTTCTATTGTTCATATTTAGGGGACACTAAAAAGATGGCTTTTTTTTTTTGCAAGATGGCTGTAGGTAGTAATAATAAATCCCCCCCTCCCTTATTCACTATCTCTTCATCATTCTTCAACCTCCTGGCTGATCATGCTTCCTGATTTGTGGAGGGGGGGAAAACACCCATGGGAGGCATTCCCTTACCACATCTTCTCCGGTGGGAAGCACTGTCAACTGTCAGCTGCCAGATGGCTGATGCATAATGAAAAACAGGACATTCACACATGCAATCCTTGGCCACATCATGTGCAAGGTAAGCCCAGGAAGCTAGTATGTCACCAATGGGAATTTCTCCAAGCCTTTTTCTTCCTGTAAATGTTCATTTCTTTTCTATCAATTCAAATACCTTGAGTTCTTTTTTCCTTTCCCCCATGTCAGAAGCACCACAGTGTAATCTATCTATCTATCTATCTATCTATCTATCTATCTATCTATCTATCTATCTATCTATCTATCTATCTATCTATCTATCTATCTATCTATCTATCTATCTATCTATCTATCATCTGATAAGGCTGGTGGAGGACATGAAAGAATGGCCAGCAATCAGTGATGGGATGACCCCGGTTCCATCCGGTTCCCCGGAACCGGTAGGAACAATCTCGGAGGGTTCTCCGAGAGGGTAGCCCATTTTTAAAGCATCCGGTTCTGGACGCCTCACCAAAAGAAAGAAATGTTTTAAAATTGGAGCCAAAATGGCTCCAATTTAGTGCGCATGTGCAGAAATTCAATCTGTTGCATTGCGCATGTGTCAGATTGAGTTTCTGCGCATGCGCACTAAACTGGAGCCATTTTGGCTCCAATTTTATTTTATTTTATTTTAGAGCCAGAGCCACAACTTTTCAGAGCGGCTCCGGCGGTGGCGGTGGCAGCACCAGCCCTCAGAGGAGGGCACCTCCCCCAAAGCACGGTGAGGCCTGCCTGGGCCGTCCGCCGCCGCCGAACCCTCCCAGGGAGCCCCCATGGCCTGGGGATGCCCGGCAGGGCACAACGCCGCCGCCTGCAGCCTCCTCCTCCACTAGACGCCTGCGGCCTCCTTCTCCTCCTCAGGCTGGTGCCTTTTTGGCCCAGCTCTAGCTGTGGCCATGGCCAGGGGCGGCCAGGGGCTGCGGGCAGCGGTGGCTCTGGCAGCGGCTCCAGCCATGGCCACGGCCAGGGGCTGCAGGCAGCAGTGGCTCTGGCTTGGTAGCAGCTATGGCTGGCGGCTGCAGGCGGTGGCTCCTGTGGCTGCGGCCTTTGGAGGAGGAGGAGGCCACAATTGGGGGCGGCGCGCCTTGTTGGGTGGCCATGGGCCATGGGGGCTCATCGGCCTCAAGGAAGGTAAGTAAGTGAGGGTTTTGTATTGGGGTGGGTGGGTGATTTATTTGTGTTTTGGGTGGGTGGTTGTATTTTTATTTAATTTAATTTATTTATTTATTTATTTATTTTATTTAAGTTATTTCGGGTTTGTGTTGTAGCTGTCTGGTTGGGTGTGTGGGTTGAGGGGTGTGTGTGTGTGTGTGTTTATTTTTATTTTATTTTATTTATTTTTTATTTTTGGCCCCGCCACAACGTCATGATGTCATGACGTCAGCTCCGCCCATGACATCATGATGTCATGACATCGGCTCTGCCCATGACGTCATGACATCATTACATTGGCCACGCCCATGACATCCATGACATCATGGCGTGGTAGTAGAATTTTTGTCATCCCATCACTGCCAGCAATGTATCCAACAAAATTGTAGATTTGTTGAGGAACTGCACTTAAAGAAAAACAGCATAAGGCCATTGTTTGGAAATATACAGTGATTTGGAACAGAGCAGGTACTTGCTCTGCACAGCAGGGAGAACTCTGAAATGAAGAGATTCCAAGATACTTGTCTTAAACCCACATATATGTATTTCCCCCCCATGCAAAGGCTAATCGCAATAGCCAAATGGCTTCTTTAATTTTCTTTCCTTCTTTTGATATTAACCTCCAGCTTTTTAATAAAAGCATACTTTGCCCTTTTTGTGCCTTGGCAGCACTTTATATGTGGTTTCCATATTGTCTTTATAAAGCATGGGTGGCCAACCTTTTCCTGACTAGGCCCACAGACAGCTGAGCAGGCCACACCATGCCCACGGGATTGGAAGCAGGCGCATTTACAGCTGTCGTAAATGCGTCCACTTCTGCATTTGTGACAGCCATGGTCCCATTTGCGGATGCGCAGGCAAGTTTTATGGCTGACGTAAATGTGCCCGCTTCTACTTCCAGGTGCAGCGAGGGCGGCAACAGGCAGGATGGAATGGCACCATGGGCTGGGGGTGGCCTATGGTCTGTTGGTTGGGAACTCCTATTATACAGGTCTGTCTTCACTGCCCTTGCTATCATGTTAATAACCTTTCCACTGGCTAGTAGGTGATTTTGCCAGACATTCAGTCATATTGATAGTGATACACACACTAGGATAGATTGAATCATACTTTAAGTCTCTAGGAAGACTAGAAATGAATCATACTTTCCTACATAAAGACTCATAAAGGCTCAAAAGATTTCACTTTAATGTTTACTTCTTTTCCCTCCCTCCTCAAACTCAGTTTCCTTGCAGTTCTCTTCAACCCTCAACAATTTTCTTCTATTAACTGATTCTTTTTTCAGATTTAGCACTTGAGAAAAGGGGGAAATCTGACCTTAAAATAAGAAAATGGTGCACACCTGTTTTTCTCCACATCACAAGAACCTAACAAAAATTAAGTATTTTTGAGTCTAGGTCAGTGATGGTGAACCTTTTAGAGACAAAATTCCCAGAGGGGTGGGGACAACTCTGTGCTGGGGGGGGGGAGGACGAAGTACTCCCATATTGGGATGTTGAGCAGAGTGAACTCTGTGCTGGAGGAGGAAGGAAACACTCCCATTGGGCTGATGGGCAGAGGGGCGAGGCAAACTCTGTGCTGGATTGACAGCATGCATGACAACAGAGAGGGCTCTGTATGCCCTCTGTGGCCATGTGCCATTGGTTTGCCACCACTGTTCTAGATAATTCCAGAGAGTAACATTTGCACCTGTATCTATCAGTGGGATTGTCAAATGATAAACCTTGGTTGGATCATACCCAATCCTATGCATACACACTAATATCTACCTATTTTCTACATATGGCCACCCTTTCCAAGCCTCTTATGTTTAAAGAATCATACACTCAGGTAACTGCATACAATTGCAGCCAAATACCATATATACTAGAGTATAAGCTGACCAGAATATAAGCCGAGGTACCTAATTTTGACCTGAAGAGCCAGGAAAATAGATTGACCAGAGTATAAAGCAAGGGTGGGAAATGCAGCAATTGCTAGTGAGTTTCAATAATCAAAGTACATGAAAATATGGTAAAATTAATTAAATTGTTGATGCATCTCAATCCGGCATGGTCTTGGGATCCGAATGGTCACTGACCCAAATATAAGCTGTGTCCCCATTTTGGGGCTCATTTTTGGGACTGAAAAACTTGGCTTATACTTGAGTATATACGGTAGAAGACAACTCTATTGGACTGAACTGGCTTTCTACAACATTGAGTCCAGCCCCCTCCTCAATGCAGGAATCTGAATCAATGCAGATATGACAGGATGATGGAGAACAGATCCTTCCGTTCTTCTTTATGGTTAGCTTTCAGGTACAGTATTTGAAGAGTGCTATTGTATCACATCTCAGTCTCCCTTTCTCAAGGCTAAACATGCCCAGTTCTTTCAGTCTTTCGTCATGTCCACTGATCATCCTTGTTGCCTTTCTTTGTACCTGCTCTAATTTACAGTATTTGCATCTAGATGTGGTCTAACTAGTGCTGAAGGAAATTTTGCATGACTGTGTGATCACTTCTGTGGGAGTGGATTTTACCCTATGTTCATATTCACGCATCCAAGACATGTCTGTGTTAAACTGATCTTGTGGCAAACATCTAAGAACTACTAGGAAGTACATTTCAGTTCTTTGGGCCTCTCTTTCAGAAACACTCGAAACAAAAATGGATACACATCCACTCTGGAAATGTACTTAAATGTAAATCAGTTGGGAACTGGAATGTGAATAACAATATTGTGAAGAAGAATACAGAAGATAATCATACACTATACAGGAATTCCCAATCTTTTCAAGCTGTGGGCCTGGCCACGCTCTCTCAGTCAGCTTCGAGGGCTGGATGGCCATTTTGCCCTGACTGCATGATGGGGGCAGCCATTCTGTCCCAACAGCTTCAAAGGAGCAGCCACTTTGTTTCTCAAATGCCCTTGGAGGGAGGGGCCCCCACATGAAATGGTACCGCCAACCGGATCTGGCCTGTGGGTCTTAGGTTGGGAAATCCTGCACTATACTATCAGTTAAAATGGAAAAGCATACATGCAAGTCTTGTTATTTGGATGTTGACGTGTTCCATCCATCTTTATCCTAATTTCTATTATGTATTAACATTCAGCTTGATTTTGAACTGCCAGTTCATTTTTTAAAAATGTCAATTTATATCTGGTATGACCCACATATTGAATAAATTGTTCTCTCGTTGTGCAATTACAATGAAAAGCCAGTTTAAGCATTTGTCAGAGAGGGCAAAATGAGCTAAAAGGGTTAAGCTTTTCTCACTTGTCACATGTTGAGATTAATACTTAGATAGCTCTTTTGAGCTTTCAAAGATCATCCCGAGGCCCATGTGTCCAGATTGCATGGGACCTGGAGTGCCGCAACCTCCTGCTGGGTGCTTCTTTTTCAACCCCATCAGGGAAGTTCTTTTTAAAAAAAAAAACTGTACTGGCATACATGGCAATTACAGCACCTCCAGAAGATGGGAGTGGTACATAAGAGGGGCCTTACAGCTGACAAGCCCTATCAGCAAGGCAGATACTGCAGTTAGACAGTTCCTCTGCCCCTCTGACCTGAGAAGGGGCAGGGGAAATGTTTAATTATAATTTTTCCCTCCTGTTGTAACACTGGGTCAGATAGGTTAAATAGAATTATCTTTTTTTCCTACAGTTTTCCCCTTGATCACCAATCAAAACTGTGGTTGTCAGCAAGTTTTTGATTGGCTGTCAAAGGAAAAAACTGAGATTTTTTTTTGCTCTTTTATCAGATCCAGTGCTAGAACAGTTGGACAGGATGGGAAAAATAATGAAACAGTTATGAGCCATAATTGTAGTGGCTTCCCAGTCAATGAAACTGTTCTGCAGGCTCTGCTCATTCTCTTGCATCTCAGTCAACAAGAGGCTGGTCAGATGCTGGGCAACCGTTTCCACTCCCATGGCCAGGAAATGGGGCCCTGCATGCCAGACCAAGTGCCCTCCAAGGCCTGGACCTATTGGCTAAAGTGAAGAGTAGAGCTACCCTAAGGACAAGAGCCTAGGTATAAGTGGCAACCTGAAGGGTATTAAAGCAGCTGAGATGGACTGGTGGAAAAGGGCAGCTCTGGGGGAGAAGCTACCATTGATGGTAGTATAGGAGAATGTGGGTGGGGGTAGGATTTAGTAAGCCTGTTTGGAAAGGGAAATGCAGAAGAGAGGGACAAAGCGATGGGCAGAGAGTGGAGAAATTGGGTGGGTGGGTGGAGATGGCAGAGGACTTGCTTTGCCTCTCCCTAAAGAAAAACAGGGGATTGTGGTGGTTTAGTGGTTAAGATGCTGGACTTGATGACTGGAAGGTCAGCAGTTCAAGACTTGAGTACTGCATGACAGAGTGAGCTACTGTCTCTGCCCCAGCTCCTGCAACCTAGTAGTTTGAAAGCAAGAAATTGTAAGTAGATAAATAGAGAGTGGGAAGGAAAACAGCATTCTGCTCACTGTGGTGTCGAGTCATGCCTGCCACATGTCCACAGAAACATCTGCAGACTCAGACAGTGCTGGCTTTTTGGCAATAAGCAGAGATGAGTACTGAACCCTAGAGTTGGATACCACTGGCTTTCGAGCAAACACAAAATTTACCTTTACCTAAAGAAAAACAAAAACACATGCATACACTCACACAAGCTCCTGGTGAAGAGATGTTAGCACCACAGGTATGCTTGACAAAGGTCACCTAGGGGTGTCCTGCTAGGGGACGCAGAGTGCACTAAATGTAATTTGTCACCTACTCATCCTCAAGCAACTTCAAAATGAACATGTGGGACAGTCTGGACATGCCTTCACCTGGCTAAATTTTAGTCAGAGAGACAGAAGCTATAATTCAGCTGCTTCACAGCAAGTGAAGGGGTGCGAGCTTTAATTTAAGGCAATAGTGCTAAGAATAACCCTAGGCAGATTTTTGTAATATTTAAGCAAACCAAGAGATGTATTTAAGGGAAGTCATAAGGAGCATAAATATGAGATGTTCAGCAAAACAGAAGTACATTTCCTGAGTGCTCGGGGCAGCTTATTGTGATTCTAAATCAGATATTTAAGAATGTAGGGAAAAGATACTAGTCTCGCAGCCTCACTTTCCAAACAGGCATACAAAAATCCAAAAGAAATAGAGGAAAACAATATCAGGGGTAGGACTAGAGATCTTTTCAAAAAAAATTGGGGAACTCAAGGGAACATTTAAAGCAAAAATGACCATGATAAAGGACAAAGATGGCAAGGAGTTAGCAGATGCAGAAGAGATTAAGAAAAGATGGAAAGAGTACACAGAGGAACTCTACAAAAAGGACCTCAACACCCCTGATGATCACAATGATGAGAACATTGAACATGAGCCAGACATTCTAGAGAGTGAAATCAGAAAGGCCCTAAAAACACTGCAAACAACAAAGCCAGTGGAGTTGATGGTATCCAAGTTGAACTTTTCAAAGCCCTGCAAGATGATGGAATCAAATTATTGCATTCTATATGCCAGCAGATTTGGAAAACAGAACAATGGCCACAGGATTGGAAAAGATCTGTATACGTTCCACTCCCCAAAAAGGGTAATGGCAAAGAATGTTCAAATTATCGAAAAATTGCGCTCATCCCTCATGCTAGCAAGGTGATGCTCAAGATAATACAGGATAGAATGCAACAACATGTGGAGAGAGAATTACCAGAAGTGCAGGCGGGTTTCAGAAGAGGCAGGGGGACTAGAGACCACATCGCCAACATAAGATGGATCATGGAAAAAACAAAGGAATATCAGAAACAAGTCTACTTCTGTTTCATTGATTACACTAAGGCTTTTGACTATGTCGACCATAACAAAATGTGGCAAGTAATTAAAGAGATGGGAATTCCGGAACACCTTATAGGCCTCATGAGAAATCTGTACATGAATCAAGAGGCAACAGTTAGGACAGAAAATGGAATGACGGAGTGGTTTGGAATAGGAAAAGGAGTAAGACAAGGCTGCATTTTGTCACCCTGCTTATTCAACTTGTACACAGAACACATAATGCGCAATGCAGGGATGGAGGAATCACAATTTGGGATCAAAATTGCTGGAAAAAACATCAACAATTTGAGATATGCAGATGATACCACCCTAATGGCAGAAAGTGAGGAGGACCTAAAGAAGCTCCTGATTAGGTTGAAAGAAGAAAGTGAAAAAGCTGGCTTGAGACTCAATATCAAGAAAACCAAGATAATGGCAACAGGCCCTATCAGTCCCTGGAAAATAGATGGGGAAAAGTAGAAGCAGTGACAGATTTTACTTTCCTAGGATCAAAGCTCACTGCAGATGGTGATTGCAGCCATGAAATAAAAAGGCGACTGATTCTTGGGAGGCAAGCGATGAGAAACCTGGGGAGCATAGTGAAAAGTAGAGACATCACATTGCAAACAAAGATTCGCATAGTCAAAGCAATGGTATTCCCTGTGGTAATGTATGGTTGTGAGAGCTGGACCATTAGGAAACCTGAGCGCAGAAGAATAGACGCCTTTGAGATGTGGTGTTGGAGGAGAGTTTTGAGAGTCCCCTGGACAGCGAGGAGAACAAATAGGTCAATCTTAGAAGAAATCAACCCTGACTGCTCTTTTGAAGGTCAAATAGTAAAGATGAAGCTAAAGTACTTTGGACATCAAATGAGAAGAGAGGATTCACTTGAGAAAGCCTTGATGCTTGGAAGGGTCGAGGGCAAAAGAAGAAGGGGCCGGCCCAAGATGAGATGGCTAGATGGTATTGTAGAGACAATGGGCACAGAGCTGAGTGAGTTGAGGGGGATGGTGGAGGACAGGAGTGCCTGGTGGACCATGGTCCATGGGGTCTCAGAGGGTCGGAATTGACTGTGCGACTGAACAACAACAAAAGTTTTGCAGAGAGGAGTGTGTAGTAGTTCTCTTATCTGAAAAAAAAAATATTCCCTCAGAAAACAGGGTCTACTATTTTGCCTGACTCTCAGAGCACTTAACAATTTCTTTAGAATTTGTTTTGCTGGTATTTTTGAACTCCTCTCATATGTCAGGGCAGTCAAAAGAGCTGTGTTTTGCCTTCTTCCTCTTATTATATATCTGTCTACCACCATAGCCTCTCCTGAAGCTGGTCATCTGAAAAAGTCTTCCGGGAAGAGTTACCTCAGGATGTCTTACCTTTGGCTTTCATTGAAGTGTAGGGAGTAATGGATGGCAGCACAGTTGAAGACTGGAGGGCATTTTAACACTCACACCTCTTTGCCACCACACAATTATAGTATACACAAAAACTCTGCACTTCACGCACTGGGGTCTCACTAGAATTTTCTTTTCTTTTGATAACTGTTTCAAAGGAATTTCTTTTCGATCCTGCTAAGCAACGTGGAAGACATTTTCAGCACACTGCTAATCCACAACATGGATGTCACAGCAGAGCAAGACTGTAGACACACAGGAACAGCAGAATCTACGTTGCATACCAAAGAGTATTAGACAAATTGAGAAGGCTGACATAATTCAGTTCTTTTTGAGCCTTCCATAATGCTGCTTCTGGCATGGAGGCAAGCTTAATTTTCCTTTCTTCTCAAAAGAATTATAGATGAGAAAAAGAGATAAGGAACAAATATTGTTACCATTAGGATATGGATATTATACTTCATGTGTTTATGAGCTTAACGATCCTATCTATGTATCAAGGGCATGAAGAAAAGTTGCTCTATCCTAGGAGTGCCCAAACTTTTGAGGCCGTGGGCTGGTCACATGGTTCAAGGGTGCCCAAACTATGGCCCATGGGCCAGATGTGGCCCCTGACACCAATTCATCCAGCCTGCACCACCCTTGTCACTCCAAGAAGTGGAAGTAAAACACACCCATATGGGAACGTTTTACTTCCGCTTCTGGGAACGACAAGGGTAGCACGGGCTGGAGGAATTGGCGTCATGGGCCGGATCCAGCCCATGGGCCATAGTTTGCTCTATCCTATATGTCTGTCAATTTCTAAATGATATGTCAGAGCTCAAGCTTTAGCATTCTGTGGACCCATAAGCCAGAGCTCCAGGGGCTCAAAGCATTCCTACGCTACACATTTCAGAAGGAAAAACAACTTTATTGGAACTGAATAGGTCACAACATTTTGACTGCAGTTGTACGCAACATTGGCCCATGCAAGGGGGACCGGTCTGATACTCAGTTGATCTGGCTTTCATCCAATCAACCTCTTCAGCCTGGGAGTTGAGAAGTAGCTCTGGTTCCACTTGACCTCTGAACTGAGAATCAGTTACTGTTCAGCCTGCCACTGCCTATGTCCTGGATTCTGGCAGCAGCTCTGTTGACCACCACTATCCCACTAAACCACAAAAATTATGACAGAAGGAAAACTTATAAACCCAGTAGTCATAATACATTACAAGTAGTCACACCCATGTTTCCAACTACACCTGTGTACAACCATTCATCAAACAAGGGGGTGACAAAGATGAAGCTTGTACTGTGTATGTTGGCATGGTGGTGCTTGAGTTGATAGACCCTGTTCCTCCAAGTAGATCAGAATGGGAATTACCATACTCAAATGTTCCTGGGGTAGGCTTACCCTTGGTACTCCTGATTATTTTTTGATCCTGCCAGAGGCCTTTAATCAGGTAGTGTCCTGCTTGTTATACAAGGCCCTTATGAGCTGCACAACAGCTACAAGATGGCAGTACCTGTGTCTTACCCCTGTTGCTCCACCAGGCTGCAAACTGAGAATGCTAGCATGAACTAATATTATGCAGCAATCAATATAGAAGAATTATAGAAAAAATAATGGAGCATATGCTATCCAGGTTGTAGCTCCTGGTGTAAAGTTGGTTTTTTCTTCCTTTTTCAAGCGAACACACAGAAAACCTCCAGTCACGATTCTTCAGAATTTACATAAAATGTGAACATTTGCACATGTGTTGACAAAAAAATTATAGTGTTGATCAAACCAAAAGATAGAAGCAGTATATTTCCCGGGATCATGGGGAAAATAAATCAGTGGATAAGGAAAATATTCAGCAAACATCTGTGAATTCTCTAGAGAATTAACTTGTAGAGTATACCATACGATACAGAGTCTCTTGCTTGAAAAGGGTTGCCTTTAGTTGCTTTCCTTAAACCTATCCATATTCTTACAAAGGTTTCTCACCATAAAATACATCTGCTCAGTTTAATGAATTTGCATCAAAAAATTAGTTTGTTCCTACAGTCTATATTCTATTGTATGTGCAGAACAACAGTACTGAAGGAATATTAAAGACTGCTGCCTCAGTTCAAAAAGTTCGTTTAAATAATCCTTTTGTCACCCCATATTTGATGTGGCCAGCAGAGATATAACTAGCCATTTTAGTACCTGGGGCTACATCCCCATATTGCTTAAGCTGCCATCACATGAGACTGAAATAGGAATGGATAGGAGAGACTAAGAAAGAAAGTCTGAGGCCCCAGTGCATGGTGGCAAACTTCAGCCCATCTGTTTTGTATCTCCTGGCTGGGAAGCAGTAGGTAGAACAGTATATGTGCTCAGGTCAGGTAGGATTGTAACTTCCAGCAGCAAGTTTTTGACCCCAAAGTTTGGATCCTTGGTTCAAAGCCCCAGTCATCACAACCTACTCATAGCTTTCATGGACAGGATCAAAATCCCACATACGGTTAGAGCTCACTGTTCCCTATGCTTTGGGTTGTCAAAGAAGTACTGTACCTTAATTATTACACAACCTTGCCTTCACGCAACTTATTCCTGATTAGTTTTTTGCCTCTATTGTACATAAGGTTTGACTAGAGACTGTTCACCAGCAATAGCAATCTGACATCCAATGGCCAAGGTGACCTTCATTCTGATTTCAGAATACTTATGCAAGTGATTACTTTAATCTTTTGGCCACCTGCATTTTACTAGCAGAGTAAGAGAGAAAGAAAGGAGAGAGAAAGAAAAGAGATGAGGGAGAAAGGGAGTTTGGGAACCTGACTTTTTAAAATATAGTTCCTATAATTCCACAGTCAGCATAGCCCTTGTCTCCACAGCTGGGGAATTATGAAATTTGTCATTAAAACCCTTTTCCAAGCTGAAGGAGAAAATGGCACATCCATTTTTTACTCTGGTCCTGTCTATTACAGTCCATGACACACCCAACATGGAACTAACATGTTTTAAAGCAATGATGCTACTTATAATTAATTGATTTGGGGGTGGTAATGCTCTTTTTGAGCTTCAGTAGTCTATGGATATTTGTGATATGCTCTCAAGTGCCTCTTGTTTTCATCTACCTTGAACATCAGACCTTTCTTGCTCCATAGTAAGTAAATGACACTATTAAAAAAAAACACTAAAGTTACTACTTCTTAGGGATAACCAGTAATATCTACTCATTGTTGGACTGATTAAAATGGTCCCCATCCTACTTTGGAACTGCAAAATTATTTGTTAAATTTCAAGGGAGACATAGTTGCAGGAGAAAACAAAGGAACAGTCTCCTACAGGGTAGTGTCCTGGCACCATTACTTTTTAAGGTTTACAAAAATGATCAACTGATGTTCCTGTCATGTATTTTGTACAGTATGTATGTCTTGTATAGGATGAATGTGAGTGTCTGTCACTTTAATAGGCTGTAACTTGTAAGCACAGCTGTAACCACTGATGGCCGTGACTCAGCAAAAACACTGTTTAAATCAAGTGCTGTCTGAGCACTTAGTTGGAGAAGTGCTAATGGAGGATTACTGCTGGTGTTATGCTGTAGCTATAACTGTATACTGAAAGAGCCAAAGAGTTCATGCTGGAACTCACGCCATAGCAAGGAAAGGTATGCAGCTGAACTGAACCTGCTAGCCCTTGCTTTGGGAAGAGCTCTGTTCAAGCTCTGTCCACAACTGGACTAACGTAAGCAACAACTATACTCTTTAACCAGAGTGAATGCATGTGTTGTGCTAAAAGACTGAACTGCTTTGTGCAAGCAAGAATGTGTATTGCTTTAATGAACTGAACCAGCAAAGATTGATGCAAAACATGTCTTTGCAGAACCGCTGCTGAGGCAAAGGGCCTATCTGTTTGTGTACATACAGTACCTTATCTGAGAGAAGTTATCCACTTTAGGTTTTGCACCTGAAAAATGAAAGGCCATTTATTTTCTGTGAGCTGTGTTGCTGATATGTGTGTGCAGTTCTACTTGTGCAGCTTCCGCCTGTGAACAGCCTAATGGGTTACTCTGTTACATACAAATAAAAACATCAACAGTTTCCACACTCCAGGAGTTTCATCTATGCTGATGATATTGCCTTGACAGTCTAGGGCAGTGATGGCAAACCTTGGCACTCTAGGTGTTCTTGAATTTTAATTCCCAGAAACACTGATCAGCAGAAGTTCTAACTTGGACTTCTGGTAACTGAAGTTCAAGAAGAGCTGGAGTGCCAAGGTTCACCATCAATGGTCTAGGGGGATACCTTTGAGGCCACTGAGCATCAGTTAATCTCTGCATTAGAAGATTTTTCTTCACTTTATAAGAACAATTAGATGAGACCAAACTCTATGATAATACAGATTTTTCACTTAAAGAACAGAGAACCAGAGGTATTTGGGGATCACTCGGGATCAAAGAAAACTCACATTGAATGGGGCTGTTTAGCTATAGGATAAATTTTCTGTGAATGTGGATAAATTTATTTATTTATTTCATTTGTACCCCGCCCTCCTCTGAAGACTCAGGGCGGCTTTACAACTAAAACCAATTAAAACACATACATAAAAATAAAAATTCAAGTTAAAACACCAAGGAGAGAGGTGGGATATTTAAACGAGCCAGGAGATCGAGTTGGCCATCTGGCCCACTCCCCACACATGCCCCGTCAGCCAGCTAGAGATGAGCCTCTCTAGCTGAAGGTACCACCAGAGAGTCTCTCCGGTCAGCTCTAGTGGGACGGACAGATGTTCTCAGGGTGATGCGGTCTCTTAAGTATCCTGGCCCACTACCATGTAGGGCTGCTTTAAAGGTAATAACCAGCACCTTGAATTGCACCTGGAGGCACACTGGGAGCCAGTGCAGCTCCCGGAGAAGTGGTAAGGCATAAGCATAATGTCCACACCCCATCGCAACTCAAGCAGCCGCATTCTGGACCAGCTGAAGCCTCCGAATGGTCGCCAAGGGCATGTCACTGCAGCATTTATATGTATGCAATTTATGTGCCATTATGTGTACAAAAAATTCAAGTAATTGGTTGAGACAATGCTTTTGAAGTAGTCCATATCTACTAAAAATAGTCTAACTACTTTAACATTTTAATTTGTTTTGAATTTTAACTATATGTTATGGACGCGCGCGCGCGCACACACACACACACACACAGTGGAACCTCATACAACAATCACCCTGTGTAGCAACGAAATGGCATAACAATTAGGTCTGTGGGGGAAATGGTGTCCTGCATAACAATTTTTCCTATGGAAAAAATTGTACAACAAATTTTCAATGGGAAAAACCACTTAGTGAAAAAATCATTGTACGATGCATCCCATAGGGAAAATTGTTTCGTACAACAATGAGCCCCATGGAACAGATTAAAATCATTGTCTGAGGTACCACTGTGCAACTCTGTAATATGAATAAAGAAAGAATAATAGGATGCAAAGATAATCCCTTTAAAACAGTGGCTCAGTTCCAGTTATTCTTTTGACAAGTTTAGATCTACAGTAATATCTTGGATAACGTTTACCTCAGATAACACTATGGAGCTTTAATGTTATCCGATACATCCCATAGGATTTTAACATGCATCGGATAACACTAAAAATCGGATAACACCAAGACTTGTGGAACCAAGTCTTAGCGTTATCCGAGGTATTACTGTATTCTGAAAAATACAGTGGGTGAAAAATAAAATGGATAAAGAAACCTATTATTAATATTATGGATATCATTAGGATGGCCTGGCATTAGTGATGACTATAAGCCAGGGGTGTCCAAATTTTTTGGGCTGTGGGCAGATCATTTGGTTCAGGGAGCCAGTCACTAAGGCCCGGGTGCCAGGTGTGGCCCCCGACGCCAATTCATCTGGCTTCCCTTGTCGTATGGGCACGTTTTACTTCCACTTCCAGGAGCGACGAGGGCTTCGCGGGCCAGATGAATTGGTGTCGGGGGCCGCACCTGGCCCCCGGGCCTTAGTTTGGGCACCACTGCTATAAGCCATAGATAGACAATTCCTCCCACATGAATTAAGTAAATATAAGGTGCAAATTGTTTCCACTCAAAATGTATAAATTCACTACAATAAATGTTGTTGAAATAAAGTAGACATTGAAACAATCTGTATATCATATAGTCCAGAAGAGAAAATAAACATAAGCAAAGGATAGTGTTTTATATATACAATCGTAGAATGAAGAAATGCCTCCTTCCCACAACAGTGGATTTCTGTCTGCCACCTTATGCATTTCTGGTCTGTCTTTTACTCCTGACTTCGGCAGCATTGCCTGCCGTGGAGAACACCTGGTCTCCTAATGAACAGAAGTAGCAAAGTGTAACATAGTTGGAGGGAAAGAATTCCAAAGAGACAGTTATATTTGAAGGTAGATGTTCAAATTACCTGACTATATATATTACAGTACTTTGTCCCTTTTGAGTAAACCAAATGAGTTATTTGCTTTGGGGCATTACATTCTGTTTTTCCATTCTGTGGATGATCTTGTTTGTTTTCTTCACACAAAAGAACAGTCCTCTTTCCCCTTCTCCTTCCACAAATATTCTCGCTTTGGAAAAAAAAAAAAAAGGAACAATCAAGCCCAAATCCCAGGTTAATGATTGCCAATCACAGCTCTGGCCCTGTGTTTTTCCCCTTGATTTGGCAACATGTTCCCTCAGCCTTAGCAAACAATTATCATTCAGTGATTGTAAATATATATATATATATATAGTAATAATAAAATGGATTCTTGAGTCGATGCAAGCAGCCCTCCCTCGGCTGGTAAGGTCCTGCCATGGGAAGCAATTACCGCAAGATGCCAGCTGACAGACTCATTCCGTAGAAAGTCGGGTTGTCTTGATCCTCAGGCACTCTCTAGGCAAATTGTATCCTCACACTCATCTCAAACCTCTTACGATCTGTTGGCTTCTATCAGGAAAAATGGATTGCTCCCTTTGTTTCGGTGGCATTTGATAAAATAAAACTGGACATCCTGCCTGCGCAGTAATGAGATTTAATTTCAAAATTCTCACTCTAAAATGCTGCTGTATCATAAAAGGGAAGAGTAGCAGAAAAGGCAATGAAGATTACAGCCTGCCTTGGGAACATTAGGAGAATGTAGCCAAGTTGACAGCTTTTGCGTGTGTAAAAGATCCAGATGCCATTAAGTAGAGGCCAGCGTCTTATGATCATCATCCCTTTAATTTACTCTTGGTTTGGAGTATTGCTTTCATTTTGTTTCAGCTCATACATCAGATTTGTTTTTTTTTTTTTTTTGAGTCCTCAATATTCCAAGATGGGCAACTGAGACATGTCTGCTAGTTGTGACTCTCAGCATGAGTCTGGTTGAATAGTAATTAAGATTTTTTGGGGGAAATGTGGAGGCACACAGACATGCAGCCAGCAACAGTGGTTCATGAAAAGCACTGATTTTAGAAGCCAGCTGAAAGCCATTTGTCCTAGTAGCTAGGAACAGATAATTCAATTGCTAAATAAGCTAACATGCTGACTGGAAGGTGGGAGGTCAGCAGTTTGATACCCGAGTACTGCAGGACAGAATGAGCTCCTGTCTTTGTTCCAGCTCCTGCCAACCTAGCAGTTTGAAAGCAAGAAATTGCAAGTAGATAAATAGGGACCACTTCGATGGGAAGGTAAACAGTGTTCTGTGCGCTCCGGTGTCTAGTCATGCCTGCCACATGACCACGGAAATGTTTGCAGAAGCAGACAGCTGTGGCTCTTCGGCTTTGAAACAGAGATGAACACTGAACCCTAGAGTCAGATATGACTGGCTTTTGAGCAAGGGAAACCTTTACCTTTCCTAAACCATGTGCCCCACCTCAAAGACATCTGTTGCCTATGTGAAGTAAGAGCACTAGTCCTGATGAAGCATGCAGTGAAGTGGCTCACAATATTTCATAGCAAACACAATGGATTTGGAGGGCATTTTGAGGAGGAATGGTCTGCTAATCCTAGGCTTGATGTCAAAACTCATGCAAGGGCATAATGGGACCTCATTGTGCCAATATTTGGATTCTTGTGTCTTACATATTAAGTTGCTTCTTCAATTTAGTAAGTTGCAAGGTAAAATTTCACCGGCTCCATTAAGGGTATGCTTTCAATCTGTCCCAATCCTACATCCAGAACCATAGCTGTAACTAGAATGAAATGACTGGGCCTTTGATCCTGGGCACCAAAATGTGAAGAGCACAACAACTCACTACTGGAAGAACTGAACCCTGCCTATTGGCGGTTTAAAGATATACCATCTCCAGCCATCAAACAGAAAGAAACACAAAACAGGTGGCTCATTGTCACAGCAATGTAGCTGTTGTTGTATACTCACACCCACACAACTACCATTACGCCATCCTCTCCTCACCCAAGCCAACTTCACATGACTGAAGCTTCATGGAGTGGGCACTAAAGTCTCATGTGCCAACATAGCTAGTTACAGCTCTGTCAACTGAATCAAGCTGATTCAGAGAAATTTAGGCAGTGTCAAAATGGAGTAAATCTAAATCTAAACCTTGTTAAGAATTCAAATGGACTGTCTTAGAGTTCTATGCTCTTTGCACCATTTTGTCAGAAGCAATACTCCTTAAAGACCTTTCGTGGGATCTGGGAGATTTGGGAGGTTATAACTTTAGATGATTACCTGAAAAGTTCTGGATGTTGATGTGGTTTTGCCATCTGCCTACCATATTCATCATCTGCCTAGCACAGGACTTGAGTTAATCATGACTAACTTAAATCTCATTGCTTTTAGAGGGTTAGCTCTAAGTATGAACAGTTAATGTAACCTGTTAAAAGGATTCACATGAATGTGGAGCTCCAAAAACAGGAAGATTGTAGCTTGTTTGAGATCAAGAGCTCACTCACATAATTTTCTCTGTGTCATGATCAATTTACCTCCACATTTTTTTTCTACACTCAAAAGGGTAGACAGGAATTTTCATTGGAGGATCCAGAATTACATTTGCAAACTCTCTCTCAGGCAGAGCTTGGAAGAGTTTTCTTTTTTCACTAGAACACCCAGAATCCCCCAGGATCAACATTAAACTACGCTAGCTGAAGGACTCTGGAGTGTAATCCAAACAAATAATTTTCCCAGGCTCTGATTCCATCCTATATATATTCACTATGCAATTTGTACTGTGGGTTTTTTTTCTTCCCAGAGGCCACAAGTACACATAAAGGCCTATAATATCTGGTTTGTATGTGATAAGAAGCTATACAAATGGACAGATGATGTGAGTGAGTGAGCATGGTCTGGAGGAAGGGCTTACAGTCTTCCCCACCAACATTTGCGCTATACTTGTTAGATTATGGAAGAAATCCTTTCCAGAACTATTTTGTCCCTTGGGTGAGCAGGCAAAGGGCAGGAAAGGACAGGTTGTTTACCTGAAACTGGGTTTCTGTGAGTGATAAATTGTAGAATCAAATCTATGGGTTTGCCTGAACATTATGGATCCAGAACCTTTCTAGCTGAACCATCAAGCTTAGTTTAGAACACCATCCACTTGAGTACACATGACCAATTACCTCAGTTCATAATAATTTTGTGTCAGAGATTACTTTGGGTTGAAAGGATTTTTGCTGGAGAAACTCTGCTCAGGGGATGCCTGAATGAGGCTCCTTTCACATCTCCAAGTACAGCCCTATGGTATCAAAACCCAGCCTTCCAGTCTCCAAACAAAGCATCTTAACCATAAACTGATGATACAGAAGTTTCTGAACTACTTTGAAAATATTTCTGTGCACTCCAGCATTTCAAAATTGAGACAATCTGGAGGTTGGGGGAGGGAGGCAGCATACTTTCCAAAGCCTGCTATCCAGCCATGCTAACTAAGGTTCCACATACTCGGGTTTGCTCTAAAATCTACAATTTATTTATTTTATTTATTTATTAGATGTATACCCCACCCATCTGCGATAACTTCCTACTCCGGGTGGCTTACAACACAATACAGTAAAACGCCAATTTGCGTAAAGTCAGTTCCATAGGCTTTTACCTAGCTTATTTTTTTACATAAATTGAGGCATCCCCATAGGGATGCATTGAAAAATTGAAAAAGGTCCCGACCTGATCAAATAAAATCCAAATAATAAATATGTAATCAGCACAAGGAGCCATCTCCCTACCTTTCCCCTGCTCCTGCTTCCTCCTGAGCTCTCGTTGTCGGGAAAGTGGGAACCTCCACCACCACCAGTGCTGTCACCACTGCTGCAGTCCCTGGAGCCTATACCAGGACTGGGAGAGTGTGGGGAGCATATCCGCTCCCTTCTGCTGGTTGTCCGAGGTTTCTCTGAGGGACGCTTTAGCTTGAAACATGTGTTGGATGAAAATCGATCCATTCCATTGTTCGTCCAAGGTCCCCATGTGGTGCAATTTACCTGGGAACACACATCATATGAATAGCTCACTCTTTGACCAACACATGTTCCCAGCTAAAGTGTGCTGCAGGGGGATCTCTGATGAACAGCAGAATGGAACAGTTTTCATCCAATGTGTGTTCCAAGCTAAAGTGCCCCCTGGAGAAACCTCGGACGACCAGCGGAAGGGAGTGGATATGCTCCCTGCACTATCCCAGTCCTGGCAGAAGCAAGTGAGGACTGAAGAAAATCATTGTTGCTGCTGCCACTGCCTCCACCACCACCACAGTATGTGATTTCTTGTGACTTCCAGTGGTAGGGGCAGGTTTCACAGGGGATTTCTAATTCTAAAATGGCACAGGGCTGCCATTTTAGAATTAGAAAATGCATGAAAACCCCTTATGTAAGTTGATTTTTTTTGCATAAATCAGGATGAGATTTCTGCAAAAGAAACCTAATGTAAGTTGAATTTTACATAAGTAGAGGCCTACGTAAATTGGGATTTTACTGTACCAACAGTAATAAAAATATTTTTTTAAAAACACCAGGATGGTAAAATAAAGCATAGCAGGGCTGATATGGGAATCACTTGACTTTCCCAACTTTGTTGGCTGATTTTGGCTTGTCACTTCTTTTTTTGCCCTGACAGGTTTCTTATCTTTAACAACTGAATGGCAAACAGGTGCAACATATTTCATGTACCGTATCTATTAAATTTGTGTACTTAGCTGTTTAAAAATATTATTTGGTTCATTCTTGAAAGGAGCCTACTGAAATTCACAGATTTTCTTCCTGGCTTCCATAGAAAGAGAGATTTTTAAAGTCTGGATGTGGGAGAAAGTAAAGCTGACAGATTTATCCATCCCTAAAGAATAATAAAGCGACAGGGTTATTAATGTGTCAGAGATTAAAATAAAGATGATTGCCTTTATTTTTGTATCTTTCAGAAGTGCCATATAAAAATTACATCGGAACTGCAAAACTAAGTCCACTTTTGATATGCCATTCACATCCATGGAAGAGTTGTGGTCCTTTATTTAATCCTTTATAATTTCAGACAAAGTATTCTTTAAGAATGTTTTCTTAAAAAAAATTGTTATTGTTCTATTTCCCTTTAAATCTATTTTCATTTCTCCCTTTTTATTTTATTATTAGTTATTCCTCACATTCAGTGTGTGCTGCGTATACCCTCAGAAAGCCTTTTAACCTGGCTGACAAGCTACAACTCTCCAAATCTCACAAGCCTACAGGGTTCCCCACCTTAATTAATTAGTAACCCCTTCCATGTCCTCTTAAACTGGGTCATGAATTAATTTAGAGCTAATTATGCATCATTACCTTTTTCTTCATTGATGATTCTACCCCCACTTTCCCTCTGCTGTCCAGCAGTTGTAAACAATCCAGTGATGACAGTGAATTAAAAAGAACAACAACAGAGTATATTAAGTAAGACCTTTTGTTGAACTATCTATTGTCTCTGGGTGGGGGAATGAAGAAAATGTTCATGTTTCCTTGAACTCTTTGTCACATTTGGGAAAAAAAGCAAGCAAGTTTCAGGCGAAATACAAGAAACCATTATATTATTCATAAGGGTACTGTGGAAGAACAATTAGGAGGTGAGGGAGATACTGTAGTTGGTTCTTTGAACTGAAATCAGTGGTTTTCCTCTGTTTGTGAGCACAGCTGGGAAAGCAAGAAGAATCTTGTGGTTTGAGAGTAATTTATGTTAGAATGTGTACTTGTAATAGTCCACCATCTTGTCTAGATATGTGGCCTTAAGCCTCATAAAAATACTCTGACAGTAGAAAATACTCTTTACCTCATTACTTCCCAGCACTTTTGGTAGTTTGAAACTTCATCATTGGTCTTATTCACATATTTAAATTGGCAGAATTAATCAACCTCAAACACTTCTGCATGATTCAGTGGGCCCATTCACATTGTTACTGCTTCCGTACAGCAAACAAGGATCACCTGAGAAGGTACATCAGGTCCAAGTATTGGCAATGGTGTCAACAGAAAGTTAATGTTAAAAAACAAGATATCAAAACATGATTTTCCAGAACACGATAACACCACAGCCTGGATAAGTGACTCTACTGAGGAAGAGGCATTCAGGCAGCAGCACGAGACAAAAATGCATGGTGAATAAATCAACACAGTATCTCATTTCAGAATTAATGTGATACAGTGGCTGCAATCCTACATTTGGCAGAAAATTTGTACATCCAAGTTTCCACTCATTTCTGGCCCTTTGATAAGATGCATTACCTTACACTACACTGCCTCACACATTTAGAAAATTGTGACAGTTTATACCAAGGGTTCACAACCTATGGCCCGCAAGCCAGATCCAGCCCTCGGTGCCAAATAATCCAGCCCCCAAACTCACTCCAGCTCCTGGTGGAATTGGCTACAGACTCATTTACAGCCATCGTAAATGCATTTATGACAGCCATGGACACATTTTACAGCAGCATTTACGGTAGGGGAACCACCAGTCTGGCCCCCTCAGCTGCCTGAGGGGGAGTGGTATGGCCCGTAATGGAAAAGATTGAGTTGCTTCGGCAAGGAGAGCGGCATATAAATTGAATAATAATAACCTCTGGTTTAGGCTAAGCTATTTCAGAAGAGAATATTTAATCATTGGAAGAGTTCTGAGTATTTGTGATCATTGAAAGAAGGACAAGTTAGCAGTGGAAATAATAATAATGCTCATATACCTCTTGGGAGTGTTTATTTGGGTTAATGAGTCCATGGTGACTCCTGTTAGCTATTTCATAATTATTATTAAGGGCCAGCATCCTATCACTAATGTGTACTAAATATTGCTTTTATGTATAGCTGGTTGGTAAATATGTGCAAAATTACCCGGGTCATTCACTGGGTCTGGATGAATCAGGTTCTCTAAGATCTGCCTCTGTAAAGTTTGCCTTTTCATGTGGTGGTATAATACACTCTTCCAGATGGCTCTATGACAAACAACAGTATTACAAACAACTTGGTTGTCTTTGAAATTGGAGTTCATATAGACATAATGCACTTGTATACGTACTTACATTTATTTATAAATAATTTAACTAATAATGTGGACAAAACTATAGAACAGAATCCATGTTTTCCCAAAGTTCATTTTGCTGTAAAATCATGTTGTAAAACTTTACTGGAAGGACAAGGAAAAAGAAAGCATCGTAGTCAACACCAGGGATGAAGGTAATACACACCATATACCTGTCTCCCTCCCTCTCCACCTGCCTTCCTTAGTTGCTATTGTCCAGTTTAGTGCAGGCATCACTATGGGCAGTTTTATAATAAATACATCACAAGATTTTTTTTTTTTTAAAAAGAAAGCTAATAACAAAATACATTCAACCCCTCAGCATAAGCCCTATATTCCTGTGGAAGCACACAAATATATTATAGATAAAATGTTTCTATAAAAGAAGAAATAAATATAAAATAGGTAAAGGTCTCCCTTGATTGAAAGCCAGTTGTGTCTGGTTCTAGGGGTGGTGGTGGTCATCTCCATTTGCATCCAATGAGCCAGTGTTGTCTGGGTCTGGAGACATTTCCATAGTCATGTGGCAGTCATGACTAATACCAGAGTACAGAGAATGCTGTTACCTTTCCTGCCAAAATGGTGCCTATTTATCTACTTGCAATTTCTTACTTTCAAATTGCTAGGTTGGCAGGAGCCGGGACAGATGATGGGTACTCACTATGTTGCACAGAGCTCGGGTCTTGAACTGCTGACCTGCCAACCTTCCAGTTGTAAGCTCAATGTCTCAACCACTAAGCCACCCCAGCCTTAGATATGAAATAATAAATTTATCAAAATTATTAATATTATATCTAGCTACTTTGTTTACAAAAATAATATTAAATATAACTATTAAAAAACAGCACAGAAAATTAATAGAAATAAGAATAACAAGATAGTGCACATATACTTTGAGGACCATTGCCAGACTAGGTCAGCGATGGCGAACCTTGGCGCTCCAGGTATTATTATTATTATTATTATTATTATTATTATTATTATTATTATTATTATTATTATTATTATTATTATTATTATTATTATTATTATTATTATTATTATTATTATTAAACTTATATGCTGCCCTACTCAGCGAAAACCGACTCACAACACACAATCAAACACAATGCAACAATTCAATAGAACAATACAATGTCACAACACAATGAAATATCATACTTCAATAATTCAAACAATAGAATATCATAAAATATAGTACAGTAAGATAAAACCCCAATATACGTCATAAAGTTTCAAAAATATTACAAAACCCATAGGAACATTACACAATCTTACAAAGAAGAAAAAGTTACAAAAAGACATCCCTACCCACTCACCCTGGATCCTACCCATTAAGCTGGTGGCCACCAACCGAGTACTCCCCTTCCTTCTGTCCAAGGGAAAGGAGAAGGGCAATGTGTCCATCTGACATGTAGGTGCTGCCACAAAACCCCAGCCTAGAAAAAGTCTAGCAAACATAGCAGTCAGACTGGCTGGAGGAGGATGGTGATGGAATCAGCTGGGCCCTGATGTTTCTTCCTCTGAGAGGTGCACCCGGCTTTTTCACTCCTGGCCTCGGAGGGTGGGGCTGGAATCAGCTGGGCCCAGAAGCCCTGATCAGCAGAAGTGCTGACTTGGGCTTCTGGTAATTGAAGTCCAAGAACACCAGGAGTGCCAAGGTTTGCCATCACTGGACTAGATCAATGACCACATTCCCAGTGAAAAGACATTTACTCAAAACCATTAAAAGAATTGACTTTTTTTTTTTGCTATGCCCGAATAAATGTAAAATTTGGGAGACATACAGTATTAGGATGCTACAGTTGGAAATCAGCCACTTTGTTAGATATTCAAAAGTCCAGCGGTGGGAAAATCGCCGCCTCCAATTGTTCAGTGGGCTGGGTCAAGCAGGGTATTTAAATCTCTGCCTCTCCGGCCGTTGTTGTTGTTGTCTTGTTGTTCTCATAATAAACAGACGTGTTGTTCGGTTCACCTACAATGGCTTCCATGTCCTCACTTCCACGCTCGGATCTCCGGATCTAGCACTGGCGATGAAGGTGGGATCCTGAGGAGCGAGCCAGAACCACGAAGACACATTGAGCCAGCTGAATCGGCACCATGCCATGGCTACCTACACCCCCCCGCCACCTTTCCAGCCAAAGGATGAGAAGTGGGAGAGCTACCTAGACCGCTTCAAATTCTCCCTCATCGCCGCTGAGCTGGGGGAAATTTCCGAAGAAAGGAAGAAGGCGTTCTTCCTCATCCACTGCGGATCGAAGGTCTACGAAGTAGCCCAGTCCCTGGTGGCTCCGACGCCCATTATGGAGGTCGCGTGGGAAACCTTGCAGTCCGCTCTCAAGGACCACTTCTCACCGACGCCCTCAAAGTTTGTGTTCCGGATCCATTTCTGGGACCGCTACCAGATGGTCGAGGAGCCCATAAGTGAATTCGTGGCCGCCCTGAGGGCAGCCGCCATTCTGGCCGCATTTGGGCCAAACCTCGAGGACGCCCTGATAGAACAAGTCATCCGCGGGGTCCGGGACAACAAGCTCAGGAGGCGTCTCTTGGCCCGAAGAGAATTGACCCTGGCAACCGTGATAGATGAGGCGAGAGCCTATGAGGTCTCCACATCGGCCACATCTTCTCTCCATCGGTCCCCGTCGGCGCCGCATCCGGCTACCGCCCACCATGAGGACGTCGTTCCCGATGAGGAGGATGACGAGGAAGCGGAGGTATGTGCGACCGACTGGGCGAACCAGAGGAAGAGCAGTCACCGGTGTGCCAGCTGCGGTGGGCCACATCAAAGAACACATTGCTGTTTTAAAGACGTGATTTGCCGCCACTGCGATAAACGGGGGCATATCGCAAGGGCCTGCCGCGCGAGGCAAGCAGGAAACCAGGCTGACCAGCACGTTCAAAATCTCCCGCCGGGCAAGGTGGCCGCCACCCACCGAACAAATCACAGGCGCCAGGCAAACAATGGCACCAAATTCGAAGACGCCGAAGCGCACACCATCACGATAAGTCACGCCAACATAGAGAGGGGTCAGAAATTCCACACCACGGTCCGGATCGACGGAAAGGAATGCCGGATGGAAGTCGACTCGGGAGCCGCCATGTCCATTGTATCCTGGAGATGGATGCAACAAGCCTTCCCCTCCCTCAAAGAGTCCTACTTGGCCCCCCAGAAAATCCGTGTGAAGGATTGCCAGGGCAGGTTCCTTCCGATCCCGGGCCAGAAACGGGTCCACGTCCAGTACGGGGAGAAAGAGTTGGTCCTGCCGCTCACCGTAGTCCACGGTAAGGTTCCGACCCTCCTGGGGACAAACTGGTTTCCGGCCCTGGGGCTGACCATTGCGGGCATCCACAGTATCACCGTAGAACAGCCCAGTGAAACCTCACTGCGGGACGACCTGATGGTGAAATTCCAGGACGTTTTCGGTGAAGGACTGGGCAGGTATGTGGGGTCACCCATCTCATTCTCTCTAAACCCCAGTGTTGCCCCGATTCGTCTTAAGGCTAGGAGAGTCCCATTGGCCCTCAAGCCCAGGGTAGAGAAGGACCTGGACAAGCTGGTGGCCCAGGGAATACTCATCCCAGTTGACCATGCCAGGTGGGAGACCCCCATAGTAACCCCCCTAAAACCGGACGGGTCGGTGCGTATTTGTGCAGACTACAAATGCACCATTAACAAAGCCTTACAGCCAAGCGCCTACCTGGTTCCCGTCATCGACCACCTGCTGCACTCATTAGGTCCCGGGAAGATCTTTGCCAAGCTGGACCTGGCGCAGGCTTACCAACAGCTGCCGATAGACGACGACACGGCAGAGGCACAGACCATAGTTACACACCGGGGAGCATTCAAATGTACCCGCTTACAATTTGGGGTCAGCATTGCACCGGGACTGTTTCAGAGTACTATGGAGAGACTCTTCCACGGCCTCCCGGGGGTGGTACCCTATTTTGATGACGTCCTGATCATCGCGGAGGACCCGGGGCAGCTCAAAGACAGGGTTGCAGCCGTCCTTGCAAAATTCAGGGCCGCCGGGTTGAGGGTAAAATGGGACAAGTGCCTACTGGGGGTACCCTCTGTGGAGTTTTTGGGTTTCTGTATTGACTCCAAGGGCATTCACCCAACCGAGGGCAAGGTGAAGGCAATACGGAACGCTCCGGCCCCAAAGAATAAGCAGGAGTTACAGGCTTTCCTGGGCCTCTTAAATTTCTACGCGGTGTTCCTTAAGGGCAAAGCTACCGCCGCTGAGCCGCTACACAGACTGCTGGAGGCCAAGTCGGGGTGGCAGTGGGGCCCTGAAAAAGAGTCGGCGTTTAAGACTGTAAAAAATCTCCTATCTCAGGACATTTTCCTGATCCAGTATGACGCCACCCTGCTGCTTGTCCTCGCCTGCGACGCAACTCCCTACGGTGTTGGCGCGGTCCTCGCCCACCGACTGCCCAACGGACTTGAGGCACCCATCGCTTACTACTCTAGGACTATGTCACCAACGGAGCGGAACTACGGACAGATCGACAAGGAGGCGCTGGCGGCTGTGGCTGGGGTCAGGAAATTCCATGATTACCTCTATGGACGGAACTTTGAACTCATCACTGACCACAAACCCCTGCTAGGACTCTTGGCCGGCGACCGCCCTACGCCGTCTGCGCTGTCCCCCCGCATGCAATGCTGGGCCCTATTCTTGTCGGGGTACTCTTACACACTGGTCTATCACCCAGGGAAGCACATGGGCAATGCGGATGCCCTGAGCAGATGCCCCCTCCCGGACCTGGACGGCGCAGAGCGGGGGGAGGCGTCCGTGCTTTTCTTGGACACTTTGGACTCTGCCCCATCACATTGGCTGAGGTTGCCAGGGCCACGGCGAAGGATACCGAACTCCGGACTGTCTCCAGCTGGGTCCAGCGCGGTTGGCCGGTAAAGGGGGAAGGGGAGTTCAGGACATTTTTGGATAAGCGGAACGAATTGTGTTGTGTGGGGGGATGTTTGTTGTGGGGAGACCGGGTGGTGATTCCTAAGAGCCTCCGCACAACAGTCTTAGAAACGTTACACACTAGTCACCCGGGGGTGGTTAAGATGAAAGGCTTGGCAAGGAGCTACGTGTGGTGGCCCCGGATCGATAAGGATATAGAGGGGTGGGTCAGCAAGTGTGCACCCTGCCAATTGTCCCGACCCAATCCTCCAGCAGCCCCAGTCAGGGAGTGGGAGCAACCCTCGGGTCCCTGGCAGAGACTCTACATCGACCTAGCCGGCCCATTCCATAGCCAAACATTTCTCATTGTCGTAGATGCCTATTCAAAGTGGCTAGAGGTGAGGCTTTTGAATAGCACCACCACCAGGGCAATCATCCGGGAACTCAGACAGCTGTTCACCACACATGGCATTCCAGACACCCTGGTCTCCGATAACGGCCCGCAGTTCACGGCCACGGAATTCGAACAGTACTTGGCTTCCCTAGGAACCAGGCACGCACTCACCTCCCCTTTCAGGGCACAAGGGAATGGGCAAGCCGAGAGGTTCGTGTGCAGCACGAAGGAAGCTTTAGGGAGGCTGGGACTGGGGGACTGGCAGGAGAGAATAGACACATTCCTGCTGGCACAGCATAATCTCCCCTGTGCTGCCACAGGAAAGGCCCCCGTGGAACTCCTGATGGGCAGGAGGCTCCGCTGCCAACTAGACCGTTTGCACCCCCGATACTCTCCGGACAAATTCCGAGAGGGACACACACGAGGCCGCACCTTCCCCATAGACACCCCTGTCTTCGCCAGGAACTTTGCGCCGGGTCCGCTGTGGGAAGAGGGGAGCGTCTGTGACATGCTGGGCCCATACACATACAAGGTCCACCTCGCTGATGGTCGAGTATGGAAACGCCATATCGACCAGCTCAGGAGGCGGACAAGTCCCGACACACAGGACGACTGCATTCCCGAAGAACCAGTCGTCCCAGAACCAGACACACCGACGCTAGTCGAACCAGTTACTGACCCGGTTCAGCCCCATCTCACCCCCTCTCGCGCAGACTCGTTGCCGGTGGACTTACCTGGTGAAGCAGGTCCACCCCCGGTCACCGCCGAAGTCACTGCAGCTAATCCGGAGCAGTTTCTTGCCAGGGCAGAGCAGAGCAGAAGTGACAGGTCCGCTCCGCTAGATGCCCCGGCGCCGACTGAACTGCACAGGTCCAACAGGGTCCGCACACGCCCCCGTCATCTGAATGATTATGTATGTAAATAAAGGTTGTGGTGCATTCTGGTGGGAAGGGGTGTTAGATATTCAAAAGTCCAGCGATGGGAAAATCGCCACCTCCAATTGGTCAGTGGGCTGGGTCAAGCAGGGTATTTAAATCCCTGCCTCTCCGGCCGTTGTTGTTGTTGTCTTGTTGTTCTCATAATAAACAGACGTGTTGTTCGGTTCACCTACAATGGCTTCTGCGTCCTCACTTCCACGCTCGGATCTCCGGATCTAGCACACTTTAAATGCCTTGTTAGTGAGATCAGCATTGGTTGTAGCCAGAGATGCAAGCACGACATGAGTCAGGGGGATCCAGTTGTTCACAAACAAGGAATTGATTTCCTTGAAGTTTTGTGCAAAAACACATTGGCTTCTGCTTCTTTGCAAGCTGATCTTTGTTTTAGGCTTCATATGCGTTTTCCCCCCACTGGGCTATGACTTGTAGCATTTGCATGCACATTTTTAAAAGTCAATGATACATGACCATTTTAATGTGTGGTGTTTTTTTAAGTAATGAGAAAGTGATGACTTACTTTGAAATTGTAATGAAAATTATGACTAACTATTGGATGCATGAATTTTTGAGGTAGAAATAATATATACTTCTCAAAGCTCCAGACTTTTTGATTTTATTTTTAGTCATTTCAGAAGCACGCAAAAGTGCTTTCTGGGTTGAAAGTATTTTTGTTGGAGGGACAGGGTGCTCCCGAATGAGGGTCCTTTCATGTCCCCAAGATATTTTCCCACCGAAGTCATACCTATTTATCTGCTTGCAATTTCTTGCTTTCAAACTGCTAGGTTGGCAGAAGCTAGGACAGGAAAGGATGCTAAATCTGTCATGTATTACTCGGGTCTTGAACTGCTGATTTGCCAATCTTCCAGCTAACTTTTTAACCACTGAGCTACTGCAGTCGCTCCGAATTTTGTTTATTTATTGTATTTTTATACTGCCCATTTGGAATATTTTCCACTCTTTGTGTTGGCATCGCACAAATCAGATCTTACCATGCCATGTTTTTGCAATAATAATAATAATAATATTTCAGCCTGCATACTGCCCCACAGTGCAAGCACCCTCTGGGTAATTTGCAACACACTAAACCCCATTAAAGAATACAAAAAGTAGTGCAATAAATACCATAAAAATAAAGTTCTGTTGGTAACTAAAATCTGTCTTGAATTAGAATTAAACAAATTTTGAAAAAACTTTGACATCCTAGATAATAATATTAATTTTGTGTCAGAAATTATTCTGGGTTGAAAGGATTTTTGCTGGAGAAGCTCTGTTCAGGGGACACCTGAATGAGGTTCCTTTTATGTCCCCAAGATCTTTTCCCACTGAAGGTGGTCCCTATTTATCTAATAATAATTTCTTGCTTTTGAACTGCTAGGTTGGCAGGAGTTGGGACAGAGACGGACACTCAAACTTTCATGTAGTACCCGGGTCTCGAACTGCCGACTTCCCAGCCGTCCAGCTAACAAGGCAAGCTTCTTAGCCACTGAGCCACTACAGCCCCGGCATCCCAGATAGAAAGCACTAAACAAAAAGGAGATTTAAAATAACCCTGTCTTTACTGATTTCTTAAAAACAGAGGAGAGTCACCTGCTGAACATCAGCTGGAAACTTGCTCCAGGGCCATGATTGGTATTGTACTATGATACCATATTCAAATTATTTGGATTCTTGACTTCTACATGTCTAATTTACTACTGTAGCTCCCATGATAATTCAAGTGGGATAAATGGAAATCTGTAAGAATTTAATATAAAAAAGATGTAATTAATCTGCCTGAGAAGGGAGTCTGGGAAGGGCTTAACACATATCTGAAAATCAATTAAAGCCAATTATTACAGCAGTGAGGCAGAAAAACAAGCTACACTTTCAAATAGATTTATAGATTTAACACATGTGTATTCAAAGCTTATAAATGCATGTGCCTGATTTGTCTCTAATTTATTAAATACAATCAAGGCTTTAAATGTCAGAATAATCATGATGACAAAGGAGCATTGCTTGGAACAAAGTGGGCACACCAGTGGTGCAGCAGCAGCGGTGGAAGAATACGTGACCGTTATGTAGCTCCTGAGTTCAATAAAGCAGCAGTTAGGCTGCAGAAGTTGCAAAGAAGGCAGGTCTTGTATGCGCATGCACGCATGCAAGAGGGAAAGGGGTAGACCCCTAATCATGAAGACTGACTTCTGGAGCTATTCCCCCAAGTGCCAAAATGTGTCCTGGTACAATTAAAAAAATAATAATAAGAGAGGGAGAGACAGCAGTCGCAAGCACCTATTTACTGTCAAATTAATTCAGCCACTCCTGAGCTGCCTTCTGTATCTGGAGACGGAGGGTGTCGCTCGCTTTACGATCCATCAGGAGAAGTGAGAGTGCTGTTCTGTTTGATGGCTCTGATAATGGGAAGAAGCTAAGCAATTGCAACAGAAACATCATAGATTTTCTCATAATTACCTGACCTGTTACACCGTGTCACTCTGCTGCCAAACACACTGTTTTTATGTCAGAAGCTGTATGGGCATTCTTCACTTTGATCATTCCTTATTCTGCAGATGTCAGCATTACTGTATTTTAATTGACTCTGGGGTAGCGTTAAAAAGCACCTTCTATTTTGCTTGCTTAGACCTGATGAGACTGACAACCTGGCATTTATGAACATTAGGCCTGCATGGTTAACTATGTCAGGATCATTGCGCTTTCCTGTAATCCCGAAGGAAGTCATAACAAAATGATGATTGTAAAACCGTTCAGCAACCTGTCTTCACAATGGTCACCTTAGACTTAAAAAACAACAACACACAACAACCCTAGGTACAATATAAACCTTTCCCTGGTATGATTTTTTTTTAAAAAAATACATGTTTCTTCCCTTGTGATATAAAATAATTTGATGACATTGTGGATCAGGAATGCATCTATCATGGTTAGGGGAAAGACACAAGAAAATATCCCCTCCAAACAAAGATAATTGGCACACTTCCAGCATGCTATCTTCTTAGCATGTTTGTTTTCCACTGTGCCCACTGGGGGAAAATCTACACTCTAGGTCACAGAGTCATATAAATGAGGAGCTATATAATCTTATACAATCTTTGCAGAAGGACAGAAACCTCCATATAAACAATATGTCCCAGAATGACAAAGCCTAGGCACAGAGAGTGTCCTTTCTACCACTCCTAGCACCTAAGCATGAAAACAAGAACAGTGTTAAGACAGGTGAAATTTAATTCACCTACTGAAAACACAACTCATTGATCCCTTTCCACAATCTAGTAACTGGGTTCCAGGCAATGATGTGTCACTCCTGTGATCATGGACACTAAATCGGTGGGAAGAAGTATTGCTTTCAATGTCTTGACCTGTAACTTGCATGTGTAACTGACCTTACTATTGAAAATTATTGATCAGTGTCAATTATTATTGCTGTTTTTGTATCTTATTCCATTCTGATCCACCCTCAAAAACTAGAACCAGTGTGCATGTAAACACCTCCAACTATGGGCTGTTGTGCATCACTGGGTTCAGAGAGTTCCACATTGGCCTCAATCCACTCTGCCCGTTGGTTCTGGTGTAGGTGAGATCAAAGATGCTGGTGATGGCAAGGGAACTTGTCTAGGCCAGTGGTGGGCAGCAGCCGGTTAGGACCGGTTCTACCAAACCGGTAGTAAAAATCCCGGGTGGTCTCTGGGGGTGGGGGTGATTGTAGCCCTCCAGGGAGACTACCCAGGATGTTTACTTTTTTTGGAGGCAACCGGTTGGGTCACCTCTCCAGCCGCCCTTTCTTGTAGCCCAAAATGGCTGCTTGTCAGTGCGCATGCGTCAAAACACCATTTGATGCATGTGCGTTGAATACTGGAGGTGCGCATGTGTCAAATGGTATTTTGATGCATGCACACTTACGAGCAGCCATTTTGGGCTGCAAGGAAGGGTACAGGGACTGGCTATTGAGGCCCTCAGCAGCCTTTTTGGAGCAGTGGCCGTCGCGGCCTTCCCTCGGTGCACTGCCAGGCCAGGCTGCACTGCTGGGCCAGCCCAGGCCAAGCTAGGCTGCGCTGCCAGTCTGCCTTGCTGCCGGTCCGGTACCGCACCACTGATGCTTGCCTGCTGCTCCCTGACCCCAAGGTAAGTTTTTAGGGTTTGTCTTTGGGGTGGACGGGTGGGTTGAGGTGTGTGTGTGTTTTATGTAGTGTCTTTTTATGTGTATTTAATGTCTATTTTAATTTGTATTTTTATGTTTTTTATTTCTATTTAATGTCTTTTAATTTGTATTTTATGTGTTTTTTATTTCTATTTTCATGTGTACTGCATTTTTATTTTATTTTTATTTTATTTTTTTACTTTGGCTCCAGCCACATCATTGGCTCTGCCCATGACATCATGATGTCAGCTCCGCCCACAGTGTGGTAGTAAAATTTTTGGCTGCCCACCACTGGTCTAGCCCTGATGCCTCCCATGACTAAATAGTGTTCCATGGAGTTCAGAAAGTTCACAAAGTTAAACAATTAAACTCTGACATCAACCTTGTAAGGTAGAATTGCCACTACACCCACAAAACACCAAAGGTTTCCAGTAGCTGGTCATGACAAGGGACTGGTTTTGAGTAACATAAAACTTCTGAGACAAAAACACAGACAAATTAATGAGTATTCTTTTAATATAATTTTATTAAAATTAGTGAAAAAAGAGAAGATGGCCCAACACTTCCAAAAGTCTTTAAAAGGTTTTAAAAGGCATTTTGGAGAAAATAATCAAAATGTGTCAGAAGTTATGGCAATTCAGAGAAACACACTTGAAAATAAGAAAGGTAGCTAAGCTACCTAACACTAATACAGTGAGGTAACGTCAGCAAAGTCTTGAAGTATACATAAAATACATCTCTCCCAGAACATAGCTGAACATAGCATCTCCGAAGAGAAAGATTAAGCCAATTAAAGTAATTTCTGAGCCCTTTATACACATTCTGGATCTTTCAAGATGTTCTTTCAACCAGGCATTGGATTCCCTTGAACATTCACGTAGACAGGAGCACTTTCTGCCCCCTCCCAGCTGAAATAATTTCTTCAATTAACTCAGTTCCAGAAAAAAGACAATTTGGTCTTGAAGGTCTTTCTCAACAAAGATAACCCACAGGTGGCACTACTTTTTCATTACTGTCTACCAAAATTTCACCACATGTGTTTGAAGAAGTGGATTACAGTTCATGAAATAAACAAAACAAAGTAAAAACAATAAAAATAAAGAAGATAAGAACATGGCACTTTAAAGACTGTTACATTTTAATGTGACCTTTTGTGGATCCAGTCCACTCTTTAAAATAAAAGTTGTCAAAAATACAGCACATGAAAGGTTATGCCACACATAACTTTTTTGTTTTAAATGTGCCCAGGACTCTTTGTTGTTTTCACAAATGGGCAAACATTAATATAACTTCTTCCTGAAGTTGAGCCAGATTCAAATATTCATCCAAGCTCATGGTGCGCTAAATACATGCTAGGGCAGTGATGGTGAACCTTGGCACTCCAGGTGTTCTTGAACTTCAATTCCCAGAAGCCCTGATCCTCAGGAGTGCTCACTTGAGCTTCTGGTAATTGAAGTCCAAGAACAGCTGGAGTGCCAAGGTTCACCATCAGGGGTTACACATATGACCTTCTCCTAATGTCCCCATACACCAAGAAAACACTTTGACCTCAATGTGCTGATAACTGTTAGAGAGCTCCTGTGCTTATGAGGTCTCTCACACCAGGGTTTCTGAACAAAGGAGTTCCACAAGTACATTCAGTCAAATGCACTTTGTCTCCTCTACAGATATTTGTACTCTGGACAATGGAGTGTATGTATTTGGGGGAGGGGGCATGAAGATGTTGGATAACATGTGGCTCTTCGTCTCCACAGCTCATTTAGCTCTCGATGAGTTGTATTCTGAGCCTAGACTACTGGTCAAAGGGATGGACCACAACACAAAGGGATCAAGTGCAAGAGTAGACCACTCTACCTCATGTTTATATAACTAACTGGAAAATATTGCAGTGTAGTAATATCACTGTGCTGACGCTATTGCTCCTGCTATCAAAAAAGTGCTAGCTGCTTGTGGTGGTAGTGATGGTCGTATTTATATACTGCCCTATTTGTGAAGCGACTCAGGGCGGCTAATACAGCAGTAAAAACACAATGATCCCAATAAAATTTGTCAGTAAAGTCCAATCCATACATAAAATTTAAAAGATTAAAATTTTAAAGATTAAAAGTAATAAAGTAAGCCAGCAGGTTGGGGTGCCAGTATGGCCACTACTCCATACCTGCCCCACCACCCATGTCTTTAGACCCTTCCTAAAGGGCAGCAGCTCTGTCTGGAGGCACAACTCAGTTGGCGGGAGGTTCCATAGGGCTGATGATGAAATTGTTTGTCATTCCTGGAGAACAATGACAATGTGATCTCTATGCAGGCATTTTTAAGGAAATGTGTGCATTGGAACATGTTCTATACATTATTCTGGCCAGGGAGTTGCATCTGCTGGTTAAATGCAATGGCAAGGATCCTATTAGTTACATCAGTGTTTCCCAAATGCTGGTTTTTGGACTTCAATTCCCAGAAGCCTAAGTCATTTCCCCAAAGCCAATGTACTGACTTAGGCTTCTGGTAATTGAAGTCCACTAGTGGGCTGTGTACCCCTTGTTGGGAACCACTGAGTTACACCAATCAGCATGATTTCAATTGTCACAGGTTAAGAAATTATCATAGATATTTCTTACTGTACCCAGTCATGTGACTCTGTGAACAATGGCAAAGGCCTATTTTGACATTTGCAGTGAATCATTGCTGAAATTGACATTAATTGATCAGTGTACATTATGTGTACACTAGTTGATTAATGTCAATTTCAGCAATGATTCACTGCAAAGGTTCTGAGATGGCATACCTTTTAGGTTCTCATGCTAAAGAGAAAACAAGGATATCACAATGAGTCATCCATTAATGACAAGATATAATTTTGTTATGTCAAAAGTGTGTGTGTGTGACTCCTAACATGACTGCTGCTCTGTCATCAACCTAAAGAGGTTTGGTTTGGGAGTTTGTTTGTTAAAAGATCGTGCACACAGGTAACCAATCAGTGAGCATGGCTCCAGTGACAGAGGGGCATATAACAGCTTTTTTCCTCTTGTTTAATATCTATATGCTGAATTTTTTTTTGATGTCTATGTGCCAAGGCATGGAAATGTGGAGGGTTTGGTCTCAAACTCCCACCAGACAATCTGAGTTCTCCATAGTGCTCTGGATCAATGTTACATATCAAAAAGATTTAATAAGGAGAAAAAATGCTGAATAAACTTGAATTTTGTTAATGCTTGAACTAAATATTGTCAAATGACCTAAACATAATTTCTTTTTGTGTCAAATGTGAAGTGAATACATTTGAGGTTCTCAATTAATTTAATGAATACACTAAGGAATCTCATATTGCTTCTTGTTAAACTTCCTGAGATTTATAAAGACTGATATGAATTTATATCAGATGCTGTCAGGACTACTTAGTTTGCAAGCTTGTTAGCAAAAGCCGCAGTTTCTAACTTATAAAAATACAATTTAGACACAAATTAGGCAAGATAATTGTTATTTTTTGATTGCACTGAAGCAGTCCTTAAGAGCACACATATCTCTATCCCTATAGAGAACTTGGTTCTGCTATTCTGACATTAAAGTATTTACATTTGCTTTGCAAGAATGTGTATACCTTTCAACCTGAATCAGTCCATGTCCCAGGACGACTGAATGCAAAGTTCAAAGCATGGAGCTAGGACCCAAAAAAAGAAACCAAGCTGTTACAAGGATGGCTAGCTGGCTGATAAGAGGAATAGCACATTTTTCCTTTGAAGCTGAAATCCTCATAAATAGGGCTTTACTCTAATGAGTAGGGTAAAATGTTACTTTTGAGGATTGCAGGAGGCATGATGCTCACAGTAGTAAGATGTTTGTGCTTCATTCTAGTGTTGTGCAGTGAACAAAGTCACAAACTAAGAGTCAGAAGATCTGGGTTCAAATCTTTGCCTGCTCATGGAAACTTACTGCCGTGAATGGACTGGAAAAAACACACCTTAAATGTCTCACCTTGAGAACCCTTTCAAGTTGCTATAAATCAAATATAACTTGACAGCTCATAACACACACACACACATACATATTTGCTTTATTGTACAGCCACAGACCTGGAGAAGAAATAATAATAATGAGGCAAACATATAAGGTACTGTACATTAAAATACATTGAGATATATTGTGCAAATGTCTACACCACAATACACTATCATAGCAAACAATATAAAAGGCAAAACTAGGTAGCATAACTTCTTAATATATACACACCATGGATTAAGACACATAGCGCTTCTGGAAAAACAAATGAGATTGTGCAATGGTAAGTCCTTTTTATGTCTTTGCAACTTCTTCTTTTAACCCATTATGTGTTGTTGTCATTACATGGGGCATATATTTCTACATACATTTCCATTTGCCCTCCTGTCTTGATTTTCAGTATTATTATTCTGTTCAAATTGTCTAGAATGCATTTTGCTATGTCTGGATGTACCAAGAAGCCCATTTTTCTTTGCTGCGACCCCTCCTAAGTAGGTAAGCAAGTATCCTTTATGGACTTTCTTACTCCCATGTCTTTTGCGTCTTGTATCAGCAAGACTTATTATCTTAATCTTTCGTCTTTCCATTATGTCTACAATTTCTTCTATTTTATTTCCTAGGCCAGTTATATTTAGGGTGCCTACTTTGTATTTGATCCTTTAACATTGCCCTGGTTGTTTCCAGTTTGTTTAGTCCGTTTATATCTCTTTTGTAGATTTTTACCAATGGGTTATCCGTTTCCAGCATGCCTGCCACAACGTCACCAGAGCCCCTTTGGCCAGGTCTTTTCAGGGTAATCCAGGATGGTCTTGATGGTGGTGCAAGGCCATGCCATACTTAATCCAGTTCTGGCAATCCCTTAATTGAACCTCTCACCACCTCTCATGACGTGGACATGAGGTTGAGCTCTGAGAGGCGTCTTTGCAATGAGAACGAGAAATCTGGCCAATCTTTATTGATTTGTTCAGTTAATATCTGGAAAAGTTAACTTCTCCACATATCTAGCAGACCAGATAAGAAGACAGGGACAAGGTAAGATATGAAGAATTAACCTTCTGTGGGAACAGACTTATCAGTATCCTTACTTTGAGAATCAAGAATTAATTTTTCCTGGAAATAAGGCTGGCGGGGCAGATATTTTACAGACGTTACTTATTATTCTAAAAGAAAACACAGGAAAAAAAGTCATGTGACAATTCAGATATGACTGACTGCCAACCACACTTGGAGTTTTCAAAGTAACCTACACAACACTTTAGAAACAACAAGATGTGTGGATGGCAATTGATCATGCTTCCTAGAGTGGCTAAACAACTAACTACTATAATGTGCTCTATGTATGCCTTCCTTGAAGCAGGTTTGGTGCAATATGCAGCAAATTAGTTGTTACCAGGAAACACTATCACAGTCATATGGCTCCAATACTAAAAATATCTACAGTAGTTGTCATTTCCTCTTCCATGTCTTAAGCCAGACATGAAACTGCCAAAATGAAGGCACCCTTTGATGAGTTCATTCTGCAGTTTCTTTTCCATTACCTAGTGTGAGAAAGAATAGCTGACACAACAAGGTTGCTGTTGTCAAGGTATGCCCGATTGTGGCTCTTTCTGTGTAGCCCAGTAGTTACCACTCAGTTGAAATTTTTGGTTTTAACCATTAATAATAATAATAACTTTGTGTCAGAAATTATTTTGGGTTGAAAAGATTTTTGCTGGAGAAACTCCCCTCAGGGGATGCCTTTCATGTCTCCAAAATCTTTTCCCACCAAAGTGGTCTCTATTTATCTACTTGCAATTTCTTGCTTTCGAACTGCTAGGTTGGCAGGAGTTGGGAGAGAGATGGTTGCTCAATCTGTCATGCAGTACCCTGGTCTTGAACTGCCGACTTGCCGGCCTTCCAGCTAACAAGGTGAACTTCTTAACTGCTGAGGCCCTGCAGCTCCTTGTTTTAACCATTAATGTCCTGAATATCTTGGGGCCTGGCTATTAAACAGATTACCTTTCTCATTATGAAAGTGCCTGGATGTTTGTTTGTTTGTTAGCTAGCAGGTTCTTATTTCACTGGAAAAACTGAAAACAAAAACAGTCCTGCTACTATAATTAAGATAAGACTCTTTTTCTCCCCTCTCTGCTGCAACGGCATAAGTCACTGACATTAATATAATGCATTAATTTTTTAAAGGTGAGCAAAAAGCAGAGACAAATTCATTTCCTTTTGAAGCAGCTTTAACTGTAATGCTGTACATTAGTGTTTACTGTACATTTCCAGGGTGAAGGGAGACAGAACAAGAAGAAAATTCAGATACCATCTCTATAAATAGAATAGCAGATGGACAGATGCAGAGACTACTTACACAGAGGAGGAAAGACAGGTATGATACAGTTCGTCACATTGATCTGAATTCTTGATTAGAGTCTCATATTATTATTATTACTATTACTGTTATCACAATATAAGTATTCAAAAATGGACAAATTCTGTTGCATTTTTGAAGGCAGAGAGAAATATGAAAGGAGATTTCGGCTGCATGACCCCTTTATCTCAGAATGCTTTTCCTTAGATAAGGAGTGGCAGCCATGCCAAATAAGCTCTAGAGAAACTTTGCTTCGAGGATATGCCATATGGCAACTCTTGAAAAGTGCCAGACTATGAGAGAAGGCAGGCCATGTGAGGGAGAAATTGGGAAGGAAATTACTCCCACTCTCTGCACCTGCTTTCTGAAAGACATCAAAGGAAACAAGAGTCTACTGGAATTCATCAGTGATATTCAAGGCCTTGAAAAAATATAGCTACCCAAATACTTATTTCAATATTGTTGGAATATACTAGCTCCCTCCTTTAATCAATACATGCACAAATACACTCTTCTCCTCTCCTTCCAGCCCCACAGAGAGGAGGGAAGAAGCAGGTAAAATCTGCCAGGGTGGTGACAGGTGGTTGGGTCGAGGCTAGTATTAACTCCTCGTTACGGGAGGGTTTTTTTCCTGCTAGCTTAAAACATGCACCAAGGTGCACCCCCTCCAAAAGAAGCCATCCCTTGACCCTGAGGTTATGACCAACTACTGGCCTGCCTCCAACCTTCCATTCCTGAGTAAGGTTTTGGAGAAGGCAGTGGCACGGCAGTTACAGGAGATCCTGGATGAAGTGGATTAACTAGACCCTTTTCAGTTATGATTCAGGCCTGGATATGGTATGGAAACTGCATTGGCCACACTTGTGGATGATCTCTGGAGAGAGCGGGATGGTGGACATCCAACTGTCCTGGCTCTTCTTGACCTCTCAGCAGCTTTCAATACCATCAACCACCGTATCCTTCTGGGAAGGTTCTGAGGGTTGGAGATCCAGGGCACTGTGTGGTCCTGGTTTTCCTCATTTCTGAAGGATCGGACCCAGTCGGTGTGGTTGGAAAGTAAGAAATCCAGCCCTAGGCTACTCCAATATGGGGTGCCTCAGGGCTCAGGGCTCTCACCTCTCCTATTTAGCATCTACATGAAACCGCTGGGTGAGACCATTCCCACGGGGTGAGGTATCATCAATACGCTGATGATATCCCAGCCCGTGGGGACCCAAGCGATGCAGTGGAAGTCCTTTCCAGGTGCCTGGAGGCTGTGAGGGTCTGGATGGGGGACAACGGGCTACAGCTGAATCCTGACAAGACTGAGTGGTTGTGGGTCAGGGGCCCTGTGTTATCTCAGGAGCTACCATCTTTGGTTCTGGATGGGGCAGTGTTGCCCCAAACAGACCTGGTGCATAATCTGGGGGTCTTCTTGGACTCACGTCGCAGCCAGGAGGGCTTTTGTACAGCTTCCTGTAATACGCCAGTTACATCCGTTCCTAGGCTGGGACTCCTTGCTCATGATCACACATGCTTTGGTCACCTCCAGACTTGATTATTGTAATGCGCTCTACATGGGGCTGCCCTTGGTGACCATTCGGATGCTGCAACTGGTCCAGAATGCAGCTGCCCGGGTCGTGATGGGATGTGGGTGTTATGCTCATGCCTCACCATTGCTGCGGGAGCTGCACTGGTTGCCAGTATGCCTCCGGGTGCAATTCAAGGTGCTGGTTATTACCTTTAAAGCCCTATATGGTAGTAGGCCAGGATACCTAAGAGACCGCATTGCCTTCAGGACATCCGTCCGTCCCACCAGAGCAGACCAGAGAGGCACTCTGGTTGTACCATCGGCTAGAGCAGTGTTTCCCAAATGTTGGTTTTTGGACTTCAGTTCCCAGAAGCCTAAGTCATTTCCCCAAAGCACTGATCAGCCAATGTACTGACTGAGGCTTCTGGGAATTGAAGTCCACTAGTGGGCTGTGTACCCCTTGTTGGGAACCACTGGGCTAGAGAGGTGCACCTCTCTAGCATAAGGAGGAGGGCCTTCTCTGTGTCTGCTCCAGTCCTATGGAACCTCTTGCCAAGTGAGCTGCATCTCCAGACGGAGCTGCTGCTCTTTAGGAAGGGGGTAAAGACCTGGCTGGCATGTGTGGGGTATGGGTCAGACAGTTGCCCCAGTCTGTTGGCTCATTTGACCCCCCCCTCTCTGTCTGTGTCTTGTTTTAGCTTTTTTATTTTTTTAATCTTTTCATCTTGATTTTATATTATGTTTTTATTGTGTTTTAGGTGTTGAGAGTAGTGTTAGCTGCCCTGGGTCTTTTTGAGGAGGGCAGCATAAAAGTTTGCTTAAATAAATAAGTAAATAAATAAGAAGGGCTTGAAACATTACTTTTTAAAAAGGAAATAATTACATTATTCATTACTTTTTTAGTCAGATTGCCACCATTAGTCCATTGTCACTATCTTTGCTCTGATCATGAAAGAAATTCCTTACATTTTGAGCGTTATTAATACTGTATGATGGTTTGTCTTGAGTAATTGGACAGAAAAGTATATAGAACTATTATCTGGTTCTCTCTTGGGGTCAGTTATAATATTGCACTTTAGTAATATTAATATAAAACAACAAAATGAAATAATACTTCCCTTGTCAGGATAAATAACAGAATTCTATAAAATTTGAAAAAGTTCTGACCAAAATGTTCTTAAAATGTATTTAAAGGCAACATTTGAAAGTAGTAACCTGTGCATCTTAATAGCCCATAAGTAAATTTAGGACTCATAAAAGTAAAGGGCTCCCTTGCTTGAAAGCCAGTGGTGTCTGAATCTATGGGGTGGTGCTTTGCTCTGTTTACAGTCAAAGAGCCAGCACTGTTTGTGTCTGCAGATATTTTCATGGTCATGTGGCAGGCATGACTAGATTCCAAAGCATATGGAATGCTGTTACCTTTCTGCCAAAGTGATACCTATTTATCTACTTGGTATTTCTTGCTTTCAAACTGCTAGATTGGCAGGAGCTGGGACAGACAACAGGTAGAACTCAATCGCGCAGCACTTGACCTGTTGAATTGCCAACCTTCCATTCATCAAACTCAACGTCTCAACAAATAAGTCACGACAGCCCCACCTTTCTGTAATTATTTGTTAATTAAGGGACTGTGGTGGCTTGATTATTAAGATGCTGAGCTTGATGGCTGTAAGTTTGGCAGGTCAGCAGTTCGAGACCTGAGTGCTCCACAACAGAGTGAGCTCCTGTCTTTGTCCCAGCTCTTGCCAACCTAGCAGTTTGAAAACAAGAAATTGCAAGTAGATAAATAAGTGTCACTTCGATGGGAAGGTAAACAGCATTCCATGTCTAGTCATGCCTGCCACATGTCCATGGAAATGTCTGCAGACACAGCTGGCACTTTGGCTGTAAGTACAGATGAGCACTGAACCCTAGAGTCAGATACGCCTGGCTTTCGAGCAAGGATGACCTTTACCTTTTACTTTCATTAATTACTCATTACTCCAAAAGTTACAAGTTACAGGTAAATGCATTGCTTGTAATTAGTCATTACTAACCTCCAAAAGAAAGGATAAAGAAGGGCACACAAGCAGCCTTGTGGTACCTGAACAACTATGTAATTTAGTCAGTTCCTGGAAGCCATGATGTGATAGGGGAATCTGTCATGTGGCCACTGGATCTTTTAAGTATAATGGGAACTGGTAGGTTGCAGTTGAAAGAGCTGTGGGGGAAGACAGTGTGTCATTGTGCATTCATGTGTTCACGATGAGCTGAGCACCTTCTTTGTTTATTTGATTCAGAATAATTTCTGAAGATAAGATTCTCTTCCTCCTCCTCCTCCTCCTCCTCCTCCTCCTATTAAGTGTCATATCCATTCTGAATATTGGTGATCATCATGGCAAAAGTCTTCCTGTTCTTAACAAATCTTCTGAGGACATTCCACACCAATCTCTCAGGTTCTTCAACCACGAGTTCCATCTACCTCCAGGACCTCTCTTCCCAAAGACTTTCTATTGCATAACGAATTTGAGTATTCTATATTTCATATGGTTCCTCATGATATGCCCAAAGTATTGGAGCTTTCTTTGTTTAATGGTCTTACATCGTTCTTACTCTCCATCTGACACAACACTTCTACATTAGTCAAATTGTCAACCTATGATATCCTTAGCAGCTGTCTGTAGATCCACATTTCAAAAGCTTCAATTTTCTTTTTAGATGCTTTAGCCAGTGTCCAAGCTTCAACTCCATATAACACCAATGGGAATATGTAACATCTCACTAATAAGATTATTGGAGAAGGGCTATTGCTTGCTTCCAGTTCAATCTGTTTTAAAAGGATGGAAGCACTTTCTGCAAAAGTTTGCATAGGTTTTTCAACCAACATTAGGACAAATCTGAAGCACGGAAAAGACAGTTGCTTGGAATTGTCAATCAATCAGCTCAGTGATATGTAGTTACTTTATTTTTTAGACACATCTGTTTGGATCTGCCAAAGCACAATAAAATGTAGGATGGTCCATGAGTAAAATCACACACAAGAAAAATAAAGGATGATCACATTAAATTAAAGGATGGTCCTTAGATATGTTTTCCAAGTGTATCCATTCTGGAGAACAGAAAGAAAGTTCTTGCTAATTTAAATTCTATTCTAGATGACATGCAAAAAGGAAAAAAACTTTTTATTTGGAAAAATGTGCAAGTGTGGTAGCAATAACCAAGCAAGTGCTTCAGTGTTGAGAAAATCTTCCATGTTGCTAAAAGTGATGAACTGGTGGACTGTTTATCCTCAGGTTATTTTTTGACTACATTCAATCTGATCACAGAAATGCAAAATATTTTCTGTGAAATGAAATAAGTAAAGCCTGGTTTTCCAGCATGAACTTGTTTCAGCTTTTCAAAGACTGCCGAACTCCACTTACAGTGTCAAGTGCCAAATATCTACTTCAGAAGTTTTACTTTAACATAGAACAGAGAGCAAATATTTTACATTTTGCTCTGCCTCTTTTCCTGACTCACAAAGCCTTTCCAGAAATGCCCATTTAAAACAGAGAGTACGTAGCAGTTCCCATTTAAGTTCTTATTTCAATCAAGGCCACAGGCCTTTTAAAAAGCCTTAAAAAGACAAGAGCATCACATACCTCTTGGGATATTCCACCTTAGAAGTGCTAGTGTTAAGATGTTAACAACCCCACTCCCCTGTACAAAAAAAAAGGCTGTGTCAGGAATATCAGCTCTGACAATTTCCTTTGTAACTCTTAGTTTCATACACATATAATACTGAAATATGTAGAAAGAATGAAAAAAATGTCCCCCTTCATGATCTTCTTATGGTCTTGAGTGGAGATAAGAAGTAACATCTGTATGGCAAGTAGAAAGCCTACCTGCCATGAGCATATATTTACAATTTTTAGGAGGCATACACTTTAGAGAGTATGCAAGTAACATATAGCCATCCATTGTGATTTCCAATTTCTCCCCATTCAACAAAACATTCAGTTCACACAACTTTCCTTTCCTCTTCATTTCAATCTACCTGGACATATCCAAGACCTGAAATCTGCAATTATGGAACAGAGAAATTACAAGAGTAGGATCCAGAGAGAGACAACAGAAATCAAATACATCCATCTGTTGGACACCCACCATAAGAGTGTGAATATTAGCCAGGGGTTTATGGGACATTATCAAATTTTATACACAGATTGTTATATACTGCTATATATTTTGTATTTTGTTATATTATACAACCTTCATAACTTTCCTGTAATATTCTCTTTCACAGCATGTCTCACAGAAGGGGGGATGTGCTCAAACAGCAACACAGAGGTTAAATTCATTAACATAAGTTCAATGCCAGGATTTGTTTTATTTATTATTTTTATTTATTTACTCCAATTTTTATACCGCCCTACTCGGCTGGGCCAACTCAGGGTGGTTCACAAGCACAGAGTAAACAGCAAGTTTATAAACACAACATGTAAATACAAAAAGAGAGAAAAATCAGTATCAACACCATAAAACAACTCAACATCGTTACATCATAAAAAAATTCAATAGATATCAATTTCAAACAGCAATCAAAAATTACAAAATTCATCAAGTTTACACAAAGATTTTAACATTATCAAAATGTCCAGCCGCCGCTGCGGCTTTTAAGCATAGCCTCGGGCACAGTTGGCGGGAGTCCCGGCTAGGCACGGCAGTAGCCACCTTTCTCCGGCCGCAGGTGTGTTCCGTGGCGGCGGGGCGCGAAGTGCACGGCCAAGGAAGTCCAGCTGCCGCTGCGGCTTTTAAGCATAGCCTCGGACACAGGTGGCGGGAGTCCCGGCTAGGCGCGGCAGTAGCCGCCTTTCCCCGGCCGCAGGTGTGTTCCATGGCGGCGGGGCGCGAAGTGCACGGCCGAGGAAGTCCAGCCGCCGCTGCGGCTTTTAAGCATAGCCTCGGACACAGGTGGCAGGAGTCCCGGCTAGGCGCGGCAGTAGCCTCCTTTCCCCGGCCGCAGGTGTGTTCCGTGGCGGCAGGGCATTTCCCCACATTTAAAATTGAATTGGGGACATTTAGAGCTGATCCTAATAACAGCCAGAGTTCATCTGTCACTGCTAGCTGTGGGAAGTTGTATTGATTTGCATGGTTATCTGTCATGCTATTTCACCCCTATGTCTGATGAAGTGGACTTGGTCCATGAAAGCTCACATTAAAAATATAGCAGTTAGTCTTTAAAGTGATGCAGAGTTTTTGTTTTTGCTTTCTGATATTACTTTCCTCTGTTGCCTTAACACATACTAGAGTACAACATTTGACATATTTAGTTTAGAAAAATACTAGTAAATACATTTGACAAGCTGCAACTGTTGGTCTATTTTATACATGTATACATACGCATATGTGCGTATGTATGTGATAGAGTGTATGTGTACATATATGACCAGTGAAAGGAGTTGAATTATGTGTGTACCATGGATTGTGGCAGTACCTTAAATGTTTTGATATACTGTATTGTACTTTGTTACTGCATGATATAACCATGTCAAGTGGGGGATTCTGGGAACTGTAATCTAATAAACTAACATTTCCATACTCATGTTGAAAGTGCCATACTAGAATACGATGGTCTTCAGTTTCATTCACTACTCTGAAACCAGCCATCTGCCTAAAGAAATTAAGGTCTAGCCTCCTCTCTTCAGCCAATTCCTCTCCCCCTTCTGTGTCCAGGCCAGATGTGAAAGTCCAAAATGAAGGCACCTTTTGGTGAGTTCATTCTGCAGTTCCTTTTGTTTGATCTAGTGTGGGTTGCTGTTACTAGGCTATGCCTGATTGTGGTTAAAAAATACCACCGTCTTCAAGGAGGCTCTTTCTGTCTACCCCAGGCAATTCTCTGAGACACACAACCCTTACCCTGGAAGTTTCTTGTGGCAGAAGGTAGTCCTTCAGCAAAAGGAGGATGACAATACAGGGATAATATCAAAAAGGACAGAATAAAGGAATGAAGGCGCACACTCCTCTCACCACACAGTTAGGATTTCATGAGGGGGAATAAAAGGGTAAGACACAGGACAATCTAGTGACTCAGCAGAAGGCATGGATATATAGCATCTTAAGCAATTGCACCTTATTTTTTTTCATACTTAAGTCATCTGAATGGGTGAAATGCCCTCAGCAAGTGAGGTGGCTATGCCAACATGTGCAATTAAAGCAGGCTTCCTTTACTTGCTTAGTAGAAATACTCCCCAAAGTATGATTGAATGCAAATAATGTTTCCATATTTTATCAAAACTTTCCTTTTAAAATGGACTGGAATTGATGTTTCAAATGTGGTGCTCTCCAATGAAGCTTCTTCTTGGGAATAACAGTGTAACTGTATACACAATGATTGCTTCCATGGATGTATACATTAGTTAACATTAATGGTGTGGTAAGAGATTATTTCTAATCCACCGAGGAGGGAAAGAAAGACACTTAAAATTTTCCTTAGCCTCATAGTTTAAAAAGGTTCCCATGCAAATCATAGTTTCCTTTGCTATCTTTCCTAATAATGTGTTGATTTTTATGAATTGTACTCTGGATCTCTGCTTTATGGTGCCTTCGTGTGAAATGGAGTAAAAACATTTTATTTTACAATCATCTCCATGAAAATAGTACAAACAGTCTTGTGACAATTGCACTGTGACACATGGCATTATGGACAGCTTGGGCCTGCTTTCACATGTACCATATCACCAAATCCTAAAAACTATTTTGCATGCTACTTTAGCCCAGCATGAGACTATGTTACTGCAGGTTGATACTCTGAACTACACATATGACCACCCCTTCAAAAGCATTCAGTATTGTTGTGAAAACATCTTATAAAGTCCAGAAGATTCACAAGGCTTGACTGGAGCTTGGAAAGTAACTTTTGAAAAGTAATTAGTTACTGTTATACAAAAGCTCCCTAAAGTGGTTGTTATTATGGTTGCCATTTTAATAGGTAAAAGTAAGTAAAGGTTGCCCTTGCTTGAAAGCCAGTTGTATCCAACTCTAGGGTTCAGTGCTCATCTCTGTTTATAGCCAAACTGTCAGCTCTGTCTATGTTTGCAGACGTTTCTGTGGACATATGGCAGGCATGACTAGAACCAAAGTGCACAGAATGCCATTTTAATAAGTAAAACCTTATGTTCCTGTTTCTGGAAACTAGGCCAAATAGTTGCTTTTTGTAACTAGTGTGGTGTGGCAGAAGCGATGGATCGGGAGGCTTGGGTTCAAATTCCCGATCAGCCCCTGGAAGCTCATTGGGAATGCCGAAATGATAAAAACATTCATTTCAAAGCCCTATTAGGGTCACCATGAGAGTTCCCACTTGATGGAATTCAATATTGGGGTTTTTTTTAAAAAAACTAACAATATTTTCATGCTGGAACCCTAAGACTTGCCTTCCACATGGGACTTAATTTTTATCATTCCTATATTATAATGCAAAAATTGAGGTTGAAGCTAAGGGTCAAATTACACATAAGAAGAAATGCGGGAAATATTTCCTGTTATTACATTATCATTCCTAGCACACAATGTCAGTAAAACCCCATGTTTGAGCATTCAAGACTTGCAAATCAAGGTTCTGTTCTTTCTGGATGACAAACCACAACACAATGCAAACTAAATGTCAATACAGTAAGACTTGGTTCCACAAGTCTTAACATCCGATTTTTAGCCTTATCCGATGCATGCACCAGATAATGTTAAAATCCTATTCAGGTGGATCAGATAATGTTAACTCCATAGAGATAAGCAACAGAGGCTTCAAGAGAAAGTCAAGGAAACATGCTGGAAACTTAAAGAACTTTAAGAAATAATTGTCTAAAGGGTAAATACATTACAAAAACATGCCAGTCCACCCTGACTTTAGGGGAACAAAGCCATACAGCATTTTTAAATTTTTGAAAATTTTATAAAGTGCTGTTTTAAAAGATCTGAAAAGAAGCTAGGAAAATGTTTTCCTTTAGAATCAGCCCCCCTACCATTGCTGTAATAAAGAAAGTTCCCTCAGGGCTTTGCAGGGTGTGAAAAGCTTAATTGGTTTGTAGGTGAAAGGTTTCAGTGTCTGTTTGTTTTCCATTGACAATGCATGAGGCTTGCGGAGCTACAATCTGCTTTTGCTTTGCTTTGCTAAACTAATCAGACTGGTTTTGCAAGCTTTTGTTATTCAAATGTGGCAAGCTTGAGAGCAGGCAGCCCCTCCTTTTCTCCCAAGAGAAACTGGTGAGTCACAGCCACACCTCAGGGAATTTGAGGCAAACATTAGCCTCAGAAATACTTAGGTTATCTGATGGATCGGATAACGTTAACATAATGGTTAACATAATGTTATCCGATCCAAATGTTTGCCTCAAATTCCCCAACGTTATGCGATTTTAGCGTTATCCGATCCAATCGTTATCCGGTGTATAACTGTACAGTAAAACCTCAGATAACGCTAAAACTTGGTTCCACAAGTCTTGGTGTTATCTGATTTTTAGTGTTATCCACATCGGATAGCGTTAAAGCTCCATAGAGATACATTGTAACCGCACAGGCTTTAGCGGTTGTTATCTGATGCATCCCATAGGATCTTAACGTTATTCGATGCAATCCCCCCCCCCCCGATTACTTAATGTTATGTGATTTTAGCGTTATTGGAGGTAAACGTTATCCGAGGTATTACTGTATACAGATTGAGGCAAGCCTGTGCTAGGATAAACACACTTTACTGATGTGCTAATAGTATGATCTAGTTTCATCTTAAGAGGTTGTTGTTTGTCTAAGGACAAATCACTTAACAGGGTCACATTTGAGATGAGACTTGAAGCAAGGGTTTCCTAGCATGTGTTTCTCTAGTAGTAATTCTAGAAAGATTATGGCTGAGGGATACAAACTGATCACTTTTTTTATTCATTAACCAAGTAAGTAAACTAAATAGCTGCCCTATTTAATATCTACATGGCTTTACCGAGGGATTTTATCCACCACTGATAATTCATATCTACTTTATCATCTAAGGAAGCAATGGGTGAAATCCTATTGTTTAGAATAGTAAGTAACAACTAGAGTAGGCCCACTAAATTAGTGGGGATTAGATTATTTAACTCTTCTGTAAATTCCATTGATTCAGTCGGTCTCCTCTAGTTATGACTTAATATGATAACAGGGTTCCACTGAGGAAAAACCCCATGAATTTAAGATTGGTTTTAGGCTCAAACTGCACATAATAGACAGACATAATTAAAGGTGAAATGTATTACTGTTGCAAAGACATGATCTGACAGGCCTTTATGACTGAACATTCATATTTGCAAACAAAGCTCACACTTACTTTTCATTGACCAATCACAAAACAAAGCAAACTAATTTGCAAATTATATAAGGTATGAAAAATGGTTCCTACTGTGACAATCAGGTGTTCTGAAAATGAAAGGAAATCCTTCTTCTAATGATTTGCTATTTTAAAGTAAATTTGATACTTAGAGATGAGTTACCTTATGCAGGGTTTTCTCCACAGCAACAAATTAACTGCACTCAAAGACAGAAGTGCTATACCAAATAATGAAGAATGCTGGGTTTGCTGCCTAATACAGTAGTTGTCCCTTTGTTTCCTATATGGAGTGTAAAATGGATGGGGAGTGCCAATTTGTAGCTGAGTCCTTGAGGTCTGTGTAGACACTTTAGCAGTTTAGCATAATGTGAGATGTATTTTTTTTATATATCTGTCAAATGTCACCCTTGACATTTTGCATTTAAATATACTTTGGCTCCATTAGATATCACACTGTTAGCTATTGATCTACCAGGCTTAAAAAGAATGATTCAAAGATCTAAAGCAGTATTTCCCAACCTTTGGTTTTTGAACTTAATTCCAAAAGTCTAAGTCAATTCCCTAAAGCACTGATCAGCCAATGTACTGACTTAGGCTTCTGGGAATTGAAGTCCCAAAACCAAAGGTTGGTAAACACTGATCTAAAGTCATCGACCCAAGTGACCTATGTTCCATCATAGGGCTTTGTTGCTAAATAGATTGGGTGTATTCATAGGGTAAGTTAGATACAGTATTTCACTTGAGTTTTTATCTGTTAGGTAATGGAAAGGGACATTGTTCTTGGAGATTCTGCAACCTGTTCAAGGCATTGTTCTGAGATAATTCATCTTCTTTGAAGAAAAAGATACTTTGCAACATGTTTCATGTTTTCAACCTGTCAGATAATAACTAAAAAGCAGACATATTTATACTCTAGTTAACTACTTTTCTGGTGGTAAAAATACATGTTTGCTATTTTACTTTAAGATATTGTAAAAAAGACTTTTTTAAATTTAAAAGAAAAAGGGTAAAGATTCTATGTAAATAGTAGTTAGGAAAAAAAACCACTGGCTAATAAACTCAATTCCTTTTTTGTTATTGCAGATCATGTTTGCTTGTCTTAGAGGTCTACACAACTGAACATCTGATTGAATGCACTCCAAAGTAATACTATGTAGTAGTTTTTTCTGCAATGTAATATAGAAGCTTATCTGACACTATGTACTCCTTAGTTACTATCTTGAGCCTCATGATATATATTCTCCCATATATATTTGGCTTAAGGGAAATCCTGTATTACAGGGGTTCCCAACCTTTTCGTGCTGTGGTCTGGACCATCCCCCGGACAGCTAGACAGGCCAGTCACGTGGTTCCTCCTGCTGTAAATTGCATCCGCGGCTGTCGTAAATGCATTTACGGCAGCCACATGTGCATTTACAGCAGCGTTTATGGCATACACAGGCACATTTATGCATGCATGGGTGCATTTTACAGCTGTCGTAAACACATCTGCTTCCACTTCTGGTAGCAGCAAGGGCGGCAACAGGCCACATGAAACTGTGCCATGGGTCAGGGCCAGACCATGGGCTGTAGATTGGCCACCCCTGCATAGTATATCAATGGCCAAAATCTATTCAGGTTGTATGGGCAAAAAAGGCTAATCACAGAGCATGTGCTGCCCCTTCACACAGCTGGTACTGTGGCCGGTTTTGGAAGAAGTGCTTGCCTAGTCACACAAAGGAAAGCCTGCAGAGGGGGAAGAAGGCTCACCTGATTGCCTTTAAAAGAAGAAAAATAGCATGAAACCCAAAACGAGACCTACAAAACTCACCAGATGGCACATCATCTGCCAGTTGTGTATGTTGGATTCTGCCAGATCTAACACTACACCATCTCTTAAAAATAATTCTGCCACTATGCATTTTGCCAAATGTGATGTAAATGGTAACACTGTGGACCCACCTATTTAGCATATATTTACTTGTTCAACTTGCATTAATATACAGTAAAACATTGAGTTACGAATAAACTCAGTTCCAGGACATTGTTCGTAAATCGAATCGGTTCGTAACTCAAGGCATCTCCATTCAGATAAAGGAAATGGCCCGCCCAACCCTCCAACAATCAAAACGGGCCACCCCCACCCTCTAAAAATCAATTAAACCACCCAAAAACAACAGCAGCATTGAAAGGAAAGCAAAGCATACATAAGCAAAAACGCCATTCCTTACCTTAAAGAAGTTTTGCAAATGGACAGAAAACTCAGAAAAAATTAATTCGTAAATTGGGGCATGTTCGTAACTCGAGGCATGGATTTCAGTGCAGAACCAATTCGTACGTCAAATTATTCATAAGTAGGGACATTCGTAAATCAGGGTTTTACTGTACTGATATTGTATCAATAGCACAACTCAAATGGTGTATCTTATGGCAGCAAATTGCTGAAAGTTACAAAGTTAATATGGACATTTTTGCTGAGCACTGAATTGAATGAACTAGTATGTAACAATTGACATCTACACTGAATTTGTAAAGGTAAAGGTCACCCTTGCTTGAAACCCAGTCATATCCGACTCTAGGGTTCAGTGCTCATCTCTGTATGTACCCAAAGAGCTGGCACTGTCTGCATCTGCAGACATTTCTGTGGACATGTGGCAGGCATGCCTCAACACTGGAGGACATGGAACACTGTTTACCTTCCCACCGAAGTGGTCCCTATTTATCTACAGTCAAACCTTGCATAATGAATGCCTCGCATTGCAAGCAACTCACATAACGAGCGAGCATTTCAAAAACCTTTCTGACTTGCATATCGAAAATTTTTACTATGCGAAATGGTCTTTCCCTATGGAAAAACTCGCATAACGAAATTTTCTATGGGAAAAACTCGCATAATGAAAATGTTTCATTATGCGAGTTTTTCCTTAGAAATTTTCCTTATGTGAAAAAACTCGCATAACGAAAAACTCGCATAGCGAGCAACCTCATAGAACGAAATATTTTTGTTATACGAGGTTTGACTGTACTTGCAATTTCTTGCTTTCGAACTGCTAGGTTGGCAGGAGCTGGGGCAGAGTTGGGAGCTCAGTCCATCATGTAGTACCTGGGAATTGAACTCCGACCTTCCAGTCAGCAAGTTCAGTGTCTTAAGCACTTGAACCACTGCAGTCCCCATTATAACTTGCAGCTATTTTGCTGTCCAAAGTTACACCATTCACGTTGTGCTGAAAATAAGATCTGGGCCACTATAATGATGAACTATTGTCAAACAGATGTATAAAAAGCACAAGGGACAAATTTATCTCTGTAGAAGTTAAGACTTTAAGGCACCACAATATTTTGTTTTTGTCTTTGTTTTGTTTCTTGTCTGATGTCTTTTGTAGTAGTTAGTTTAATGCAGCAGGTCTGGTGTTTCATTCAATGGCAAAGGCGATAGCGCAAAAACCCTTGTTAGTCTGTCAGTCTTTACCAGTAAATACTTTTCCACAAATGTTTAAATCTTTAATAAAATCTTCTGGGTATCTGTATCCAGCCCCACTAAGCTTTGTAAAGTATTCATGGATTATTTGTTTATCATTCCTAAACAAATCTATTAAACTCTCTGCATTATTATTTTTTTGCTAAATTTTGTTTTCCCCCCATTTTGCTTTAATAATTTATATTGTTTTGGATACATAAATATGTCCTGAGAGTATTTGTCATTTCCTAATGTTTACAGTGGGGATTTTCCCTTTTTTAAAAACAGCCTTCCTCCCCCACTTCATATACAAAATGCCTTCTTATATATGCACAACTCAAACTGTTCCCAGATACAATATTTGGCAGCTGCTTATGTGCTTATTCAGAATGCCACAAAGTGGAAATTTGTTCTTTAGACTCTTGCTCTTTAGAAGGGTATAAACAGGAAAGCATGCCTTACATTAAATGAAATAAAGCAAACAAAAAATAAAACCCCGAAATGTTAAAAAAGCATTTTAAAAAGACCACAGGAATTTAATCACAGTAATATATTGTGCTAAACAATATAATACAGAACATTTACCTCATAAAGGCTCATTATTTATAGGCAATTATTTTGAATATATAAATACAGACCCCATTTCAGTTGTAATTACAGGTTTCACATAGCAAGCGAGGGCCTCTAAAGCACATAGAGATTCTGCTTTCATTAAAGGCATTTCCTTGGCCCTTTTGGTGCAGTTCAGACAAGAAGTGCAGTGCTGCCTGGACAGACAATTCAATGCCCATCTGCAATGTGCCTATGACAGAAGCTATTTTACATCAGGCCAGATTACCTGCACATCTAGGCAGTATTGTTCATTCTAACTGGCCATAGCTTCCTAGGAAGGCATCTTCCCCATCATTTACTATCCAGTCTCTTTAACAGTACTGTACTTCCGCAAGTAATCATGCACTGTGTAGTTGGGCTACAGACAGTGGTGGGATTCAAATATTTTTGCTACCTACTCTGTGGGTGTGGTAGAGTTAAGCCCTGCATTATTTCGAAACTTGGATGGGCAGGGCCAGCCAGAATTTCTGCTACCAGTTCTGCCGAACTGGGGTGAACCTGCTGAATCCCACTACTAGCTACAGACCCATGCCTGAAGCTTTCTTCTTGGACCAAAAGGATCGTTCTGATTAACACCCAGCTCCAACACAACCTCTTTGTCATGCCTTGGACTACAGTTCTCATCATTTCCAGATAGGTTTGCAATGAGGAATAGGAATTGTAGTGCAGAACAGATGTGTGAGAGAGCTAGAGATGGGGAGGGGGAAGAGAGAACATATGTATGGATGTGTAATTGTTGTCCTTACTGCTGCTAATCATGCCTTTTCTTGTGTGGCTGCCATTTTATCAAAGAGTCGCTCCCTGAATTTGATTTCCATGCCAGAATTGTGACTCATTGGCAAATGGCATAAGAAGGCCAAAGAAAGAAAAGAAAAGAAAACAGATGAAAGCTGTTGCTGAGAAAAGGCTGGAAAATGGCCATTGCTACAGCCTGAACGCTAGACTAGCCAAGAAAGACAGGGAGGTGGAATCCTGTGGCAATAGGGAATATGTTTGCTTTCTGATGATTTTCATAAAGAGCAGCCTTTCAAGTTCAGGTAGGATTATGGCACAGCAGTCTCAGCCACGCTGCCCTCTCATTTCAGAGCAGCCAGCCTGTGGCCTTATTTTCTCCAACATGTTTGCTTCTGGTTGTGTCAACAAGACACTTAATCTGGGTTCATGTTATTCTCTCTTGAGCATCACCTCCGAAGAAATATGGATTGCAGCAGAAAGTGTTCTTTCCTAGCAGGCAGACTTACTCTCTCAATCTTTCTGAAGAATCATTTCATTTGAGATCTGAAACATCTAAGAAATGAAGAGAGAACTGTAGGTCCATATGCACTTCTACACCCACATGGACTCCTTGGTAACCAATTTTTGCACTCATGTGTGGTTGGGGAACATTTCTTTGTGGAAGGAGAACAGGAATCACAATGTGAGTGAATGAGGATTTTTTTTTTACAGATTCCTAAACCATTGTATTCTTCTGTGTGCATGTTTCAACATACATTAGTACCCCGGATAACGTTATGACTTGGTTCCACAAGTCCCGTCGTTATCCGGTTTTTAACGTTGTGCGATACATTGATCACACAATGTTAAAAAAAGCCCTGTTTCCATGGAGGCTGCAGCAAGGCAGAACGTCGGGATTTGAATCCTGACATTTTAGCTTGCTGCAGCCTCCAGGGAGGTGGGGGAACTTTGGAAACAGCTTGGATCGGGTCTCCCCACCTCCCTGGACCCGGCGGGGGGGGGGGGGGGGGTCAGAGACCCCAAAATTGGTAAAAAAAACCCAGACCTTTTTTTTAACCAATTTTGGGGTCTCTGACCCCCCCCCCCCCCCGCTGGGTCCAGGGAGGTGTGGAGACCCGATCCAAGCTGTTTCTGGGCTTCCCCGACATCCTCAGCCAGTGCAGCAAGCCAGAATGTCGGGATTCGAACTCTGACATTCTGGCTTGCTGCACTGGCTGAGGACGTCAGGGAAGCCTGATTCTTTTAACAGTCAAGATGCACCCTAAACTGAGATGTTGCCCTCAGGTACACACTATTCCACTGTCAGTGCTAAAGTATGATTTAGCTGCCAATCTAACCAGCTTTTCTGCACATGGAATGGGGAAGGAAATGACTTCATGATCTTTACCCTAAACCACATGCTGTCCTGGGCCAGATGAATTTGCATTGCCTGCAGTCTGAAAACATGCAGAGGGGAATACAAGCTTCAGAAACCTTTGTGTTAATACAAAGATGAGCTGCAGATACAGCAGCTCATAGTCTGCTGTGCTAAATTCTCTGGAGAATATCAATTGAGTCTGTACTCCTCTGTACCCCATCTGAGAAGTTAGGTCAACTGACTGCAGTCGGGTTTACATGAAATAGCATGGAATGATTGGGAACATGGAAAGAAGTGGAAAAAACAAGGCAAGGCAGGATCTTTTTAAACAATCAAACAAATAAGTGTTTCAAGACCAAACCTCCTTTTAGAAGATGCTAAGCAACATAGAAATTAATAATAATCATTCCTAGAGGTAGACTAAAAGACATGCTCAGGGCACACTTCATCAGTACCTAATATATAAATGAAAAAGCTGCACAGAGAAAGCAGGAACATCATTAAAAAACAGACACATCAAAGCTTCTCAGTACATTTAGATGAACTTGTTCATCAATGCAGTTTTCTTTGGCAACAGGAATAGTTAGAAATAACATACAGCACAGTTCACAAGACCAGGGCAACATCAAGAAAACTTCCGAGTTATGGCAATCTTAAAATTTCGGTATTACTGTACCTAAATTTTAAGATTGCCATAACTCGGAAGTTTTCTTATAATTAAGATTGTTGATGCAGTTTCAGTGATTTCCTTTATTATTACTAAGTTTTGATGCAGAAAAACCATTAGTGATTTTTGAATGTCTGTCAGCACTCCTGGATTTATTATACTATCTTCAATTTTCACTAGGAAGCAATATACTTACATTCATGTTATGTTTCATCTCCTAGTGAAATCTGTTTGTTTTGTGCATTCATCACTCTAATCTATGCCGCTCATCAATTTACCAAGCATTCACTCACTGAATTCCTGTGTTCATTATTGAAAATGAAAATTCTTCTTAACAAATGAAATGTACGGGACCATTGGCAAAAATAATTATGCCAAAATAAATCATTTGGTGACATTCAAAAACAAAACAATGACTGTTTCTTGAGGCTAGATACTAATTTGCTTGTAGCTTTTCCACTTCAAAAACAATGTCGGAGGAGAAGGATTGTTAGAGAAATCCTCATGGGCAAGTTTCAGGAGTCTTGTGCTCATCTTGCTCTTGGGGAGGCTGAATATATATATTGGGGTGAGCAATCTCAGAGGATTTGAGGGCCAAATATATACATGCAATTCCTCAGCTGACTGGACAGAGTCCCCATATGATCGTTTGAAGCCATTTCTTTCTTTTTTTAAGGGAAGCTAGGAGTAGCTTGGTTTTTTAACGAAGGTTGTTGGCTTCAGAAGCCAGTGCTAGGTGAGAGCCTTGTCAATGATGTTAGACTGGGTCTAAAACTCACCAAAGAGTCCTTCATTGGATCCCTTGGGCAAGATGCAACTGTAAGGCACACGTCATGGTCCGCCTAGCCAGCAGGTTATGTGATATTCAAATGGCTAAAACTCCGCATGCAAATGGACTTGATTTCTCAGGTCCATTTTCATATTCAGAATGTCATCGTGGAGATGTCTACCAATGTGCGGACTCCTCACAGAATAATGACTCCAAGGCAGCCAAGGTAAGGTGGCTTCAGAAGACTCAGCAGGGAAACACTGCTCTTGGCAGTCTATAGGTGTAACAAATAAAACCAACAAAAAACTCACTTAACAAATAAATCAGGGTTCACAATCCCCCCCATCGGTCATTTACAATGGTGTTTTGCTTAAAGAGCAAACTCGCTTAAAGAGCAATCCTGTGGAACCCATCATGCTCTTTAAGTGAGGTACAACTCTATTTCTAATTTGAAATCAGAAATGGTGGGCAGCCAGGGAAGCTACCATGTAATGAAAAGAATTGAAAGGGGGAAAATGCAACAGCCTGAACTACTTTGCAGTGTTATTGGTAAGCTAAAAACTAATCACCATAATAAATGCTAAATGCCCTGATAATGAGGCAGGAAAACTGGAATGCTCGTACATCATGGAGATGCCTTGCTGCCTCCACCACCAGAATACTCTGGAATGACACAATATAGTGAGCTTTGTGGAATAGCAAAATGATGTTTGGATAGTCAACATAGGAGGATGGGGAGTACCACAACAAACTTGTGTTACAATCATTGGAAAACCTGAACCGCGCTTTTGAGAAGCAGTTGGAGAATTTTACTTCAGTTGAAGAAATCTGGAGAAATTGTTCTCTGCCATCTAGAATTTTTGAGAAGCCACTTCCTCAGAAAATATCAAGTCTGAGATCGTACCAGCCAGGACGCTTTTAAACTGCAAAGTTTGGCCTACACTTTTTCCTAACACAAGACAAGCCCTGAGAGATCCACCCACTCAATCCTGTCTTGTCCTCTTCCTAGGGTTAGATACTGACCAGTGCTTCAGTATAATCTTGGTAGCATAACTTAAAATGAACAAACTCCCCATACAGGTGTACATAAACACATAGACTGAGACTTGAATTACATATGCCAGATATAACAGATGTTTGAATAAAAAGTGCCAATCAAGTGGACTTCCATATATATAATGGGAAGGGATTACCATCTTGTCCTTCATCCCAGGCAGCAAAATATTTCGGGGAAGCTTTGCTACGAGACATCAGTTAAAAGGATGGTGTGTGTTTGTGTGTGTAAAAGCATACATAATAGGTATCATAAACAAGTTTTTGAATTTTAATGTAAAAGAAAAGACAAAACATAATTCCCTCATTTATTTGTAGAAAGAAAAAGATGTCAAAAAACATTAGTTAGTGTATTGGAAATTATAAATATTTGCTAGTGTTCTATAGGTGAGATTTAGTGCAGAGGATTTTTCTATTGGCAGTTATAGAATGGAAAATAGCTTTAATTCATGCATGGATTTATCTTTCCATACAAACAATTGGAATCCACACGAGAAATCTGGTCTGGTATTTTTTGTAGCTTCTTCACTCTGAAGATAAACTTTCTTAGTTCTTAGATCTTCCTACTTTTACTATTAACTTTGAAGTCTGAATAAAATCTCTAAAGCAGGGGTGTCCAAACTATGGCACTTGGACTGGAGTCGCCCCACAGCACCAATTCATCCGGCCCCCAACACCCTCACAATTCCTGGAAGCAGAAGTAAGATGTGTCTGCACATGCTCAGAATGCTGCCATAAATGTGTTCTGTGCATGCGCGGGGGCGTGTTTTACTTCTGCTTTTGGTGGGAAGAACCACTTGACCAACCCGATCAGCTGTCTGGGGGATGTGGTCAGGCCCACGGCTCAAAAGGTTTGGGCACCTCTGCTCTAAAGCATGTATGGTTTATAAATGTAAATACCTGTAGTGTATGTTTGGAATCAGTTTGAGTGGCATGGCTCCTCTGATAGCTCATGGACTTGTCTAGCAAACAAGGAACCACTTCTCAAAGTCATTCTCACATGGGGTGCAGGAACTGGTCTATTTTCCAGACCATGTTACTCCCACATGTGTTCACATGATCTAGATCTCCTTTTTCTTGGTTCATCATGCATTTGATTCTTCAGAAACCCACACAACAGATTTCCTTTAAGTACAGTGTTTATGAACCAAACTATTTTTGTTGCATGCCTTTGAGTTGCCCTAGATTTATGGAGACCTTATGAATGGTTGCCCTCAAAATATCCTATCATTAATAGTTTTGCCCTGCCGTTACAAAATCAAGGTTATGGCTACCACTATTGAGTCAATCCATCTCAAATTTGGTCTTCCTGCTGCTTTCTATTTTCCCCACATTATTGTCTTTTCCAGTGAAGTTTGTCTTCTCATGATGTGGCCAAAGAACAACAGCCCGAGTTACATTGTTTTTGCTTCTAGAAAGACATCAGGCTTGATGTGATATTCTGGCAATAAATTATATCTGCAAATCAATGTTCCAGCATCATATTTGGAACAAATCTTTCATTTCCTAGTCAGCTTTTCTCATTGTCCAGCAATCTCATTCATAGATAGTAATGTATGATTTTTGAACATATTTTTGAATACATTTGCTCTTAAAATATGCATATCTAAAACTATTGTATCTCAAAATACTATTTTTTAAAATACATTTTGACAGAGATTGAAAAATGTTACTGCAAATGTTAATACACTAATATTACTTTTCACAAACTCATCGGTTAGCTATTAGTCACAAGTGATTAGCAATGAATAAACTCCTCATTAATCACAAATAATGAATAACATTACTCATTAGTAACAGATTACTGATACATTGCTTGTAGATTGTTTTTTTAAAAAAAAAATTACTCAAAAATTAAAAATGGAAAAATGGTAAAAGATTTCCCCAAATGCCCAATAAAGTTTTGAAATGACAAATAACAGCATACCAAAACCATTATGATGTTAACAGTCATTATTTTCAAAGCAACACTCTTCCCACTTTTTAACCCCCAAAGTAACATGCATTCATTTTCATAATCTGCATTTTGAAATGTTTTTCAGTATCCATAGAGTTGTGTAATTCACTGAATAACATTACATTCCAATCTGCACATTAATGCTGGAGATTAAGGCTGTATCCAACAGAGTAGGACAAACTATCCTAGGCTAGCTGAACTAAAATTGAGATAGTATATGGTAGTGTCCTGAACATGGCTGGAAGTACTGTGGCATTACTAAGAAGAATGGAGGATTTTTTTTTCATGCCTGAAAACACATTATGGCTTGGGAAATCCAAAATTCAATACTGAATTTGAAAGTATTACTAGCTATATAGTAGTTACAAGACAATGGAAACTATAAACAGCTCCAACTTCAGTGGAACAACTTTGAAAAAGTAGAATGTAATTTTAAAGAATGACATCATAAATTGCTCATAAGCCTGATTTCAAATGAAACATATAAACCAGAATCTACAAGAGGAACAAAGAATAATACTCTATTACATATCTACTGGGAACATAACTCAGCAATGTGATTTTCTGTTCTTAAATCTAATTTAAGTTGACATGATGATTAACATGTTTAGTTACTTGTATTTAATATATTTATGTCTTGCTCTTCTGGCTTATAGGGGACTGAGAGAGCTTACATCAATTAAAAACTCTAATACCATTACAAAAAGAAAAGGAAAGGAAATTGTCAGAAAAAAGAAAATGAAACATTCTTTTTATTAAAAAAAATCAATACAACTGTACACATTCGCTCACCCAAAGAACAGGAGGAGAGAAAAGATCATTAGCCTGGCAGGGAACAGCTCTGTTGCATATTGAGGAATGTATTCATTATATGTGTTTTGATTTGCTGTTGCTTTTTCACAGGATGTGATCTGTTTCTATTAATCTTGTCACATAGTTATATGCTGTCAAGTCAGAACCAGTTTATAGCAACCCTAGTAAATGAGGTAAAATTCAAGGTAAATGAAATATTTAAGGCGTGGCTTTTACTAGTTCCATTCCCCAAGTAAGTTTCCATAGTCATGTGAGGTTTCAAACCCTGGTTTTCAGAGTTCAGTGGTTAAGAAGCTTGTCTAGTTAGGAAGGCTAGCAAGTTTGGAGTTTGAGACCTTGGTACTGCATGACAGGTTGAGCAACCATCTCTGTCCCAGCTCTTGGCGACATGAAAGGAGGCTCATTTAGGTATTTCCTGAATGGAGTTTCTTCCTCAGAAATCCTTTCAACCCAGAATAATTTCTGACATGAAATTATTATTACTCAATCTACTTAATTACCCAAATTTTGACTCATAATTTTGACTTACTAGATCCTCCCATCAGATTGGGAGTGAGGGATATCCAGTTAGTTTGGTATTAGAAGTCATTTTCAGGGTCTTTAGATCTCGTCGTTGTTTGCCATTAGGAGAGGTCCACTTTATTATCACTGTAGGATCCTGTTTTTCTCCATACGAAAAATATTACCTGCTATTTGGAGTCTTCTTCATGCAATGATGTTATGTAATTTGTATAAATCACTCCTCTTTGGAAATTTTGCAGTTTGTTTTTCAAAGTTTTCATCTGTATCTTCTCCTTGGTTGGCCAGTCAGCAATAGATTCCAATTAACACATTCAGCTTATTATTTGTTCCAATTACATTAATTCAGATGCTCTCAATGGGAGAACCAGGCTAATACCTGTCTGCATTTTTATGTAGAAATGTGCATTTTTGACATATAGTGTGACTCCCTTTCTAGTCTTGATTTTATTTTTAAACAATTTGTATCCTTCAGTTCCAGTCATGGGAGTATCCCACCAAATTTTATTTACCTTCTTGAATTAAGATTTCCAGTTCTTCTTAATTCTCCCCTGCTTCTGGCATTTATATAAAGACCCTGTAGATTGTGTGATTTGTGGTCTGCTTTTTATGAAGATTATTATTGGGTCCCATTAGAGCTGCTTGCTCTGTTGCTCTTATTATGAATAAGCCTTCATATTTAGCTTGTGACTCCCTCACCCTTCTAATTCATTCTAAAGTCTTCCTGATGAGGTTCTTCATGCCAAACAGTCTTCCTAATCCTTGAGAGGTATAATCCATCACTTTTCAGCAGCCTACCTTCCAGGAAGTATAGCCTGTGGCCCCAAAGTCCCAATCTCTCATGTGGGCAAATCTCTCATGTCAGCAAATCTCTCATCTTCATAGCCAGTCATTCATCTGGAGTATTTCCCCTGACCCAATTTCTGGCTCTCTTCTGAGTACTGGTAGGATGTATGAGAAGACTGTATGGGCTCTAGAGTCCTGAAATTTCCTTCCCAAAGCTTCAGAGTCTAATCTGATGTCTTCATAGTTGCTCTTGACAATGTGATTTGTTTCCACATGGATGAGAAGAAAAGCCATGCATCCATGGGTTTCATGGGCATTGGCAATCTTTCCATCACATCCCTTGTTTGTCTTCCAAGAAGACAGCATACCTGGTGATCCCACAGATCTTTCTAGTGTTTCAGTGCCACGCAGTAGGGAGTCTCCTACTACAATTACTCCTCTATTTTCTTCTTTTTGTAGGATACGGGTTCAATGACTGTCTTGCTGAGCTTCAGCTTCTCTCATGTCTTTCTGCAAGGCTCCCTGTCTGCCTTCCTCTGCATTCTGTCTACCAGGCAACTCTTCAATAATCTGAAAATAGTTTTGCAATTTTACTGGTGAAGAGTGTCTTCTTTTGCTTTTATTCCTAGCTGTGACTTTGTTGCAAGGTGTTTCCTCCACTGTGTTTATTCTTCTCCTCTGCTTTGTCTTGCTGTTCTTTCCCCTCCATTGCCTCCTCTGGCTGCTGCTGCTTGAGAGTTGCATCTATGTACTCTTTATCTTTGTCTGCATTTGCTACATCTGTACACTGTGTTGTTCTCAGGCATGGAGACAAACATTGCACATACTTTGCAGTCACCACCCTGTTACCTTCTTACTTTCTTCTGCTTGTCTAAGAATGTCCTTTCCTTTGTTTTGCCAACGTTAAAGGATGCTGTGGAAATTGTTAGGTTTGTAAGTCTTCGCTCCACACTCTAACTGCTGAAGGAACACACAGGTGCTTGGGACTTTACCCTGGTTTGTTCTGTGGGCCACTGTATATAGATGAAAGCAGGATCACAGGGTCTTTAGCCAGTGGCATCATGGGGTGGGGGAGGGGGGCGCCGCCCTGGGTGGTGCTTTTTGGGCTATGGGTGTTCTTGGACTATAATTCCCAGAAGCCCTAGAGGGAGTGGGCACTGGTATCCACCAGGGGGTGGTAAATTTGGCTTAAGCCCCGGGCAGCTGAAATCTATGCAACATTACTGCCTTCAGCTTTGGCTCACCAGGGGCTTGGCTGAGCTGCTTTCCAAAGCAAGCTTCCATGCTGCTTCTCTCCAGTGATGCCAGCTCATATACTGCACTTCCTTAAACTTCGATGCTGAACTTGATTGAGCATTCTCTGCTATCAGGTCTGGACAAAGGTTCCTGCCCGTTCCACTTTGAACCCTGATTATGGCTTTGGCCTGACAAGCCATCTGTGTCTGCCGAGCAGAGGAAGACTACTTTGGGTAAGCCTCCACCAGGAGGACAGAAGCTGTAAAACTCTGTTGCTTGGCCTGCAATTACAGCTTGCACTGACGTTACTGGACCAAACTGTATAGACTTATATAAAAAAAGCAACTCAACTGTCTCAGTGGGCTCAACTGAGAGAACGTTTCTACTTTGTGTTACACTGTATATACTTGCACCTTTTACTTCCTGAGTAAACCAACTTTGAATTTGCCTTTGAACCAAGAACTGTCTGCCTATTTTTGCCACGTTGGGCCCACCTTGCCAGGTGCGCACCTCTTGCTAGCCGCTGCACACCACTCTGCTACCGTTGTACACCAACAGAAATCCACTAATATATAATTATATCAAAAAACAAAAAATACTGTACTTAACTTCTGTTTGCTTTCCTTGCTCTCTCACTCTGCCTTGTGGTTATAATGGGTGGGGAAAACACATTTGCCTCAAAGTTAGATTGATGAAATTGATTTAAAGATCAACGTTCACATGACATCTATGTAAAAATCAGGTTTAATTTAATTTAAGTTTTGTACTTGTATGCCGCCCACTTAGGAAACCTGACTCAGGAGCCCATGTATAAATATATAATGCATATGACTGAAATCAAGTTCATACCAGAAAAGAAAAACTCCATGTAAATCTCAATTTTTACACGTGTAATTGCAGCCACTACTTGCTGGTTCCCTGGGGTCTGTTCCCCTCCCCCTCTGCTGAGATTGGGACTTTGGGGCCACAGGCTATATTTCCTGGAAGGTAGGCTGCTGAAAAGTGATAGGTTATATCTCTCAAGCAAATAGATAACTTATGCATCTTTGCCCACCCTGTTGTTTCAGCAGGGGAGGCAGGGAGAATCTCTCTGCCTTTGCCTTTTGCATTTGGGTTGGGGGGGGGAGTAAGGGCTCCGTCTCAGCCCAAAGGCAAAGGCACAGAGATTCTCCCTGCCTCCCCTGCTGAAACAACAGGGTGGACAAGACAAATCCCTCAGTGTTAGACGAATCCCTCACTGAAAGGGATTTGTCTTGTCCACCCTGTTGTTTCAGTAGGGGAGGCAGGGAGAATCTCTCTCACCTTTGCCTTTTGCTTTTCAATTGGGGGCTGAATCCGAGCCCATAACACACACCCCCAACCAAAAGGCAAAGGCAGAGAGATTCGCCCTGCTTCACCTGCTGAAACAACAGGCTAGGCAGGACGAATGGCATCGCTGGGAAGCCGACCGGGAGAGTCCCATTCGGCTTCCCAACATGCTGCCACCGTGGCCAGTGAACGATCGCCCTTTGCTTGTGGAGGGAACACACGTTCCCTCTGCAAGCAAAGTGGCGGTCCCATGCTTGGACCGCCAGTTTGTTTGTGGAGAGAGGGTGCTTTCTCTTCCCAAGCAAACCAGATCGACCCCCTGTACCCTTTCCTCTTCAGAAAGGGAACAGTGGTTTGTTTTTTAAAAAACATTGTGCGATCAATGCATCACACAATGTTAAAAACCGGATGAGTTTAAGACATGTGGAACCAAGTCTTAACGTTATCTGAGGTACTAGTGTATATGTTCCGGTAAGGTACAATTTTCATTCTTTCATCTCATTGTTGATACTTTTCCCCCAAGCTAGCGCACATGTCGAGCTCTTACCAAAAATGATGTAAAGGAAAATCTCTGCCATTTGACAAAATTTGATATTCCTGGCATAGTATGACCATGTTGGACCAAGATAGAAGAACCCAGTATGCAGCTGGTGAAAAGCAGAAGCCTGTCAGAAAAGAGGGAAAAATCAATCCTAATAAATAAACTTAAATATAGTTGATAAGGATTCAAAGACAACTTTAAGCAGTCAAAGCCGTCTGCTTGGATAAGTCACTGTCAGTGCAATTTATTTATTTATTTATTTGAATTTATATACTGCCCTCCTCACTCTGGGGTGACCCAGAGCAGTTTACAACATCATAAAAACCAAAGCCATTACCCAAAACTTTGAATTTACAGTTACAAAAAATTGACATTTTAAAAGATACAATAACCAATCAAAAATTAAAAGCTAAATCTTAAAAATAGAAAGATTAAAAGACTAAGGGAGAGATAGAACTCAAACTAACCAGTGAGCTGGGGTCATTGTACCGTCAGGAACCCATACCTGCCCCACCAGCCATGTTTTTAAGATCTTCCTAAAGGACAGCAACTCCATCTGGAGATGTAGCTCAGTTGGCAGGAGGTTCCATAGGGCTGGAGCAGACAGAGAAAAGGCCCTCCTTCTAGTGCCAGAGAGGTGCACCTCTCTGGCGGCTGGAACAACTAGGCAGCCTCTCCGGTCTGCTCTGGTGGGATAGACAGATGTTCTTGGGGTGAGGCGGTCTCTTAAGTTTCCACCTACATTTGAAATTGTTTTTATCTTACAGTCTTTTGTCTCAGGGGGAAAATCAAGAGGAAAGATCTATTTTAAAAAACCACAATTCTCACCCATCTTTAGTCACAGAATACACATAAAGAACCAAGCATGACTAATTGCATCTGTTGGGAAGATCTTAACTCTAATCCACCAATATCAAATGAACATTCCTGCTAACATGGCCTTGGAACAAAAAGGGAGCTGCTTCATAAGTGCTGGAAATCTATGATCGTGAAAAGGACTGTGTCTCATCTATGCATTAAAGGATTCTGTGTACATTGGGCTATTTTCCTTAAAGTTACAAAGAGTAGGAATACATTGAAAAGCCAAACTTGAATGATTCAGCTGTGCAAAAGTTTGATTTGTGGCCTTAAATATAAATGAATTCATAATGAGTATTCATATTGGACATGTGGGTTGAATTGGAAGTTTAAGTCTTATACAACCTATAGCCCCCTTCTTTCCTTCCTTTCTGTGATTCTTGCCAGCCTTGTCTTTACTTCCTGTGATCCTGTTTCTGCCAATCCTATTATGCTTTTTTTAATAGAGAATATTCACTAATCTATCCTACCACCTTATTGCTAGGGCTCAATTCATGGTTGTGAGAGGGGAAGAGAAGGAGAAACTAAGAATAAACAGAAATCCCTTTTGTTGTTATTCAGTCACATAGTCGAGTCCGACCCTTTGCGACCCCATGGACATTACATGCCAGGCACCCCATCCTTCACCATCTTCCTCAGCCCACTCAGCTCTATACCCATTGCATCAACAATGCCATCTAGCCATCTCATCCTCTGCTGCCCCCTTTTCCTTTTGCCTTTGATCTTTCCCAGTATCAAGACCTTCTCAAGTGAATCCTCTCTTCTCATTTAGTTTCCTAAGTACTTTGGCTTCATCTTCAATATTTGACCTTCCAAGGAGCAGTCAGGATTGATTTCCTTCAGGCTCAACTTATTTGTTCTCTTTGCTGTCCATGGTACTCTCAAAATTCTCCTCCGGCACCACATTTCAAAGCACCCCTAGTGCCAGACTTTAAGTCTTGAACAAACCTACTACAGTGCTGCTACTTCAGGAACTTGGATGTAGGAAAGAGCCAGCATGAAAATAGGTTTGAAGCAGAGAAAGAAGGGTCAGGGGGACAGATGGGAGAAGAGGCTGAGGAAGAGGAGGGGTGCTGTTGTTTACAGATTGTCAGAAGGTATCAAGCAGCACCTTCATTTCTCCAAAACCTGAGCCAGTGGGAGAAAGAGAGGTGATGGGATGTCTAAATGAGTCACTCCAAGTAACTTGAACAAAGCAAAACAGATAGACTCTGACAATTATACAGGAATTACCTGAAAGCCAAGGTTCGTGGCACCCCGAGAGGAAGGGTGCAATTATCCTGGAAACACATGTTAGTGAAACACCTGGAAAGCAAAATGTTTTGGTATCTTTCAATTTACTGTACTTTAATTTAAGACCCTCTAACCAAAATGAAAACAAGGCCATGGTGTGCTCTGCATAAAAGTTAAATAAGCAGGGTGACAAAATGCAGCCTTGTCTTACTCCTTTTACTATTCCAAACCACTCCATGATTCCATATCTTGTCCTAACTGTTGCTTCTTGACCCAAGTACAGATTTCGCATGAGACCTATAAGGTGTTTTGGTATTCCCATCTCTTTAATTACTTGCCACATTTTGTTGTGGTCCACATACTCAAAGGACTTGGTGTAGTCAATGAAACAGAAGAAGACTTGTTTCTGATATTCCTTTGTTTTCTCCATGATCCAACGTATGTGGGCAATGTGCTCTCTAGTTCCTCTGCCTCTTTGGAAACCAGCCTGCAGTTCTGGTAATTCTCTTTCCACATGCAGCTGAAGTCTGTTCTGTATTGTCTTGAGCATAACCTTACTAGTGTGTGGGATGAGTGCAATTGCTCGATAATTTGAACATTCTTTGGCCATGCCCTTTTTGGGGGATTGGAATGTATACTGATCTCTTCCAATCCTGTGGCCATTGTTGTGTTTTTCAAATCTGCTGGCATATAGAATGCAATACACTAGTACCTTGGATAAGTTTTTCCTAGCCTCTCTTCAGAAACCCCTGCCTGGATCACTAAGCGGCACCCGGGAAGGGGTGTTCTGAAGAGATGCTGGGGACTCTTTTCCCAGCATTTCTTCCAAAGTCCCCCCCCCCCCGGCCTGGATGGCTAAGCAGTGGTGGCAGCGGTGGCAACGGGGGGTTCTGAAAAGAAGCTGGGAAGTTTTCCCCAGCCTCTCTTAAGAAACCTTGCCTGGACTGTTGTTACCAGGCACTCATCCCATTCTTTCCCTCACCCATCCGGTCATCGCACGCTGCGATCAGTGCTAGGTTTGGGAGAAAGAACCAGTGTGCGCGCACCCAACCCAAGTGCTGATTGCAGCAGCAGCGCATTTGCGAAGCTGACTGGGGAGCCCCTGTTCTACTTCCAGCCATGCAGCTGCTGCAAGCTTTGTAGTGCCAGTTCGGTTGGCAGGAGATCAGGCGTGTACCCGATCTTGCCCCAAACAAACCAGCAGTGTTTGCCTCGGTAGATCTCTGCCCCAAAGCCCGCAGGGCTGGTCTACGGTCCTGCAGGCTTTGGGGCAGAGATCAGTGTCGGGGAATTTGAGGCAAACATTTGCATCACACAATGTTATGTTAACGTTGTGCGAGGCAAATATTTTCCTCAAACTCCCCAATGTTATCCAATTTTAGCATTATCCAAGGCAAACGTTATCCAAGGTATTTACTGTACTTTGATTCCATCATCTTTTAGGGCTTTGAAAAGTTCAGCTGGGATACCATCATCTCCACTGGCTTTGTTGTTTGCAGTGGTTTTTAGGGCCTTCCTGACTTCACTGTCTAGGATGTCCAGTTCAAGATCAATGTTCTCATGACTGTGATTATCAGGGATATTGAGTTCCTTTTTGTAGAGTTCCTCTGTGTACTTTTGCCATCGTTTCTTAATCTTTTCTGCATCAGCTAAATCCCTGCAGTTTTTATCCCTTATCATGGTCATTTTTGCTTTAAACATTCCCTTGATTTCCCCATTTTTTTTAAAAAAAGATCTCTTGTCCTTTTTCCTTCTGTTTTTTTTTTAAAAAAAGATATTATATTTAAAATATATTTTAAAGCATTTAAGAAGTATTTTGTTTAAGAATTTTTCAGGCTTAATCCTGTCTGCAATTGACAAAGTAAGTATTCTTTAATGTTCTTTTGTTGTTTTATAAGGATTTCTAAGATGCCATATCAGAAGAGACAGCAAGGCTGCAGTGGCTCAGTGATTAAGAAACTCACCTCGTTAGCTGCATGACAGATTGAGCGCCTGTCTCAGTCCCAGCGCTTGGGGACATGAAAGGAGCCTCGTTTGGGCGTTTCCTGAGTGGAGTTTCTTCTAGAAAAGTCCTTTCAACCCAGAATAATTTCGGACATGAAATTATTATAAAAGAGAACTTAGAACCAAAGACTTTTTACAGTAATACCTCAGATAATGTTTGCCTCGGATAACACTACAGTCGGATAACGTTGGGGAATTTGAGGCAAACATTTACATTGTACAGCGTTAACATAATGTTGTGTGATGCAAATGTTTGCCTCAAATTCCCCAATGTTGATCTCTGCCCCAAAGCCTGCAGGGCTGGAGACCAGCCCTGTGGGCTTTGGGGCAGAGATCTACTGAGGGAAACATCGCTGGTTTGGTTGGGGAGAGATTGGGCATGTGTCCGATCTCCCCCCAATCAAACTGGCGCTATGAAGCTTGCAGCAGCGGGGTATCGGGAAGCAGAATGGGGGCTCTCCAGTCGGCTTCCCAAATGTGCTCTTGCTGCAATCGGCGCTTGGGTTGGGTGCACGTGCCCCGGTTCTTTCCCTCAATCCAAGCAATGATCACAGCATGCGATGGCCGGCTGGGTGGGGGAAAGAATGGGGCAAGTGCCCGGTAACAACAATCCAGGCAGGGGTTTCTGAAGAGAGGCTAGGAAAAACTTTTCCCAGCTTCTTTTCAGGAACCCCCCCCCCCGGCCTGGATTACTAAGGGCAGTGATGGGATGACAAAAATTCCACTACCACTCCATGACGTCACGGACGACATGGGCGTGGCCAATGTCATGACGTCACGACGTCATGGGCGGAGCCGACGTCATGATGTCATGACGTCGTGGGCGGGTCCAAAAAATAAATAATAATAAAAATCCACCCACCCCTCAACCCACCCACCCAACCAGACAGCTACAACAAACCCATAAATAAATAAAATAAGGAAATAAATAAAATAAAAATTAAATAAAAATACAACCACCCACCCAAAACTCAAATAAATCACCCACCCACCCTAAATACAAAACCCTAACTTACTTACCTTCCATGGCCCGGGGCTTGTCCCTCTTCTCCGGATCGGGGCCAGGCAGCCTCTGCACTGGGGAAGAGCCAGGAGGTGGGGAGGAAGAGGGAGGAGGAAAGCAATGGAGAAAAAACCCTTTCCCCCCCCCCCTCGGCAGGCAGGCAGGCTGCTTGTCGGCATCCGTCCTTCTCCGGATCAGAGCCAGGCAGCCTCGGCGCTTCGGAAGAGCGGGGAGGAAGAGGGAGGAGGAGGAAAGCAATGGAGAAAAAACCCTTTCCCCCCCCTTGGCAGGCAGGCAGGCTGCTTGTCGCCATCCATCCTTCTCCAGATCGGAGCCAGGCAGCCTCGGCACTTCGGCGCTGGGGAAGAGCGGGGGAGGAAGAGGGAGGAGGAGGAAAGCAATGGGAAAAAAACCCTTCCCCCTCCCTTCCGGACGAGAAGACCGGCTCAAGGATCAGAGGATCGCTGCCCGGTGGAACCCCAGAGCGCGGGAGCCCGGCTGGCCTCCCCCTCCCCTCTCCTCCCCCGGCTCCACTCCCCCAGAAGAGGGCTTCTCCAGGCTGGCTTCAGCTGTGCTCCCCCACCCCCTGCTGCCCGTCTTCTGGCTGTCGAGGACCCCCGGCAGCCCTGCAGAAGGGACCACGCTCCAGGACCAGGCAATGCTACCAAGCCAGGAAGGGCTGTCGAAAGAAAAAAATTTAAAATTGGAGCCAAAAATGGCTCCAATTTAGTGCGCATGCGCATGCGCAGAAACTCAATCTGACACATGCGTAATGCACCAGATTGAGTTTCTGCGCATGCGCTCTAAATTGGAGCCATTTTGGCTCCAATTTTTTTAAAAAAAAATTCCTGCTGGTGAGGCATCCGATCCGGACGCCTCAAAAATGGTATTACCCTCCGGAAATCTTCCTAACGGTTCTGTGGATCCGGTCAGAACCGGTATCATCCCATCACTGACTAAGGGGCTTAGCCATCCAGGTGGGGATGGGTTGGGCTTCTGATTAGAGGCTGGGGATCCTTCAGAATGCCCCTCACCTGGATCACTAAGCCTGTTCCTTCCCCCAACACCAGTGCTGATGCCTGCTTGGGAACAGCCCTGGGGTTGGGTGGAAAGGGAGCAGGGCTTTTTTTTTAATGTCGGTGATCAATGCATCGCACAACGTTAAAAATCAGATAACGTTATGACTTGTGGAACCAAGTCATAATGTTATCCAAGGTACTAGTGTACCTGTATTTTTCTAGTCTGATGTTGATGGCAACATAAGACATTAACAAATTCACAAAGGAACAGATTGGTTGCACCCAGTGATGGGATGTCCCCGGTTCTATACGGTTCCCTGGAACCGGTAAGAACAATCCCGGAGGGTTCTCCGGGAGGGGAGTCCACTTTTGAGGCGTCCGGTTCCGGACGCCTCACCGAAAGAATTTTTTTTAAAAAAAATCGGAGCTAAAATGGCTCCGATTTACTGCGCATGTGCAGAAACTCAATCTGCCGCATTGTGCATGCGTTAGATTGAGTTTCTGCACATGCGCAATAAAATTGGAGCAATTTTTACTCCAATTTTACTGCGCATGCTTAGAAACTCAATCTGACGCAGGCGCAATGAGGCAGATTGAGTTTCTGCGCATGCGCAGTAAATCGGAGCCATTTTAGCTCCAATTAAAAAAAAAAATCGGCAACACCGGCAGTCCTCAAGAACAAAATAGTGGTGGCAGCGGCAACACAGGCAGCAGCAGCGCTGACGGGAGCGGCAATGACGGCACCAGCAGCGGCAGCAACGATAATGGCGGCGGCAGAGATTGCAGCGGCGATGACTTTGGCGGCGGCGTGGGCAGGCGGCACCAGCCCTCAGAGGAGGGCACCTCCCCCGGGGCCGCAAAGCCCCCACAGGCAAGTTGAGGCCTGCCCTGCCCTGGCCGTCCGCCCCTGCCGAGCCCTCCCAGGGGTAAGTGAGGGGTTTGTGTTTGGGGTTGTATTTTTATTTAATTTTAATTGTATTTATTTATTTAATTTATTTACAGGTTTGTGTGGTGGGTGGGTGGGTTGGGTTGAGGGTGTGTGTGTGTATTTATTTTATTTTATTTTTTATTTTAAGGCCCCGCCCACAACGTCATGACATCATGATGTCAGCTCCGCCCATGACGTCATGACGTCATGACATTGGCCACGCCCATGACGTCGTGACGTCATGGAGTGGTGGTAACAAATTTGTCATCCCATCACTGGTTGCACCAGTCAGTAAGGTATTATTGTGGTAATAACAGAAATCTTTCCAAGAAGAAACAAAGAACTTACCAAATTCCTTTTAGAAAATGATATTTAGAATGGTTTGTAGGCTTTACTACTCAAAGTAAAACAAAACAACACTATATGCCAAAAGAAAAAGCTTCTTACAGGTTTTGTAGAGACAAACAGGGGAGGCAGAAATTTTTGAGAATATAAATATTACCACAGGATTTTAACTTAAGAGAGCCAGAAAGGAGCCTGAGGTAGACAATACATACCTTGCTCTTCCCTGGGTGTATCCCCAAATTCTCAACAGAGAATGGGCCATTTGTAGATGCTTAATGCTTCCCATATGTCACCTCTATAATTAACTCTAGTCACAGTTCTGCATATGCATTATATTGATTCACTTCAGAAGCCATAAAATGAATCAAGGTTCAAATTCAAAGCAATATCAGTGGAAAAATGTAGACTTGCACAAAAATAAATATATTACCAGTGAAATAATATCCAAAGAGCTAATAAAAGGTTCATAAAGAACAGAAAGTATTTTTTAAAAGCACACAGCAAATTTTGTAGTCTGTTAACTAAAGTAGCCAAAATGAAGCAAAGTTTAATTTCCTAACCATGAATTTATATCCTAGTCATGTGAACTCATAGTCACCTTTCTTTGGATTGGTGCAGCCCTGATTCTCCAGTGCTTACTAATAGGAAAAGGTTTCTCTGATTGCATTGTGGCTACCTTGCTTTGAGGGAAAGTAATGATAACATCCACTGCCCTTTTGAGCTGTAGTAATAAAAATTCATAATCCAGCTAAACTACAAAAACATGCTCGCAGGTTTACACTGGCGGTCTCCAGATCAGGAAACCAATGCTCAGGGCAAAAGATCAAAGTTGAAAAATAACCCTGTTAAAATAAATATAACCTTAATTATTACCAACAGCAGGAATAAGAACAAGTATTGGTGAATACATTTTTTAATTTTTTTCTGTAGAAAAACTGAAGCACTACTTTGATGTGACAAGCCACAGAAATACTTTCACCTACCCAAGCGTAAAACTTACTCTCTTTGTGTGATACATAAATTGTGTGTGCATACACAACTAATTCACATGCTTCAGTCTCTCTGTTCTCATTTCTGCTGTATTGCACATGCACACACATACACAAAATAATGGCAGAAGCAGTGTAATACTGTGTGACTAGTGGAATTACCATGAATTCTTGGAGCAAAAGGTGATCAGAAATAGTATCAATCAATTGGGTGGCTTCTTTATAAAGGATGTGATCCCAAATCAGTCATAAGCCCTGGTATTCATGAGTGAAAAGAAGAATCAGTGGTACAGCTACCTTTATCAGCTCCTAAAGGAACATTCACTTTCCCTCAGAAAAACAGATTAAGAGAATCCTTTTAGGGAAATTATTACTGAGCATGTTGAACTGTTAAACATATCTCACAGAAAGTCTGGTGTCACAGCTAGTAAAAGAAAGACAACTCTAAGCACTATTTGGAGTAGGAAAGTGGAATATAAATTCAATAAGTAAGTAAGTAAGTAAGTAAGTAAGTAAGTAAGTAAGTAAGTAAGTAAGTAAGTAAGTAAGTAAGTAAGTAAGTAAGTTTGGATTTAGCAATTGTTAAAGCAGTCCTCTGTACTGTCTTAACTCCTGGGCTCAACTCGGTAGCAAAGACACACATTTCTGCTTATAATGGAGCCTATAGGTTGCCATTGCCTCACGTTCCCATGGATGATATTATTAAGACTCTTGTAATAGTTACAGCCTCCAGACTCTTCCCATTTCATTAGAGAAAATCACTTATCTAATGGCAGGATGGATTTCCTTAAATATGAAGGCCCATCATTTCCTCAAATTTTGTTACATGTGGCAACTTGTAACATGTGGAAACTTGTAACTTCAATACAGTAATACCTCGGATAACGTTTACCTCAGATAACGCTAAAATCACATAACGTTAAGTAATCTGGGGTGGAGAATTGGATTGAATAACGTTAAGGTCCTATGGGATGCTTTGGATAACAACCGCTAAAGCCTGTGTGGTTACAATGTATCTCTATGGAGCTTTAACGTTATCCGATACATCCCATAGGATTTTAACATGCATCGGATAACACTAGAAATTGGATAACACCAAGACTTGTGGAACCAAGTCTTAGCGTTATCCGAGGTATTACTGTACCTCTGTTTTGATAAGACAATCATCTTCTATTTTGTAAGAAATTTTGTACTTCTGAAAGTGAATTTGAATAAAAATATCAATTTGATAAATAAATACTAGCAATGTTTCTAAATATTATCCAAATATAGCTTGGAAGACATATTGAACACTTTAAAAATGTTCAGCAGACAAAGGAAAACATTACAACCACCAAATTCCATTCCAACGTCAATTAAAATCCAAACCAGAGAAGAATTTATGTCTCTGTTATAACTTTTTGAATAAGAATTTAAGTCTTCCCACCCATGTACTTACTTCCAATGCTTTCATTCATGCGCTTCTACCCATACCTCCCACATTTTCTCCTGCGGTAGTGGAGGCTGTAATATTACAGTACATTGGAAACATGCAATGAGTCCTGGGGAATGTTATTTTTCTAGTGGAAAGACTCCTTAGCACCTTGCTTTGTACCATTAAAGTCAAGTAAGACATTAGAAAAGAATGTGGGAAGGAGAGAGCATCTTTCTGCCACTGGACCAACAACAGATGTATAATGGGCTATTATATGGCCTGGGATACTGCTAGGTTTTGTGCTACAGCGATCAGGATTAGAAGAACAATTCTGGCTGGCCCCTCAGTGGCACAAACGGTGAATGCTATATTGTGGTAGCAGTTATGGTAGCACTAATTTTAAAAACTGATTTTATTCTATTTCCTTTAGCTTTGAATGGATATGTTTTTTAATTAATGTATTTTAATGACATTTTAAGCATTCAAAATTTTAAAAAAATTACCTAGGATTTTAAAAAACATAATATATTTTAACAACATTTTAAGCATTTAAATTTTAAACATTTCACCTCTTGTTTTACTGTTCTGGTTGTAGACTGTAATAAAGTGTTTGACTGAGTGATATGGCCTGGGAGGACTGGGAGAAAGATCAGATGTGTTGAACTTTCTGTGGAATCATAGAAAATACAGCAGTTTCTAAAGCAAGTTTCAAAAAAACTGTCCCCATATTTCAAGTTTGAAAGTTTTCGCCCTTCAAAAATGTCATTAGGAGTTTTGACAAACAAGAACCCACCCATCACAAATTCACACAGCAAAGAGCTACCTTCCAGTCAGTGCATGACATTAACTTATTCTAAGCAACACCTTATTTCATCCATGCCATCAGTCCTTATTTTATTTATTACATTTATATCCCACCCATCTGAGATATTCTCCCACTCTTGAAAAACCATTTCAATAGAATATTTTATATACAGTCAAACCTCGCATAAAGAGCACCTCGCTTAAAGAGTAATTCACTTAAAGAGCAGAATTGTCTCTGAGTGCTCGCTTCGCTTAACAAATCAAACCAACTAAAAACTTACTTAACAAATAAATCAGAGTTAGCAATCCCCCCCCCCACCAGAAGTCACAATTGGTCATGTACAATGGTGTTTCGCTTAAAGAACAAACTCACTTAAAGAGCAATCACGTGGAACGCATTATGCTCTTTAAGCGAGGTACAACTGTACTGGTAAAAAAAGAGAGAGCAAGCAGAAATATTCGGAATCCCAGTCCAGCACCTGACACTTTGTCAGGTGCTGGACTGGGTGCTATACTACACAAACAAACCTTTAATATTTAAGCTACTGGTAAATAAGTTTAAGCAGGAAGAAGAACCCACTCTTTCTATTTTGGGAGGTAAAACACCCCTCTTTGCCTGGACCTCAGGCTTCTCCTGGTTTATTTCAAACTGTACAACGAACGAGGGTTTTTTGGCTATAGAGTTGTATTACATTGATCATAAATGTATCTGATTTTAAGTAACAGTTCCCAGAGGGGTAAACAACTTAGTGAATCACAGCAATAAAGAGTCTAATCAATGTGTTATGACACACGTTTTCATGATTTTGAATCTACTTTATCAAATGTATTTGACAGAGTCATGGCCAAGGGAGCTTCTTTAAGGTACTACAGGAATCAAGGTTTCCCTTTTTAAAGGTATCACAAGATGATGATGTCTGTTAAGAATAACTCATTTTCCAAAATGAGCCTGGATGAACTTCTACATGACATGTGGTAAGGTAGAAAAGTGACATCTTGGCAGGGTGCACCTTGTACCATATAGGTAAAGGTCACCCTTGCTCAAAAGCTAGTCATATCTGACTCTAGGGTTCAGTGCTCATCTCTGTTTATAGCCAAAGAGCTCACACACAGTCTAGTCATTAATTCCTCCTGGTTGAGAACAATTACCGGTAATCATGATCACTTCTGACAGAGGTTTACATTATTTCTCTTATGACTGTGCTTTTCATAATATTTATAGAGGGAAACACAGAAACGTCGCATGTGGGCATGATGGGGTGGGGTGGGGGAAAGAGAAAAGATTTTCAGGTCACTGAGAACCAGTCCAACCCCTAGCAAAATCAACTAGAGATGCTTTCAGATCTTTCTCCCTATCCTACTGCACGATATCTAAGCAGATAACCAAGTACCCAAGCAGGCAAATACCAATAAACTCAAGCAGTACTTGGAGCAAGTAGTACTTGGAGCAGGAGGAAATCTTTCCCAAATATTGCTCTAGTCCAGTGTTTCCCAACTTTTTTGGGTTTTGGACATAAATTCCCAGAAGCTTAAGTCAATTCCCCAAAGCACTGATCAGCCAATGTACTGACTTAGGCTTCTGGGAAGTCTCCCTATGGGACATGGGCCTCACGTTGGGAACCACTGCTCTATTCAATGCTTCAGAAACTCTCAGATCAAACCCTGGTTCCTCTTTTATAATCTTTCTTTTGCATAAGGCATTGTCTGAATCTCTTGTGCTTGCACAGAGCACCATGGCATAACCACTCATTACAAGTGATTTGGCAATAATACACCTGAATGGGATCCAGGTCTCTTAGTAGACCACTAGTTAACTTGGGCCAAAAGTGACAATGCTGATGGTGAGAACAATGAGAATGAAGGAGAAGGAGACAAGAAAGCCACAAGAGCCACATTCTTGGCATCTTCAGAGGCCAGCCCTGCTAGATAAATCCATTTCTTTTTACATTTCTGATTGGGGGCCCCCAAGACAGGATCAAGGACTAGTATTCAACTGAATGTGGAAACATAGCTGACCTCTGACTTCTGCCACGTCTGCTTCTTCATTCTTCTATGGAAAGAGGAGATGGTGGTCTCAGCTGCCAAAACCCATATCCAGCTCTGGAAACCTGCACAGAGCAATAGTATCTTTTTGCCAAGGCAAAACAGAGAGCTGTGAATTGGCCACATCAACATTTCCCCTTCAGTCAGGCTAATAATGGTGGATAGCCATCTATTAAGGAAAATTTAACTGTGGATTTGCTACTTTGGTTGCAGGATGGAATCAGTGATCTCTGGGCTTCCCTCCAGTTCTGCAATTCCGCATTTGTATAATTCTATATTGGTCTTTGGACATGGAAAAGCTCTTTTGTGACTCCATATTTCCATATCCCATAATCTCATAGAAGCTTCCCAGCATGGGGACTTCCATGAGATGTAGTCCAGAGAGTAACTTTTTTCAAGCTTTTTTTTTTGTTGTTTTTTAGGTAGCCCCCATCATAATGGCCCAGGCACAGCCTATGTGACAGCAGCTATTCACAAAGAGAGACAGACAAAGCAAGCAAGAGCAAGGTTTGGAAAGTTGCAGTTGGGTAGCAATAGAAGGGACCAGTGACATATGACACTATATTTACTTGTGAGAGCCTTTCACTGAGCTGAATGTATCCCAACACTATCAAAAGGACAGACAAATTGTGGCACCTCTAGTAATATAGTTTAATGATTTTTGTATGTAGGTATTAGATGTGTTACACTTGTGAGGCCACTAAGGTTTCTAGTGGATGATTTAACACATGGAAATTCTGGTAAGTTCATATCAAATGCTCCTTTTATCCCTATGGATTATATTTTTGGCTTTCTTTCAAGAATTGGAAACTACAGGGAAATGTTGAGCTTGTGATTTCATTCAAAATCCGCTCCATAAATATCTGTTTGTGACCAGAAGTGTCACGGATGACTACATTCTTGCAAGTTAATTAAGTTACTAGCAGCTGAGGGGGAAATAGGGAGTAGTGGGGGAAGTGGGGGAAGAAACACCAGCCGTGATACTAGATCAAATATATTTGCCATGGAAATATACAAAAGCAATTCAGAAAAATTGTTCAGTCATGCAAAGGTGTGACATGTCCAAATGGAGCCAAATTACAAAGGAGTTACATATCCAACCAGCCAAGTTCAACACAGCACAATTGGGGCTAACTGACTTCCCTTCTTGGACCTCCCAAGTTTAGTTTTATGAGTGCTTGGAAAGCCAAGACAACCCCAATTGTATCTTGTTTAACTTGGCCATTGATCTGGGTAACCTTTCCTGATTTTGTCCTTTGAAATGTTGTCACATCTCTGCAGGCTGCCCACCCCCTTCCATTTTCTTCTATGTGTTAATGATTCCATTCAGAATAGTAGCTCTGTCTATTGTTATCTTAACTCTACTTTTCTGATTGGTGAGGAATTCCAAGCATACTCAGGGTTGATTTCTTTTGGAGTAGGACTCTGGAGGGTTCTTGATTTTTTCCTGATATTTGCATTTTTGATAAATAAATGTATTGAACATAGTTGGAAGAAGATTTTAGTCATTTCAATACACACATATTAGTGGCACAACCCACTGATCCCACATCTGATTTCCAAAAGGACAGCCAACACCCCAAAATGCTCACAGAGTCCATGTCCAGTTCTCTGTTGATCAAATTATATGTAACATTGGTTCTTAGTTATGTTAGTTAAGCTGGTATGTAGGACTTAAATTTTTTTATTGGAAGCTGATTTTGTAATCCATAAAATAAGAGAGTTTTGATCATAGTTAGCTCATAGACTGAGTGGGGGGTCCTGTGAAATTTGAGGTTGAACACTAGCCCTTGATTCATAAGCTGCCACTGAGTTTAAGCATTCATGCCCCACCTTAATGCTGCCCAAACTTCCTCCCTACACAACCCTTCATTTCCTTGCATTGAAAATAAAACAAGTCATTACTGATCGCTTGAAAAAAAAAAACCCAATCTAAATATATTGGCCAGAATCCTATATGACCAAAAAAGAACAAACATGTAAGTATTTCCCCTCTTCCAGCAGTTGGTCTGTGCTGGTTGCAAAACTAGGAATGTTTCACTCAAATGGCTGTATGTACAAAGGAAAGCATCAGTAGAAAGGAAACACATTGCCCAGTTGCCTTCCATATACAGTTTTTCTCCATTTGGATTTTGACCATTGAAATATGTATGGTAATTGAGATCAACCAGAGGTTTTATTAAACCTACTACATGCTAGAACAAACAAATTAGAAACAAACCAATACAGTATATAAAAATAAATTGAAACTACTGGCTGTGATAGCCAAGCTCACAACATCTAGGGCAGTGATGGTGAACCTTGGCACTCCAGGTGTCCTTGAACTTCAGTTACCAGAAGCCCAAGTCAGCACTGCTGCTGATCAGAGCTTCTGGGAATTGAAGTTCAAGAACACCTGGAGTGTCAAGATTCGCCATCACTGATCTAGGGAGTCACAAATTCCTCATCTCTTCACTAATAGATAATCCAAAATAAAGCTCTAAAAGCTTGTTGTCAAGATGCTATGCTCTAGCAATTCCTTTCATTATCCTTTTTAAATATAAATACTGTATATGTATTTTGTAACATGTTTACATGAAGTCTGGTTTCAAAATGGTGTGAGGTGTATATACATGGCAGAATGAAACTATAATTTTAATCTGTGGATGTGCATAGCCCTACACACAGAGAGACCTAACCATGATAAAAAGTTGGTTAACTTAAATTTATTTACTTATTTTTTTAATATTTACATACTGCTAATCTGAGAGATCATCCCACTCTGGTCAATTTACAGAATTATAACATGACAACAACCATCAAATTAATCAAAAAAGTCTTCAATGTGAGAGACAGAACTGTTTCACTCTACTAGTATTGAGCTTAGGTACTTCTATCTATACCTTTAGGATGGGTCTTTCCAAAGGTTATGAGCACTAATCTTGTCATTACAGTGTAAACAACTTGTGAGAGTCCCAGCAATTTAGCTTTCTAAGTGACAGAACTGAGGGTGCAACCAGACTGCACTTTATCCTGCTTTGGGATCAGGCAGGCTTATTTAATTTTCTTGTGTCCACCCAATGTTTTGTTAATAGTAAATCAGTCCCAAACTTATCCATACGTACCAGTGCCACTGTGGGCCCTTAGCAGGACTAGTGTGTTTTGTTTTGTGTGGATATTTGGTCCATTTTAGTTCAGTTCAGCATCTGTAATTCCAAGGATCAAACCAAAGCAGATCACCCATGTCAACTATCAATAAGGTTAAAGCACTTAGTGGCAAACCAATTCATTTACCAATACCTGTAATGTTTTTCAGGTTTCCTTGTTCTTTTGATTAGCTACAGAGGGCAATCTTATTTTCCTTCCCACCTTCAAAGTCCATCACTATGTAACTTGATGGTAAGGTGATCTACTGGCATTCCACTGACCTACAATTTTTTTTATTGGCAGATTTCACCTTCTTCCAGTGGAAGGGAGACAGGAGTGGATGTGGTAGCTACATAAGGTTGCTTTGAGTTGCAATGTGGTTTCCTGTCCCCAAACATAGGATCTTTGCATGTGGGTACAAGATTTGCCCCAAACAGAACACCATATCCCACAGTGACCCTGTTTAGTCCAATCTATTTCCACCCAACTGGACTGCCTAGTCTCACACTTTCATACTTAATTGTTTCATATAACAGTACTTTTAATGTTCCACCTTGTGGGAACTTGGCCCTTAAATGCAACTCATCAATACTGTGAATAGAACAATGAATAAATCAGATAAACAAATGGAAAACTCCAGAACAAGGTAGACATTCCGCACTGGCAAATTTTCCATGTGGCTATACTTTAAAGTTGTTGAAATCTTGAGAGCACGCAATAGTATTATAAATGAGGTTTTAACCCAGGGATTGGGACTAATGTAATCAAAGAACCAAAGTCAGAAAACAATTTATTTTGAAATATAAAGTTCCTTTGGTATCTCTTATTATCCCAACAGGGTTTTTTTTTTTTTTAGAGAAAGACATCCCAAAACCAGATGAAGATTTTGAATGTTTGTTCATCTTTAAACTGAAATAAAAAAAAGATTTGCTGCTGAAATCTGGATCCCAAATGTCCTCCTTGTTCATTGTTAAAATAAAAACTGAAGGGGATTTTAATGATCTATTTTCCATTTTGGTACATTTTCCTCTACATTTATCAAAGTACTGGCTTTTTAATATTAAAGCTTTTTAAAATTAGTCATGTGCTAGAGGTTTTTTTTTTTTTTTTTTTACAAAATCATGTATACTCTTCCCCCCTTTTCTTCTTCTTTAGTCTGCCAGTGATGATAATAATTGTGTACCTTCGAGTTGATTTTGACTTACAATGACCCTTTCCAGGGTTTTCTAGGTAAATAATATACAGAAGTATTTTACCATTGCTTCTTCTGGGACTGGTGCAGTTAGCTCCAGGCCATATAGGCTGGGAAGCATAGTAGGGAATTAAACCCCCAATACCTAAATCTCTGAACTATCCTGCAAGTGATACAAATCTTCTGCTAGGATTCCATTTAAACCCCCTTGTTTTTCCTCTCCAGTCAAACAATCATAACTGAAGTCTCTCTTGAAAAATGTGGGGCCAAAATAAGGGGGGGGGGGTTTACATCTTTTTGTTGAATTTCTGACAATGCTTTCAAACCAGTGATGAAATGTCTTCTTCACATCTGAAGAAAACACAGTGATTAGCACAGAATCTGACAGACATATTTCTGAATATTTTTGTGACATTAATTTAAATCAGTGTAATGTTTGAAAACACTTCAGCCCCTCAAACAGCTGATGCAGTTTAGATTCAATTATAACAAATGGCAACACACTGTCAAGTCTTTTTACCAAGTCATTAGTCAGGGATTTTGAATGCTCAGCCTCCTCCGAACACAGCTCAGCTTGGCTGACAGCTCTAATTGTTGAGAACTGCTAAAAGATTGCTAATGAACTCAGGGAATCTGTTGGGCCTTTGCTTTTTTCAAGACTGGATTTTTTGAAACCTTTCACAAGATCAAAGTGGCATAACATGGGACCATTTGCTAAATTGACAGCTAAAGAGTGAAGAAGTCTGGATCCGTGCTTTAAAGCTGACACTTCAGTGGGAAGCACCAGGAGACTCCTGCCCCTAAGCCGCTTTTTCATGTGTCAGTAAAACAATGAAGAGAAAGAGAAATACTCATAAAAAGAGTCCTGCAGCAGCAATGGGCACTATATCTTCATTAATAGGACTAAGAAGGGAGACAAAAGCTCTTGTGGTCCAAATCAGAGACATAAAGGTGATTGACAGCATTTCTATACGTTTGTACAGCATTCTTACAAACCTTACATTCTACCAAGATTAGATGGGTCCTCCTTTATATAGGCCAGGTTGTTACCTTCAGGGCTGCCTGGTGAAAGTCGTCTGCTTGAAGGCATCTGTTGGACAGGCTGCCTATCCATTTCATGTTTAAAGGGCAGAAATTATCAGGAAGGAAAGCAGGGAAGAGGCTTTGAGGTTGTCCGTCATCGGTTGGCATCTACATTGGCAGTGGTGGGATTCAGCAGGTTTGCCCCAGTTCACCAGAACCGGTAGCAGAAATTCTGGCTGGCCCTGCCCATCCAAGTTTTGAAATAAAGTACCTAGTCCTAATTTAGGTGCAACACAGGGCTTTCCCCCTGACCATGCCCAACATAACACACCCACAGAGTAGGCAGTAAACTTTTTTGAATCCCACCACTGTGCATAGGCATGTAGGTCACGGTCCTTGCCTCACTATGGTGAATCTATTTCCATATTATATGCAAATTTGTCCCTTCTTTAGCCTTCTTCTGAAGAGATACTTTTTTTTTGCGCTTAAGTTGTTGGCATATTGCCTCTCAACTTGCTATGGGCCATTATTGCAATGTGATTTCCTTCCTTCAAATGATATACAGTGAAACCTCGTATAAAGAGCACCTCACTTAGAGAGTAACTCGATTAAAGAGCAGAATTTTCTCTGAATGGTTGCCTTACTTAACAAATAAAACCAACCAAAAACTCGCTTAACAAATAAATCAGGTTTCACAATCCCCCTCACCAGAAGTCACAATTGGTCACTTACAATGGTGTTTCGCTCAGTGATGTGATGACAAAAAAATTTCTACCCCACCGTGATGTCATCACAGTGGGGCGGAGCTAACATCATGACATCATGACGTTGTGGGGGAGCCAACGTCATGATGTCATGATGTCATGGGCGGGGCCAAAAATAAAAATAAAATAAATAAAAATAAAATAAATAAAAATAAAAATAAAATAAATAAATAAAATAGACTTAAAATAAACAAACAAACACACACACACCTCAACCCACCCACCCACCCAAACAACCACAACACAAACCCGTAAATAACTTAAATAACTTAAATAAAGAAAGAAATAAAATAAAAATTAAATAAAAATACACCCACCCACCCAAAACACAAATAAACCACCCACCCACCCCAAACAAAAAAACCTCACTTATCCTCCTTGGGGCCGACGAGCCCCCATGGTCTGGGGCCACACGGCAAGGTGCGCTGCCCCCGACTGCGGCCTCCTCCTCCTCCTCTAGAGCTGCTTGCCACCGTTGCTGTCACCGCCTGCTACTGCCGTCGCCGCCACCACCCGTCGCCGCTGCCTGCTGCTACTGTCGCCGCTGCTCCCTTCCGCCACCGCCACTGCCATTGCCGCCATCGCCGCCGGAACTGGAGGAGGAGGAGGAGGCAGCACGCTCCGCTGGGCGTCCCCAGGCCATGGGGGCTCAGCGGCAGCGGATGACCCGGGCAGGCCTCAACCTGCTTGTGGGAGCTCAGCGGCCCCAGGGGAGGTGCCCTCCTCTGAGGGCCATCTCTGGAGCCGCTCTGAAAAGTTGCGGCTCCGGGTCCGAATTTTTTTTAAAATTGGAGCCAAAATGGCTCCAATTTAGTGCGCATGCGCAGAAACTCAATCTGATGCATGCGCAATGCATCAGATTGAGTTTCTGCGCATGCGCACTAAATTGGAGCCATTTTGGCTCCATTTTAAAAAAAATTTCCTGCCAGTGAGGCATCCGATCCGGACGCCTCAAAAACGGTATTACCCCCATGGAGAACCCTCCGGAAATCTTCCTAACGGTTCTGTGGATCCGGTCAGAACCGGTGTCATCCCATCACTGGTTTCGCTTAAAGAGCAAACTAACTTAAAGAGCAATCCCATGGAACGTATTATGCTCTTTAAGCGAGGTACCACTGTATTACACAAAAAAAATAAATGAAGGATTAATTCCTTAAGTGTTGAAAACATCTGATTGCCATAACAAGATTTTTTTTCCAGCTCCCCTGAAGTTTACCAGTTAACTTAACTTGTTACGATTGAACATGCTTTGTTGCTCAGCCATAACAGTTGGCCTGAATCATGTCTCTGGAACACAAATGGATTTCAGCTTTTAATTATGAATACTTTTTGCCCTTTTAGAACACATATTCAGCTTCTAATTATGAACAGTTTTTTAAAAAAAATATTTAATGAAATTATATATGCCCAATAGAGGAATAATGTCTATATTACTGCTGAATTCCAGCAGTAAGCCACAATTAAAATAATTATATCAAATAATGGAACTTACATAAGTGTTGACTCACCAAATCTCTACTGATTCAATGGGCCTACTCTACTTGTATTTTAGAACTGGATTTCAGCCCAGGATTCTTGAGGATTCTATAAATAATATGTAGGTTTTTGCTTATGAAAGTTCATGCTATAGTAATCTAGCTAGTTTATGTAGCTTTTCTTTTTCTTAACAGAAAAGCATGGCATTTGTTGATCTTTTTAGAAAGTATGCATAATTTTTTGTTACAAAATGGTTTCAAAGCAGTTTGTAAAGAAATTTTAAAACAGTGCATTAACAATTAGAACAATAGCAACAGCAGTAACAAAAATCCAGAGTGAAAAAAGAGGGAGGAAAGTCACCCAGATATAACTTGAACTACAGTACAGTACTCCCAAAATAATTCTGAATCAGCTTGGTTCTCATGTGTTGCTTGAAAGATTTTCAAGGCCATATGGCATTCTTTGGTGAGGACCTTCCATAGAGCTCAGTCTACAGTGGAGACTATGCTTTCTTGCTGCATGATGTGGGAGGAGCGTGTTGCTGCCTTAATCACTGAGCACAACCTGATGGACTTGCTCTTCACATATCACTGTCTGATTTCCATTATCTCTGCTGTGCCTCATTATCACCTGTCATCACCCTTCTTCTCAAAAGCATAAGCTGCACAGTTTGACTTGTGTGCCCTTCAGAATAGGAGCAACTCTGCTTAAGGACATGCCTCCAGCTTGGAGGTGTGTTCTTTAGATTTTGTGAAGAGGGTGGCTAGCAATCCAGCTGCTTTAAGTCCAGCAGCACTGGATCCTCACATTGCTGAGCCCCCACCTGAGAGCTCTGGGGAAATTTCCAGACCTTCATAAGCTCCACCTTGAGACCCTCAGTGGCTTAGCTATACATGAATTAGCCCTTCCTCCCAGAAGTAGTCCCAGATCAAAGATCTCTGCTTGCTCCTGAAGACTCTCTTGCCTTGGTCCTGTGATTTATGAACTGGCAGTTGCTTGGCTTCTGGATCTCTTGCCGTGTTCTTGGTTTCTGCTGTTGAAGATCTCTACCTTGTTCTTGAAGACTTCTGTCCAGTTCTTGGTTCCTGTAGACTGTTGTTGTGCCTTGCCTGGATCCTTGCTTCTCAAATTCTCTCTTTGCCTTGTTCCAGCCCCTAAGGGTTCTCTGCTGTGTTTGTTCTCCAATCTCCAGACCTCTGGCTCGTTTGGACCAATCCTGCATCCCTGGCTTTACTCAGATCTGGACTCAGATATAGTTACTATTTGGCCTGTTATCTGAGCAACCTGTCTGGACCCTAACACACACACACATATTATTATTTTTTGGCTAAATTCAGATTTATAAAATTATTAGAACAATGTATGCTTTTAATAACAGTACAAGACCTTTTTTGTAGCTGAGGTTCTCAGCATGTGTTTTTGAGCTGTGCCACCAGACTAAGGGATAGCTTTGAAGAGAAGGAAATTTCCTCCTTGATATGTGTACTGCAAAGGGTCGGAATTGACTGTGCGACTGAACCAAAAAAAGTTTACCTAGTGTAGAAGGCAGCTTTCTTCACACGAGATTCCCTCCAGATATTTTGGACACCACTTCTGTTTGCCCCATCACCCTGCCCAAAGGGTCCAGGATGATACAGAATGTAGTCCAAGACATCTGGAAGGACTATACTCTGGAAAGATGACATCATGCCATTTAATGTTTTAGGAACCCAATGTGTAAAGGCAGCATGCTAACAAGAGTCTGAAATGTTCCTGGACTAAAACAATGTAGAAGTGAAACGTGGAGGGGAACTGCCTGCTCTCCTTAAATCCCAACACACAAGCACTGCTCCTCAGATGAAGAATCGCCTGATCTCCATGGAATCATTAACAGAACATGGAGTAAGCAAGATAAAGCAGGAAGTAGTAACCTACAACAAGGCAAATAGTATCAGCTGTGTTGCAGCCCACCAAGGGTGCAGGTTTCAGCATTGTATTGGATAAGTAGGTTATATTAATTTGTAATTATTGTCTCCAGGGCTTTGTTTGCTTTCTGCTTAAATCACTCCTGTGCTATGCTGAGAGAGAAGAATTCAGCTTGCTTTTTTTTTTGTATTTGCTAAATAAATAAAAGTTGCATTTGCCAATGATTGTAAAGTGCAATCCCTTAAGTATTGAATTCCTGGTTAGTAACAGAAACCAATCCTTTTTGTCAAGGAAAAAGCAACCCCCCCCCCTCATCTGCGTCTCAAAACATAAGAAAACAAAACAGATGCTTGTTCTATTTAATAAAGAACACACGCTCACATTGCAATAACTTCTAGCTTATTTCTGCGTGACGCCAATATTTAATTATGCTCATTTTGCATTTGTAATTAGAGGGCTGGAACAGATGGTGAAAGCTTAGTTCAAAAAGAAGTGTCCATTCACATCATTTGCAGTGCTTTGGGTAATGACTTAGCCATTTACACCTTTGACTCAAACCTTACTGGAATCAGTGGGAGTTTGTGCCCATTGGGGGTGGGGGGAGAGATAGGAGGTCGGTCTGTAGGAGGGATTTGATATGATAAAATAGGTGTCAGAGTTATGTAAAAAGCCATGCACAAGTGGCTTCTTAAAAATTATTCCAATCTATTTGTAGGCAATGCTATGATGGTGGAAAAAGATAGTTCAATGAATTGCTCCATTGGGAGAAGCAATTACCTGTTTCTTGAAGGTGAGGCTCTCCATTATCAGTAGTACTAGCATTAGCTTCCTTTGTTTTTCCTAATATCCCCAAATAGGAAAAATTGCAATAGCAACTTTGTTGGCAGCTTGGAAACCATTTTGCTTTCTCTGCTGCAGAGCACAAGTCTGGAACATTCTGGAGAAGAAATGGTAAACCGCTAGGTGTATACATGGTGAAACCTTTCATTTTTATTTCATTCCAGATTCTTTAGTAGTTTGGTGTCACTTTTTTTGTATTGTGTGTACCAGTCCTTTAGTTAAACAGGAAGGTAGACAGTTCTTCCAGAATCCTTTGTTTCTGTTTTCACTATTTTTTTTCTGTCTGACAGTTGTTCAAAAGCTCTAAAGAGCCTATTAAAAAGCAAATGCAAGACAACAGAGAATCTTTGCTCAGGAGAAAGGTCACAACAGCACAACCAAACTACCACATTCCCCTACCCCCACAAACAGACACACACACACATACACACACACACACACACACACACACATCTTTTACAGATTAAATACAGTAAATTAACTGAATAACATTTTTTTAAATCAAATAGGGCCACCACCTATTGACACCCCCTCAACACACACAGAGAGAATAAAATAAGAAAAGGAAACATGCCTGACCATCTCTGCCCCAAATCAAGAAAATCTATTAAGCAAATAAAAGGGGGAGGGGAATAGAATCAAAGCCCTCACAAAACAAAATGACTAGAAAATGGGGAGATCTGTCATTTTCCTCTCACTTCAGTGATGGGATGACAAATTTGTTACCACCATTCCATGACGTCACGACGTCATGGGCGTGGCCAATCTCATGACGTCACGACGTCATGGGCGGAGCTGACGTCATGACGTCATGACGTTGTGGGCGGGGCCTTAAAATAAAAATAAAATAAAATAAATACACACACACACACACACACACACACACACCCTCAACCCAACCCACCCACCCACCACACAAACCCGTAAATAAATTAAATAAATAAATAAAATTAAAATTAAATAAAAATACAACCCCAAACACAAACCCCTCACTTACCCCTGGGAGGGCTCGGCAGGGGCGGACGGCCACCATTATCGCCATCGCTGCTCTCACCTTTGTCGCCGCCACTGCCGTTGCTGCCACCGCCATCGCCGCCACTAGCACCGCCGCCACCATCGCTGCCGCCGTTGCAGTCGCCGCCGTCATCGCCGCCCGGTGTTGCTGCTGGTGTTGTCGCCGCTATTGGTGCCTTCGCCACCGATTTTTTAAAAAAATTGGAGCTAAAATGGCTCCGATTTACTGCGCATGTGCAGAAACTCAATCTGCCGCATTGTGCATGCGTCAGATTGAGTTTCTGCACATGCGCAGTAAAATTGGAGACAAAATTGCTCCAATTTTATTGCACATGCGAAAAAACTCAATCTGACGCATGCGCAATGCGGCAGATTGAGTTTCTGCACATGCGCAGTAAATCGGAGCCATTTTTGCTCCGATTAAAAAAAATTTTTTTCTTTCGGTGAGGCGTCCGGAACCGGACGCCTCAAAAGTTAATTACCCTCCCGGAGAACTCTCCGGGATTGGTCCTACCGGTTCCAGGGAACCGTATAGAACCAGGGACATCCCATCACTGTCTCACTTGCTTTCTTTTCTTTGAGTCCAGCACAGCAGCAGGCAGGCAGCAAAAATATTCCAAGAAACGGAAGAAATAGAGCTAGAAAATTCTCCAGAAATGAGGGGTAAAGAATTCTAGAGAGGTGCAGTGGGAAATGATGAACAGATCCAAGAGAAAGTGAGGCACAGACAAGAAGGAGGCAGTCAGACAGGGAGCAGAAGATGGAGATGCCAGGAGATTTCACACCAGAAGAAAAAAGTAAAGTAAAAAACAACAACAGAAGAACACTCCCACTGGAATCCACTAACCAATTCACTAACTAACCAAGTCACACTCTTTGACTTTTAAACATTCCTGTTCTTCTTATTGTATGATTTTTAATTGTTGTGAGCCACCTTGATTCTTCTGTGCAGAGAAGGGCAACATAAGAATGAATGAATGAATGGATAGATGGATGAACTGGATGTTCTGATTGGCTGTTCACAGAATGCCTTGTGATACTATTAAGTGAAACATCTCTTGGGTGATTTGCTGGATAAAAGTTAACAAAATAGAGGAAAATGAAAAATGTGTAGGGAAGGGACAGTTCGGTTAATTTTGGAACCAAGCTGTGTAGGTGATTGATTTTCTAAAATGGCTAGTTGTGCTCAGTACTTCTTGGTTAGTAACAGACAATATGCGATCTCATCTCTTGTTTCTCAGATTTATAGGTCCCCTACATCCACTAATTCAGTATCCATCATTTCAGTTATCTGCAGGTCTAAACTTTGTTGTTCTTCCGTCGCACAGTCGATTCTGAACCTTTGCGACCCTATTGACCATTGCCCGCCAGGCACCTCTGTCTTCCACCATCCTCCTCAGCTCGCCCAGCTCTGTGCCCATTGCATTTACAATACCATCTAGCTATCTGATTTTTGGCCGCCCCCTTCTTCTTTTGTCTTCCACCTTTCCCAGCATCAAGGCTTTCTCAAGTGAATCCTCTCTTCTCATTTGATGTCCAAAGTACCTTAGCTTCATCTTTACTATTTGATCTTATAATAAGCAGTCAGGGTTGATTTCTTCTAGGATCAACCTATTTGTTCTCCTCACTGTTCAGTGGACTCTCAAAACTCTCCTCCAACATCTATTCTTCTGCGCTCAGCTTTCCTAATGGTCCAGCTCTCACAACCATACATTACCACTGGGAATACCATTGCCTTGACTATGCAAATTTTTGTTTGCAATGTAATGTCTCTACTTTTCACTATGTTCCCCAGGTTTCTCATAGCTTGTCTCCTAAGCATCAGTTGCCTTTTTATTTCATGACTGCAATCACCATCTCCAGTGATCTTGGATCCTAAGAAAGTAAAATCTGTCACTCCTTCCGCTTCTTCTCCATCTATTTTCCAGGGACTGAAAGGGCCTGTTCCCATTATCTTGTTTTTGTTGATGTTGAGTCTCAAGCCAGCTTTTTCACTTTCTTCTTTCAACCTAAGCAGCAGCTTCTTTAGGTCTTTCTCACTTTCTGCCATTAGTGTAGTATCATCTCCGTATCTCAATTTGTTGATGTTTCTCCCAGCTATTTTGATCCCGACTTGTGATTCGTCCAACCCTGCATTGTGCATTATCTGCTCTGTGTATAAGTTGAATAAGCAGGGTGACAAAATGCAGTTTTGTCTTACTCCTTTTACTATTCTAAACCATTTAATCATTCCATAGCTTGTCCTAACTGTTGTTCCTTGATTCATGTACAGATTTCTCATCAGGCATATAAGGTGTTCTGGTATTCCCATCTCTTTAATTACTTGCCACATTTTGCTGCGGCAAAGGCCTTGGTATAGTCAATGAAACAGAAGTAGACTTGTTTCTGGTATTCCTTTGTTTTATCCATGATCCAAGGAATGTTGGCAATGTGGTCTCTAGTTCTTCTGCCTCTTCACAACCCAGCCTGCACTTCTGGTAATTATTTCTCCATGTGCTGCTGCAGTCTATCCTGTATTATCTTGAGCATAACCTTGTTAGTATGTGGGATGAGCACAATTGTTTGATAATTTGAACATTCTTTGGCATTACCCCTTTTTGGGATTGGAACATATACTGATCTCTTCCAATCCTGTGGCCATTGTTGTGTTTTCCAAATCTGCTGGCATATAGAATGCAATAATTTGATTCCATCATCATTTAGGGCTTTGAAAAATTCAACTGACTTTGTTGTTTGCAGTGCTTTTTAGGACCTTTCTGACTTCATTCTCTAGGATGTCTGGCTCAGCTTCAATGTTCTCATCATTGTGATTATCAGGGGTATTGAGATCCTTTTTGTAGAGTTCCTCTGTGTACTGTTTCCATCTTTTCTTAATCTCTTCTCCATCAGCTAACTCCTTGCCATTTTTGTCCCTTATCACGGTCATTTTTTGCTTTAAATGTTCCCTTGATTTCCACATTTTTTTAAAAAAAGATCTCTGGTCCTACCCCTTATGTTGGTTTTCTCTATTTCTTTGCATTGTTCTTTTAGATAGGTTTGTTTATCTTTATCTTTCCTTGCTTTTCAGTTGATTGAATTTTTTCCTTTCTCCTTTGCCTTTTGCATTCCTTCTTTCCTCTGTTATTTTAAGATCCTCATCAGACAACCACTTTGCTTTCTTATGATTCTTTTCTTTTGGTATCGTTTTCCTTGCTGCCTCCGGTATGATGTACCACACCTCTGACCATAATTCTTCTGGCACTCTATCAAGTCTAAGCCATTAAATCTGTTCCACACCTCCACTGTGTATTCTTTAGGGATGTTGTCTAGGTCATACCTGTCTGGCCTAATTGTTTTCCCTATTTTCTTTAGTCTAAGCCTGAATTTTGCAATCAGTAGATTATTATCTGAGCCACAGTCTGCTCCAGGTCTCGTTTTTGCTAACTGTATGGAGGTTCTCCATCTTTGGCTGCACAGTATGTAATCAATCTGGTTTCGATGTTGGCCATCTGGTGATGTCCATGTGTAAAGTCTCCTCTTGTGTTGCTGGATGAGGGTGTTTGCTATAACCACTGCATTCTCTTGGCAGAACTCTATCAGTCTTTGGCCTGCTTCATTCTGTGTTCCAAGACCAAACCTGCCTGTTATTCCATTTACTTTTTGATTTCTGACTTTGGCATCCCAATCTCCTATGATAATGTGGACATCTTTTCTTGGTGTCTGTTCTATGAGGTGTTGTAGGTCCTCATAGAAGTGGTCAAGTATGGCTTCATCTGCACCAGTGGTTGGTACATATATTCGGATTACAGTGAAATGAAAGGTTTGCCTTGGATTCTGGCTGAAATCATTCTGTCATTTTAAAGATTAAATCCCATTACTGCTTTTCTCACTCTTTCTTCTGAGGGTTTCTTGTCCACAGTAGTAGACATGATGGTTTCCAGAGCTGAATTTGCCCATCCCTGTCCAATAAAAAAGTCCCTAAAATACATAATATATCTGTATTTCTATAGTGATTTACCATAGCTGGCCACTGTCTGCAATGTAATGTGTACAAGGAACTGAGGCAGACATTTGGGTAGCTCTCATGTAGCATGAGAGGCATTTGAAACCCCCCCCATGCTTCTATGACTCATGTATAAATGTTAAATGTAAGGTTCACTGTTATCCATGGTTTCATGGATCCATGGAAGGTCTTGGAACATATCCCTTGTGGATATGAGAGACCTGTATATCACAATATTACCCCAACATATTTTGTTTTAAAATACTACTATCACTACCTCTACCACCACCATCAATAATCAGGTGAGTGAAGTAATAATGAATGAATAAAGAATCAATGCATGAGTATTCATGCAATCTTGGGTGGGTGGGAGGCAGTCACTCTGCAGAGTGTCATACAGCAGCTTCAAAGAATGGAAGGTGAAATGGCAGGAATTTTAAAAATACATTGTGCTCCATTACCACACAATTTCTGAGGAGAAAATGATGGAGTGGTTTTGAGATACATGTCTATAGGCACTCAAGAGGATGTATCCATTAGCTCCATCTTTACCAACTTGGAGCTCTCCGTATGTTTGATACCACAACTTCCACTAACATTGTCAGTGGATCAGTAAACAAAAATAAGCTGTGTGACTGTGCATAAAATCAAACAATTAGATGTTCCATGGGAAATAAGCAGCAGATTGTTTCTTTTTAAACCAGAAGCCAGGGATCTGCATATTATCTTCCCCCAAATGGCCCTCTTTGAAGCCAGTAAGTTTTCTTTGTGCCTGGGTGGGGTGGGGGGGATTCAAACCTAGTGTCCTCTAAGTGGCCTCCAGTGTCCTAGTACCCTCCAGGGTCTCTAAGAATGGAGCCTGGCTTGGACAGCATGCCATGGGAGTGCCTGATGAAGCAACCTTTGAGTTATGAAAACTTGCAAAGTTTTGAATTTTTAAAGTCACCAATCAAAGGTATCACTTTCTCTTTCAATTGCCAGTGGAGAGGCACAATAGAAGAAGTTCATAACTTCTGAATTATGAGAAGATCTTGCAGTTAATGAATTATGGACATCTTCAGACTCTCAAATTACTGGCTAATTACTCATGCCTGCGATTCAAAGAAAGGAAATGCAAACAACTCACAACATTTATTTATTTTTCATAAAATGAAGGACAACTACTCAAAAAGCATGTGAACTAACAAGTCCTAGAATTTTGCTGGCTGTTTGAGAACAATTTGCACAGAGAAAACAAGGCAAATTCTTTAGATCAATTATTCATTGGAATTAGTCTTTTTGCTTTAGTAAGGAATGTAGACTTTTGGAAAATGTGCAGCAAGGGATTCACTCTTTTAAAAGGCTGAAGTAAAAATACTTTGCTTTTGTGTAACATTCTTCATCCAAATTCTCAAAGCACTTAGAGACTAATTATGCTGAATTTTAATTACAACCGTTTTCACATTTGAATAAACTGAGGCACTGTGATTTGCCTGTGGTCACATAGCATGTGACTGTTAATTCTGGGAATAAAATTTCATCCCTCTGCTTCTTCTATTAAACATCTTTGGGACTATCTCTCCTTATGCTTCACTGGCATCTCAATGCCATGCTTAAACTCAAGTCTCACTGTAATCTGTAATGCTGGCTTAAATAGTTTTCCCCAGTTCCACCCAATTCTGAAGGTACATTTAGTACATGGCTGTAGAACCAGGAGATATTGTGCGGAGGGTAGGTCGCAGTGCTGGATTAAGCTAGTGTGAGGCCTGTAGCAAACTGTGTCAAGAGGCCCTTGCTTAGATTTAGGATACCTATAAAACAAAACACAGTTCACATGTCGATTGACTCTGCCATTCAACACAAATCTGTGCTACTACGGAGTAGCGCATAAGATGTGCGCGCAGACAAAGACAGCTCTGCCTCTGTGCACATCTTTACTCTTTGGCACGCATTGAACACTTCAGTGAGGCATTGGTGAGTCTCTCTGAGTGAGCATTCCTTGGATATCCACTTGAATGCATGGGATATTTAAATTTGGATTTTCATTCTAACCAAGCATGGGGGCTGTGGGCCCCAGAGATGCGGTGTGTGTAGCATTTGCTACTCCTGCTATATGGCTGATCCAGCACTGACAGGTGCAGTGCTCTCAGGCAAAGGTGGAGAAAATCAATGGTGCTAGTGTGATTCTGAGGTGTCTGTGGGATGCAGAATTAAAAAGATGGCCAGCAATTTGAATAGGCAAAAGGAAAAAATTGAAAGTAATGAAATAAGAACAGGCTGAAAGATTGGCACCCAATCAGAAAGTGAGGAACAGTTGAACACTGTGAACAATATATTCCAGCCACTGAGGATGTAGTAATGACTTTATTGAGGTTGCTTATATATTGCTTTGCAGCCACTCACCAACATTTCATGGGGCAAAAAGATGAAGAAAACAATTGCACTACTGTTTGGATAACATTTTCAAAATTCAGAAATGCCTTTCTGTTGCCTTTGCTCTGTTCCTTAGCTTACTTTACTAAAGGTTAGGTAAAGGTAAAGGTCACCCTTGCCAGAAAGCCAGTTGTATCCCACTCTAGGGTTCAGTGCTCATCTCTGTTTATAGCCAAAGAGCCAGTGCTGTCTGTGTCTGCAGACATTTCCATGGACATGAGGCAGGCATGCCTCAACACCAGAGTGCACAGAACACTGTTTACCTTCCCAGTGAAGTGGTACCTATTTATCTACTTGCTATTTCTTGCTTTCCAACTGCTAGGTTGTCAGGAGCTGGAACAGAGATGGGAGCCAACTCCATCATGGATTATCCGGAAATCGAACTCCAACCTTCCAGTCAGCGAGTTCAGCATCTTAACCACTTGAGCCACTGCAGTGCAATACTATTACACTGTTAGGGGCAACAATACCCAGTGAGTTGTAGTAGATGCAGTGATACACTAGAAGGCTTGGAGTCGAGTCCTCACTCAGCCATGGAAACTCACTGGGGGGATGGAACTGATAAAACCACACCTTAAATATCTGGCTTGCTACACAAACCCTGTTAGAATCTCTATAATCTGGTTCTGACTTGACAGCACATAACAACATTAGTTGTCTGTAATGGTGGAAGGATTATTGTTGTTCAGGCTTTGAGTGGATAGATCACACAATCACAGTTAGCCTTTCTGGTTATAGGCATTTGTCCCCCATCTCCACCCAACCACCCAATAGGAAAGTTTTGCTTTGTTTTGTTTTGTTTCAGTTTGTTTCAGTTCATTTCAGTTTTTGTTTTACTTTGGTTCAGTTCAATGAAGATCCAGAAATCCATATAAAATATTACATACCAGGAAGGAGAAGATCAGAATGTCTCCTTGAGGGTCTGGATATTTATACTCTGTTAAAATTGAACTGAATTCTGCTGATTTTAGTTTCAGCTAGAGGTAGTTGTCAGGGCAGGATTTGTGCCCTGGTGCAGCCTTGTCCAAGATGGAGATTTCCATGCATGGGAGAACCTCTAGCACACACCTTAGGGGGATTGGAATGTGTAAACATGCTGGCCTCATGGGTTGGAAGAAATTGGACATTTTATACTGTATGATCACTGGCTGGATTCCTTTAGGGCAGTGATGGTGAACCTATGGCATGTGTGCCAGAGGGGGCATTCAGAGCCCTATCTGTGGGCACACACACCATCACCCCAGCACAGAGTTCACCTGGTCCCTCTGTCCAGCAGCCCAATGGGAGTGCTTCCTCCCTCCACCATCACAGAGTTCACCTGGTCCCTCTGTCCAGCAGCCCAATGGGAGTGCTTCCTCCCTCCACCATCACAGAGTTCACCTGGTCCCTCTGTCCAGCAGCCCAATGGGAGTGCTTCCTCCCTCCACCATCACAGAGTTTGCCTGGTCCCTCTGTCCAGCAGCCCAATGGGAGTGCTTCCTCCCTCACCTGTTGCCGTGTTGGCACTTTGTAATAAATAAGTGGGTTTTGGATTGCAGTTTGGGCACTTGGTCTCTAAAAGGTTCAGCATCACTGCTTTAGGGGAATGGAAAGGGGGTAGACCATGTGTAAGGAGATAAAACTGAGAAGTTGGGGCCAAGAAGCTCTCTTGATCCAATGCTTCAAGCTAAGGGTGAGCTGCAAACATGTAGATGCTTAAGCTAGAAGGGGTCCCCCTGGGCTTCCCCATAGAGAAGCTTTCTTTATTTTAATGTGTTTTCTGAACTTTTGATCAATGTTCATCTGTAATTTACTCTGATTATAACATACTTTTAAAATACCTGAAGATGACTGGAGTATTTACTCAGCTATGCGCTACCTTATCTACACTAACCTGATATCCTGGGTTGCTTAGCTAAGAGGGTAGTAGCTCAGAAACAGGAACCAACCACTTGTTGGCAAAAGACCTACTCATGAGTAAATTTGTTTTCTGACAGTAGTCTGATCTTGGGGGAAGTCAATCTTTGTTGCCTTAAATGATGAGCCTCCATTGATAATTCAGCCTCATTAGAATTCTATAATCTCTTTGCTATTAGATCTTCAGTATAGGTTGTAGCCTAAACAGCATAGAAATTCAGGTAACGTATTCACACATCACATACCACATTTGTATCAGACTGCATTCCATAAGAAATGTATAGAATTTCTTAAGATAGAAATTTATCCTATTCCTCATAAATATATGGCTCATAAATATATGGTTAATTCAAGATATGAAAAGCAACTCCTCATAGCCCTTTACTGAGGGAAATCCATTCCTAAAAAATAAAAATTAGCACATTAAATTAACATAACACACACAACAAAGATTCTTTTATGATGCTGTAAGATTCTGTTTCATAAGTACAGTAAAACCTCACTTAAAAAGAGTGCCTCGCTTAGAGACTAACTCACTTAAAGAGCAGAATTTTCTCTGACTGGTCACCCTCACTTAACAACTAAAAACAACCAAAAACTCGCTTAACAACCAAATCGGGGTTCACAACCTCCCCACCACCACCCCGTCAGAAGTCACAATCGGTCACTTACAATGGCAACGGCGGCACTTTTTCCAAGTGTTTTGCTTATTTTATTTACTTATTTAGTGTTCATATTTATTTAGTGTTCATATTATTCGCGGAGTGACTTAGGATGGCTAACACAGTAGAACAAAGTATCAAAATACAGCAATCTCAACAATAATACCAAGAACAGACCCCCAACAGTACAAAAGATTAAAAGATTAAAAACATTTTTTAGAAAAAAGATTAAAAAGTTAAAAGACTTATAAAAAGGAGCTAAGGGGAAGAGGGGTAATTATTGGACCAACCAGCAGGCCGGGGTTACCTTGGTACTGTCACCCCAGACCTGACCTGCCAGCCAGGTCTTAACGCTTAAAGAGCAGTCCTGTGGAATGCATGATGTTCTTTAAGTGAGGTACAACTGTACTATGGCTAATAGAAAAAGCTATAGCATGTTAGGTTATATTTTTGCTTTTTTGTGGGGGCCATGGACAACCTTTTTCATTTATTCTGCCACAGTGTCCCAGTGTGAGGGCTGGTACTGTTTTTCTTTCTTGCCAGATAAATGAGAGGCTTTGGGTCAAATAGACCCTAGGCAAAGGTAAAGGTCTCCTTTGCTTGAAAGCCAGTCATATCTGACTCTAGGTGGCAGTGCTCATCTCTGTTTACAGTCAAAGAGCCAGCACTGTTTGCATCTGCAGACACTTTCATGGTCATGTGGCAGTCATGACTAGACACTGGAATGCTGTTACCTTCCCACCAAAGCGGTACCTATTTATCTACTGGCAGTTTCTACTTTTGCACTGCTATATTGGCAGGAGCTGGGACAAAGATGGGAACTCACTCTGTCATGCAGCACTTGGGTCTTGAGTTGCTGACCTCTTGACCTTCCAGTTGTCAAGTTCAGCATTTTAACCACTAAGTCACTGTAGTTCCATCCTATAGATCAGGGGTGCCCGAACTACGGCTTACAGGCCTGATCCAGCCCCCAATGCCAATAATCTGGCCCATGCCACCCTCACCACTCCCAGAAGTGGAAGTAAAATGCACCTGCACATGTGCAGAATGCTGTTGTAAATGCACCTGCAGCTGTCGTAAATGCATTTACAACAACAGTGGATGCATTTACGGCAGCATTATGCACATGTGCAGTGGGAAGAATCACATGACCAGCCCACAACCATGTGACCGCCCCATGGCCCAAAAGTTTTGGGCACCCCTGCTATAGATCCTGGGCTTCCCCCAATTTGCCATTTTGTTCCCTATCCTTGTCTGAGCTCTAGCTATGGAACAGAAATGGCAGCAAAGATTTCTTGCCATCAAATTGGCAACCTCTCCTCCTATGCTTCTTCTCCTTTACCCATGGATAACAAGGCCAAGAAGCTCCCTCAGCTCCCTCAGCTCCTTCTGCAGCCATAGAGAAATAGAGTACTGTACTACTGGGGGAAATATAGAAGAACACAAAATCTACACAGCCAAGCAGATATCATGCTTAGCTTGGAAAAGCAAAAAATGCTAGAAGGAAGACTTACTCTGTGTTAAGAAAATAAGAGCTTTGAATAAGCAGGAGTAAATATTACCTACTGTGCTCGCCAAAAGAAATTACAAGCATAATTCCTGGGAATACAGTATCTTAATCAGTCCTTGATGTATGATCAAAATTTGGCAGCCAACATTAAATGACAAGGGATCAAACTTCATATATTTAATGCCCCACTTGAACACACTTGATTTTAACATCTGCCATTCAAAATAAACTTTGGCAGGAGAATGTTTCCGTGAAAAAATGTTTCCAATTAGCTGACTGTTAAGACCATCAAAGTAAGAAAGTTCACATACAATGTGGTCGTCTGGGGCATAGTATCAAGGAACATGAGTGAAGATTAAAATAAATTCTCAGCCAAACCAAAATGCAGCCCAGCTCCCAACATACACACTTTGGAAGCATGACACACTTCTGAGCCTGACTCTTATTTAGAATGTGCCATTTATATTCCAACAGAATCACAGATATTTTATAACATATTAATATATAATGACAACCTGCCAATCTTTGAAGATTTGTGATGATACAGACCCTGCCATAAACTGAACTAGATTTTTTTTTAGTCATAACAGAGCCAAAGGAAAATTATTTTCCTATTTTGCTTCCAAAATACTAAAAACATCTACTCCTTGAGAGGGAAAAGAGAGAGACATCATGAAATACTGACAGAACAGGAAACCAGACAGTGACTTTAGAACACAAATATCTGCCTACATAATGATCAGAGTGAGATATCTAGAAGTAAAAATAAATAAAAGAAATGTTGTATTTAATAACCCTCAAAAATGGGAACCATGGCAACATGGTGCCCTAGTGTTCCTTCACAATGTAAGATGATGACAAACCAACAGCACCCCATTTATAATGTGAACGAACCATAATCATTTGATTAGGAAACAAAAGTACAGCTGTATCACTGTGTGTGGAGGGAAGTGAAAGTCTTCTAAGAAATTCAGAAGTATGCAGACTGTTGGATATGTTGAAGTTCAACTCCCTGCCTCTATCAAAGCCATACAAGGTTGGGGACATGACAACACAGCACTAAAGAAATAGCAGACATCCAGATCCATGTTCCCATGGATGTTCTCAGGGGTCAAATGTGAATAATAATAAAAGCTAAATGCTCATCCACAGTGCCTTCTAGATCATAAACTGACAATATTCTCCCATTTGAAAAAGTGGACATTTAATCAATGCCCAATCTATGTCACCAAAAATAAGAATGTCTTCTCCCTTGCATGGAGTTACACATTAAGTGAAGTATAACAATTCTTCTATTGTTATGTAATGTCATTATTTTAATATATTTTTTGACTGATTCACTGGGCAGAACTGTTTAGCATGCAGAGAAGAGAATGAATAAGGATAGTTCAGAGAGATGCTATCTGGATGGTCTTCAGAAATCCAGTGTCATGGATTATTAATTGAAGTTGAGGGCATCAAATAGAAAAATTTGATTCAACAATGGCAGTTCTGTCTTGGCTAGCATGTGAATCAAAGCTCCAACTTCTAAGAGCACAAGAAATGAGACAAACCTTTCCATACAGAAACTATAAGTCTTTAACTTATGACACTGGTGTGGTCATCTTTCAGTTCACAGTTGCTCCAGCCCAAAGGGTCTGTTCCTCCCAGACATTCAGCATATGCCAGTATCTGATATAGGTCAAATCAACTATGTCAGCTGAGGGAATTTCAGACCTCAGATGAACCAAAGACTCCATGGAGGATCTTTGTGAAACTTTCCCTTTCCCTCCATGGCTTGCCAGAAAGACAGAGACAAGTGACTTCTCTGGAGTGTGAATGAGCTGATTATAAAGATGCCTGGCTACCACATGAACAAGGCAGTCTAGGCTGCACTGAGGACTGTGGTTCTGTTCAGACTCCAATTTAGATCAAAATTGCAGGTATGTTTTGGAGTTAGTGTTGAGACTTTCAAGAGTCCTTATCAGCAGTGGTATAAGCTGAGCTGAGATTGGTTTTGTGGGTTATCGTTATTTTCTAAAGTGTAATCAAATACAACGAGTGTGATGTGTAACCATGGCTTGCTGTTGACTTTCATGTTCATATATGTGCTGTTGTATCAAAGGTATGTGGATTTTAAGATGTAAAGTTGTGTGACATTGATTTTAATTTGGTTATATTTCTAAGCATAAGCTATTGTCTTTGCCATTTTATTGAGATAATAGATGCTAGGAGGTATGGCTTAAATAACTTCCCAGTTTTGGGGATATTAGCTCGTTACGATTTTAGCTGTCCCCAACCCCAAACCCCACCCCAAGTATTTTGTACACAGAAAGCTGCTTTATACTGAGTTTGACTGGCATCGTTAATACAGATTGGCAATGATTCTTCTAGATTTAAGCAGAATCCCATCCTAGTTGTACTTGGAGAACCTTGGCAGTCAGTGGTCTACCATACAAATTATAAATGGGTGGTTCTATGAGATGAAATCAAGTGTTTTCAGGATGAGATAATGATGATGATGTAAGTTATACAAAACATTAGCAATGAAAAACAACCTGCAAATGGATGTAATCAGTGAACTAGCTCTATCTATAAATAACTGTTTGTTAATAAGACAAATAAAAAATCACCTCTTATTCTCATGACTTATATGTATGCACATACTATGAATACTACATGCACTTGAATATTACCCAATGAACGCAGTAAGGAATATTGACAAGTGCCAATGTAAGATGTAAAATAAATTGGCAGAATGAAGTAAACTCTTATTCTTCACTGTCTGGGAGGATTAGAACTACCAAGCAATGGATGTAAGAAAAGGAAACATTTTACCTACATTAATAGGCCTATGTAAATGATGTTGTAGGCAGCCAAATAGAACTGGCACCTTTACTGGAAAGGAAAAGATGTAAGATCATAACATCTAAGGCAGCTTAGTTTGCCCAAGAATTTATCTTTGAAACTAAACATGTAATTATATTCATGTTTGCAACAAAATGAACACATTCTACAGGGAAGGGGTCCAGTGTTAGGATTTTTATTTACCCTTTCTGCCTTCTGAACATCATTAGAATCTCAATGGCCAATTAATGATATGTCGTTGTAAAAAAGAACTCAACCATTCTAAACGGAACAGTTTGAAAACCAAATAACCTGTAGACAGTAAACAGAGGAGGCTTGTGTCTCAATGATTTTAATGCAGTCTGAATATGCAGCTGGTAAATAAGCTCTCCCATTAAATTTGGATTGTTCTCATTTGTCGGCTTTCAAATACCACCATTATTGTCTCCATATTTATTATGCCTGAAATGAAGAATCGAAATACAGTACTTTGAATGACAAAGTATTTCCACCTAAATGAGAGCGTCATTAAAAAAATGTTCTTAGCTGTAAAGTTAAAAAAGGAAGGGGGAAGTCTTCTTCCAGACATGTTTTCCTTATTGCTTATGATTTTTTCCACTAATTGCCTATTCATGTAACCTTTCTGTGACCCTTTCGGGGGGGTGTCTTTTAGTAATAAATATGAAGGATTAATGGTGAGAAGAATTATGCTTAATGAGAGCAGTAGAGAGCCCCCCCCCCCAAACCACACACACGGGAAACAGTATCTTTAAAATACAGTACTGTTAACATTAACTCCCTTCCCCAGGCAGGTAGTAGCTGAAGGGCTATGACATTTATACTGGAAAGTGGTCACTGGATGCTTACTGGTATTTGGTAGTCTTCATTTCTCTGTGTCTCTGGCCCTCCCTGACTGTGTCTTTTTCAGATTGAACTCATGTTCTTTCCACACACAGATTTCTTGCTGCTTTCATATGGCTAAAAATAAATGAATAGAAAGAGATGGTCATCTCTTTTGACCACCACATAGCCATCCTACCTCCCATGCACACACATGAATGAGTCATCAACTGTCTAGCCACATTTCTATGTCACATTGAGATAATGCTCCAGGATAAATCTAGCAGGAACTGTTACAAGGATGGTCAAAACTCTAGGGTGGGAAATACCTTTAGCCAATAAATGGTTAAAGAGGAGACAAGCTTTCAATTATTTCATAAATCTTCTTCAGGCATATATGTTATGCAAATTGGGAGACTGAAGGAAAAACAAAAACTCACAATTGTTCTTGAAAGCACATCTGAAAGCACATCTGCTCGGAAGTTGCAGATCAAATATAAAGATACTGACTGAGGTATCAACTAGCAGTACTTCCCCTCATAAAAAACAACCCTTGTGTGGATCCCTCCATCACCAAACCTATTTTTCAGAGTGACTCTTTTATCTTCTCCTTGGAAGGAGTAGGTAGAGCAGAGGGTGTTTGGCATATGGGCCAATCTGAAGGAATGGACCTGCTTCTATTAAGTTGGCCATACCTTTATGGTCAAAATAATTCAAGCAGGAGTAGCAGTTACATGGTTGATCACCCTGCTTCAAATTCACACCCTCTCTTAGTGGATAGCTGAGGCACTAATAGTCAGTCAAAGCATGATTCAGACAAAGACCTGGTCCTACTACCCATAAGTTGAAGGATGATGGCAAAATGAAATTGTTCTTCTCCATGTAATCTGACAGATCATGGCAACAGCAGCCATGAAAATGCCTGTAGGCTGAACCATGTTGCTTCCTGTCCCTACAAGATGGTTGTATGGATCATTTAGAATTGCTATAAAAGTGCCTGCCTAACTTGTAGAGAAAAGAAGGATCACACAGTTTCATTCAGTGTAGACAGCTTTGGAAATAGCCCTGCCATTTTAACCTACTGTTAACTATTGAGGATATGTAGTAATTAAACTCCTACCATCTCCTGCAGTTTTCAAAATTCTTCTGCTTCTCTTCCTCTTCTTCGTTTTACTCCTTGCTTTCTTCTTTCCTGGTTCCTTCTGCTATTTCCCACATTGGCCTTTGCGTCCTATTTTGGTAATGAAAGTTTATCTCCTCATGTTTCATTCTTCTTCTGATCCTTGGCTATCTTCTTTCTCTCATATTACATCTTCGAAGACTGTCAGAAGGATAGGTTTTAGATCAATAATAAGGTTTTCCTCCACTTTGTATCTTTCAACATGTGTGTTTCCAAAGCTTGCATTACAGGACATGGGGTTTAATGAGTCACATTGTGGAGCCCTTTATAATGAAAGCCAAAAGTTACACACTCAGTCTACTAGCTTTTACATATACAGTTGTACCTTGCTTAAAGAGCATAATGCGTTCCACAGGATTGCTCTTTAAGCGAGTTTGCTCTTTAAGCAAAACACCATTGTAAGTTACCAATTGTGGGAGGGATTGCGAACCCTGATTTATTTGTTAAGCAAGTTTTTGGTTGGTTTTAGTTGTTAAGCGAAACAACCATTCAGAGAAATTTCTGCTCTTTAAGCAAGTTACTCTCTAAGTGAGGCACTCTTTATGTGAGGTTTTACTGTATTGTGCTTATTGTTTTGTCTTCTCACTTCTATTTGTCTGTTTGCTCATGTTTCTGCTTAGCTTTTGCATTGTTACTTACGTGGTATTTTCTTTCTTTTTCTGATAATGTTAGTATTTCCCACATTTCCGTCTTTGTTGTTTTCCTCTCACCCAAAGGAACTTTCATGAGATCCTCCAGTTCTGATTCTGTTTCTCTTTATTTTCAAGTTTACTGAATGTTCAGATTTTTCTAGCTGATAAACTCTCTCCCAGAGCTGTAATTCTGTCCATTGTCAAACAGGGATTTGAATGAATCTATTCCTCACCTTGCAATGATTTTCATATTTTTCAAGTCTCCTCGGTTCTACTTCTGCATCAGATGATTGGTGTGCTTTTTGAGGCCATGTGCACTTACATAGGCACAAAAATTATATACATTTCTGTGTATGATCTTTTATTAGTTTTTGATGCAAACAACTATTTATTTGAGAATCACTTATTAATTCAGTTTCACATTTCTCAGAGCCTGAAAAAAGTTACTTTCTTGTACTGCATTATACTCTCAGCCAGCATGGTCTATTTTTTTCCAGCTCTAGAATAAGGCTTTTAGGCTTAACTATTCTCTTATCTTAATTTCTTAACTACAGTATTTTCATTTCCCTTTCCTCTTAGATTAATTATTACTCCAAAGACACAAAAGTCAAAGCTTCTTTTCTTTCTTCATTATCAAAGTATTACACAATAAGTATTATTACACACAAAGTATTACACGATAAAAAGGCAAGTGATGCTTAGGAAACAAGCTATGAGAAACCTGGGGAACATAGTTAAAAGTAGAGACATCACCTTGCAAACAAAAATTCGCATAGTCAAAGCAATGGTATTCCCGGTGGTATTGTATGATTGTGAGAGCTGGACCATTAGGAAAGCTGAGCACAGAAGAATAGATGCCTTTGGAATGTGGTGTTGGAGGTGAGTTATGAGAGTACCCTGGAGTGCAAAGAGAACAAATAGGTCGATCTTAGAAGAAATCAACCCTGTCTGCTCCTTAGAAGGTCAAATAGTAAAGATGAAGCTAAAGTACTTTGGACATCAAATGAGAAGAGAAGATTCACTTGAGAAAGCCTTGCGAAAGGTGGTGGGCAAAAGCAGAAGGGAGCGGCCAAAAATGAGATGACTAGATAGTATTGTAGATGTAATGGGCACAAAGCTGGGCAGAGGAGGATGGTGGAGGACAGAGGTGCCTGGCGGGCAATGGTCCATAGGGTCCAAAGGGTTGGAATCGACTGTGTGACTGAACAACAAAATGCCGTTATATTAAAAATAGAGTTCAGAATAACTAAGGAGACCACTAAAACATATTAAGGAATAGAGCCATAAAAAAAATTAAATAATAAAACCATTAAAGCCAATGATCTCTAAACACCAGTTGATTATAACTTCACCAGTTGTATTCTTTATCCAAACAAGAATTTGGCCAACTTGGTGGTAAAAACCACCTATACTGTACTTGTGAAGCAGACCTTGTGGAGACTTTAGCAAACAGGGTTGTGGTTTGATTTCTTCTCCAAAAACTGCAGGTCTTGTTGGGACATTGGCTTCAGCTGTTTCTCGGGAATGCCTCCATAATTCATGACTGAGATCACCACCTCCCAATATCATCTCATCACCTTGCAGGGCCTTCAGGTTTTCTCTGGAAAGTTGTTAATTCACAGTGTCCCAGACTGACCCTGACCTTGCAACATCTGCCAGAACCAGACATTTGCCAAATATGGCATGGCTGCTACGGAAGGAATTCACTTTTGCAGTCAAAAATAAAGAAGTGTGTGTAGAGATGGCTGCTACAGTAATATACAGTAATACCTCATATAACATTAGTATCGAATAACACGAAAATCGCATAACATTAAGGAATCTGGGGGGAAGAATTGCATCAGATAACATTAAGATCCTATGGGATGCTTCAGATAACAACCGCTAAAGCCTGTGTGGTTACAATGTATCTCTATGGATCCCATAGAGGATCAGATAACACTAAAAATCATATAACACCAAGACTTGTGGAACCAGGTTTTAGTGTTATATGAGGTTTTACTGTATGTGTGTTTGTGGGTTGTGCATGCAGATACAGTAGAATGAAGATGAAGCCACATTTTTAAAACAGAAAGAAAAGGACATTCTGGAATTACTGTCATTTCTCATCCCAGTTGTTAACTTTATTGAGCGAATATATAGTACTACCTGTGAGCATTCACTTTTAGAATAAGAAGAAGATAAATTTAACATAAGGAATATGATGCTTTCCCATCCCCATCAAAGAAGAAAAGAGTTGAACATTGTTATAGAAACTTCAGTGGCATTTAATTTCTACATACAAAACTGCATTGATAATTATTTTATTTTATTTTATTTTACTTTAGAAACACATATTGTTAGCTTAAAGTTGCTTAGAAAAACAACCTAGATTTTATTATCTATCTTGTTTATTTATATGGATCCCTGTCTAGAATATACCTGGCTTTTTTCCATAACAAAAATATTTTTTCAGTCTACACACTATTTATAGTTGGTAATTGTGCCTAATTATGCCACTATTGCAACTATTTACATATGAAGATATCTCTTACACTCAGTGCCTTGTGTGTAACATTGAAAATGCAGCCATGGAGAAACCTTCAATTGCTATGCCCAGCCATTAGAACCATTTAAAAAAGTTCTTGAAAGTAGCAAGAATTTTATTAATAAGAATAATGTGCTGTCAAGTCAATTCTAACTTATGCTGACCCTTTTCAGGATCTTTTAGCCAGAGAATACTCAGAAGTGGCTTACCATCCCCTCCTTCTGGGTGCCCCTAGGAGCTTGCTCAGGGCTGCCTAGGCTGGCTCTGTGCCAGGGGTTCCTAGCCGGTGGGCCAGACCCAACTCCCGACGCCATCCAATCTGGCTTGTTGCTGCATCTGCCACACCTGGAAGTGGAAGCAGGTGCATTTATATTATCCATAAAATGCACCAGTGCATGTGCAAACACTCCCACAGCTGGTGTAAACACAGTAGTTGGCACATTTATGTCAGCTGTAAATGAACCCACTTCCGTTTCTGGAGGGTGTGGTCCAGTCCACAATCCTGTCCAGGGGCATAGCCAGGCCTGTGATGGAAAAAGGTTGACCATCCCTGCTCTATGCAAAAGAGAAACAGTGAGGAATTGAACTCCCAACCTCAGGTTCTGCAACCAATTATGTAAACCACTGAGTTATCCAGCCAACCATTAATCATCATATTACAGAGGGCAAAATCCATTCATTTTGTTTTCTTCTTCAATTTTTAAAAAAACTCAGGATTTTTCCAACTTGAATGTGAAAACATTTGTGGATTTTGGTAAATTCCTAAAAAAACAAACTGATATCCTCCCTGCACTGGCCAGATTCAAAATGTACAGTAATTTCCAATATGGAAATACAACTCTGGCCGGTGGCGAGGGCACAGAGGAGGAGGTTGGCGCCCTGAGCTTCAGTCGCTGACTCTGGCAGCTCTTAAAACCCTCTGACTCTGGCCATTGGCGAGGGCGCGGAGGAAGGCATCAGCATCCCGAGCTTCAGCCGCTGGCTCTGGCGGGTCTTAAAGCCCTCTGATTCCTGCCAGGGGCGAGGGCACGGAGGAGGGTGTCAACATCCTGAACTTCAGCCTTCAGCTCTGGTGGCTCTTAAAACCCTCCGACTATGGCCGATGGCAAGGGCGTGGAGGAGGGGGTCAGCATCCTGAGCTTCAGCTGCCGGCTCTGGCAGCTCTTAAAGCCCTCTGACTCCAGCCGGAGTAGTTACTTTAGAACAAATTAAGTGTTTACCAGGGATTAAAATGATTGCAAAAATAGACTTTTAAATTACAAACCCTATTACAATTGATAATCTTTTGGATTCTACAAACCCTCAACACAGGGCTTGCCAACCATCCTGGGTCAGTGTAGATTGTTTTTTCTCCTCAAAGCTGCTTGAGGCCAGAGAGAGGAGCAATATGCTATTTGGAGCAATCCCCACATGTCAAAAACATTTTGCTCCTTCAAGGCAAGCAAGATGGGGCTGTTCCATCAGCTGGGAAGCACTCCAATAGCTTCACTGCTGCATTCAATCTCCAGGAGGTACATACATTAGGAAAGTGACAAAATACAGAGGGGCAAATTAGGTCTCAAATTAGGACTGTTTGAGGTGGTTTGGCCCATCACATCAACCTGCCCCAACTCACCTTCAGTCTGCTGCAAAGAGCAGGCTATATGCTCATGTAGACAGTCACAGGTCGGCTTGTCTGCCCCTCCTCTTCCTCAATCTCCTCACCACAGGCCCTATCTTTGCTGAAAAGCTGATTATGAGGGACAAAGACCCAAAGGATTTTTGTGATTCTAGGGAGAGGTAGACGAAAAGGGAAGTCAGATGAAATTCTGCACAGCTTGCATCCCCTCTGGATCCAAGCCGCCAGGTTTAGGACAAAACATCTAGTCCAATATTGTACATCAGGAACTCACACAATCCCCCAGCAGACACAGAACATTTCCTTGGCAGCAGAACATCTGGTCATAATAGAGGCTACAACTGTAATACAGATAGAAATGCTGCAAAGTAGTGTAATTGTTTTGTTCTTTCCTTTTTTCTTTTGTAGTGGCTAAATAGAAATGTTGATCTTCTCTGGGTGCTTTGGCATTCTATGCCCCACACCAAATTTCCTCTGAAACTGTAGCCTGGGCTTATTTTTTAGAGTTTCATTTCCCTGTAAAATTTACTGTGCAACATTGAGAGGAAATTAAAGTACCAGTCTCAATTTTTCCACTTCATCGCTTTCCCTTGGTTTAGAGAACATGGATTAAAAAGGAAAAGTTTGTTTAACCAAAGAGGGAAAAGCACAATACCATTGTTTCAGTATCTTTTTCTCCCATGGATTCATGCATTGCTGTGTTGTTTTACAGCTCTCACCCATCTTTATGAGGTTTCTGGATCCTTCATATCTTTGGGGCTATAAATTAAGCCCATAACGTATTTATTTAGTCTAGAATTGCTGCTAATTTAAAGCTGTTTTTTACAACATATAAAATGCCACTTGTTTAAAACTAAGTAGCACTTTGTGCCTGAAAAAGAGTTAACTGGCTAAAACAACTTAATTTCTAAACATCTTTTGGCTCAGCCAACTGGTTTAAGAATCTTGTACATTCCTTGTTTCTCTTCTGCACATCTGGACCTTAAACGGACAACATTTTCTTTCCTATAATTTGTTATTGTTCTGCAAGATTGATGCCGTTAATATTGGCTTTCAAGATGACAGATTAGCAACGCTGATTAATCAAGGCTATTAGCAGATAAATATCTGTAATTTAACCACTACAGTAATTTCTTTTCCAATAATAAGATTTACAAATGCAAGTGATTAAGTAATTAGTTTATATCTCCACAGATTACCATTCCTCTGAGCCCTTCCCTTCTTCACAATTATATTCTTTAATTACTGTAAGCATTTCCCTCCTTTACCTTCTATTTATAAAAATATGTGTAAGGATAATTCTTTGTAAACCATGATCCCTTTTTTAAAAAAGCAATCCCACTTATTTTCTTTTGTTTATATTCCTGCCAATTGTTCTACTAAAGGTTAAGGTTTGTGAGCCTAAAACAAATTCTGTCTTTAGTTACTCTAATTGTTCTCAGTATAATTTTAAATTTACAGACCCAGTGGAGTGCACAGGAAAAATGCATAACTTTGAAGCAGGACATACCCCAAAAAAATTACAACTGAAAAAAGTTGTGTCCACTTGATAAAATAAAAGTTTATGTTGCTTCAGCAGTCTATGCAAAGACCCCTTGCATGCCCATCAAGTTGCCTCTAGGGCACTGAAAGGCAAGATTTTGTTTCCCGCATTTGTAGCATGACTTGACAGTTACTGTTAATTTCCTAAATGTGACATGAAAGAAGTGGAAGGCAACCTGGCAAAAGAATGTGGAGGTTACAGGGAGGGGAAGACCGAGAATGAGTGAGAAATTCATGAGGAACTGCAAAAGAATATCAGTGAAATTGCTTCCATGTGTAGAACACAGGCAGGGCATGGGCTCAAAGTTGTGGCAGTTTGATCCCCCCCTCCCATTCTAATATGACCCTTGAGGCTGTGGCAGATTGCTTAGGCTGGGGAACACCACAGCTGAACTCTCTCATGAAGATCTAATTTTTATTGCCACTCTATTGACTTCAAAGCACATTGGGTTGCCAAACATAATTTCATGAGAGGTGGTTCCAGGTGGAGGGCAAATGCTTCACAAACAATTTCCTTGCTGTATTATAAATTCAATTAAAAATGAGAGGATCAGGATTTTCTGAAAACTTCACCTGAAAGATTCAACTATTCTTAGAGTCCTTATGTCTTCTGTTTATGTCTCTTTCAGATACCTGTGTCCAAAGTTATTACTGAATATTTTGACAGATTAGCAGCATGCAGAGTTAGAACTAAAATGAAACTTTATGCAGATTTCAAATTCAGGAAGAGTAGGAAAAATTAAGAATTAGATTTTATACCATATATTTATTTATTTTAAAAAACCTCCCACCATATTCCTTGAAAAACAGTTCTTCTGCATTATTGCAAATACCTTAAGTACACATCTATAAGATAAAAGTGGTGAGTTGCAAAAAGATTTGCAAGAATTAGCATATCACCCAAGAGTATACGTGTGTTCTTCCTAGTGTTTTTTTCTTTTTTGTGTAACTTGCTTGCAAATCAAAAGTACAAGTGAGCTGTTACATCTTTAGACGTTTGCTATAGAATGTAGAAGCATCTTCCTGCTAAATTTAAATATTTATTTTAGTTCCTTTTATCCCAGGAAGCAGCTAAATACATGTATCTTGTAAGACAAAATAAATTAATGGAGTTTTCTTAGGAATGCAAACCCCCCCCCCAATTCTTTTCAACTTTATCACACAGTTTTTATGTCACTGGCTCTTATAACTAGAAGAAAGTTCCATTATATTCTATGTAGCATATCTCTATGACAGTATGTACGGGACTACATCCTTTCTGTTACATCTGTTTTATAGATAGTTGCCTCATTCCAACAAGACATATGTACAAGAAAATAGGCATGTGAATCTGTTTTCATGTAAGGAGAGCTGTTATTCCCCCACCCCCTCCACCCCCCACCATCATTAGCTTTTTAGAATTGAACCTGGTAAAAAGTTTTGGAGAACCTGAAAACTTACATACTGTACTCTTGTGGAAATTCTGTTCATCCCAACAAAGAAGTTGAATGCTTGGGAATTTTGCTTCAGCAAATTACAGATTTAACTGCCATGACTCTATCTAGGGATAGAGTCATGGCAGTTAAATTGGCATTGGACTCATAACGGTGGCTATGCTGGCTGAAGATATTCTGGGAACTATCTAAACAAGCAAAAGAAAAGATGCCAACTCCTAAATACACATAAACAAGAGTTTCCCAAAATCAGACATCATATGGTACTATGACAGAGAGGATGAGTTACCAATCTATTGAGTCGCCTCGGCGAGTGGGCGGCAATATAATTCTAAATAAATAAATAATAATTCACACTGAAAATAAAGTAATGTAGGCCCTCTTTGCTCCCCCCCCCCAAGCCTCATCCTTAATGACAAAGATGGGAAGAACAATCCAGGCCTTTCTTGCCAATTATCTAAGCCTGAAAGAAATTTACCTCATATCCTTCCATATTGTTCCACTGAGACAGTAATGACTGCCATTGTCTGAACCTGAGTTTATGAAACAGGGTCGCTTGAAGTGGGAAAGCCACATCTGCAGGACCAGACAGCCAAAGGAAGCAGAGGAATAGACAAGAGTAGGTCAACGCAAGCAAAGTAGGATATCTCATTCCCATTTTACTTGCTATCTTAAAAGTTATAATTAATATGTTTTATGTAAAACAGATTCAAGCATCCATAAAAACCGAAACAAATTCATTCCTTTTTAGTGCTTGGTATGGATGGCTATATAATGTTCCTCAGATGTTCTGTGATTTCCGTCCAAATCTGATTACATTAGATGTGGTGCAGCATGCCTGCAATGTTCTTGTTTCCGTGGCAACAACTGTAAATGCACCAGCTCCCTGAACTGCTCCACCCCTCCTGCTGCTGATGTCAGACACAGGAGAGGCACATGAGCAAGAACTCAGCTCTATACCTGTCAAAGGAGCTGCATGCTCTGTTTGATCACACACTTCCTTGGTCCCTCACAGACCAGTCATTTGGTGATCACAGGGCAGTGTTAATTTAATCAGCTATCAAAATCCTGGTGAAAGGGGGCGGGGGGATAGCACCTGGTTTTTTTATTTGGTTTTAATCGATGACCTAAGACAAGCAACTAACAGCAACAATAATAACAACAACAACAATTATCACGGATATGGAAGTGAATACAGTACTGCATCTTTGATTATACCAAGAATTAAAATATCAGATTTAATTTCCCCCAAACTGAGCATTCCTTAACAATGTCATTCATTTAATGGAACACATGTAGAATTATACACATACAGACATCATTGTGTGTATGATTTCATGTTAGTGTAAACATAAGAACATTAAAAACATGCCCATGGATTATACCAAAAACCTGCTCCGTCCAGACCATGTTCGTCACAAACATAGATCCAGAAGTAGCAGGAATGAAAAATGTTTTGTTTTCTAGATCTTTGGAGTGAAGCTCTCGTTTTTCCTTGCCATTGGACATGTTGAGTGGATCTATAAAAGTTAGAGAACAAAACATCTTGAGGGCTAGATATTCCTCTTCTCTAGAGGATCCCATAGCTGAAAGGTTAGAGGCAGTGGTGGGCAGCAAAAAAAAAAAAAAATTGCTACCACACTGTGGGCAGAGCCTATGTTGTGGGCAGAGCCTATGTCATAGGTGGAGCTTACATCATGGGTGGAGCCTATATCATGGGCAATCTAGTCATGCCTGCCATATGGCCATGTATACATCTGCAAACACAGGCAGCACTGGCTCTTTGGCTGTAAATGGAGATAAGCACTGTGCCCTACAGTTGGATATATAGTGATACCTCAGAGAAAGGGAGGGGGCTGCCTGCTCTCTTTATCTCAAGGTTGCAAGATCTCAATAACAATCACACATTACAAAAGCTTGCCAGACCAGTCTGACTAGTTTAGGCGAGCAAAAGCAGACTGGGGGGGGGGGACTCCTTCAATATGTCCTGACTCCAATTTAAAAACTAAGAGGGATAGAAGCAAGCCCCAAATGGATGACAACATTTACCATCATGCAGAGTTGCCATATGGAGCCATGTGCAGTGCTCAGGAATCAGTTTTAAAAGCTAAAAGCAAGGGTGCCCAAACTTTTCAGGCCATGGGCCAGTCACGTGGTTCACAGGTTACCTGCAGTGGCTTTTATTAAAGGCACAGCACCAGCCCCAATGGTCTCTTCACCTGCATTCCCAGAGGGTTGAGTTTCAGGCAGTAACCCCTGAGGTACAATTTGCTCAAATGGGGCCTCAGTTGAATTAACCTGGGCCTTTGAAAGTGGGCTGGAAGTAAGAGTATCAGTCCAAGATGCAAAATAGAGAGCATTTCTGTGAATGCAGTATAATACAGGGCTATTTTGAACTTTATTGTAGGTTACCTTGATATTTTAAATGAATCAAGACTTCGTTGTTGTTCAGTCGCACAGTCAATTCCGACCCTTTGCGACCCCATGGCCATTGCCCTCCAGGCACTCGTGTCCTCCACCATCCTCCTCAACCCACCCCACTCTGTGCCCATTGTGTCTACAATGCCATCTAGCCATCTCATTCTTGGCTGCCCCGTTCTTTTGCCCTCCACCTTTCCCAGCATCAAGGCTTTCTCAAGTGAATCCTCTCTTCTCATTTGATGTCCAAAGTACTTTAGCTTCATCTTTACTATTTGACCTTCTAAGGAGCAGTCAGGGTTAATTTCTTCTAAGATTGACCTATTTGTTCTCGCTGCCCAGGGGACTCTCAAAACTCTCCTCTAACACCACATTCCAAAGGTGTCTATTCTGTGCTCAGCTTTCCTAATGGTCCAGCTCTCACAACCATACCATTGCTTTGACTATGTAACATATTTTATGCAGCAGTAAACCGGGGCAGATTTCCAAATAGATTCAGTTTGAGTTTGCAAGTTCTCCAACCCTTATACTCACCACACCAGCAATTAAGCTCTCTACACATGTTTAGTAAACGTAAAGGTTTCCCTTGCTCGAAAGCCAGTCATATCCGACTCTAGGGGTCAGTGCTCATCTCTGTTTCTATGCCGAAGAGCCAGTGCTGTCTGCTTCTGCAGATGTTTCCATGGTCATGTGGCAGGCATGACTAGACACTGAAGTGCACGGAATGCTGTTACCTTCCCACCGAAGTGGTCCCTATTTATCTACTTGCAATTTCTTGCTTTCGGTTTAGAATATAACAAAATAGGGCTGTTTTTTTACTTACAGTTGTTCTGAAGCTAAACATGTGCTTTGCTTTGCAAAAGTTTCTTTATACTAAGTTTCCATGTGGTAAGCAAAATGGTTTACTTAAACATACATACTTTGCTTGTCAGGCAAATAGCAACAACAATAAAGTAGAGAGAGAAAGCAGCAGACCTGTATTTCAAATTATACGGCTGTAAATTTAACATCAATGTATATAAAGGCAGCAGAAATTAAACCTCTTTGGACTCAATCATCTGCTTCTGAAAGGTTGCCACAGCCCTGTGCAAGCTGAAGGGTATGTTGGTAAAGAGGTATAAGCTTTGGGCAGTTCAAAAGGTGGTTTTTATGCTAATAGCTTTTTTGTGAGATCAAGGGAGGTCAAGAATTATTCTTCCCTATCTTTTAAGCAACTAATTAACTAGTAATAAAACGGATAAGATCAACACTAGATGATGAGCTTATCATCACCCCGAGAACATCTGCCCGTCCCACTAGAGTGGATCGGAAAGACTCTCTAGTTATTCCATCGGCCAGAGAGTCACGTCTCTCTGGCACAAGACAGAGGGCCTTCTTGGTCCCCCAGCCCTATGGAATCTCCTGCCAATGGAGTTACGTCTCCAGACAGAGTTGCTCCCCTTTAGGAAAAATTTAAAAACATGGCTGGCAGGGCAGGTATGGGGTGCGGGAGGGACTATGACACCAGCCCGCTGGTTGATTTAAGCCCCGCTTGCCCTCAATTAGTTTTTAGATTTTGGTTTTAAAGTTTTAAATTGAGGGTGTTTTTTTAGGAATGTTTTTAAGAGTGTTTTATTGTGGGGGTTTTTACGAATTGTGAGCCGCTCTGGGTCACCTTGGTGAGGAGGGCGGTTGATAAGTATGAATAATAAATAAATAAATAAAATTGGACCATACCAATACCCATTTTATAATCAATAAACATTAAAAGGTACGATCGAAAAGGCCACCCTTCTAATCGATAGTGAGGAATTGAAATTATTGCAGGCCTGACATAAATGAACCCCACAGTTCAGAGTTAACACAAGAGAACATCCTGTTTGTACTCATCAAACAAACCTCCACACAAGAGGGAATTTTCAAGAGGGTTCTTCTTGAAGGTCTTAACATCTGGACAAATTTATATCAAGACAGACAGTCCCTTAGATAGGCAGGCTTCAAGCCTAGAGATGCAAAGGTTAATGCTAACACATTGAATTGGACCCAGAAACTGTTTAACCTTTCAGTTTGAGAGCTTTGTAAGTCCATGTTGAATCCAAAATTCATGTTGGGGGGTGGGGGGATGGATTTTAGATGATGCTAAACTATTTGGGGCATTATCATAGACTGGGAAGCAAGAGACTGGAAAGATTCAACCCCCTTTGATACTCTATTGTGAATTGAATAGTCTACACTGGAATGGACAGTTCTGGCGGGGCAGAGATCTCATATTTAAAAAAATGGCTGACTGTTCAAAACTAAAGTGGAAAGAGTCATTGCTAAAATGGCTAATTAGCTAATTTTCTCTGCTGTTATTGTTTATTTCTTACAAATTAAATATGGTACATAACAGTATTTGAGCACTTGATAAATAAATTATTTTTAAATTTTACTCCCCCATCCCCTCCATAAAATATTGCTCATTTGTGAAAAATCAGACTTATTTCTTCAGGCCAATTCATTAAAGTATACTTTATTAAACAGAATTCATTCTCCTTTTTATTCATACTTACCTTAATGAGACTGCAGGAACACCACTGATCATAGACCTCTAATTCACTGATGCCAAATTGCCACCCAAACCTAAGCCTCTCAGTTAGCCACTAACAATTAATCTATTAAAAACAAAAGGATGAATCTACAATAAACGCTTATGGAAAAGAAGCAAATTGCTGGTAATTGAAGGTTCATCTTTAAATTAGTCAAAAAGGTGTTTTTATCAACATATCAAGCTGCTTCTATGGCTTTAGAAGCTTAGCATTGAATTTCACCTGTAAACCATGACTTTTTCCTTGGGGACTAACTGGGGACACTGGAAGGCTAGGAAAATAGTCAGCCAGATGATGGTGATGGTGATGGTGATGGTGATGGTGATGGTGATGGTGATGGTGATGGTGATGGTGATGGTGATGGTGATTGTTATTATACCCCACCAATCTATGATATTTTGCTATTCTGGGTGGCTAACAACAGAAAACTCAAACATTAAAAACAATCACACATTTTAAAAAAATACATATTAAATATACAGTTGTACCTCGCTTAAAGAGCATAATGCGTTCCACAGAATTGCTCTTTAAACGAGTTTGCTCTTTAAGTGAAACACCATTGTAAGTGACCAATTGTGGGGGGGATTTCGAACCCCAATTTTTTTGTTAAGTGAGTTCTAGGTTTGTTTTATTTGTTAAGCGAAACAAACATTCAGAGAAAATTCTGCTCTTTAAGCGAGTTACTCTTTAAGCGAGGTGCTCTTTATGCGAGGTTTGACTGTACCAGGAACAAAACACCTATTGGCGACAGAGATAAATAAAATAACAATATGGCATTCCTAAGTTTTGTCGAGATTGTAAACAAGCCACTTGGCTCCATAGCCCATCAATAGGCCTTGATTCCAGTATTTCACTTAACAAAAATTAAGTCTATAGTCTATAAAGAATTGGAGATATGGTAGGGGAAATGTGCAGTCATTGTTTAGACCAATTTCTTTTTAAGAAGAAACGTGTCTTTCCATGTAATTAGCCAAAAAGTAAAACCATTACAGGTTTTCATGGTGGAGTTTGTAGACATGGAAGTCTTATAATTAAGAGAATTGTATAGAAAGGAGGTAACCCATAAACAAGAATGATGGTTGGGGGTGGGGGTGATGACTTTTTGGTTCATTCATTCATAAACACAACAGCCAACATACATAAATTCCATCTTGCTAAAGTTAACCAGATCTGAGCTCCTCATTCATGCCCTTTTAGTTTCACAATAGGCTTATTGTAACAGCCGTTGGGCAGGCCTTCTTCTTCATTACTTCCCTACTTTTTTAACAGACTGGTTCAGTATGGGTAATTTTAATTTTATCATATTACTCCCATATTTTCCATCACACCAGGGCAGGAAGGTGTCATTGTATCAGTCATGGGCTTTCTTGCATGTGAGCGTGTGTGTGTGGGGTGTGTGGGGATAACCCCTGCTCAAGGATCAACTAGAAACCTTCATATATTGTGCATCATTATGTGGTTTGGGTTTTGATCCCATCACAGACACCATTCCCTTTCCCAATCAATCATGGGGTTCAGGTTGATTTATTATCTTACAAATGGGAAAGTTTTTAGTTCCCTTGGGTGGGTGGGATTCCTGCCTCTCCCTTGCCACTTTCAATGCCAAAATATGCCACATGGTTGTCACATCTCTTAACACAGCACGCAGCTCTATTTTGGTATAAAACATCTGCATGGGCTACAGAACAGGAAAATTAAGAGTGTTCAGAATCATTAAAAAAAAAAAAACCACACACATCCAAAACTGTAGCCCTATTGCAGTGATAGCGAACCTTTTAGAGACTGAGTGCCCAAACTCTTCTTCACCACAGACTCGACAGGCCTCTGTTCACACCACACCTCCATGCCACATGTGAGCCGATCGTCTTACCCCAAACAGGGGAGGGAGGAAGCCAGAAGAGTAGCGTGCCTTGGCGGGGCCCCGTATAAAAATTTGTTTGGGGGCCCTTAGGAAGGGTAAAGATTTGTTTTGCTTATGCACGTTGGGGGCCCCCGTGGCCCGGGGCCCCCGTATAATTGATACGGCAGATACGGCGGTAGCTACGCCTCTGGAGGAAGCGCTTCCATCAGGCTGTTGGGCAGAGGGGTGGGGCAAACTCTGTGCTGGGGTAACAGTTCATGTGCCAACAGAGAGGGCTCTGAGTGCCCCCTCTGGCACATGTGCTATAGGTTCACCACCACTGATCTATTGCTATGCCATAGAGGAATGGGACATCTTTAAGAAGATGTGGAATGTTCCAAGTCAAAACATGTGTGGGTGCCATAATTTGATTTGAACTAAACCACACTAAATGTGGTCCAAATAGCTACATGCTATTGTGGACAGCCTCACAGTTAAATTCAACCACCATCCTCATCCCCATTTGTGCTTGTAAACCCAGTGAGAGTAGAAACACATTGCTCAAATTTTATCATACATGTAAGCATGTTCTTCAGCTTTTAATGATGCAGAGCTTAAATATAATTTAGAGCACATCTTTGCATTATAGAAAATGACCCAAGCCTTTTATACCCTGCTACCTATAGGCCCTACAACCGATTACCCTCAATGATCTTATAAAAATCTGTGATTGCTTATTGTTAACAAAAGTGCAAGTGGTATGTAATTATAGGAGGATGAAATCTGTGCTAGAAAACACTTGGGGAGAAAAAAACATGAATGCAGATCATGCTGTAAAAATCCTCTGTCAGAAGACTCATAGATTTTTACTGCTGAATGCCTTTAGGTCCCCCCCCCCTTAACCAATTGGGATTCAGAAGTTACTTTAGTACTATCCAACTTCTAATATAAAAAATTCTGTCTCATAAAAAGTGGATCTAACAGGCATCAAAGACTTGCATTCCACTGAGATTTAGATGCTAAAAAATGTAAAAGCACAGATCTGCACACACCTTAATATTCTCAGTAAGACTTTCCATCTTGCACCCTTTTATCTCATAACTGCCTCTGCCTGTCAGTGATGTTCATATTGACATAGAAACATACTCGGACTTCACACTGGTTAAAGTCTTTTTGATGAATTGATTGCATTGATTAGATTATATGCTTTCACAAACAGTTGCATTGTGTCATTGTCCTATATAAATATAAGTTCGCATAAATGTCAGAAACCTTTTGCATGTTGATATTTACTGGTTATTTTCAAAGTTTTAAGAAACTATCAGGATATGCTAGACAATGTGAACGTTTGATAGTATCTAAGCTGGCAAAGTATTTTCAGTAAAGGATGATAGCTTTGTTTAGTCTTATTATTATTCTTGAAGGCCCATGGACTGGATCCAGCCTGCAGCACCATTTCATGTGCACCCCCCCCCCTCAAAGGGCATTTGAGAAACAAAATGGCCACCTCTTTGAAGCTGTAAGGACAAAATGGCCACCCCCATAATTCAGGCAGGGCAAAATAACCATACAGCCCTTGAAACTGACTGAGAGAATGTGACACAGCCCCTGACGTGAAAAGGTTGAGAACCCCTAGTGTACACAGACCATCAGATGTTCGGATCAGAGTTTTGGAACCCCACTGCTTGGATCCTAGCCCTGGACAATGATGATGACATCATCATCATCATCATCATCATCATCATCATCATCATCATCATCATCATCATCATCATCATCATCATCATCATCATCAATTGCTCAACGAGCAATTTGTTCTAAGAATTCATGGACAACCTCTATTAAAAAAAACCCACTCTAGTTCAGTTAGTCACAGGAAGCACCCAGAAAACAGGAACAAACAGGACAAGTGTCCCACTGAGACACAATTTAAAAGGATAAGCAGAAAAGTTTTTTTATTAACCTAACATCTGTGTGTACCCTGGTTCTCTATCATGATTTTAACCCTCTATATGTATAAGGAGTTCTCAACCTTTTAAAGCTGGGGGCTGGATGGCCGTTTTGCCCTTCCCACACCACATGACACTTCCAGGTGTGGTGGAGGCAGTGGGGGAGCCACATGAAACGGCACTGTGGGCCACATCCAGGTCATGGGCCACAGGTTGAGAATCCCTGCTCTATATGTTCTGGCTTAACACTTGAATCATTCTCTTGTCTGTGCTGCCTGCAAAAGAGTAGAATCTTTAAAACACTATATGGAGTGTACAGCTGCAGACTTCACAATTTACACTTATAATAGCAGCAGTGGTCAGGTTTTTGGGAAAACAACACAATACCCCAAAACTTACTAGGATCTGCTTTTTGTGCCACTGAATGTGCAGAAACAACAACACACATACATCAACATTTGATACTGTGAACATGACCAGGCAAGGCATTTACCCTGGGGTCACTCCTGCTTCCAGCATCCAAATATCATGGACACTGGTCTGCTCCAACCTCCCCACAGGCTCCTTGTTCAAGAGGGATTCTACTTTTTTGTGGCAATCCCTTATATAGTTCCCAGTGCCTGTGGACACTGAGAATGGCATATATGGGAGTCTTTCAGCCATCAAGAGGGACTGCAGTGACTCAAGTAGCTAAGACGCTGACTGGAAGGCGGGAGGTCAGCAGTTCGATTCCCGAGTACTGCAGGATGGAATGAGCTTCCGTCTTTGTCCCAGCTCCTGCCAACCTAACAGTTTGAAAGCAAGAAATTGCAAGTAGATAAATAGGGACCACTTCAATGGAAAGGTAAACAGCGTTCTGTGTGCTCCGGTGTCTAGTCATGCCTGCCACATGAGCACAAAAACGTCTGCAGAAGCAGACAGCACTGGCTCTTCAGCTTTGAAACAGAGATGAGCACTGAACCCTAGAGTCGGATATAACTGGCTTTCTAGCAAGGGAAACCTTTAACTTTACCTTCAACCATCAAAGGCTGCTTCCAATGTTAACATCCAGTATGTTGTAGATGCTAATGCTAGTTCCTTTGGCATATTCAATGTTGACATTAAATACTGTACTTCCTCTATATAGGAAATGCCAATAACAGTTTGCTCGGCAGCATCCAATTTAGAACAGAAGAATGTCAAAATATATAGAACTGGTGTGGGTTATTAGATTTATTATTTTTAAAATGTAAACAACATAAAACAACCTTTATTTCTGTAACATGCAGTTTTATTTTGGGGCATGATCTGTTCTCATAGGAATTGTCTAGGATGTAGCAAGTAATAAAATATGACAATAATTAGCAAACAAGTTGAGTGGGTTAATGAACTTGGTTTCACTTTATCATAGAAAGCCAGAACCCTCCAAAAGCAGGTGTCTGTCTCCATGGCAAGCCTCAGAGATGGTTTTATTTATTTATTTATTTATTTATTTATTTATTTATTATTCGCATTTATATAGCCAACCACTTGCCACATCGTGGCAACTCAGGGCAGCTTACAAAATTAATATAGAACTACAAAATAACAAGACAAAAGTGCCAGGAGGAGGAAAGCACAAAAGTTCGAATATTGGGGTGGAGGCGTCTTGGCTGTCCACACAGCCGGGGCAGCGGCAACAGCCGCCCGGACAGCCGGAGCAGTGTCTTCTGACGTGGCTCCTGCCGGTGGCCCTTTTTATCCCCCTGGGCAGGTGTAGTGAGTCCGGGGGAGGACGGATGCGTCCTCGGCTGTCTGCATGGTTTTCTGTTCCAGCGTTTTCCTTTTACTGCAAAATTGGGGTTTCTTCTGGGACTCAACAGGTTTATCATCATATTTCCTTCATTATCCTTATCCAAAAGCTGACTTCATTGTTTCTAAATTTAGATAACATCCTTATTCTGAGGCACAAAGATATCTTAGTGCTGATAATACATATGAAATCCTATATTTATCAGCATTTCAAACACCACCACTTACATGTGTAGCTCATAAGCTTTTTACTTCATCTCATTACTTCCTTTTCCTATTAGAGACAATGAAGGTGATATTTGAAAACTCAGATAATGAATGAGAAAAAGAATGTTGAAATAGTCTATGATCACTTCAATATTTACTAGGTTGGAGATGTAAAACTGCAGCCTAGCACATAACCAGTAATGGAGTACAAAAACTTCAGGGCAAGCATAACAAAACATTTTCGCTAACCAGGTTCTCTCTGGCCTTTGCTCCTGAGCTGTTAGTTTATTCTGAAGCCAGCCTTTGGACTACCCCATAATCACTCCCAGGTCACATCAAGGGAGACAGTGTTCTTTAAAACCTGAGAAAAATGCCTTGAAAAATGTATCAGGTTGTAAAAATCTGTAAGAACACATTACAGCTTCTATGTAAGGGCTGGTGTGTAGACTGTGAGTAGGGATACACCATTCAGTTTTCTTGGACTCCAACTCTCAGAATTCTCCAATAATACCCCAGGAAGACTTCTTGGACTTTGAGACCACATATAGCTATCAGTTGAAACTTTCCTTTCACTCGGCTGGACAAGGCTGAGACCTCCTTCTATGCCTCCATTTACCGCCACAATGCTTCTTGGGAGGAAGCTGCTACAAGGCATTCTGGCACTGGTAGTTTTGTTGCCCTTTATGCTCTAAATGAAAAATAAAAAGGCAACTAATTCTTGGAAGGCAAGCTGAGAAACTTGGGGAACATAGTTAAAAGCAGAGACATCACCTTGCAAACAAAAGTTTGCATAGTCAAAGTAATGGTATTCCCAGTGGTAATGTATGGTTGTGAGAGCTGGACCATAAGGAAAGCTAAGCACAGAAGAATAGATGCCTTAGGAATGTGGTGTTGGAGGCGAGTTATGAGAGTGCCTTGGAGTGGAAGGAGAACAAATAGGTCAATCTTAGAAGAAATCAACCATAACTGCTCCTTAGAAGGTCAAATAGTAAAGATGAAGCTAAAGTACTTTGGACATCAAATGAGAAGAGACAATTCATTTGAACAAGCCTTGATGCTTGGAAAGGTCGAGGGCAAAAGGAGAAGGAGGTGGCAGAAAATGAGATGGCTAGATGGCATTGTAGACGCAATGGGCACAGAGCTGGGTGGGTTGAGGAGGAGGACAGAGGTGCCCGGCGGGCAATGGTCCATGGGGTCTTGAAGGGTCGGAATCGACTGTGAAACTGAACAACAACAAAATGCTCTATAGAGGACATTTCCTGAAGAAATCACCACCCACAGGAAGCATTGTGGCAGCAAGCTTAAGTAGAGGAAACGGTCGAGCCAAGTGAACCTTTGAGACAGGAGTTGGCACGTGCAAAATCCTTTAAAGTTAGTCTTTTAATTGTAGCTTCCCATTTTTTCACCTATCCATTCTCATCTTCAAACATCTTTAAAGATGTAACACAATTGTGGGTCTTTCTCCCTTAAAATCACACTGGGCATATTGTTGAACTCTTCAGTGCCACTGTTATCAGAATCTTTTTATCTGGGCCCATACTTTATATTTCGCCTTCACATTGCTGTCTTTTTTTTATCTTCAGAGTTTTATTCTTCTGCAGATAATTATTTCACATTGCTAAATCAGCAGCACTTGGGCATAAGCATAGGGGGTTTCTCGTCATTACAGCTTGTCATATATTTGAAGGCAATCCAGACCTTCACTTTGAACACTGCCTCTTGAATCAGCAATATGACATTTGCAGAAGCTAATGATTTCAAAGCACATGAATGAGGAGGGCAAGGTTATATTTTACCCAAAATGCATTCTGCTTTATTGTGAATGCTTGAACAGCTTGATTGGATTAGCACAGAATGGCTGATAAGCCAATATGTTTCATCTTTGATTTCCCTGGGTAAGAGACAGTAGTTTCTGTTGTTTGGATATACAAAGATCAACATGGCATTTATGTGCTCTCCATGTGGAAAAGAGCAATGCTTATTCAAAACAATTATTTCCTAAATCCCAGCACTAGTGCAAGCAAAGCCATAACACCACATTGCTCCTATTTAGTCATTAATGGGGTTGTTCTTAGCACTTTCTTGTGAAAAATATTAAAAACAGAGGGGGAACAACTGTCACACATATATATTAAAAAATACACACCAACCACTGGTGCAGATGAAGCCATAGTTGACCAGTTCTATGAAGACCTGTAATACCTCATAGAACAGACACCAAGAAAAGATGTCCACATTATCATAAGAGATTGGAATGCCAAAATAGGAAATCAAAAAGTAAATGGAATAACAGGCAAGTTTGGTCTTGGAACACAGAATGAAGCAGGCCAAAGGCTAATAGAGTTCTGCCAGGAGAATGCACTGGTCATAGCAAAACACCCTCTCCCAACAACGCAAGAGAAGACTTTACACATGGACATCACCAGATGGCCAACATTGAAACCAGATTGATTACATACTGTGCAGCCAAAGATGGAGAACCTCCAGTCAGCAAAAACGAGACCTGGAGCAGACTGTGGCTCAGATAATAATCTACTGATTGCAAAATTCAGGCTTAGACTAAAGGAAATAGGGGAAACAATTAGGCCAGACAGGTATGACCTAGACAATATCCCTAAGGAATACACAGTGAAGGTGTGGAACAGATTTAATGGCTTAGACTTGATAGACAGAGTGCCAGAAGAATTATGGGCAGAGGTGTGGTACATCATACCAGAGGCAGCAAGGAAAACCATACAAAAAGAAAAGAAGTGTAAGAAAGCTAAGTGATTGTCTGATAAGGCTCTTAAAATAGCAGCGGAAAGAAGGGGCAAAGGAGAAAGGAAAAATTCAATCAATTGAATACAGAATTTCAAAGAAAAGCAAGGAAACATAAGGAAGCCTATCTAATGAACAATGCGAAAAAATAGAGGAAAACAACAGAAGGGGTAGGACTAGAGAGCTTTTTTTAAAAAAAAAAATAGGGAAATCAAGGGAACATAATGTGCCACGTAGGGTTGGACGAAACACGAGTCAGGATCAAAATTGCTGGGAAAAACATCAACAACTTGAGATACGCAGATGATACTACTCTAATGGGAGAAATTGAGGAAGACCTAAAGAAGTTCCTGGCTATGGGGGTCGGGGGACCTGATCCAAGCTGTTTCCAAAGTTCCCCACTTCCCCGGCCAGTGCAGCAAGTCAAAACGTCAGGATTCGAATCCTGATGTTTTGGCTTGCTGCACTGGCCGGGGAGTAGGGAAAGTCCAGAAACAGCTTGAATCGGGTCCCCTGACCTGCCCGGAGCCGGAAGGGTTAGGGTCATATTAGAATTAAAAATTCTACCACGTGCCACCTGCCCCCACTGCCGGAAGTTGCAAGACATCACTTACTGTGGCAGAGGAAGAGGCAGTGCCAATGATTGTAACAGTTTTGCTGTGTTTTCTGGAGTCCCTCCTGCTTCTACCAGTACAGGTGGAGTGCGGAGGGCATGTGCACTCGGTTGTGCTCTTTGTCCGAGGTCTCTGCTGCAGAATTTGGCTGGGAGCACACATTGGGGAAAGACCACTCCATCCTGCTCTTCATCCAATGCATGTTCCCAGCTAAAGCATGCTGTGGGAGAACTTGGACAAAGAGTGCAATTGAGCGGTCTTTGCCCAATGCGCATTCCTGGCTGGAGTGCACAGCAGGGAGGCCTTGGACAGGGAGTGTGGCTGAGCAGATGTACACCTGTGCTCTACTGGAGCCAGTAGAATCAGCAGGGACAGCAGCAGTGCTGGTGGTGGTAGAGGTTCCTGCTTCCCCAATGGGCAGAAAAACCACTGAGGAGGAAGCAGCAGCAGCTGGAAAAAGTAAGCAGATCACTTCACCATTCCCTTTCTGTTGATTATTTTTTGGATTATTTTTGGTCTGGTTGGGACCGTTTTTTTATTTTTTTTATTTTTTCAATGCATCCCTATGGGAATGCATCAATTTACATTAAAAATGTATTATGTAAAAAGTTACAGAACTGACTTTTTACATAAATCGGGGTTTTACTATAATGATCACCACATTTGGTCAATTTTAGACAACCAAAACCACATGCATGTATGCTTTTAATACAGTGAACATACCAACAAACCAAATGTTAGTAAATTCTGACTCAGTAAGTTCACAGTGAATTAACATAACTAATAACTCTTGGTTTGAATCCTGTTAGTTACCCTGTGGTAACCACAAGTTAGAAGTTTGTGTAGGCATTTGCTAGCTCTTGTGAATCATGGCAATGGCAATGCTGAAACTTATGTTGATGGAATTATACCAGTGTGAACACATAACAGGATCTTGGACAGCATCTCTATGCAAGTAACTTTTAATATCACCATTTGAAGAGCAATGAAAATCAGGTTCATATATTCCAGAATCCTGAGTCATTACAGAAATATCATAGAGATTGCACCAAACTTTTAATGAACAATTTTAAGAATTTCAGTCTATAGAGATACGGAAGGGTTTTGTTATTTTTTTTTGATGCAGACACTGCTGTCTTGTTGTCCATGACAAGATATTCAGATACAGAAGGCCATGATAGTAAACAGTGAAAAGACAGCTCTGCTACATGAAGATGTCACATCCTGGTACTAAAAAAATAACAATTTTAGCAGAAGAACAATTCATGAGTATAATTATCAGGGAAAGAAAAAGAATGATGAACACTGGAGAGCTTCTACTAGGAATAGGTGCTGTGCTGAGTGACAACCTCTCATCTATCCTAAGTTGCCTAGTTGACAAAAGAAGAGTGAACTAGACAGGTGTAACATTTTAAGTATGGAGACTACAGACAGTTCTGAGAAAATAAGCCAGTGGGGTGGTCCACATCTGCTCGTATTGTTGTGTGCCTAAATCTGGATCCATCCCAATGGTAGATACTGTTAGTTGAACTTGGTTCTGATCGAGATCATGTGAATCGTTCTACTATTTTTGTACTGATTTCTAAGGTGCCTTTTTTTTTTTGAAAGAGTGCTTCAGAAATTTGTTCAGAGGATAGATGACTAATACATTTTAAAAAGAATGATCCAATTCTGTTGCATTTTGTGGCAGTGAAACAATTAGCATACATGTCAGCACTGAATTGCAAGGCAAGACATTCGCATGGGCATTTGCTGTAATGTGTGGAGTTCGGGTGATTTGGTGTACAACAGCAAGTCCTTATGCTTAACAGAGATGCTTCCAACTGTGTTATGATGTTTAGCATAACTAGTAGGATTTTGGCCAATGAAAAATTGTAAATGCTGTGGCAACCTGCAAGTCACCATACTGAGTCACCATACTGGACTCAATTGTTGTCCCTCTCTTAGGCATGCTAGCATGATTTTGTGAGTAATTAAAAACTTACATATTTGTACAATCTCATTCTCTTGTGCACCCATTACCCATTTGCTTGCTATTTGGATCACCTCACATAAGATACTGATTTCTCTATAAGGAAGTGGTGTAAAAAACTTTATTTAATTCTCCTTGGTATAGGATGTCTTGACATGACAAAATGCCTCTTAAGATTTTTCACCTGTACTGTGAAAGCAAGACAAGGACATTTATTTCCTGTCAAGATTTCCACAATTTGCACAAAGTATATCTGTGCAAAACTATGTCCAGACAAAATATCAATAGAAATAGCAATTATATTTATATACCACCTCATAGCACTTAGAGCACTCTCTGTGTATTATAATGTAGTTATCATTTTTACCTCCAACACACTGGGTACTCATTTTACTGACCTTGGAAGGCTAGAAGGCTAAGTCAAACTTGAACCAGTTAGGATCAAACTCACATTGTGAACAGTTTTTTTTTAATAAACAAACATACAATACAAAAAAAAAATCACAAGAGTACTACACTTAATATACTTGAATGCAAAGAATAAAAGATTATAACACATTTTTCAGCTTTTATATCAGCTCTCTTGAACCAATAATTCTAATATCTCTATTATGACTACAGTATGCATTCTACATTACTTAATTCACCTCTGTGTTATATACAATGTCCAGGAGGGTTATGTCCGTTTACATTTTCCAAAAATTAACTTGTTCTGGTACAGGGTTAATTCCTTTATTACCAACAATCACATAATCCACAAATTTCCTCCAGATTCCCCAAAATCCATTTATTTGAACTATGCCTTTCTTAACATTTAATTCCCATGTCAGTTTGTCATTAAGAGCTAATTTCCACATTTCATTGTACCAATCTTGTATCTTCAATGTCACATTACTCTTCCAATTTTTTGCTATACATTGTCTTGCTGCAGACAGCATCACAGCCAACAGCTCTTTGCCGTCCTTACTTATCTTATATTTATCCACATTTGTTATTAATGCCGTATCTGGTCCCAATTCTAACCGCATATCCATTATGCTTTCAATTTCCTCTCCAACCTTGCCCCAAATTCTGATACCACGTTACAATTCCACCACATATGTACATATGTCCCAATTGAATGCTTACATCTCCAGCATTTGTTACTTATTTCCTTATTTATTTGATGCAGTCTTATTGGGGTCAGATACCATCTCCAAAGCATCTTGAAATTATGTTCCTTTACTCTTACAGACATAGTTCTCATTATTCTTTTTTTCCATTTTCTATGCCAATTCTCTTCCGTAATTGTCTTATTCAGATCTTGTTCCCAAATATTCTTTAAAACTTCCTGAATTTTCCCTTGTTTGTTCATTATTTTATAAATTTTGCTAACTATCCCTTTAATTCCCATGTTTCCTTTTCTTATTTCAACCAGAAGTTTTTCAAAAGTCGTAAGTTGTCTGTCTAGACTGTTATAGGATAAAACTCTCTTATTCCAATTATTTATCTGGAGAATCTGAAACCAATTTAATTTCAATTGTAAAAAAAGTGCCTTTCTTTTCTCTAGATCACTACAGATCTTCAACCAATCTTTTAGCAGTGAAACCCCACTTTCTAATAAAATTGCCTTAACATCTCTATCTAATTTAATTGGGAAGTTATTAAAATCTTCTAATTCTACAATTGGCGAAATCCCTGGAGTAAGATCTTCTCTAACTCCATTCCATTCTTCTATGGTTGTTTTTATCATCCTATTCTGTATCCCTTTATGTTTTTTACTATCTATTTTACTTAAAAATATAGCTTTGCCCACTTGTGAGAGATCTCTCTTTTCAATTTTTTTCCCATATTGATTCTTCCCTCATCAAAATTTTAACAACATTTCTTACTTGAAAGGCTCTATAATAATTATGTATGCTTGGGATTCCCAGTCCCCCTTCTTTTTGAGATATATACCACAGTTGTTTAGATATCCTTGTTCTTTGTTTCCCATTACAAAAATTATTTATAATTTTTTGAAATTCTTCCAATTCTTTGTTACTATGTTTTATTGGTAAAACGTCAAATAAGAAATTTAGTTTAGGCAGTAACATCATTTTACTTAAGGCTATCCGGCCGAACCATGATAAGTTTAGTTTATTGTATTGTGTGATTCTCCTTTCAATATCCTTCTTTAATTTTAGATAATTTAGCTTTTTAAGGTCCCCAGTTTTGCTTGAAATCGTTATTCCCAAATATTTTAAATTGGGTTTAACTTGTATCTTATATTTTTCTTCAATATTTTCTCGCTCCTCTTTTTCCCTGTTGCAATATATCATTTCTGATTTTTCCCAGTTTACTCTCAGGCCAGTTGTTTCTTCGAACGTTTGTAAATGCAAATATATTCTTTCTAATGCCTTCTTTGGTTGCTTGACAATTATAAGTGTATCATCTGCATATAAATTTATTTTATTATCCTCTATTCCACTTATTTCTTCATCTTGACGTATGTCATTGGCTAAGAACTCCATTGCCATTATAAACAAAACTGGGGACAGAGGGCACCCCTGGCGGGTGCCTGCTTCCAATTTTATATCCTCTGTATATATATCATTAACTTTAACTTTAGCTGTTCCTTGTTGATATAATTTTGTAATTACACCCTGAAATTTATTACCAAATCCATATAGACCGATCATTCCATGAATTGTAGCCCATTGTAGAGAGTCGAATGCTTTAAATATATCAAGGGATAAAAATCCTATCTTCTCTTTTTTCCTTTCTGTAGAGTCCAACAGGTCCAACACTCTTCTTACCAAATCCGACATGTATCTATTTTTCACAAATCCTGCTTGATCTTTATTGATATATTTGTTTATAAAGCTACTCAAACGCTTTGTCAATATTGTAGTAAAGATTTTTGCATCTTGATTAATTAATGAGATTGGCCTGTATGACTCTACTTTCTCCAAATCTTTTCCTGGTTTGGGAATTAAGGTAATGATCGATCTATTCCATGAGTCTGGAATTGATTCACCTTCCATTATTTTATTAAATAATTTGCATAACTTTGGAACTATTACTTCCTTAAATTCCTTATAAAATTCGGCCGGTAACCCATCTTCTCCTGGTGCTTTATCTGTTTTTAGTTTTCCAATAACTTCCCAAATTTCATTTTGTGTTATTTCCTCCTCCATTTTTATTCTATGCTCTTCTGATATCTTATTTATCTGTTGTTTATCAAAATATTCCTTAAGTTTTACTATAGTTACATCCTTTTTTGAATAAAGATCTCGATAAAAACTTTCAACAATTTTGACCTTCTCTGTACTTTTATTGCACCTTTTCCCTTTTTTATCTGTCAATGCACCAATCTGACTCTTGATCTTCTTTTCTTTAGCTGCTCTTGCTAACAATTTCGAGTTTTTGTTGCCAAATTCAAAATATTCTCTTTTTAGAAAAATTAAATCTTTCTTAACTTTTTCCATATCTTTTCTTTCTAGTTCCTTTCTTATTTTTTGAATTTTTCCAAATATATCTTGGCTTTTAGTCCTTGCATGCTCCGATTGTAATTCTTTTAATTGTTTTTCCAATTCCTGATATCTGCTCCTATTTTGTTTGTTTCTCGTGCTTGTAATTTTTATAGATTCGCCTCTAAAATTGCTTTCATGGTGTCCCACACTGTACTATAACTAACCTCGTTGTTATCATTCCATTTCCAACTTTCTTCCCATTTTTCTATTATATAATTCTTAGTAGCTTGCTCCTTAAAATTTTTTGAATTATATCTCCAATTATACATTTTCCGTCCTGGGCCTTCTAATTTTATGTCCATTAGTATTTTTGCATGGTCTGATTCTTTAATTGTTCCTATCTCTATATCTTCCGTCAATCTGTTCAGACTTTCTGTAACGAAGATATAATCTATCCTAGAATACATATTATGTACTTGGGAGAAATAAGTATATGCTCTTTCCCGGCCCTTGATTTCTCTCCATACATCCTTTAAACCAATTGTGTTAATCCAATTATCCAATACATACTTCTTACTCTTTCTTTTATCTCCTGTAGTGTCCATATCCGATCTTATTAAATTAAAATCCCCCGCTACTATCATATTCAAGCTACCTTCTTTACTGAGAATTTTTTGCATTTTATCTAAAAATTGTTCCTGATTGTCATTTGGTGCATAAATATTAACAAGTGTCAATTCCTCATCGTCTATATTTCCTTTAATTATTAAATACCTCCCTTCTGGGTCTGAGATACTTTGTGTCATATTGTATCCAGTTCTATCAGAGATCAGTATCGCTACTCCTCTAGATTTAGATGTCCCATATGCCATTTCATAAATTTGCATTCCTTTTAAGACTAATTTATTTGCTTCTGCTGATTTTTGATGGGTTTCCTGTAAAAAATGATATCTGGTTTATCTTTTTTTAAGGCCTAATTGTAATTTCTTTCTTTTCAATACGCTGCCTGTACCCTTTACATTCCATGATACTACTTTAATATTTTTAATCATCTATAGTTAAGCTGTTTCAACGTGTAGTAACCTTCCCTGGATGTGCAATCCACCACCTTACATAGAATAACCAAGAAAAACCCTAAACACCTACCTCTAACTAATCTAATTGACTTACCTGTTCTAATGAAATCTTTGGACCTCCCCACTCTTCTCTTCAGAGTTGTGCCTTCGTCTTCCGAAGAGGGGAGGTGGGGACATGAAAAGAATGGCATGATCTAATTACAGTCCCTGTAGTTACCCACCCAGCTCCACCTATCTCTCGCAGTCTTTTTTTTTTCATATAAAAGCAGAAGAAAACAAAAGGCATAGAAAAAGGAAAAGTAACATTCAGAAAGCAGTATCTACTCACCTACCGCTACCACACTCAAAGAATCATCAGTACCCCCCGTAGCTCCCTCTTCTTCTTCTTCTCCAGTTCGGTCTCTTTTTATAGCTCCAGATTCTAACAGGTCCTTTCTTAAAGACATCCATTCCGGTGTTCCCACCTTGACCAAGCCAATCTGGCACATATACTCCAATACATCCATTTCTGAATTAACAACGTGCATCTTTCTATCATAAAAAAAACATATTTGCTGTGGAAATCTCCAATTATAAGTGAGCCCTCTAGCTTTCAAAAGTTTTGTCACTGGCTTCATTTTGTATCTCCAAACACGTTCTTCTGGGGCTATATCATTGTAGACTTCCACAGTAGTCCCATCTATTTCCAGAACGCCAGCACCAGCCTGTTTGATAAAAGCCATCACCCTGAGTTTATCACCCCAATTTACAAATTTGACCAAAACATTTCTATGAAAGCTCTTTCCTCTCTTTTCCCCCACCCTAAAAACACTGGCTATGTCTTCCGCAACAAAATCTTTTCCCATTTTGAGAGAGTTTAGCCAATCAACTATTCTTTCCTTCAGCTTGTCTGGCATTCGTTCTGGCATTTTACGAATCACAATATTTTGCTTTCTTAAACCTTCTTCCACCAAATCTAATCTTTTTTCATGTGAACACACTTTATAATCAATTTCTTTTGTTTTGGACTCCAATTCTTTCACATCAAGTTGTAATGTCTTTACATCCTTCCTCATATTCTTCATCATGTTTTCCATCCTTTTTGAATTATCTTTAACTTCCCTTGACAGGTCATTAAGAATTGTGGCCAAATTTTGGAAATTAGTAACAGTTGCATCTCTGTCCCGCTTCGTTTGCTCATTGTTGACTTGAATCTCTTTTTTCAATTCTTGGAAATTCCCTGACATTGACTTTTCCATCTGTTCAACTTTCTTCATAAATTTACCTATCTCTACATAAAAATGCACGTTTTCTCCTGCTGAAGTCTCGGCCATCGGTGGTGGTGTTTGTCCATATCTTTGTTATCTTTGTTCCCTCTGTTCCTTTTGCTCTCTTTGGTCCTTTAACTCTTTCTTATCCTTTCTTGTTTCGGGTCTCTTTGGCTTAACAACTTCTTCCCCCTCTCCACCCTTACCCCCCTCCATGACTATGCTCAATTAATGTGCAAGATCAATATTTTTGGCTAAACAGTTAAAACCAATTCCCTCCTCTTTTTCGCTCACTCAAAATAGCTTTTGAAATTCTCTAATTAATTTCAGTTAATCAGCCAATTTTCAAATTAATATTGCACACCATCCAAAACTAATCAAATCAAATCTACAGTAATCAAAACTTAATAATCAATTAATTTCCAATAAATCAAATATTCAAATATTCAAATTGGTCAATCTCGATAACATCAATCAATAAAATCTATTTCAATTCAATCAATTCCAATTATAATATCAAAATCAATATCTGATACCCCTAATCTGTTTCAAACTAATAGTTTTCTAAAAAAATAACTTTTTAATAAAAATCAATTAATTTATATGTATGATCCCAGTTAGTTACAAAATCATTCAATTTAATATCAGTTTAATAGTTTTTCTTAATTACTTAAAAATAACTTCCATAGCACAGTTTATGATTGATTTATCACCTTAAGGGGGGGAGGGATTTGAGAGGGGAAATCAGGAAGAAAGGGATTTAGCTTAAAGGCTATGGAGCAATCTCTTTGTAGATGAGAGAGGGCGGGTATGACACACAGTTACAGTAAAACTCACACAATTACACTAAGACTCACATAAGAAGAAGAAAGGGAAAAAAGAAAACCTATAATTTGTTAATTTATTTTGTTAAAGATTAGTCTATATAACAAATAAAGCCAAATATAAAAAACAGCAGGCTACTAACAATTACTAACTGCAAAAGAGAAAAGAAAAGCAAAGGAGAAAGAAGAAAAAATATTTGAACAAATGGGGACTAGCCCCAAAAATAAAAAATAGAAATTAAAAAGAAGAAAAAAAGAGAAAAAAAAACTCCTTCAGTTCTCTCTCTCTCCCCCCTCAAAAGTTAAAAGGTACCAAAAAAAGAGGAAATTAAAAAAAGGAGAAGAAGGAGGGAGGGGAGGGAGAGAAACACGAGAGGAAAAAAGAAAAAAAAAGAAAAAAATATGTACGTTGTTTGGTATAGTACTTGGTCCAACTGCTTTTAATCTTTAAAAGGGAATTTCTCTTTCCCCTCCCTTAAAAAAAGAAAAGAAAAAGGGAGAGAGTGTATTATTCTTTTAAAAACAATGCTCTGTCCCAAAAATCCTCGTCTCACATGCAGTTTCGGTTTCCTTAAGTTTCGTTTCTGTCTCTCACGCCGCCATTAATCCAAAGCGTACTGCTTCTTTATCCCAACCAACAAAAATAGCAAGGAACAAAGAAAACCCAAAAAAAGTAAAAAAGAGAGAGAAAAAAAACGCCCCTGTTCTCTTCTGCAATCTATAGCCCCCAAATATCCACTTTATTTAAAGAGAAGAAAAAAAAATATCTCTTTAGAAGCTCACTTTTCCTCCGTGTGAGTTGCCGATCTCGCCACCCGCTGCTCAACTCTTCTATTCACCGCTCACTCGTTAAGACAGCCAGCTGACCACAGGATCTCCACACTTTTCAACTTAGTTTTCCTCTCTCGGTGCTGCGGGAATTCTTATGTTGATCTCCGGCTCCTGAACCGGCTCAACGGGGCGAAGCCGGCAATCCGGAGCCTCTTTCGAGACCCCGGTCTGCCCCTCCCCCGGAGCGCGATTCCCTCGAGCCCCGACCTTCTGCTGTGAGCGCGGGCTGCTCGTTCGGCTCCCCCCGAACTTCTTGCTTCAATCAATGCTTAGAGCTTTTTTTTTTTTTTGTTTCGCTTTGTTTGATTTAATCCCGTTGAAAATCTCATTAATCGGTGGAGCTAGGCGCAATGGCGACCGCTCTCTATACCATCCTTAACCACGCCCCGTGAACAGTTTTTGGCTGCAATATTGCAGGTTAACAACTGTGCCATAAGGACTCTTCTTAATAAATAAATAAAATCTCAAGAATGCTCAGGCATCTTAAAGAGTAACTCTTGTATTCCATATGAGTTTTTGTGGATACAGTCATTTCTTGAGGCATCACAAACTAACATGAGCACTTCTCTGCAAAAGAAGAGTCCTTTCCTTTTGAAAGCATACACAGACAGAAACACAACCAGCACAGAGGGACAAAAAGATGTAAACAACCCATCCAAATCTTTTGATTCAGAACACTCAGTGGACCAAAGCTACCACTGTTGCCAGCAAAGGCCTAAGGCAGTTCTTTCTTTCCTGCTGTTCTTGCTGCATAAGTCATGTGTTTGTACATATGCACTAGTGATATTATATTGCATTTAGAAGCATAGCACTTCATTATGACAGTCCCTGCAACTACACTATCCATAGAGAGTCCAAACATACATATCAACAATTAAGGAACAGCTCTTTCAGAAGGCTAGTTCCTCTCAGCTACTGAGAGATCACAGCTAATATGAAAGAGATTGTGGGGGGCAGACAGGACTGATAAACGTTGGGATGATGTCATTATCCTTCCTAATGTAAAAAAAAATCCGATCACATTGTTTCTGCAATCCTTGCTTTGACTACTCTGTTGATGTGGATGTGCATGCAACCAGTGGTGGGCTGTCAAAGTTTTTACTACCACCCTGTGGGTGGAGCTGATGTCATGTGCGGAGCCAACGTCATGATGTCATGACGTTGTGAACGGAGCCAAAGTTTAAAATAAAAAATTAAATAAAAATACACATTAAAATACTGTACATTGCGGCACGGCTGCCTGGTGGCGCAGCCGTCCTGGCTTGGCCTGGCCCGGCAGCGCAGCACAGCCTAGCCTAGCAGCCCGGCCCGGCTTGCCCCTGCCCAGGGGTATGCCAGGGAAAGGTTGCCTCCGCCGCTCCTCCAGGCACTGTGCTTTCTGGGCAGCCCAAAATGGCTGCACGGAAGTGCATATGCATCAAACCTCCATTTGATGCATGCACACTTCTATTTTTCAGTGTGCATGTGTCAAATGGCATTTTAACGCATGTGGACTTCCAAGCAGCCATTTTGGGCTGCCCAGAAGAAACATCAGGAGGGCAGCTGGAGAGGCGACCGAACTGGTTGCCTGGGGGTTTACTACCCCCCTGGCGATCCCCTCCGGATGGCTGCTACCGGTTTGGGTGAACCGGTCCAAACCGAGAGCAGCCCATCACTGCATGCAAGTAAGTCACAGGTTTGTCCCTGCACCTGCTGACTTTCCACTTTCAGTATTATACACAGTTTAGGTTGGCATGCTGAACAGAGCAATAGTCAGCTGCTGCTAAACTAAGCCTGAATCTAGATGGATGATGGATTGATTCGTTGTCTGCATCACAGCTGGAACCTTGCTAGACCACTCATTTGTGTGGCATTCCTTTGCAAGTTCACTCATCAAAATAATGGCTGTTTAAACAGGATAACAGTGAAATGTTTCTTTTGACATGGCAGAGTTACCACTAAATCAGCGTATCCCTCTTTTTCTTTTCCTGCCTATTCCTAGTATTCCCAGAGTTAACATTAATTTACATGTTATGTCCAAATGTACTTCATATTTCAAACAGACTGGAGCTCCGTTCCTTTGAAGTAGTCATGATGTTTGACAAGCCTTTTTTGCTCTCTTTTTTCCTCAGATGAATACAATACCCGTGGAAGATGCAAAGCTCTCTTGCCTTTATTATTATTACTATGAATTTGGGTATTTTCTAACAATGCTGAATCTCTCTCTGTGCAAAATTTCCACAGAGGTAAGGTAAGATAAATATGGCACCAGCAAAGGATGAGTGGAATTCCTAGATTTCTTCTAAATGAGCATAAAAATGGAAGAGTTTTGTCAAAATCCTATGAACATAAGTAATGGCATAAAAACAATTGTGTTACCACAATCAAGTATGCTTTTGTCCTTCCCATCTGGCCTTACTTTGTGCAAGTAACTGGAAAATCAGGAGTTAAGGCTAGTAGTGTAGCTGGTGGAAAGTCACTAGGGGTGTGGAACTAGTAAAGCTACTCCTCAAACTTCTCACTTAGCTCAAAAGCCTTATTAGGTCACTATAAGCCGTTTCCAGCTTGATGGCACATAACAGCACACAACACTGTGTTGTATGGTCATAACATGGAAAAATAATGTGATATCCATGACCTCATCTCCCTTTTTCTCCAAGGATCTCAGGATAGCACACATGAGTTTTCTGCAACACTTTTATTGTTGGCCATTAATAATAATAATAATAATAATAATAATAATAATAATAATAATAATAATAATAATAATGATAATAATAATAATAATAATAATAATAATAATAATAATAATAATAATAATAATAATAATAATAAAATTCATGTCAGAAATTATTCTGGGCCACTTAGAGCTATTTATAGATTTAGATATTCTCTAAATATCTGTTCCCATGTCAAAAAAACAGTGCATTTCAAAGGCCAGTTAAGACATTTGGTAGTCAATAATCACTCTATGGCTTCCTTTGGCTTCCTTTATCCTTCCATTTTTTTTCTTCCTCTACATTCTTTTCTCCCACTTCCTCATGAATTAGTGGTTAAAACGCTGAGCTTGGAGACTGGAAGGATGGGTTTTGATTCCCGAAGGCTGCACTCAGGCATCCCCTGAGTGAGTTTCTCCAGCAAAAATCCTCTCAACCCAGAGTAATCTCCAACATGAAATTATTATTATATTCCTTCACTGACCTGCCTAAAATCTATAATCAAAGGCCTGGCATACTTAATTCTATATAATTTTTTATTGTAAGCCACACAGAGTAGTAGTCTAATTGGGTGGGATATAAATAAAAGCAATCATTTAATTAATTAATCACTCAGGTAGCCTCAACAGAACCAATGGTTTAAAATATTTAACTATAAACATGGTAGCTTGTACTGTGATTTTTCTAGTATAAAAATGTTACAAAAATTTACCAGGCCAAAATAATCAAACAGGCTAATTAATAGGATTACTTGGTGTAAAAAGACATACATAACTACTTCTATCATGTGAAGGGGAAATGCCAGGGTGGGGAGAGGAGGTAATAGGAAAGTATTTTATTACACAATAATTTTTAAAAGGAGAGAAAAGCATTAGCATCTATCAGAGGCACGTTGTCAACTGCAAACATAAATATTTCAGATTTCAGGTACTGTGGGAACGTCATTAATGTAAAAAACCCTGACAACAGGCAGCCCTAGATTCAGCAATGACCGTGGGAGGTATTTCAAGAGATAGCAGAAGACATACTGACAACAGCCACTGTAATAATAATAAACTCATTTGAAAGGTGCCTAAGAAAGTAGGGAACTGGGACAAAGCAAGTGCAGGATAGTCTTTGCCTTTGAATGTGAAAGAGTGACTGACACTTCACAGTGTTCCATATATTTTTTTGTTGCAGGTTAAATAAGCTAGTGCCTGTGGCATGCCCTTTATCTATAAGCTGCAAGGGGATAAACAAGAACTTCAGCAAGGGTCCCACTGCCTCGAACAGAGACCTGAAGACAAGTTGTACAGGGAACAATTAGATATTTAGATTCAGGGAGGAGAGAGATTAAATTACCTGCCAACAGAGGTAGAGAAAAGTAGGTACTGAGGAATCTTTTATTAACAAGAGAGAGAGAGAGAGGCAGATGTAAAACACCCTTCCCACATGGAATCTTGCACTTCTATTATGTATTAACAGAGAAGCAATAGCTGTGACAGAGAAGAGTATCGGGAGACCCACAGAGCCACAGAGAGTTGCTTTTGAGTTTTCAGTTGCCCATTTTCTGATTCAAAAGTGCAAGTACGAACTGCATGGTGATAAAAACAAGAAGAAACTGGAACCACCTGGGGTTGTGTATCGCAACTGCATTCCTTGTTTCATGCAGTTCACTCTTCTAGTCTTGATTTTGTTCAGTGGGCACTTGGTGTGTTTGCCGCTTCTCCTTTTTTTAGTCTTAATGTACGCATACAGTCTGAAAGGTGTAAGACTCTGACATTTAGCAACATCTGCCTTTTATATTCAGGGATGCGGGAACAGTGACCCTCTAGAACAGGGGTTCCCAACCTATGGCCCATGGGCCAGATCCAGCCCATGGGACCATTTCATGTGACCCACCCACCCACCTTCGCTCCTGCCACCAGAAGCTTTACCATGTGGTTTTTTTATTGTACAGTAAACAACATTTCAAAACTGTTTACATTAATAAGGAACCATGGTGGGCACCAGGAGCAAGGGCAGTGGGCCACATAAAATGGCACCGGGGGGGTAGAACCATTGGGTTCCTGGCTTGTGTCACCCAACCACCCCCCTCTGGGACCCCAGCTTCAGTCAGGGAGGGACTGGCGATCTCTACTCACCCTCAGTCAGGGAGGGAGGTCCAAAGCCTCCTTTGAAGGTTGTCATCTCCCTCCCTCCATCCAGGAAGAAACAAAATGGTTATCCATTTGAAGCTGTTGGGACAAAGTTGAGACTAGCTCGTCGCTTCATGGCTGGATAGGAATTTTGGGTACAGGGTGCAAGCTTGGGTGGTGGTGATCGGTCAAGTTTAACCCAAGTTGGTCGGCCAGGATCTTTGGAAAGGATGCTCTCGGGGCCTTGGACTCATCCAAGAGGAGCAGGAGGGGTGCGGTGGATTCCCCTGGCTCTGCCCCAGGAACCTGCACTACAGAGGCCTCACTGCAGGAAAGGGTGGTTGGGAATTAACAGTTAATAAAGCTGTGGCCCTTGTTTAACCTCAAAATCTGGTTTTTGTGTTCTGGTACTGGGTGTGTGTGTCTGCAAAGGACCACCAGTACAGATTCAACTAATCACCTCTTTCTCTTCAGTGGGACTAAACAGATTTAAGGTTTTTATTCTAAATGTTTCCTAAATCATTTGTGGATCAATATGCTTATTGTACCTAAATTCATTGACATAGTTCAGATGTAATGGTAAAAAATGGTTCTTTATTATGTGAATGCAACATAATTAACTGAATACTCTTGTACTTTCTCTTTCCTCCCCCACCCCCGCACACATTCAAGAGTGCAAAAATTGGAAGCATTCATTTCTTTCAAAATATATCCCATTCCCTTGTTTCAAAAGTCTGCAATCGCTATTTACAAGGAGAATATATATATTCTATATAGTCAGTTGCATCTGACTCTAGAGTGCAGTGCTCATTTTTGTTTATGCCCTGTCTGTGTCTGCAGACATTTCCATGGTCGTGGCAGACATGACTAGACACCAGAGCACATGGAATGTTGTTACCTTCTCACTGAAGTGGTTCCTATTTATCTATTTGTAATTTCTTGCTTTTGAACTGCAAGGTTTCCATGAGCTGGGGCAGAGATGGGAGCTCTGGGTCTGGTACTGTGTATCTGCTGACCTTCCAGTCATCAAGTTCAGCATCTTAACCACTAAGCCATTGCAGCTCCTCCATTGCATATTGCATCTCCATGCTTGGAAATGCCTGAACAACGGTTGTCCAGCTTCAGAAAACTGCAGTTTGTTAAGAATAAGGCAGGATCTGAAGCTATGATTTTGCTTCATGAACTACAGTTTAAACCAAACAGGCAACCTTTTTTATTTAAAACCGGAAGAGAACAGCAACAATCCCATTCTTGAGGCTGGCAAGAGGAAGTGGGACTTAAAGCTAGGCAATCCTTAAGTTCTTGTGCTCAGCAGATCATGGGTGTTTTTTGGTTTCTGTTGTTGCATCTGAACTGGACTATCTATCAAAACAGTATTCTCAACGAATACCATCGTTAATAAATGCAGCCCCTGCCTCCAAAATAGTAGCTGTTGTTCTGTAGTTCTTCTTCATGTTGTTTGTGAATGCACACTAATGGGTTCTGCGCCTGCGCTGAGCCGTTAACGGAGCTGTAAAGCTTGTAGTGCATGTATGGCAACATTAGTTTACCTGAGAAGTAAAAAAGGTACATCTGTTTCTCTATTGTATATGTTGCTACTTACTCACATTGTTGCTTCACCATGTCATTAAGTCCAAAACAGCCCTTCAAAATATTTTGGCACAGTGGAGCTATAGCCACATCCCAGCTGACCTTCCTTCTGTTCCCTTTCATCATGTGGTCATCTTCTGAGATCTTCTAGCACTAGGTAATTCCATGAGAGACATTTCTGTTGAAATCTGTGTACAGTGTATGTATACTTAAACTTCCATTTTGGAAAAAAAAATCAGCAGGAAATTCAGTTCTTGTTTATGAATGTGGGATATTGTGCATCTGTCCCAAGAATTCAAAGCACCAGCAATAGCCTAATATTGATGCACAATATCATGTCCAAATTTCAAGCAGGAAAAAGGATGCCAGGCTTTACATAGCAAAGAACAACAGTCCAGAGGGTCTACAGCATGGATTCTCAACCTGAGGCCCGTGGGCCGGATGCAGCATGCAGTGACATTTCGTGTGGCTCCCCACCACTTTCACCACACCCAGAATTGCCTTGTGGAGGAAGGGCAAAATGACTGTCCAGCTCCCAAAACTATCTGAGGGAGTGTGATCCGGCCCCCGGCTTTAAAAGGTTGAGAATTCATGATCTACAGGATACCATCTTGTGTTCACTACCATTCACACTTATCAAAAATAGTCATTAAAATTGCTTTGTATTTGGGTAAGGAGTAGTTAACTGATGGGAAAAGGGTGTCATCTGGGATATTCCCTAGCTATCTACATGAGTGGTATTCTCTGTGTGAATGGAGACCATCCTGACAGCTGCCATTTGTGTTGTCCATATTCATGCTGCCTTGCTATCCTTTTTCCAGATGGTAATGTGAGAACGATATTGTACAGCAACATCAGGCCATTTCCTGGCATTTTGATCCATGGATATAAAAGCACAATATATCACATTCATAAACAGGAGGTGGTTTAATGAATTGACAAGATAATATAAATTAGTTGAAGTTCCAGGTTAGCCTAGAAATAGTTTATGTTTTAATTTATATCTAATGATTAATGAATAGTTAAACTTTAAATAAAATTCAGCTTGAGTTATACTGTACTTACCAAAAAGATTAACTCAGCTACCTGTTTATTTCTTTTACTGTTGATCTCTGAATCAGATATAATTTAAATCAGCTGTTTTCCTACACAATGCAACAACCTGTATACTCTTGACAGCATGCCCTTTGATTTGCCCTCTTTTAAATTAAATGTTGTACTGTACTTCCGGTTTAAGATTCCACTAACAATTTAACATATAACTTCTAATTTACAGATATTAAAATAGTTTGGATGAGAATTACCCATTTTTGTTAGTTAGAATCACAACAGCACTCCTTATTTACCGTACATTAACCTTCTGACCTATACATTGTTTTTAAAAATCTTCATGAACCATTTAATATACAACCTCAAATCTCTGTTCTCTGGTATTGGTTCCAAAGGAAAGATATCAAGACTTTTTTATATAGTTTACTCCATATGGTTACAATTGTTGCTATAAAAACATTATAACAGTCTCTAACTTTTCTTTCTTTCTCAGGCAGCTAAGACACTTTTATTAATTGTTCCTTCATGTTCCAATAGTAACATTCAATCAGCTTTTTAGTACTATATGTCAGTTGCTGGAACAAAGCATTTAATAACACAGTATTTCTAAAAACTTGGAATCATTTAACCACTTTTTATTCATCCCTTTTCCTCAGCCTAGATGAAGCAATTATGCAGTCCTTTTTTCCCAGTGCTTTCTTAGAATACATATAACAAGACAGAAAATAAGACCTTCAGGAAATTATCATTTTAATTAATACTGTGCTCCAAATAACGAGCACTTCCAATTTCTCCACATATTTAACTGTTCACTTACAACTATATCAGTCCCTCTTAGTCTAATATGAAACTTCGTCTATTATCTAGAGTCAAATAATGTCCAAATATTTAATTGGGTAGACATAGATGAGCAAGAATAGTCTTTTAATTTATTTCCCTTGATTCCATATAATTTTCGGACACACACATTCTTGTTTTATACCTTTCACATTATATTCAAATAACTTCCTGTAATCATGCAATTTTTAATCTCCTTCAAAGATACAGCTGATGTCATTGGCATATAAAGGAATGTTTTGTTTCCATATGTTTAACTTCAGTTTGCTTCATACTATTGGGGAAACTTGGTTAAAAGTGGGGATAATATCTAAGAATTGTCATTCCTTTTAGCTGGCAGAGTATAAGGCTGACCCAGATTCATAGGATCTGTTTTGTTGTTCAGTCACACAGTTGATTCTGACCCTTTGCAACCCCATGGACCACTGTCCGCCAGGCACTTCTGTCCTCCACCATCCTCCTCAACTCACTCAGCTCTGTGCCCATTGTGTTACAATACCATCTAACCATCTCATTTTTGGCCACCCCCTTCTTCTTTTGCCCTCCACCCTTCCCAGCATCAAGGCTTTCTCAAGCGAATCCTCTCTTCTCATTTGATGTCCAAAGTACTTTAGCTTCATCTTTACTATTTGACCTTCTAAGGAGCAGTCAGCGTTAATTTCTTCTAAGATTGACCTATTTGTTCTCCTCGCTGTCCAGGGGACTCTCAAAATTTTCCTCCAACACCACATCTCAAAGGCATCTATTCTTCTGTGCTCAGCTTTTCTAATGGTCCAGCTCTGGACCCCCAAGGTTTGGAACCACTGAATTAGAGCATAATCACACATGAACCTAGTCTCTGGACAAGATGAAGCCGGTGTTAACTCTTAAAGGTCTCTGTAAAAAATAAAGGAATGTCTACTACCCCTTAAGCCAGAGTTGGCCAACATTAGTGCTCCAAGTGTTCTTGGATTTCAATTACCAGAAGGCCACCACAGCACTCCAGCAGATCAGGACTTCTGGGAATTGAAGTTTAAGAATTCCTGGAGCACCAAGGTTAGTCACTTTAAGCTTTAAGTTAGGGGTTCCCAACCTAAGGCCTGTGGGTCAGATCCAGCCCGTGGCACCATTTCATGTGCTCCCACCCCTCCAAGGGCATCTGAGAAACAAAATGGCCACCCCTTTGAAGCTGTTGGGACAAAACAGCCAACCCCATAATGCAGGCAGTGCAAAATGACCATCCGGCCCTTGAAGCTGACTGAGAGAGTATGTCCCTCTCAGTCTAATATGAATCATTGTCTATTATCTAGAGTCATATAATGTCTAAATATTTAATTGGATAGGGATGACTAAATTCTTAGATATCATTTGAAAAGGTTGTGAACCCCTGGTTTAAGGCATAGCTGAACTCTCAATCCCACAGATGCCTGCACATTTGCCTGTTTGAATAAAATATGAAATAAAATGATTGCTAAATGAATGTAAAATTTAAAATAACAAAGCAAACCCCTTTTATTAGTGCAAAAAGGGCTCTTTTTCATTGTTGAAGCTGTATTGTGAACTGGCAAACATATACAGTTGTACCTCGCTTAAAGAGCATAATGCGTTCCACAGGATTGCTCTTTAAGCGAGTTTGCTCTTTAAGTGAAACACCATTGCAAGTGACCAATTGTGGGGGGGATTGCAAACCCCAATTTATTTGTTAAGCAAGTTCTTGATTGGTTTTATTTGTTAAGCGAAGCGAGCATTCAGAGAAAATTCTGCTCTTTAAGCGAGTTACTCTTTAAGTGAGGCACTCTTTATGCGAGGTTTGACTGTACTGTACTATGTTGCTGTATTTTGAATCCAGTATTTCTGACCACCCCACATTTGGCAGTGGAATGAGTAATAGGAGCAAGTTCTGGCTGCAATGGAGTCTGTGGCTATTAAACAATTTAAAAAAAGAGATACTGTAACATAACCTAAAAGCCTTGGGTTTGGCCTGGATCTAATCTGATCATACTTGAGATCACAGACAAATTTAAATAAGATCTGGGGCATGAACTGCTAGGAGTTCAGTTTCTGTCACCCACTGTCCCATTTGAATCTAGCAGGGGCTATAATATGGTAAAGCAGAATTCAATGGCAACAGCTCTTTGCTAAAGGGAGGATTGCATTTGACTGGAGGAAAAACAATGGAATTCCTTCAGTCCTGTTGGACAGGTGTCGGCTAGAATGGAAGAAGGCCATCATATTTGTATGACCAAACTCCAGTCTCAAGAGAAATGTATTAGCACCAGCTGTGGCCTCCAGGGGCATAACAGCTGGAAAAGGTTTCATCAAGTAGTGCTTGAAACCATGGAGAAGTGAGGACTTTTGGAATCTTTTGGACCAATTCAGTTTCTTTCCTCTAGGCTCATTGTGTCTAAGTCCCACTGAGCTTGTTTACAGAGGTTTTTTGCCAAATTGAGGAAAAATTCATTGCCAAAAAAATTAGTAAAAAGGAAGGTTATGCTGACTATCTATTAAGTTCATGCAGCAGGAATAGGAAGCATTCAATGAAGAAAATTTAATAAAACAAATGTACTGATAGGATTACTGCATCTAACGTGTTCTACAGGATTCTACTTTTAAAATTAGAAAACATATCTTTGCTCAATGCATTTGTAGGGCAGTAAGCCAACTCATGCTATTTTAACATTTTTTTGCTTCATAAAGAATTTCATTTAAACTATGGACCCTGTGATAGGTAATTATACGCAGGAAGCAAAACACATATGAATTTTATATTTATGGTTTCCACTGAGGTCACCATTTAAGTTCCAGAAAAACTGCCTTTAGAAATACCAGTTAGTGTGTCATTTTTATTTTAATTGCATTTCCTCCCCTCTGGTATAACATGATCAGCTAAAATCAGAACATATGTTTTAAGTAATATGTTCTGAAGCCAACAATAAAATCTTAGCATCATATCATCAGCCTCCTAGAGACGCTATCTTACAAAGGTGTAGTTGGACATCCTTTAGATCAAGAAGAAGAATTCTCACATGAAATTTGAGCCATTGTTCTTAATAACATGACACATCGCTGTACAAATCAAAACACGGTGCTACAGTTTTGAAAAGCAAACAATATTTGGTGTCATCTATGCAAAGTTTGTAATGACAATAGTTAATTATTGTTCTTATCTCTAGTCTCTAGAGTCTACTGCCAAATGGAAAACTGCACCATGGATTTCCAATCACTAAAGCAAGGGCAACGTTGGGTATTACATAGAAGAGGGGGACGAGGAAGCATATATTTCCAGCACTTTCTGTTTTCCTGTTTCCTATGCAAGGCCTGGAGCAGGATATCTCACATCTCTTCCACTGTGACATGTATGAGCTTTGTGCACATCTGGAACTTATGTATCTCCCCGCTGGAAAGATGTGTGAGTTCCTCCTTTGGAAGATGCTCAGGAAGTTGGTGGGGAGGAGTAGAAATGAGAATTACTGATGCCTCCCTTCCTTTCATTTCTGTGAGACATCTGAAGCTACTAGGGAATAAATGTACCAATTGCTTCAATCATTTTGATGAATGAAATTATAGTCATTGTTAACTTGACATGATTGAGTCAGTTTGTTTTTTTCTCCCAGATATAGTAAATTTTGTCACCCTTCTTATTCAACTTATACACAGAGCACATGATGCACAATGCAGAGTTGGACGAATCACAAGTTGGGGTCAAAATTTCTGGGAGAAACATCAACAACTTGAGATACACAGATGATACTACACTAATGGCAGAAAGTGAGGAAGACCTAAAGAAGCTTCTGCATAGGTTGAAAGACAAGAGTGCAAAAGCTGGCTTGAGACTCAACATCAAGAAAACCAAGATAATGGCAACAGGCCCTATCAGTTCCTGGAGAATAGATGGGGAAGAAGTAGAAACAGTGACAGATTTTACTTTCTTAGGATCCACGATCACTGCAGATGGTTATTGCAGCCATGAAATAAAAAGGTGACTGATGCTTGGGAGACAAGCTATGAGAAACTTGGGGAACATAGTTAAGAGTAGAAACATCACCTTGCAAACAAAAATTCGCATAGTCAAGCAATGGTATTCCCAGTGGTAATGTACAGTTGTGAGAGCTGGACCATTAGTAAAGCTGAGCGCAGAAGAATAGATGCTGTTGAAATGTGGTATTGGAGAAGAGTTTAGAGAGTACCCTGGACAGTGAAGAAAACAAATAGGTCAGTCCTAAAAGAAATCAACCCTGAATGCTCCTTCAAAGGTCAAAAAGTAAAGATGAAGCTAAAGTACTTTGGACATTGAATGAGAAGAGAAGATTCAATTGAGTAAGCCTTGATGCTGGGAAAGGTGGAGGGCAAAAGAAGAAGGGGGCGGCCAAAAATGAGATGGCTAGATAGTATTGTAGACACAATGAGCACAGAACTGGGTGGGTTGAGGAAGATGGTGGAGGACAGAGGTGCCTGTTGAGCAATGGTCCATAGGGTCGCAAAGGTTCGGAATCGACTGTGCGACTAAACAACAACAACAAAGAGTAAATATACTACCTCTCAACATAGTCATATCATTCACCAGTGGTAATTAATGGTAGATCTCTTGTCTAGTAATTTGTTGGGTTTTGTTTTAGAACAAGAAATGGAAAACTCACTATTAGAAGTATTTCCTCTCAATTTCCATGTTGCTACCATTCACAAAGAGACATCAAGCAGGAGAAAACCCCAGAATCTGACTCCTTTTTCATCACTTAACTATTTTTCACCAAGACACAAAGCAAGTGCAAGTAATGTTTTTGAGAAATGTAGTAGTCTGAAGCTTTAAATAAGAAAACTTCTTCTTAAAGAACCATATAAAGATCGCCAGAAGCAAGCCAAAATATTTCTTGATTCATAAGTCAGAATGATTCCAGAACCGGGATCACCACCATCCTCTATAAACTAGTTTAAAACCATATATGCCTTGAGATGAAATTATCGCTTCGAGGGTTACTTGAAAATGAGGGAAAGGATAACAGATGGGTAATGAGAAACGATGATTTCATATGGAATCATTCTGAGTTCTATAACAGAAAGTAAACAAAACAAAAATATTGTGGCACTTTAAAGACTAACTACTGTATTTTAATGTTAGCTTTCAGATCAAGTGTACTTGATGTACAAAAGCTAACATTAAAATACTGTACAGCAGTTAGTCTTTAAAGTGCCACAAAGTTGTTTTTTGTTTACTCTGTTATTCTTGAAACACAGACTAATACGACTACTATTTTAAAAAAGTCCAAATTGTGAATCATGATGTATTTTGCAAAATTACTGTTTAAACTTTTCACGTTCTGTACTCTTAGACCTAGATCAGGGATTCTCAATGTTTTTCAGCTGCAGGCCATCCCACACCCCCTCAGACAGCTGAGCAGGCAAGGCTGGTGGTTCACCCCTGGCTGTAAACGCTGCCGTAAAATGCATCCGTGGCTGTTGTAAATATGTTTATGACAGTCGTAAATGAGTTTGTGGCTGATTCCAGTGGCTTCAGGGGCACCTAGAGTGAGATAGGGGACTGGATTATTTGGGCCGTAAATTGAGAACTCCTGTTTTACACTGTGTAATAACTTTCCATGATATTTTTTTTAATAGAAAAGGGGTTTTGAGAAATAGATGAGAAAGTGATTTCACAGCAAACTGTAAAACTATCAATAGAGGTGGGACCACTCTCAGACCTGTTCAATTAAATAATTAACAGCATTAGTTCACACTGATTCAGGTCAAGCATCTTGTTCCTCTGCATTAAAATTAGGGTGATTTGCTTTTGTATGTTCCCATGACCTGAAAATCACACTTTAGCTGCCAATATAAAATATGCAGCAACTATCCATATTAGTCAGAAATTGAAAGATGCAGGGGATGAACAATGCTAGCCTGCAAGAGGATCAACAATGAACTAAATAACAAAAGTACAAGCCTCCTATCTCTTTTTAAACATTTCCAATCCAATTCAGACAACTTCTGAAAGATTTATGATTAAATCAGAAAAAGATTCTACTCCCACCATATGTAAAAATGATTTTAAAATCCAGTTTACTAAATCCAGAATTCTATAAAACCTAATACCAGAAATTTGTAGAACCCTTGAAATCACACTCAAAGCAAACCCATAGGAAAAATGAAATTTTACATATCTCAAAGCAAACCAATAGGAAAAATGATTTTTTTTTTTTGCTTGACTCTAAGCAAACCAATAAGAAAATGATAGTTATGTAAATCAAACAAACCCCATAGGAAAAATGATTTTTTATGTAACTCAAAACAAATCCATAGGAAAAAAGAATTTTTTTATGTAACTCAAAGCAAACCCATTGGAAATTGTGTTATGTAAATCGAGACATTTATGTAAACCGGGACATGGTTTTACAGCAAAAATCATTATGTAAGTAAAATTTTATGTAACTCGAGGCATATGTAAATCAGGGTTTTACTGTACTGTATATTTAAAACCACTCCTTATCCCATAACAGCCTGGCTTTCAGTCTGGCAAGAATTGTTCAGCAGAGATCCTATATTTAATGTAACGTTTTGGGGACGGGTTTGAAAAAGGGCGTTTGTTGACGTCTTGGCCATCTTTGACACAGTTTATCATCAACTACTACTGCAGAAATTCTATAAATCGAATAAAGGAACTAGTGATTCGGTGTTTCTTGAATTTGTGGGGCCTGGCATGGACTTTTTAACATTGGAACAGCACCACAAATTCAAGAAACATTTGATCACTAGATAATATTTTAATTAACTTTGATTTGACTACAATTGGCATGCCTAGTGTGTAAACCAAATTGAAACCACTGCTCCCTGATGGAAAGCACATGGAATTTTGTATTCCCTTTGTCTGGTCACAGAAGGAAGCTAGTGCTTCAGAAAGGACCATGTGGAGTAGGAGCAAACACCCAGCTTCCTGTGGGGCTGGTATGATAACACCAAGAAGCCTTTTGCTATTTTTCAACAGGCATTTCTAAGAGGGGTACCTGGCAGAATATTGTGCCATGAACTTTCATGAATAATTTTATGCCTGCCTGATGAAGAGATTTTGGATCTCAAAAACTTGTGCAACATTATAATTTTTGAGTGATCCAATAAAGGTATCACCTTCCTCCTGCATGTTTTCATTTTTTATAATAAAGAATATGATGTTATTAATGTTTGCTCAGAAGTAATGTTTGCTCAGAGGTGGCAGCCTTTAAGACATTTGCTGCCCTTTCCCTGGATATTCCCTCAGTGGGAGGGCTGCAATTGGGGCTTGTGATTTGGTGGGGGAAGAGCAGCAAATGTCTTAAAGGTTGCCACCTCCTGCTTTCTGGCCTCTTTCAAAAGTGCAAACAACCTGCCCATCTATTTTATGATTCAGTGTGAGACTAGCTGGTTCAGAAGCATAGAGTGGGAGGGGCAGGGGGGGCAGATGGCCCAAGGCAGCACTTTTCAGGGGGCAGAAAAATGTCCCCACCGCTTTGGCCTCCCTCTGCCTGGGCTTAGGGAGCAGGACTTCCCAGGCAGAAGGTGGCCCTTTTGCTGCGCCATTGGCCAGGCCGCCCTCTTTACCTCCTCCCGGCCGTGGTTGCCCTTGCTCTGCCTCCTCCGCTGCCTCCCTCTGATGGGCGCCCCGCATGCGCGCACTGATCACCTCAACCCGCCCGCCTGCCCGCCCACCCAGCCCATCAGGGGCTCTTCCTGCCCTCCCGGGACTTGCATAGAGTTGGGGAAGTGGGGGGAAGGCGAGGCTAGCCGTCTGCCTGCCTGCCCGCTTCCCCCATCCCGCCCCCTTGGCTTCCCTCCCTCTCGTCCCTCCGGCCTGTCACTTTGACTCCGGAGTCGCTCCGGATTCATCTGCTGGCCTTGGTGAGACCCCAAAACGCCTTCCTTCTCAGTCGCCGCCCAGGGGAACAGCGGGCAGGCGGGGCTCTATGAGAGGTCCAGCCCCGGGGGCATTGGAAAAGGCATCGAAGGGTTAACTGGGTGGGGGCAGCAGCGGCGAACCTAGATGGAGGTGCGGCGAGTTTGGTCTTCGCCCTGAGCGGCAGAAGCCCGCATGACGCCACTGAGTGGTTGCTTTGGGGCTGGATAGAAATTTTGCTCCTGCTCCTTATTTGCCTTTGGGGCAGGTGATTTTGCCTTTGGGGCAGGTGATTTTTGCCTATCCTACACTGTTTCTTCCATTAGGGCTGTATGGACTAAGGTTGGGAGTCATCACAAACAGGTCGCAACTGACGAGTAGTGAGAGAGGGTTGTAGTATCAGTGAGGTCACAGGATACTTCAGAGCTGGGCCCAGGATCCCCAACATATGGGATATTAGGATCCTGAGATTCAGTCCCAGGATGGGGGATGTACTGGTGGCCACCTGAAGGTGCTGCCCACCTAAGGTTCTGAGCCTTGGGTGGTGGTGATTGGGCAAGTTTAACCCGAATTGGCTGGTTGGGACCAGGCTGTCCTTGAACAGCACATTCTCGCAAGGCTTGGGACTCACCCAAAGAGGGAGCGGAAGAGGAGGTACTACATTGCAGGAAAGGGTGGGTAGAAGTTAACAGTTAATAAAGTTGTGGCCCTTATTCAACTCTCAATCTGGTGTCTGTGTCTTTGTTCTGGGACTGTGGGAACAAATGAGAAAGAATACAGGGAAACAGGGCCGTAGCCAGGGGGCGGCCAGGGCAGGCGTCGCCCACCCTGTTAGCAGTTTGCCCACCCTCAAACATCTGGCTGCTTATGTATATGACATATATATATGACATTGCTGCCCATCCTGGGGGGGAAATCACCCACCCACATCTAGAATCCTGGCTACGGCCCTGCAGGAAAGGAGATATGCAGTGGTTGTACTTCTTTGTCTCAAGCAATTTCTATTCTCTCTCAGGAAGCTGGTGGTATTTTACGTGGGATCCATTGTTGGTTATATTTAGGAGACATGTCTAGCCAAAAAGGGAGAAGGGTGGATAAATGGTGTAAATTCAGAAGAAAACAATGCAAACTAATGTATGAAAACATGTGTTTCATGAAACAAACTTGTGTTTATGAAGTATTAAACAGAAAACTTGTCATTGGTAGGAGTACTGCCAACACTCTACTCACATTGTACCAAATGATGCAGCACATGTTTCTCAATTTTCCTATTATCATCTAGTTTACGAAGAATGTGCAAATGAAGACAGAGGATGTAAAATTTATAAAGCTGAAGCTTCTCATTCCTCTGGAATCCATCAGATAAATTTACAGTCAGATTAGGATCACATTTTTGTACCTTTGGCTCACGTTCTTTACAGTTCGTATGCATTTATCAGTTTCCCATTGAAGAAGTCTCTGGTGTATTTTTAATCTCGTTTCAGTGCATATTCTTTCAATTTTCAGTTGATATGAAAGATAGATACTTAAATGTGATTTGCAGTTGAATTTAAAGAAGCTGTGTTTTCTTTAAGCAAGCTAAACTAAATGTAAATAAACCATTTGATTGAAAATAAGGAGCAGAAACATGTCAGTGAAGGTAACCTATACTGATAGCATAAAAACTGAAAGGCAAAACATTTTTAAAACAATTGTCCCTAAAAGCAAATACTATAATCTTTTCTAACTGTGACACTATTTGGTTACTTGGTAGAGATGGCTTGCTACGCTGTACATAAATGTTGCCGTGTGTTCTGAAATGAGAAGGAAGAAAGAGAAATTAATATGATAATGTCAGAAGATAAAATCAGGAAAAGTTATAATTTAATGCAGGATCGGGCTTGTGAAATCATATCCACATAACATTCTTCCTGCTGTTTCAAAGGCAACATACATACTACTAAATGATTCAAGGTGGAATCTGAGCAAACTGAGGCTACTCTCTGTGAAGCAAGTACCCTCAACCCATCTCAGATTTTTATAGACATATATTTATCATGTATTTTGTTTGTTCATCTAGTCCAGTAGTGCTATTTGAGTAAAGTAAACATGCTTGTTTCTAACAGTACATCCAAATATATATTAAACAGAATGTGACTTAGAATTCTAAATTTGTACTAGAGCACGTGTTCCACATCAGAAATTGATTTCCAACCTTAGAGTGTTGATTTCCAACCTTAGATAATTGATTTCCAACCTTAGGTCGTTAGATGTTCTTGGACTAAAACTCCCACAAGTCTTCACCATTGGCTGTGCTGGCCAAGATGTATGGAAGTTGTAGTCTAAGAACCTCTGGGAACCCAAGATTGGGAACCAGTGTCCTAGATGCAATTTCTGGCATCTCCAGTTAAAAGACTGGATGAAAGACCATCATCTAAGCCCATAGAGAAACACTGTTACTGAACTATATCTGTTTCCAGTGTTCTTGGAAATGTTGTAAAAATAGTTATGAAGTTAAGAAGCAAAGCTGATCTTGGGTGATCAGCTTGGGTGTTGAGCTAAATTAAACTATATATAAATTATATATTAAGACGATGTTTATAGCTGAGTCCATATGAATGGCTACTGGATCAGATGTGCCTGAATTCTGTGGACATGACTGTGCCTATTGTCATTCAGTCTGATCCCTATCTTGTTTGCATGACTTACAAAAAGCAGAGAGGAAACACTGCCTATATGCAATCTTGCACATTTGCGGATAACCCACAGTAAGTTTTTTACTGCAGGTTGTTCCAAATACATATTCTGTTTTAATGTAGTCAAAATGAAGCTGCTATCTGCCCTTCTGGCCCTCAGATGAGAACACTGGCTGCTCAGTGTTTGGGGAGCCAGAAAATTTCCCAAAACTGGCCAGCTGGCAATGTCGTTCTGTTCCCAGCTAGATTTCCAATTAAAGGACTGGACAATCACCTCAGAATGCAACCAGTGTCTTATTAATTAGTGGCAATTTGCCATTGCAACTTATACCATTTTGGTTGCACATGTGAGAACTGGCAATCTGTGTCTGGTCAGAGGTGCAAAATGTTACCTTTTAGACTACATTTCTGAGAATCAGTTGTGCGGGCTGTGAGATTCTGAAAGCTATAGTCATCGCCTGCTTCCAAAGCAACTGCTCCCATTTCTGTTCCTTCTACTGTGTAAAGACTACATAGTTTCTTAGAGTGAGCACCTCCCATTGAAAGGAACGCTTCTGTCTTGAAACTGCTTATATGCATACACATCATGAGAACAGAACCTAGGAATCAAGTAGGGAAAATATGAGTAATCTACCTTCCTACCTACCTCAATTTGTGCCTGGGAGGTTTTATAGTGCTGAAACCGGCTATGCTTGTGTCTGTTGGTTGCACACAGCAGTGAGTGTGAAGATGTGGAGCAGATTTTGAAAGCAACTTTTGAAGAGCCATTCTTGAATTTTGGGGAGAGCAGTTTTGGATTTTGGAGCATTACTGAAGCAGTGCAAAGGTAGGGATATGTGATTCAATGTTTGTGGGAGTTTTTTTTGGGGGGGAGGGGGTTTGAGGTTTTTTTAAAATGGAGTATGGTAGCCATTTTCGGTTTGTTCTGGGAACGTTTTTAGTTTGAAATTTTTAGTTTGGTGGCATTTGTATACCTAGCATTTTTGCATGGCTTTTAATGACCATTCTAGGGTTGTTGTTTTTTTTTAATTTTTTAGATTGGGACATTTGTGCTATCTAGCATTTTTGCATGGCTTTTAATGACAATTCTGCTTTGTGTGTGTGTGTGGTGGTGGTGTCCATGTCAGTATACATACTGTGCATGCCTTTTATTGTGTGTTCTGCATTGTGGGTTGGTTTTTCATCTCAGTGCATATAGACAGATTTTTGGACTTTTTCTGAGATCTGGAATGCATTATTTGGTTTTCAATGCATTCCTGTGAGAAAACGCATTTCACTTTTAAAAATTTTTTGCTTACAGAAATGTCCCGGGGAACACATTAATTGTGTTAAGCAAGGGTTTACTGTATTCCGTTACTGATTTATTGTACTGAGGACAAATCAGCACAGCCCCATGGAAACACAGGGTACTACACTAGTTCCCACTCCCTTGGAATTCAGCTCTAAACAACTCTTTAATGTATGATGTTTTATCTTTTAATATTTCATTAAGTACGGTTTAAAAAGACAAATCAACTGTGATGATTCCTGTCAGAGAAAAGACTTTGTACTCGGCTGCAGTCACTGACAAGTCTGTACATACAGGAAGGCTGCTGCCTTTGATATACTGAATTTGTACATCAGCAGCCACATTAATGTGTATTTCACATCACCTCTTATGCTCAAAAGCAGTGCCATGCCACTGGATGCTCTCTTCCACAATAACCAAAAAAAGCTGTCCCCATAATCTGCAACATTACACTTCTCATTCCAATCAGAACCATTCCTGAGAGCAATCAAATTGGACAAAGGAAGTCAAAATACCATTTAGCTCTTCTATCCTCTACTCCTCAATCCCACACCTAAGATTCACATGCCCAGTCCCTTGAAATATTTTTCCTGCCAACTCAGTACTTAACAGGATAAAATGGTAAAATGTTTTGGACTCATTTCAGTTCTGCATTGCTGGTTCTGGGATCTAAAGATATGGGAATCCTTAATAGATCAACAAATCCTATATGTGTCATCTCCCACAACACAGTGGGAACTCTTAAAAGAGTACTGGAAAACTCATGAGGCACAGCTTACTTTAAGCAACAATGTAGTGATCAGAACCAGGAAAACACCTGGACCAAGAGTTTGAACTGTTCGTTGTTTTAACTTAAAATCATTATTGATGAGGAACTGGGACTTCACGATGGTGGCCCCATCATTATGGAATGTACTTCCATTAGATGTGCACAAACACCCTCTCCAGATTTTTTTGGAAATTGGTTAAGGTCGAATTCTACAGAGAGGTAAACAAGCAAACAAACAAACAGGTCCATTTATGGTGCTGCCCTTGATGCAGCAAGTCCTGCTTATTATTTTACTAATAAGCCTGAGCATTTCTTGAAAATGAAAAAAGAAATAATTCCAGTGGGCTTGATTTGGAAGAGGTGCTGGCTGTAAATATTAAAGACTTGGCAGAATTAAAAGCTACAAAACAATATCATTGAATTCAATAGAGAACATTTTGATATATAATTTATATAAGTAAATTATTCAGTATATATGCAAATTAGCCCATTATGAAGAGCTCCTGTGTTGTGAATGTCACTTCAACCCATGTGCTCATCACCCTCTAATAAAATAAGTATTGAAATAAAATATGTTTTAAAATTCAGATTTATATATCTAGATAGCATCAAGCTGTAACAAGTACACTAGAGCACCAAGTTTCCTTTTCTTTTTGTCAGAGTTGCAGGGGTGGAGGTAAACTTTCAGAAAACATAATAAGTAGGGCTTTGTTTCCTGAGAATTCTGGCTTGAATTTTCAATATTGCATACAATATCCAGTTACAGCCTCTGCCAAACAGCATTCCTCTATCACCTCTCTTCATTCCGGTGGGAGTTCCACATGAACAGTGGATGGAGCATAATGCCAGACAATTGCTTATTACAACAGATGCTCTCTCTCTCTCTCTCTCTCTCTATCTCTCTCTCTCTCAATTTTGTCTCTCTGTATATATGCATGTATATATAGAGATAGGCTTAAAAGAAAATGTCTTTTTACTGAAAGAGAGAAGAGATAAGCCCATTTTCCTAATGAAAAAGTAAAACACTACAAGAATCAGACATAAATCTAGCCTTGGGTACAGGTACTTCGTATTCCACATGATTGAGCATGCCGGTCTTGTGGTTCCTCCCACTGGAAGCGGAAGTAAAACACACATGTGTGTGCACATAATGCACCTGTACAAGTGCATAACGCTGCCATAAATGACCCACAGCTATCGTAACTGTTTATGTTAGTTGTGCATCATTTATGGCATTATTAGCACATGCATGGGCATGTTATGCGCATGCACATGCACATTTTACCTCTGTTTCTAGGAGCAGCATGGGCCAGAATGGCACTGTGGGCTGAATCCGGCCCTCAGGCCATAGTTTGGGTATCCCTGGGCTAGCGCTTTCTATCCCTAGTGAAATATAATTTTGTAAAGGGAATATGCAATATAATTATCCTCAATTCCAAACCAAAAACAGTATACTGTATAATAATTTTCTTTCTTTCTTTCCTTCTTTCTTTCCTTCTTTCCTTCCTTCTTTCCTTCTTTCCTTCTTCCTTCCTTCCTTCCTTTCTCAGAAATTTCAAGTTAGCTGGGAAGATATGATTTTGGAACAGTGTCTTCCCCCATAATACTTGGGAATCACTTTTGGATCGAACCTGACCTACAAAAACACTAAACACCAAATAGAAAATTAAATCCCATAAATAAAATGCCAGGAAGCTGGCTTGTTCAGGCTGGGGTATATATTCACAAGTAGTAAGAACAGCTTTGACTTTGTGCTACTTCACAGCAGAAAATGCTAGTGCGATGTGGTATAAATCAGCACGTGCCCAACATGCCTAATACCCCTGAAAAAAATCTAATATTTGGCTGGTATTTCTCTCTACAAGTGCACTGAGATGTGTACAAATAATCCTAACAAATAATGAATGAAATAAGGGAATGCAGCACTAAACCCATCCACTTCATGGATACCAATCCCTTGATGACAGCTCAAATCAAGGAAAAGTTTTCTTCACACCTCTTACATTTTAAACATTAAACCATAGGCTAAACCTATGGAAAGCAAAAACAACACACCTTACCAAAGTGATGAATGTTGAATAATAAACTTAATAGACTTTGAAGCAAAATGGGAAGAGCAAGGAATAATTAAGTATTCAAGCAAAATCGAATACAAGACTAATTTTTTTGTGAATGTGGAGAAATTTATTTTATTTTATTTATTTTTTGGATTTCTATACCGCCCTACTTGGTGTGACCAACTCAGGGCGGTGTACAACATAATTAATATACAGTTGATCAATAGAGTCCAACAATAAAGGCAGAAACATACAATATATAAAAAATGTAACAGTATAATAGCAAGATAATATTCCAATCAGCATTACAAATATGATTCAGTGTCATAAATACAAATATCAAGTCACAAATACAAATACAAATATCATCAACTTTCACAAGTATAACGTACGCCCGCCAATAGCTGTTCCTAATCAGCTGTCGGGGAATAGCTGTTCCTAATCAGCTCTCCTCACCCCCGCCGCCAGTCTTTTATCGGCCTCCGGGCCGAGATGGAAAGAGGTCCCGGAGGGAGGGCGGGGGGGGGGAACGCCTCACCGGCCACAGCTGCGGCAGCTTGTTCCATCCCCGGGCGAGGTGGAAAGACCCGGGGAGAAGCGGGAGCGTCCTCTCGTCGCCCCCCCCGCCAGTCTTTTATCGGCCTCCGGGCCGAGGTGGAAAGAGGTCCCGGAGGGGGGGAACGCCTCACCGGCCACAGCTGCAGCAGCTTGTTCCATCCCCGGGCGAGGTGGAAAGACCCGGGGAGAAGCGGGAGCGTCCTCTCGTCGCCCCCCCCCGGCCAGTCTTTTATCGGCCTCCGGGCCGAGGTGGAAAGAGGTCCCGGAGGGGGGGGGAACGCCTCACCGGCCACAGCTGCAGCAGCTTGTTCCATCCCCGGGCGAGGTGGAAAGACCCGGGGAGAAGCGGGAGCGTCCTCTCGTCGCCCCCCCGTGCCAGTCTTTTATCGGCCTCCGGGCCGAGGTGGAAAGAGGTCCCGGAGGGGGGGAACGCCTCACCAGCCACAGCTGTGGCAGCTTGTTCCATCCCCGGGCGAGGTGGAAAGACCCGGGGAGAAGCGGGAGCGTCCTCTCGTCGCCCCCCGTGCCAGTCTTTTTCCTAATGAAAAATTCAATTTACATGCATGCAACTTAAGCCCTACTATACGTACAAAGCAAGAACTAGTAAATGGCCAAGATACCATTAATTAAGTAATCTACTTCTGGTCAAAAATAGTAGAATTATTTTAACACATGAACTTGTTTTTAATTTTACCTATATTCCATATCCAACCATAATTTTAAATTGTGCAACACTTTGATATGAAGAAAGAAAAGTGAAATAGTGTTAATCCTAACAAAGGGACTAATATGTATAGTTATTCATTAGAAAATAATCAAGACAGATAGTAGAGTCACATACAATATAAAGAAGCAGACTTGGGGAAAAGTTTTTAATGAAATTAATTGAATATTATCTACAAAATATGTCCCAGAATCACACTACTAACGGATCTAGGAAGCATTAATATACCGAAAAATAAGAGGGAAATGATCATAACAATGATGACAGCTATAGGTTACTTATTTTGAAAAATGGAAAATACATTGTGAAATAGAGCTGGATGGATAGGTATAGGGAACTTTGGAATATTGCAGTGAATGATAGATTAATTTGTGAATTAAAGTTTAAGAAAGGACTAACAAAGAGAAATGCTTTTAAAGAGATTTGGGGAGAATTTATAGAATATGTACTAATCAAAGTAAAAGGGACAAAACCAAGATAAGAATATACAACTTTCTGGGAAATGTGTATGAACATATAGAACATTGTCAATAGAAGTAAAATTGGAAGCACAAGTCCCATGGGGGGTGGGGAGCACAGAGTGAATTGTTTTGATGTAAAATTGTATGATTTGTTTTTGTATGTGATAATGATGTTTTTATGTGTTGTAGCTGCTGAAAGAGACTAACATGGCTACCTCTCTGAAAGTAGTCTTCCCCTAAAGAGATGTTAGAACTCTTTGGGATGTTAAAACTCTAAGAGTGGTAAATATATCTTCTATAGTTTCATAGTATATGAGATCCAAAGAACAGATAGTTTCCTATCAAATTCTAGCAAACACTTTTTTGCATTACATATAGTCCAGTAGTCTATTTGGGCTTTCCTGCACAGTTTGATTTTTGCAGACCTATAACAACAGTAACAATATGTGGGCGCTTCCCCACCGCCCATGTGAGTGCCAAACTAAATCCTTTTGCTGCCTGGTGCAGAACACCAACTGTCACTCCTTGTTCCCCATGTTAGGGCTAAGACTTTTGCTACACATAAAAATACATATATTACCCTGGACGCCTTGGACTCTTTATTCAGCAAGGAGTAAGTGCATTGGTAGATGTCTCTGTGATGACATTACACACATGCAAATAGGCTTGAGAAATCAAGTCCATCTGCATGTGTTTTTTTATTGCCATTTGAATATCACGTCACCTGCTGGCTAGGTGGACCATGACGTGTGCCCTCTGCTTTCACCTTGCCCAAGGGATCTGACGGAGTTCATATTGGTGAGTTTTAGTCCTGGCCTAACATCTTTGACAAGAAATAGGCAACACTGCCTAGTTAGACCACTCAAGCCCCCATGCCTGAACAAGATTCTCACCTAGTGGGGGACATATATTACATATGAATATTTGGAGACACTCTTCATGCATATTGGATTCTGCTGCCTCATCTTTTTAAACAAAGACTGATTCAAAAATCAGACAAAATATACATATGACTCAATGTGCCTGAATACAAGACAGACTGTATTCTGTCTCAGTCTGTCTTGTTATTCAAGCACACTAAGTCACATGTGCATTTTGTCTGATTTTTAAAATCATTGCCACCATCTGAGTGGTGTGTGTGCGAACATGGATTGTACATGCTTGTGTTATAAATTTATTCAACAGTCTGGACCCAGAGATTACTGCAGGGAGGGAATCCCATTGATTGCTGGACAGATAATACAGACAGATAATACAGTCATTGCTGGAGTATTTAAATTATTTTTGGTATGAAAAACCAACCTACTGTTCCTGAAACATTCTCACTCAGCTCTGTGAAAAAGATCCTTCTGGCTCCTCAAGATCAATGCATCCTTTCAGCTGGAAGTCTGACAATGTCTTCTCCCCCCACCCCCCCCATTTACCAGGGATTGTAAACTAAGATTGGCAATAGCACCAGTTGCAAACAAGTGGTTTGCATTTGTTTGGTTATGAACTGGCCACACACACACACACAAATTTTTGTTCCCTTAACAGAAGGATTTTCCACTTTTGTTTTTGTATTACGGGGTGAACAGTTAAGCAGGAACAAGGATATTGGTGACTATATAGAGATTTTGTAAAATGTGTCATGAAAACTGAGGGGGGAAATGTGATATTCCTGAATAAATATTTCTCATATTTCATCAGACTAAAGGTCTTCAAAAAAGAATGCAGACTGTGATAGTGGACTAGTAAATTCAGAGTTTTCATTCACAAATTAAATAAAAGAATGCAGTCTTCTTCAAATGTGTGTCTACTTCAGGCACCACAGCAGCTCATGATTTATATGTTAACTTTTCCACTAAAGGAGCTGATAATTTCCATGACATATAGCATCTAAACTTTATTGCCATTCTCTTCTGTGGAGTAACTGCTGAAGATCTAAAGCCACTCTTAAAAGGACAGACTGTTCAGTAAGCTGGAGGGATTGAGGGTTTGATTCTGTATTCTTCAGACTCTGTACAGCCTTGGGCAAACTGCAGAGTCCCAAAGTGCCTTCAGAAGAAGGGAATGGTAAGCCACTTCTGAATACTGTCTACTCTGAAAACCCTGGAAAATGTCACTGTAGTCTGAATCAACTTGATGGCACATAGTTACCTTGATTATAATAATACAAAGACTCAGAAGTTGGCAATCTTGGTTACATAGGTAACAAGCAGTAGCTTTTCTTCAGGTATAATAACCTCAAACTTTGCTGGTGAGTGGAAACCAATCTAAAGCATTCTCTTAATATGCAATCAGAAAATATTACAATATGGTATACCACAGTGGTGGCAAACCTATGGAAAGTGTGCCAGAGGGGGCAGAGCCCTCTCTGTTGGCATGTACACTGTTGCTCCAGCACAGAGTTCACCCCACCCGTCTGCTCAGCAGCCCAATGGGAGTGCTTCCTCCCTCCCCCAGCACAGATCTCAGGCCCCCCTCCCCCGGTTGCATGGACAGCAGCCTGTTGAATTTGGGCATTCAGTCTCTGAAAGGTTCACCATCACTGGTATACCACCTTGTCTTCCCACACGATACATGCTGTCATTTATCAGCAATACCTGCATTCTGCACAGACAACACTACAAACAAATTAGCCTTGATGCAAGATAATAAATTGACATGAACCTAATACCACCAATGTTAATTTTAAAAAGCAGACAAGGGACATTTCACACACACACACACCCGAACAATCTGTTACTGACCTTAAAGTGACCATTCTTGAATAAGGGAACCTCAATGTGAAATTCCTCCATGACCATTTATTAGGAAAGTTCAACTCTATCTTCTGTAGCCTGAATGAAAACTAAGGATTTTTAAATCACATTTTGTTATTCATCAGCTCACCCATGTAAGATTACCATGATTACTTTTACTATAATTTGCACAGCTACCCCTCTCCAATTCTGTTCCTTCTGATCTCAGGGATTTTTGTATGTGCAATGCAGGTCTCTAGTGCTCAGAAATTTGCTTCATTATGAATCTTTTAAGACATTGCTCTTGCTAATTACTCCCACCCCTCTCCTTCCCCTAGTGAACCCTAGTATTGTTATCCCCTAGAAAGTGTCTCTTGGTAGAATATGGTATCTTTTTTAAAAAAATATGAATAAATAGATAAATCTGCAGGATTCCAAAAATGGCAACAACAACAAAAAATTGGGCATAAGAAAGATTTCTTATGTAGATAGCCATCATTTGGAGGACAGGTATTTAATCAGAGTAGAATCCCAGTAGTGTAAACAGGGATGAAGGAGAACATGATTTTCCTTGGAGACAGAATCTGAGAGCTGGAGCAGATAAGCAAACAGTTTGCATAAATTGCATCACACTGATGCTTTGGAGAGGAAGCTTCTGCTAATGCTAAGTCTCCCTTGGTAGCATATTGAGAAGGAAATAAATCTTTACAAGAGGACATAAGTACTGAAAGAATATGGGCTAAAACTTTACCAGTGATCAAATGCTATCACTGAATCACTAGCAGAAAGATTTGCCCTTTGTCATACGCCTAAGGCACTGTTCCAAATGAACAGGAGCGGAAAGAGAAATTCTGTAGAGACTGCAAATTGTGTTCTTTTTATAATAATGTACCTTTCCTTTTTTTTTTTTTTACTGCAGAATATCCAAATAGTATACATGAGAGAAAAAGGAAGATGAGTGTCCAGGAAGCATCTTGGAGTAACCTGTCAAAGGCATGGCTGGCTGGCAGGAATTACAAAGATTGTATTTTTTTTTAAGACCACAACTCCTCACCACTACCACCAGCTGGCAGTTCTGAAAGCTTTAGGGCAGGAATGCCCAAACTTTTCAAGCTGCGGGCCAGTCACATGGTTCAGTGGGCCGGTCATGTGGTTCCTCCCACTGGAAGCGGAAGTAAAACATGCCTAGCGATCTGTTTTGCAACAGGATGAGATAGATTTTAAGCTGCCATTTTCTCTGCTTAAACAAAGGGTGTCCAAACTACAGCCTGTGGGCCAGATCCAGCCCCTGACACCAATTCACCCGGTCCACACCACCCTCCTTACTTCCGGAAGTGGAAGTAAAATGCTCCCGTGTAGGCATGTTTTACTGTAATTTGGACACCCCTGCTTTAGGGCCTGTCTGTCTGATGGATTCTTGGAGTTATGGTCCAGAAAAATAATATTGCCAAGTTCTTTTTGGAACTCATTCACGTGCATGTAACTGTTTTGTTTTCAAAGTATTCTTGGGTTACTTGCTCTACTCAATTGGGTTGACAAGATAAATCTTTTGTAATGTAATCAATTTACCAAAATGAGCCAATCGGCCCATTAGAATCCTATTGAGTCCAAGCTCTGGAAATACCTCATTTGAAGGCATGGAAACCCAGCACAGTATCACTGAAGTCTTATAAGAAACCACTACAGTTTTAGTGCCTCATCTGCCCTATCTGTTCCCCTTTATGACCAGCGCCCTATGTAGATGTCCAATTGCTCCTCTTCATTCCTTAAACCTCAGGAGCAAATGTGACCCAGTGGAAAGCTCATAGTCAGGACAGGTGCATTTTTTCTACTGGTTTGGGAGCTCAGACATGAGGGCTTCCTCAAGAGAAGGGAGAAATCAGCAAAGATCCATTTGCAAGCAGTGACTAAGAAGGGAATGAAATGGCAGGGGAGTGCAGAAGCCTCTCAGACATTTGCAGAGATGTCAGTTCCCTCCTGAACACCTCGACTCAGCACCCACTTCAGGCTTTCAACACCTGTCTGCTATAGCAAACAGCAAGTCTTTATTTCTTCAAAAGCCATGGCTTGTACCACTTTTGTCATTTGAGCTGATATAATCTGAGGAAAGCTGTGGGAAGCTGTATTGTTGTGCTTGCTTGTCTGTCATTTTGCTTGAACACACCCATCTCCCTTTGACCCCTGAATTTGGTGTATATAAACCGTGCCTGTAGGATTTACTCCTTGTCTGAAGAAGTGGACTTGATCCATGAAAGCTAACAATAAAAATATAGCAGTTAGTCTTTAAAGTGCTACAGTGTTTTTCTATTTTGTTTTGTTTATTTTATCTTGTTTTCTGATAAATCTGAAGAAAGAGGCTTATCCTGAGACCTCTTAAGTAGGAACAATGTGGTCAATGACTGAGCTACACCACAGCTTTGATTAGGAAGAGCTAGACTGGTGATTTTTGGCTTTCTTTAAGTGTAAACATATTTTATACAGCCTTGGAGACACAGTAAACAAGAAAAGCAAAAATAAAAACACTAAATCAGAATAAAACAAGACTATTTTTTTTTAAAAAAAATCCAGTCAGATTTTTTATTCCACAAAAGATTAAAGCTGAACTGCATGCTGTCATTTATGGTGACTCTTTTCAGAGTTTTCTAGTTAGCCAGCATCCAGAAGTGGTTTCCCCTTCTCTTCTCCAGGGGCATCTTGGGCCTGTGCAGCTTGCCCATGGTTACATAAGCAGAGTCTTCTCTCAGGGGGAACAATGTGGAATCAAACTCCCAATCTCTGCCTCCACAGTCAGACATCTAAACCAATGAACTACCCAACCAAAATTAGAGAAGTCACTGTAATGTGTTGGATGGTAATGTCCCATTTTACAGTAGGCCTATGAAGTAAATTAGGTTGAGACAGAGTGCCTGGTCCGAAGTCACCCACTGTGTTTAATGGCTGAATTTTGTTTGTTTGTTTAATGTTCGTGTCTTAAAAGTTTTTAAATATTTTAAAACATTTTTAATAATTGTGTTATTTAAATGAACCTCACTGGGTGACTCTGGGCCAGGTTTTCTGTGTAACTGACTTCATAGGACTTGTGTAAAGATAAAATAGGATATTTCCATCTGGCTCATTACCATGACAACTTGGGTGGATGGTTAGGATTACTAAGGAATTGTAGATCTGATTTCTTTCTCAATGAAACACACTGACTTGGCACCTCAGACAGCTTGCTGAAGCATCCCTTAGCTCCATCAGAATTCTTGCCTGCAGTGAGAGAATGAGACATTCTTTTTGTTGTTGGTTTGGACAAAATGTCCCTGTGTTTTCTGATGCAGAACAGAAAGAAAGTCCTGAAAGACTTGTTATTCTTCAAAAGATGCAGAAAAGCAATTCAGTGCTCTGTTTTTTTATGTCAATGCAACAACGCAGCCTCTTCCATTGTGATCCATGACTGAGCAATTTCTGCATGATTGATTCTCAATCACACAAAAACTCTTTCTTAAAACCTGCAGAAAATACCTGTGATATACAGTCAAACCTCGCAAAACGAGCATTTCGCTTAGCGAAAAACTCGCATAACGAGCAAGTTTTTTGCTAAGCGGTCTGACTTGCATAACGAATTTTTCGCTATGCAAGTCAGATTTTTCCCTATGGAAAAACTTGCATAACGAGCATTTCTATGGGAGTTATGCGAGTTTTTCCATAGGGAAAGTCCGACTTGCATAGGGAAAATTCGTTATGAGAGTCAGACTCACATAGCAAATTTTTGGCATAGCGAGCAACCTCGCAGAACGAATTACATTCATTATGCGAGGTATGACTGTATTGTTTCTACATATGAAAAAAGGCAATCAAGAATTTACATTCTTAAAGTTACCAATACTGTACTTTATAAATTAACTGTGTTGAATGACAGTTTGTCTTCAAGGGAGAGGAGCTATTGTTTAGTTGTAGAACATGAAGGTGATTTCCAGTTCTTCCATGACAAGTCCAGGCAAATTGACTAGGTAGTAGGTGCTATGAAAAGTCAGTCCTGGAGACTTTGGGAGGCATGCTATGATTCAATCAACCCTGACTGCTCCCTAGAAGGTCAAATAGTAAAGATGAAGATGAAGTACTTTAGACATCAAATTAGAAGAGAGGATTCACTTGAGAAGGCCTTGATGCTGGGAAAGGTGGAGGGCAAAAGAAGAAGGGGGCAGCCAAAAATGAGATGGCTAGATGGTATTGTGGATGCAGTGGGTCGACTGTGCAACTGAACAACAACAAAAATTGATTGATGTTTTGGTGATTATCTAGAGGAGAAGATATTTCAGCTTCACAGAAACTGCTCCTAAAGATAGCCTTAGCAACATCTTAGCAGTCCTAAGTTGGTACAAGGAGTGTTGCTAAGATGACACATCAAAATGAACAGAGACTCTTACTGAGTGACGCTCAACTAGTGATGCTCCAGACACATTATTCTTCCCGAATGGCTGTATTGGCTAGGGTTGACTGGAATTGCAATCGAACAGTAACTGGAAGGCACACAAGTTTTCTCCTGCTGCTGTAATGGACACTGGGGAAAAGCTGGTATCAGTTTCTATATATGTCACAGGAGTGGTCTTCTCCCATTTGCAGTGGTGCTGTGACATATTCTGAAGTGCATATTTAATATTTATATTAAACCATTTCACAGGGCATAGTCACACCTGTGGGGGCAGACCAGAAGTGCGGGTGGCAGTGCAGGTGGAACTATTTTCATGGTTCTGTGGCACTGTCTTTTTAAATGATTACAACAAATATTGCCAAGTTTTGACATTTTAAACCAGACAGACAGATAATTGACACAATTCACAATCTTGGGTCTACAAACAGGCACATGATTAAGATGCATGCCACCACTTTGTCAATTAGCTAAGGCTAGTTACACAAATACCACTAGGATTCTGGCCAATGACAACAAATACAAGCGCAGCCAAATTAAGTACTACATAAATCTGTGCCTCCAAGGGACCAGAAGAGGAGTTGCTTGCATAAAAAGCCCTATTCAATTTCTGTAATTTAAAGCAATCCAGCAAACAATTCACGACTCCCTACTTTCTTAGCTGTTTGAAAAATTACCAAAGGCATAAAATATTTTCAAAGAAAATACCTTAGATTTCTTAAAAAAAAAAAAAAAGGATAGTAGATACAAATAACATATGTATCATTCGTTCTTTTCCCCTTTGGACTCCAGCTCCTAGAATTCTCCAAGAATTTCCCAGGCAGAATTCTAGGAGCTTCTGCTCCCAGATGCACACATATAGATGCACTTGATCCACGAAAGCTCACATTAAAATATAACATTCTTTAAAGCGCTACAGCATTTTTTGTTTGTGTTTTGTTTATTCTCTGATAACACCTACATTAGTTATCTCTTCCAGGTTGCTTGAGCCCTACTTCCTATATAGAAAATAATCTGTCCCAGTGCTTCCTAAGAGGCCCAGATCCTCATGTCCAGTAAGTTCTACTCCAGGACTTCCTTCCTCCATCCCCGCTCCCCATTCCCCAAACCCAACAACAACCCTATACCTCAGCCTCCTGGGAAACATGGGGCACTTACCTTTTTGTACCAGAAATAGGCCCGAGAGACCAGGGAAGAGAGGTCTATTCAGTAGTATCCTGGGGGGGGTGAGTGTCTCGCCCCGGGCGGCACTTTTTTTAATTTTTAAAAAAGTTTTTACAATATTAAAAAACTAACAAAACAATCTACAAAACATAAAATAAGCAATTACATACAAAAAAAAGTAGTTCCCATGTACATCCTACAGCGTTAAAAGATAAGAAGAGGAAAAAAATACATATCAATATAATATAATGTAGTCAGACATTACTTTAGTTATCTTCTATACATTTACTATACTGTATAATTTCACCTTTATATCCACTCTCCTCTTTAACCGCAATATTACAACTTTATTATTTTATACATGGTACCTACCACCCAGTGCACTATAGTCCTTGAGTCTACCAGCCACTCTTTTTACAACTCAATCATTCTGCCAAAAATACATTGTATTTGGAACAGGTTTTTCTCCTTTATTATCCATCAATGTGTGTTGCAAAAAAGGTTTCCAAATGTCCCAAAATCTATTTTGTTTTATTAACCCCCTTTTTATATTTAATTCCCATGTAAGTTTTTCATTTAATGCCATATCGGGCGGCACTTTTTGAGCTATGTGTGTTCTTGGACTACATTTCCTAGAAGCCCTAGCGGGAGCGGGAGCCAGCATCCACCAGGGGTGGGGGTGGCAAATTTTGCTTAAGCCCTGGGCGGCTGAAATCCACGCAATGCTACTGGGTCTATTCCAAGTGAATAAAATGTAGATATGTGTCTGTGGGGAGGGATCCCAAAATTATGCTTGGTGAATTCTGGGAGTTACAGTATCAAAAACAAAATTTAAAAAATGATGCCACCCTAATATAAACACAGTGAACTTGCTCCTGTATTGTCCATCTTACATCCACATATTGATAGTCTATAGCAAGTTGGCAATTTTTACCTCCAAGGAGATAGAAGCACCTTTCCTCTTTGCTTTTCTCTCTTTCTGTCTCTCAAAAACTTAAACTTATGGCCACAGCTTCTCCTTAGGGATTTCTCCACCTTCTTTGCTAAGCCAAATAGTTTATAGGAGCTACAGAAATGGCCGAAAGTGCGGCAGATACAGCATCAAAGCCACACAAGCTTCTCTCCAACATTCAGCCCTGGCTTCTTTATATCATGATCAATTTGGATTTTAATAGAGGCTTTATAGTTCCTCAGCATTTACTTTCAAGCAAGAATAAACATAAGTTCTACCAGATTTTGAACAGTCTTTTATTATTGGGAAAAACAATACAGAATTTCCTTCATCGCCGATATTTCAGTCCCATTACTAATACAAACAGCAATAAAGCAAATTAACATAGTAAATGAATAATTAGCTTTTGTCTCATGAGGCATTTCATAGTAATTAAAGTCATGGTGGGAGGGTAGCACTGAGAAGCCCTGAAGTATTTTCTGGGTGGAATTATTTCTGGCTCAAGCTACAACTTACAAGCTTCTGATTGATTATCCCAAAACATTTCCTGACATTTCTCCAATGTCTCTTTTCCCTCCATATCCACCTAAATTAGCACCTGGGTTTCTGGCTAGAAAGTCATTCAGTAGTTCATAAGTGAATTTCATCCCAGCTGTGTTTGCATACTTCCAAAAGCATTACAAAGCTGCTTAAAAAAGCAAGTACAGCTTTGGATCATTCTGTAGCAGGAAGCAAGATTTCTACAATCTAATTTGCTTTGCGTCTCAGAGACATGTCAGACATTAACTGGAACCATCAAAATTTGGGAAAGTTACTTTCTTGGGCACCAGCTGCTCCCAGCCAATGTGACCACAAAGTGTGACTCAAATATAGTAAAACCTCTGAAAGCTGACCATCCAGGGGACTGAAGGAAAGAGGTCAACATAGAGAGGTGGTCATGTGTCTCATTTTATTTTTAATTAGATAATGTCACACAGAAAAACACAGTAAAAACACATGAAAATCATTCATACAGTACTGCATCATACAAAACCAATACCTCTGCATATACTGCATATTGTTTTCTCATAGTTTGATCATTCTGAAAAAGAGTCAGTTTTAGTCTGTTTAATTCATATAGTCAAAGCAATGGTATTCCCAGTGGCAATATATGGTTGTGAGAGCTGGACTATTAGGAAAGCTGAGCACAGAAGAATAGATGCCTTTGAGATGTAGTGCTGGAGGAGAGTTTTGAGAGTCCCCTGGACAGCGAGGAGAACAAATAGGTCAATCTTAGAAGAAATCAACCCTGACTGCTCCTTAGAAGGTCAAATAGTAAAGATGAAGCTAAAGTACTTTGGACATCAAATGAGAAGAGAGGATTCACTTGAGAAAGCCTTGATGCTGGGAAAGGTGGAAGACAAAAGAAAAAGGGGGTGGCCAAAAATGAGATGACTAGATGATATTTTAGAGATAATGGGCACAGAACTAAGTGAGTTGAGGATGATGGTGGAGGACAGAAGTGCCTGGCGGAATCGACTGTGCGACTGAACAACAACAAAAGCAGGGAAAGCACTCTCAGTGCTGGCTATACCACTTTCTTGTTTTTGTTTCTCTCTAGATACATTGTTAATCACATGCTGTTAATTGCACATGTGGCTGTGCTGTGTGTATATTTGTTTCATTTTACCATTGTCTATTTTTAATCGATCCTGAAAAAGGAAAAACAATTTGAAGTGGAAAATGTTTAAGTCTTTGTGTAATTTGTATTATGAAATGAATTAAATTATCATTGTTAAGCTGCTGAATGAAAGTAAAAAAATGGTGTACTCTTTGATATTCTTCTTGAAAGAAATTCATTGCTACCAAATCTGCATTTCACTTCTCTTGCCTTTGCTGCAGACTGGACTCAACTGGTCAAGTTATAGAGAGCAAACTAATACCACATGTCAAGGTCCAAGTGGTCAAGATACAACTTACAGATGTGGTCAGTTTAGAGAGGTTGACTTCTTATTGTGTACATGTGGTGTATGTACACAATAGAATTTAGGCCTGTGAAAATTAGGTCAATTTAGGGAGGTGGCCAATGTAGGGAGATGGTCAACTATGGAGGTTTTACTGTATTTAGGGCTTGAAAGGTCAATGCTAAATTTTAAATTGGCCCAGGGAATCAATAGCAACACATGCAGCCAATACAATATAGCAAAGTGGCTCATGGGTTAAGCAAATAGTACATGTCACCTAAGCATTTTTTGGAAACAGAGTCTCTCTACTTTGGTCATGAATGCAAGATTCATGTGACTGTTGTTAACACCTAATCCTTGAGTATGTTCAGTTTCTACCTCTTAATGTTGCTTCCAAGAGAACATCCAATTCAAATGTGTATACCATATTTATTTATTCACTAGACCTCTTCTAGTACTGGGACTAGAAATGTTTAGGGTGATGCAAACATTATAACCCCTTTGCGCCCCATGGTGCAATGATGACAGGGTAGTACTGCCTTGTGTCAGTGGGAGAAACCAAATATAGGGACCCCAAAATTTATTTATTTAATAAACATTCCCAATTTCTCTTTATACACTAAAATGTTTTGCATTTTTTTCTTTTATTTGTTTAGTTAAAGGGAAATCACACCACCTATTATTATTTTTAAAAAATCTCCAAAGTAGGTTATGATGTGACAAAATACAATGAGACCTCAATATAATAGTGAACCAAGGATAAAACAATACAACATAAAGCAACTGAGAGCCTAAATCCAATGTTAGTTTCAGTAACAGAAGTTCCACTGAAAATAAACAGAGATTGTTTATTAGTTTCACTGATTGGGACCAGTCTGCTCTTCTGATGCTGCTGTATCTGAATCCGAATTTAGGTGATCATCATGGTGATTAGCCATGTAGACTGCCCTGAGAATATAATGCAGTGGCCTTTCATCTGCATCGCAGCATACCTGTACCAGTGATCTATTTCTGTGAGTCACTTTCTCGTCATGGGCCCTTTTGGCATCCAAAGTCCTCATCAGCCCCAGGCCAGTATTGATGAAGCCGCTGCCCTCTAACAAGATGGATTCAAGTAAGATTTAGTCATTTGGGGACTATCACACTTCTCTGTGGATTTTAGCACTCAAGGCTGTTAATTCTCAGTGTTGTCAGGTTAGTTAATCGCTGCCTGATACTCAGCATTCAGTCACTGGCGGTATGGTCTACTCTATTACCATAGCTGATGTTAACTTTTGCTCTAGCTGATGTTAACTTCAGATTTTGCCATGGAGGTATGCCATCTTCCTACATCACAATAGACATCCAAAGAAACTAAAGATAAGGAAAAAATGGGATAAATATCAACAAAACAATAATCAACAGAAGGTGTCCTTGCCCCAGTTAACAACCTAATGGGGCAAATTCTTAGACATCCAAAGAAACTAAAGATAAGGAAAAAATTGAATAAATATCAACAAAACAATCAACAGAAGGTGCCCTTGCCCCAGTTAATAACCTAATGGGGCAAATCCTTTTGTTATTTGCACTTTACTAGGAATGACCCATGGTGGCTGTAGGTCAACACTTTCCTCCATGTATCCTATGCAGCATAGGACATGCAAAATGTCTTTACTAATTCTTATGCTTGCCCATAGGTGGGGAGATGATTCACATGTTTTGAGTCTTTCTAGAAAAGAATGTTTCATAAAAAATTTCAGTAATGTTCTCAATAGTAAGGTTTTGCGGAACTTGTGTTACTACTGTTCTTCTTTAAGGTGATAAAATGATGTGTGTCTTTTACATCAAGGCCATGAATAATTCTGTTTTGCTTCTATTTTACTCATCCTTTAAATGAAATGGATGGATTTGTCATATTTTCATCACACCCTCATTGTAGTTTTGCAAAACTAAAAAAAATATATTAAATGTCAAAGAATTTGTTTAAAGTAATTCTATTTTTTTTTTGCAAAAACAAATGGAAATGCTAACACATGTTTCACTGTCTCACATTTTCTTTACTTGTACAGTATATATTTTTTATAAAAAGCCTTATTTCTGTTTAATGTAGCTGACTTAACAAACTTTATGAAAACATTAGTTTACATTTATTGTTTAGAAGTACAGTACAGGTTTCTCCCCCTCTACATTTTTACTGCTTAGCAAAACACATAGGAAATTAATAGTCTGTGACCCAGCAACTGTCAATTCATAAATTTATTGAACTTTTTTTAAAATAGTAACCTTGTAGCACTTCTTAATAGGTTTTCTTCCATCCTCTAATTTACATTTCTGACTGCTTGGCAAAGCTATTACTTCATTAAGGTTCCCCACCCCCACCCCTAGATAGGGGAAATTTTAATGACTTCTGCTTATTGATTGCTTCCATATGCAAGTAGTTATCTTTCTTACAAATGGAAATGAGACCCAAAATTGCAACAAATGGGACAGGTCTTCCATGTGCACTGTGTTTTCCTTCCCCCTCTAACTTTAGGAGAAAGTACACATGCCTGATTGAATTAACTTGAGCCTTTCAGTCCATTGAACAGACATTGTCTTCTGCAGAAGGGCTCTAAGAGCCATTCTCATTAAATTTATTTTGAATGGCTGGGAACACCCGATCACAATTTGGGGCAAATAAGCTTCAATAATATTAAACACCTGGCAAGCCTTGTTCCCCAAGGGATCCGATGCTGCTGGGTTTGACCTCTGACCCCCTGGCAGAAAAAGTTCAGCCTTTGTGATCTAGTCCAATTGTGGCAGGAAAGCTATTCTGAGAGAAAACACCTGTTGGTGCCACTGACCCTAAGCCAGTGTAGGGATGAAAGGAGCCAGCTGGGCAAAATGGGAGCAAGTCCTAGGGCAGGTGTTTCCTAAAGCATCCTTTAGGAAAAAATTGAAGAGAAAACAGGATGAGGGAGATATAGCATAGGGGCTGAGGTAGGTGCTCGGTATTCATTTGTGGTGGGACTGCTCAAGGTGCTTAGGAAATAAAACTGTTGGCATTGAATATCCATAGTCTGTAACAGTTCATTTTGTTGGCCCAAAGATTAATGAGAGAAGAGAAACAGCTGTTTCATCCTTCACTGGCCAAGTGAGGGGAAATGTCTGCATTCAGCATCTTCCTTTGCCTGCTCAAATTACAGGATGTTCAAATGGTGTAGTTTACTGCTCCAAACAGATAAAGTACATGAGGGGTGGGATTTGATAACTTTAAATGTTACATGATCTAAATAGGTTTACATCTATGGTACATTTTAAAGTCAGCTCTGCAACTGGGAGAGAAGAAAGTAACTGCTTCCTTAACAAAGCTGCTGTTTCTATACAGCGTTTTGTTTCATACAGTACACTAATAATGGCCTATTCAAAATGCAGCAGTCCAAACCTTGCATTCAACATCCCCTGCTCAAACATTGCATTACTCATTTTTGTCAACAGCTCTGCTCAACGATACAGTAATGAAAGGAAAATATTTAATCTCGCTTTTTATTTATTAAGTGAGTATCATGAAATAAGATGACAGCCCTGGAAACCTAACCCTGCTTAAATTCTTCCGTTAATTCCTGCGTATGCCTTTTTCAACTTTTCTCCCCCTTTTCTCCTTATGGTCGCTTTAGGATGCTGGACTGGTATGTCACTCACTGGCACACTCAAGAGCTGTCAACACACCTCCATTTGCTGATGAGAGCAGCTTCAGCTGGCCCCCATAAAACCCTTCCATTTCCTACGGTCTCGGGCTTGGGAGTTCTCTAATATTAAACAGCCAATTTGAGTCCATTTTTTTAAAAGAGAGAGAGAGGAAAAGGAGAGGGGGTGGGTGGGTGGTTTCTGAGCAACAAGAATTCGGCTATGACTTGTCAGAATTCATTTCAGCTGTGACCATTTACAGCCTTCAGATCCAAATGGCTTTCCATCATTTTGGCTGAGGCAGGGCTTGTATTTGCCTATCCCAGATGGAAAGGTCAGCGCAGGATGTACTATGCGAACACTCTCATTAATGCGGCCAGATTCTTGGAGGGAAGATTATTGGCAAGCACAGTGGCACTAACAATTTGCCTTCATCTTTAGCCCAGCATTATGGGCCTGATAAAGAGCAACATCTGAAAGTGATCAGATGGAGTGCATGACGGTGAGTGTGTGTGCTTCTCCCCACCACCACCACCACCACCACCACCACCACACAAACCCATATCAAAATGCAGTATAATAATGACATATTTACTTCTGCTTTAAAGAAGCAGGGAAGTAGCAGCAGCTTGAGGACAATTTGCAGGCTCTCTCCAAGACGACAGAGATGGAAGTGGGACAAACACAAGTCCTTTAAGTAACTTCCTCACTTTCCCCTAGTCATACACTACGAACAAGTGGCATTGCATTGCATTGGCCCTCCTGGAAGCTAAGGCAAGTCATCACTTTGCATCAGGCTGCTGCTATGATTTCTGCCACTGCTGATAACCATGTCCTATTGTTGATGAGCCTCTGTCATATCCCCTTAGCAGTGAGAATGTCAGAGTGTCAAGTGTTTTTAAGAGGGGAAGGTAAGAGACAACCCACAGCAATTTCGCTCAGAGCCCAAAGGCTTCACTTCCACTGCCCTCCCTGAAAGTCCTTGGTGACACAGCATGATCGGAAGCTACAGCAGCTAGAAAAATGGGAAGATTAAAAAAAAAAAGATTATATTTACTTACTGCTGAGGGAGGGAGGTAAAAGCCCAGCAATTGCAACAGAACAATTAATTTAAATCCAGACAGCAGGGCTAAAATTCTTCAGGCAATGTATAGGTAACTGTTCTTAGGAAATAGCTTTCGGACTGTCTACCATATCCTCACACTACATCTTAGCTTATGTTCCTCCTGTACCATGAAGTATGTTTCCCTTTTTTTCCTAGCTGAGGAAGCTTAAACCAGAAAGCTCAGAAACCTGTTTCTTGACATTCCCATTGGATTTAATGGCACACTTCTAGCTCTATTGTGGCACTTATCCCTGCAACGTACTGATGCCTTCCAACTGTGAACAATCCTTTGGTAGTTCTGCAACCATCTGTTAGGAGCAGCCATGGTATGTGAAATAACAAGACAAACAAATTATAAGGTGTGGCTACCGTTGGCCATAAAAGAACAAATTATGCAAAAAGATGGAGATGCATGGGAGAAGGTCAGGTGTTTCTGATTTAGGATGTGTCTTGACTGTCAAAAGAATTGAGTTTTCAATCTTTTTTTAAAAAAAATTAAAAGTTAATGTCACATGGTCTTGTGTTGATTTGCATATCCTTTATGAAACCTTGCCTGAATGGGTTTTTTTTAAAAAACTATACATGTTACCTTGAACTCCTTGGGAATAATGTCAGATATAAATAAAATACATCAGTTATTAAAATGCTGGGAATTTACAGAAAGCATATAAAACTAGGAGTGTAATGCAGACTTGTACACAGCCCTCTCAAAACCACACAATCTGTTATAGTCACTGATTGCTGTTGTTACATGCTTCAAGCTGGAACCAGTTTATAGGACCCTCACAAAGAAACAAATACACACTGAGTCCTAGTTTATCACTCCATCCACTGACCCTCACAAGGAAAACAGAGAGAGAGAGAGACCTAGTCCATCTACTATTCCACACCAGTTATCCTTATTGCTGACTTTAAGTCAGATTAATTCCCAGAGAAGAAAGTGGCAAGAGTTTTGTGTGTTTAAGTCATTTAAGGACAACTGGCAATCACAGAACATCATTTTTACTTCTTGGATCATTCAGTTCTCCAATAATTAGCATGGAATGCTGTTTTGCTCCAATACTTGATAATGGCTAGGCCAAAAACTACTCAGCAGCAAAAAAAGGATTAGATTTATTGGGACATCTTAAAAAAACCAAAACAGAACAGACTTCTATACAGAGTGAGGTACTGAAACTTGGCAACATTGTTGGGAACTCTTCATACGGCAATGTATATAGTAGAACCATGTATAACAAATGCCTCGTACAGAGGAAAAATCATACAACAAAGAGGAATTGGAAAAACCATTGTGCTCCATATAACAAAAATTTTCATTATATGCTTTTTCGTTGTACGATTTTTCTCATAAAGATTTTCGTTATATGATTTTTCCCATAGGGATTTTCATTGTACAATGCATGTATCATATAATGAAAAAAAATTGTATAATGAAGTGCCTCATAGAATGAATTATTTTCGTTATATGGGGTTCTATTGTATTTTAAGTATGGTTCTATATGGATTCTGCAATGAAATGTAACTTTGAGAAATTGAAATGACTTATCTTGGTATATGAGGGTTTTAAAGTGTTTAAGGGACAAGAGCAGTGGAACACCAAAAGGATGAAGGCTCCTGGGATCGTTGGTAAAGCTGCAGAAGAAGAAAAGAAACAGGATAGTCTGGGAAATAATACTAATAACAACCTTGGAGCAATACCTAAATAACCACCTATAGCACTTAGTGCAAAAGGTAAATAGCATTTTGCATCCAGCTTGCTGGATATTCATTTTATTGACCTCAGAAGAATAGAAGGCTGAGTCAAACCTATTCCCCTTCAGGATTGAACTCACAACCTCAGCAGTTTTGGCTGCAATTTAACCATGGCTCCAACAGGCAAAAACCACTGAGCTATCCAACTAGCAGATGCTCGTGACTGCATGTAAAAAATGGAGACCTGGCTGGATTGAGATCAGCAGTAGTATACTATAACGTCAGTTGACCATTAAAAAAAAAGAAAGCTAAATAAGGACATTTTCTTAAGCTTGCAGACTAACCAGAGAGACACAACCTGCCAATGAGAAAGGGGCCATAGCTGTTCTTAGCCAGATGTTTGGCTAGGATGCTTCGGAAATTTCTTTCTTTTTTCCTTCCTTCCTTCCTTTCTTTCTTTCACTGTAACAACGGTAAGAGAGGAGAAACTTCCCATTGCTGTGAATCCGACAGCTGCACCTGCAGACGCAACAACGTCATGCTTCAAGGGTGTCAGCCTGGCAGATTTCATCAGTACTAAATTAACTTTCGAGAATAAATATCTTATTTAAAAAATAATACTGGCAAGAGCTCTTACTTTTATTGATATTGAACTCTTTAAACGGCTTTACCTAAAAACCATCAGCTTTCAACACCACCCATTCCAGCCAGGCATGGCTTCTGGTTTCTAGCATTAGCAGTCTGTTGACGCTGCAGAGCAGTTCTTGCTACTGTACAGAGGCAGTTTAAACCTGGCTTACTCCCATGAGTGACCGTCTACTTTCCATGTCACTGGATGCTGTGTCTCTGCTTAGTTTCCTCACCTGTGGTTTAATCATCTGTGTTACACTCCAGTATTCTCACAGTGTCGAGCTGAGTACTAATCCCACTTGGGCCTATTACATAAAATTTTATTCACTATTTAGCAAACTGAAAATAGAGGCATTTTACAGTTTGCTGGTGTTAATGAGGATCACGGAGGGGAAGGGCAAAACACATCCACTTCTCAAGGTAGTTCCATTCCTTATTTTACAAGGCCACTGTCTCACCCCATCACTGTAATGTACTCCATACTATTTTAACAACTCCTTCTGCGCTACTAGTTTCACCTTCTTTTGTTTCTAATATAGAGAACACTGCCTTTGATTACATTTTTACTTTACTGCTCAGTAGCAAAAGCACCGGGTTTTGCACAGCTTAGAGAAGCCCTGTTTGAGACACAAAAATCTTCATGCAAATTTGGACAGCTCTCAGAGTTGGACATTTTTTCCTATTCTCCTGGAGTCTTCTTCTTCTTCTTCTTTCGTGACCAGATCAAACTTTGGACTGCCAAAATGAAGCCACTTTCTTGGCTTTGCCATTGGTCAAAATTAAATTTTCATTGGTACTGTTTCTGGTCGTCATTTGCAGACCACTAAAGGAGCTGGTTTATGTATCTCTCCACATTCATGCAGTGTGTTGTTGTCTACCAGCAACCCCCACTTGAGCATGTTGGTCGTGCATTTAGGCACTCCAACCCTCAGCCTAATCAGGATCCTCCAAGTGATGTAGGGGAGGTTGAGCTTCTCAGCTATATCCTCCTTTAATGTTATTCCATGGAGGAGGCATCCCTATAAACATCGACTACCGTGAGGGATATCTCATCCTTAAATTCTAGGTTTAGGTACACCCCTGCTGGTACAACAAGTTACCCTAATCTACATATCTGTTCCTTAAATTAGGGGTCCCCAACCATGGGGCCATGGAGTGGGACCGGGCCACAGGCTGTCCCAAACTGGGCCACCGGGGTGGGTGGTGCTGGGACCCCTGATGCCAGCTTTCTTGCGTCTAAGTGCTCCGCTGGGTCTGCCCACCAAACAGAGCAAGAATATGGGCTTCAGGCACATCAGATAGGCAGGTGACTGGGCTGCTCCTCCTCCACATTGCTTAACTATGGTGGGGCTCCACCCCCACCTATGTATAATGCGATACCTCACAGCCTGAGTCGAACGGCATGGCTGGCAGTCAGCTGGGCCCCTCCTCTTTGTTTAGCATGAAACTGGTCTGTGGTCATGCTCAAGATCCTACAAGCTAGCCTTCAGGAGTATGTGGAGTGAGAACTTCCAGAAGTACAGGCTGGGTTCCAAAGAGGCTGGGGAACTAGAGAGCAAATTGCAAACATTCACTGGATCATGGAAAAAGCAGGGGACTACCAGAAAATAGTCTACTTTTGTTACATTGACTACACCAAAACCTTTGACTGTGTTGACCACAATAAACTGTGGTCTTTTGAGAAATTTGTATGCGAGCCAAGAAGCAACAGTTAGGACATGATATGGAAATACTGATTGGTTTAGAATAGGAAAAGGATGCATATTGTCACCCTGCTTATTTAACTTGTATGCAGAATACAAGTAATGCAGGGCTAGATGCAGCACAAGCTGGAATTAAGATTGCTGAAAGAAACATCAAAAATCTGAGATATGCAGATGATACTACCCTAATGGTAGAAAGTGAAGAAGACCTAAAGAGCCTCTTGATGAGGGTGAAAGAGGAGAGTGAAAAAGCTGGTCTGAAACCCAACATCAAAAAAACCAAGATCCAGCCCCATTACTGCAGATAGCAGGGGAAGAAATGGAAGTACTGTACTGTAGTAACAAACTTTACTTTCCTGGGATCCAAGATCACTGCAGATGGAGTTTGCAGCCATGAAATAAAGAGACACTTACTTCTTGGGAGGCAAGCAATGAGAAACCTTGGTAGCAAAATAAAGAGTAGAGAGATCACCCTGCCTACAGAAGTCCTCATGGTCTTCCCACTAGTAATGTATGGATGTGAAAGCTGGACCATGAGGAAGGCTGACTGCTGAAGAATGGATTCTTTTGAATTGTGGTGCTGGAGGAGACTCTTCAGAGTCCCCTGGACTATGAGGAGAACAAATCAGTCGATCCTAAAGGAAATCAACCCTGACTGCTCATTGGAGGGACAAATACTGAAGATGAAGCTCAAGTACTTTGGCCACCAAATAAGAAGAAAGGACTCACTAGAAAAGGCCTTGATGCTGGGAAAGGTAGAAGGCAAAAGGAGAAGGTGCCGCCGCCAGAGGATAAGGTGGATAGATAGTATTGTCGATGCAATGGGCATAGATCTGAGTGGGCTGAGGAGGATGGTGGAGGACAGAAGAGCCTGGTGTACGATGGTCCGTGGGGTCGCAAAGAGTCAGACTCAACTGTGCGACTGAACAACAACAAAAATGCAATTATAATTATTATTAAGCATTGCAGGGGCCACAATACATTTAACATGTAAATAAGTGCTCCTGGATAGTTCCCCAAAATGCTTGGTAGTGAATACACAGAAGTGATTTACCATCCCATTCTTCTGAGGGTACCCTGAGAATGTGCAGCTTGCTCATGAACTACACAGGCTGGCTCTTCTCCTTGGAAGCACAGTGGGGATTTGCACTCTCATCCTCTGACTCTGCAGCAGATACCTATACCATTGAGCTATCCAGCCAGCCCTGCAATGTTTAGCACCCCTAAAATACCATTTCCCCCCCCCCCCAAACCAAAAGCAGACTTCCAGCTACTGTCTTGGCTTTCCAGTGCTGCAATCAGCTTACTTGTGATCTTGTTTAAAGTTCATGGTAATGTAGTTTGTCCTAGATTGCCATCCTCCTGCAGCTGATTTCATATTGATGTAGGAACTGCTTGCCCTACACCAGTGATGGTGAACCTTGGCACTCCAGCTGCTTTTGAACTTCAATTCCCAGAAGCCCAAGTCCCTGTGAATCCACATGAATGGGTTTACTGTGCAAATGTGCTGTTCTTGTACTTCAATTCCCAGAAGCCCAAGTCCCTGTAAATCCACATGAATGGGTTTACTGTGTGTAGCAATAAGTCTATGTACAGCAATAAGTCTATTCTGTCCAGTTCCCATATCAATATGTAATTTAAAATGGGGGCTGCATAATTTATTTAACACATAATTTCCACCAATACACATACTCAACTTTCCTTTACTATACACAATTATATAAACAAACTTTGCCTCAAGAACTACCCTAATATACACAATTTTTAAGCTAAAAATTATGCATCACAAAACTGAAGGACATGAGGTGAAGAATTAATGCCAGCTACTAAAAGGTATAAAATAATACTAATCATTTGCAGAAGGTTCCCAGTGACTAAATTTAGTATTTCAGTGTACACTGTGGTATTTTTTTTTTTTCTGTAGCAGGTGATCTTACTTTATTGGTCATGTTTATGACATGTTTGCACTATTTGTTAAATCTTTCATAAGGAAGGACCTTTGCTTTAATAAACCAGAGACAGTTTTTAAATAATGAATGGGTATTCATTTATGGGCGTTTCAAAAATGAATATGTGAATGTGCATCTTTCAAATAAATACCCTTTTGGTGTCCATTTCTTCCACTCCTGCCACTAGCAATACAAAAGAAAGTCTTAGGATGCACGACCTACCCACAAAAGTAGGACAAACTTTAAAGAGGAAGTCAAGGAAGGTGTAAGGACTAGCAGTGCAAATTATGGGAGCCCCATGAGCCCCATGTGAGTTTTACAAGCCTATTTACTTCACTATTCAATAAAACAGGGAAATGGGCCCACTGGACCTATAACTTCCTCACTGGATGCATTATTTAGGTTTCACAGTAGCGCTGTTTCTTTAAAAGGAAAGCAAGTGACAGGTGGATTTCTTCTTTAGCCAAGCACATTAAACTCCTGGGCAGCAGAGTCCCTATTTATGGCTCCTGCCACTGTTCGGACTGATTCACACCTCCCCTGGCCAAGATTGAATATGAAGATGGAAAGCTACTGGAGGGAGCAGCCTATCCAGACAGTGAAGAAATGTTACTGGGAGTTCATTTTCATTGCTGAACCAAGCACTTTTGCAGCCTTAAGGTTTGTACTAATGTTAAGCAGCTCCAAGATATGAAGGCACTGAGCGCATAATAATGGTCTTGTTTGATTTGGGCATAATGCAGAGCAAGAATCCATGAAGTTGAAATGATAGTTTTGTGGGAGGTTGTATATCATAATCACCAGCAGTTTGGCTGTGTTCTTCAGCTGGATGATCACCTCCTGGGTTCTTCCAACTGCCACAGCCACAGCCACTACCATAAGGTCTCTCTTCAATGATGCGCCATGCATCAGCAGCATGATGTTCTTCCCCAAAGACAGTTTTGATTGGCAATAAGTGGCTATCTCACTAAGGATATAGGGCCAGGTTTCTGCCCATCATCCTCATTGCCCCCCTTTCATGAGCCCCAGTGGCTGTTGATACTGTTTGTGACATTGAAGGCAGTGGCAGCACCCTACCTCAGGCCCATCATGAGCAAAGCAGAGGAACTGGCTTGCACTTCTTTCCTAGACTCCATCTTCCTCAGCACGAAGGCTGGGGACTGAGGTCGGAGGATGTAAAAGGAGCCCTGTAAAAATCATGACTACAGAAGAACTACACACAACTTTAATATTGACAATGAAGAAATTGAAACAGTGATTACATTGGTTCACTCATCAATTCAGTTGGAGATTGCAGACAAGAAATTAGAAGACAGTAACTTGGAAAGAAAGTTGGACAATGAAGAAAGCTAATAAAAGAAAACTTGATTCACTTGAAATATGGTGCTGTAGCTTTTGTAGACATCCTGCACTTCCAGAAAGACAAACAAGTGGGCCCTAGAACAAATCAAGACTGATCTTTCTCTATAGCAGTGGTTCCCAACGTGTTTTTGGGACATGCCCCACCCAAGCATTTCTAAAATCCTGATTTCCCCTACCCCTCCATGACATATAATTGTTATTATTCAAAATGTGAACTCGTATTCACGTGGAGGAAGTCTAAAAGTCCATTCACTGTTAACAAATCGTTCTTAAAATGACTGTGTTCACAAACTCAGTATTTCAAAATATGTGAGATATTTAAGGCATGGTTTTAGCAGTACTATCCCAAGTGGGAATTCAAACCCAAGTCTCCAGAGCCCTAGCTCACCATTCAATGCACTATACCACAACTGCTTTTTACTTTTAAAAAATGTTATATAATTAATTACAATTTTTTAAATGGTCAAAAGTTCTACCAAAATGACCTCCCCAATACTGCAGTGGGAGTAATAAATAATTGTTAATTATTTATTATGTACAAAAAAATAATGCTGACAGTTGTTTCACCAAACTAACATTACTGTATCATACTTTCATTAACCCCCAAAGTGACATGTAACGGCTAACATTGTTACTTCTAATGTGTTATCTCCAAGCTGAGACTGTGGTGGCTCAGTGGTTAAGAAGCTCGCCATGTTATCTGGAAGGATAGCAAGTCGTTAGTTTGAGACCTGGATACTGCATGACCTTTTGAGTACCTGTCTCTGTCCCAGCACCTGCCAACCTAGCAGTTCGAAAGTAAGAAATTGCAGGTAGATAAATAGGGACCACTTCGGTGGGAAAAGATCTTGGGGACATGAAAAGAGCCTCATTTAGGCATCCCCTAAGCAGAGTTTCTCTAGCAAAAATCCTTTCAACCCAGAATAATTTCTGACATGACATTATTATTATCGCCAAGCTCTGCCTGGTAGGTGAGAAACTATGAAATGGAACCGGTGGCATAATGTATTCTGGAAGTTTTTGCTGATGAAAGAGAGACAGTACACATATTCAATTACAAAAATTACAAAAATTCTGGAACTTGTTTTAAGGAACAAAAGCAGAAGTAATTGAAACTGTACCTGATGTGTGGGTTACTTGGCTGTACCATTTCATACCACAGGAGGGGGATCAAGTGTTTGAACACTGCTGCACACGAAGTCTGTCTACAGATAAAGCCATCTTGCCAGGAAGAAGGTTCCAAGCCTTCTCTCTGCCCAAGCTGAAACCCTTCTTCTTGTCATGCAAGGCATGTAATAGAGATTTATTCTCTGTAACAGTATAGAGTATGGTGAAGAATTAAATAATATGAGCCATCTGCCTGCTCTCCAAAATGGTAGGCCACTTTTGCTTGAAAGGCAGTCATATCTGACTATCTGACTCTAGGGTTCAGCGCTCATCTCTGTTTACAGCCAAAGAGCATTTGCAGACCTTCCCACTGAAGTGGTACCTATTTATCTACTTGCAATTTCTTGCTTTTGAACTGCTAGGTTGGCAGAAGCTGGGACAGAGAAGGGAGCTCATTCTGTCATGCGGTACTTGGGTTTCAAACTGCTGACCTGCCAACATTCTAGTTGTCAAGTTCAGTGTCTTAACCACTTGAACCACCGCAGTCCCCTCCAAAATGGTAGAGCTCAAATAAATTTATCAGACAGGATTACAGCTGCTACTGGGCTAACTCTCATATGAGGCCATGTTCTTTGCATAGTTTGTTGTTGTTGCTAACAACTTCAAGAACCCGCCACCCAGCACCCTGGCTAGGGTGGGTGTGTTTGTTTTTCAAAAAATTCAAAGCAAAACAAAAACACATAACATTTCTAAGCTTTAATTATTTGTAGTGGTTTATTTATGTGCCTGAATTTATACTATTTATGGTATGAGCTGAATACTACAGAGTACAGTGCAAGTTGAAGCAACTACGGTATTCCTCAGCTTATTTCAACTCACCATAAAGTCAGATGCATCTACAAAAATGCTAAAATTATTTAACAGTTAATATAAATTCAAGTTATTCCCTGCTGCAACAGTCATTCCATCAAGTTGCCTCAGAGGGAGAAAATGGGGGAAACTGTCCATCCTCAGATTTCCTAGACACATCTTTATAAGAATTCTGTACATTTAATGCCTTTTGCCTATTCTCTTCTTACTGCCTCCCAATCCATTTTTCCTTCTGAGCTGTGTCTTTTATATTATAGATCTGAGAACAGGGGCTATCTAGAAGTTCTTTTATCTGTAGAGCAAGGTAAAATATGCACTCAGAGTTGTTTATCTTGCAACATGATCAAACCAAGGCTTCATTAAGCTCTAAATGGATGGGTGTGATTCACTCAACATTCAAAATTGCCTAACTTTGTTGTATTCCCTTGGTCAGAACCTAAACTGAAGGTTTGCTTGGTCTTTATATCATAGATACTTGTCCAGAGAAAGATATCATTTTTCCTAGATTATTTGTCTTCTTTGGGGAGGACAAGGGAACAGCTGTGTCCTTGTTAGAAGATTATATTTTCCCCGACATGTGCCTAAAAAAGGATAAACTGTTTCACTCTTGCACCTTCTCTAAAGAGCAGGTTGCTTCTGTCTGACATAATAGGATGAAATTCCATATCAGCTTGCAGTGCTCATATGGACAGATGCATATGAACTTCTCCCAAGAGACCATTCAGCCTTCTATAGCCTGAACAGAAAGGGAATGAGTGCAGAGAAGTTTCAGAAAACAAAACAAAATAAACAAAACAAAATAAAATAAATAAAAAACACAGTAGCACTTTAAAGACTAACTGCTATATTTTTATTGTTAGCTTTCGTGGATCAAGTCCACTTCATCAGAGAAGTTGTAGTCTAAAGCTAATGAATGGGCTGCAAACACTACCAGAAGGCATTGTTGCATTATTGTCTTCCTAATATCTTTATGGACATGCGTCCACACCAAAGGGACTGTGGTGGCTTCGTGGTTAAGTCTCTGAACTTGATGACTGGAAGGTCAGCAGGTCAGCAGTTTGAGACCCAAGTCCTGCACAATGGAGTGAGCTCCCATCTCTGTACCAGCTCCTGCCAACCTAGCAGTTCAAAAGCAAGACATTGCAAGTAGACATTGCAAGTAGACACTCCGGTGTCTAGTTCTGCTTGCCACATGTCCTTGGAAATGTCTTCAGACACAGACAGCGCTAGCTATTTGTCTATGAACAGAGATGAGCACTGAACCCTAGAGTCAGATGCGACTGGCTTTCGAACAAGAGTGACATTTACCTTTACCTATTCACACCAAAACATCTATGGGGTGATGAAGCTCTCCTTTTAATGACATTCACTATTCACATGAGCAAGATACTGGACCTAGTGGTTGGGGGGGGGGCAAGGCTACCCTGCTCCTTCTCCTTGCATGTTTTAGCTGTATGCTTGGTGAACTCCAAGATAGTGCTCAGATGACTGACAAAAGTCATTGTGCAAACATCATATCAAACACAACATATAGCAGGCTTTTTGAAAATTGAAATTGAAGGTTTAAAAAGCAACCTTTATAAATTGAATATACTGTATTACATAAACATTTAGTGATGAACGTATATGCAAACAAAGAAATATTTGCTCATAAAACTTTGATATTGGAAAAACTGCACATACTGTACTTTGAATTTCAATAGCAATACTCATCAAAAAGTAGCATTCTGGAGAGTACTCAGAATACTTATTTTTCTGCTATTTTCCAAGTCTCATCTTCCCAAAATTCCTTGTTGATGATGAGCCAGACATGAACCTGCCAAAATGAAGTCACTTTTGGTAAATTCATTCAGTAGTTCCTTTCACCTGACCTAGTGTGAGAAAGATTAGCTGGGAAAAATATTGTTGTTGCCTGGAGTAGAAATTGTACTAATTCCAGGGGTGGGCATGGGCCGGTTCGCCCCGGTTCGCCCAAGCCAGTAGTAACAATTCCTGGTGGTCTCCCGAGGAGAGGATAGTAATTTTCCCGGGACACCACCCGGGGTTGTTACCTTTTTTTTTTTTACGCGGCCGGTTCGGCTGCCTCTCTGACCGTCTGACAGTGCAGCATAAAATGTCTGCTGGGTCAGTGCGCATACTTGTTAAGATACCAATTGATGCATGTGTGCATGTGTCAATTGATATCTTAAAACGCATGAGTGCTGAACAAGCAGCCATTTTGTGCTGCAGTGTCAGGCGGCTGTTGAGGCCCTCAGCAGCCTCCTCAGAGGTATGGCAGTGGTGTGGCTGAAGCCCTTGCTCGAGCCACCATGTGCTGCCACGCTGCCATGCCACCACACCACACTGCCAGGCCGCACCACGCCATGCAACGCCACCAGGCTGCACCGCTACACAACACTGGGCCACACCACCACAGTGCCACTATTGGCAGCCCAAGTTAGTGACCCACCGCCTGCTCTCCAGGGTAAGTGATTCACCTTTTGGGTGTGGGGTTGGTGGGTGGAATGTGTATTTAATGTGTATTTTTATGTGTATTTAATGTGTATTTTTATGTGTATTTTATGTGTATTTTTATGTGTTTTAATGTGTATTTAATGTGTATTTTATGTGTTTTCATGTGTATTTAATTTGTATTTTTATGTGTATATTTATGTGTTTTTTTATGACTTTGGCTCTGCCCATGATGAGTGTTTTTCTGAAGTTTGGAAATGGCCAGACCATTTCATTAACAGCCAACTGTAGCCAAGTGTGAGGGATCCAGACTTATAGGCCTTTCATCCATAGGGCCTGCACACATGTTAAGCATCTGAAATAAGAATGTGGCATTTGACCCCCTCTGGACCGTGAAATAAATTTTAAACATTTTTTATTAGGAACTGCAAATACCCTTCTTTGGCACCCCAACAAAGGAAGGAAATATAATGGGAGGAGTAACCTGGAACTACTTGATGGATGGGAAACCCGTTTCCCAACCAGCTTCATTTTGAAGTCAAAGTGGCAGCTATTATATGAGGGTGATGGAGAGCATGGTGTAGTTTCAACAGAAGTACAGTTGTACCTCGCTTAAATAGCATAATATGTTCCACAGGATTGCTCTTTAAGCAAAACACCATTGTAAGTGACCAATTGTGACTTCTGGCGGGGGGGGGGGAGATTGTGAACCCCGATTTAGTTGTTAAGCAAGTTTTTGGTTGGTTTTAGTTGTTAAGCGAGGCGACCATTCAGAGAAAATTCTGCTCTTTAAGCGAGTTACTCTTTAAGCGAGGCGTTCTTTATGTGAGATTTTACTGTATTCAGATACATATTTTACTTCTTCCAACTTGAATTTTATATGCAGTGTTCCTGCAAACACCCCCCCCCCCGGAAAAAAAACCCAACAACACCCTGCTAGATATAATAGACAGATTTTTCTAATGAGAAATGGTGATAGTAATCTCAATTCTTTGCTTTCTAGAAAACCACGGCAACAAATACCTAATTATATTCAATTAAGCACAGATTCTGCTGTGGATTAGGTGACATCTGATATCAACTTTTAATTAGAAACAAATCTTGGTCTATTTGCACCTCTAGTTTCTTAATTAATTGCTAAAATATTTATGAAGTGTTTAAGAAAATACTTCCTGATGTTGTGCTGTTTCCTAAATTATTATAGCAACACACTTCATAATACAAAATTGAAAGAAAACTATTAGATGTTAACTATGAATCTGCAAAAGTGTGGCATTCCCAATTAAAACCATTTCTTCTGTTGCTATATAGGAAATTGCAGCCGGGTCCATCTCCATATGCTGCTCTTCTGAACGTGCAAAGTGTTATCTTTAAAAACAGCATGATGAACAATACATTGAGAACAAGTTTTTAAAGGTCTGGCAGTTCATAGGAAAATTCATTTTTAACAGCTACAGTCTTTCCAATGACCTGGTAGAAGACCCTTTTAATGAACAGTGGCTTTTATTCAAATTATGCAGTAGATGTTTGTTCGCTATACATTTTAAATAGTAAAAAAACTCTTCTTGACAATTGATGTGTAACTACCACACACTTGTTACTGGGGCAGGTGTACGTATTCAGCCAACTAATTTATTGTGAATAAATATATGGTGATATGTATCAATGCACAAAAGTTCATTGTCATCTGGGCCTGTTTCACAACACATTTTTGGAAAGTAGAGGAAAGAAAAGAGGTCTGGATACAGTTGAATTAGCATAGGTCACTTATGAGAAAGACATACACATACTGCAGCTGAATAACATCTTAATTTTCCTCAGTCAAACATGCCTGCTTTTGGGGGGGTGGGCATAAAACCTATTTTGGAGAAGTGGAACCTAATTGACTAAAAATACCATTGTTTCAGATTGTTTTCAACAATGAAAAGCAATTCTTTGAAATTATTTTTATACTACAACACTATCAATGGGACTTAATCACAAGTAAAGTGCATGTAGGATGATAGTCTTACTGTTATATGTATAGATCTTTATAAATAATATATTGCTGCTCCTTTTAAGGATAAATACCATATGTTTGTTGAGCTTTCTACAAACTCTCAATGTGGCTAACAAAGATTCACTATCACGTGTTTTTGTGTCAGAGATTACTCTGGGTTGAAAGGATTTTTAGGGGACTCCCATAATGTAAATATTTTTTTTAAAAAAAACAATTTATTAAAGGTTTTTAACATAAGAAACATAAATAAATAAATTTGATACATTTTGACTTTAATATCTAAATATTTTTATATATCTTCTTCTTCATTTACATGTACCCACTAACAAAATATTAATAATAAAAACATGACAAAAGACAGGAAAATGGATGTAGAGAAAGTGCACCCTTCACCATTGGCGCACTACTCATCCTCAAATCTCACATATTATCTCTTTACATTCCACTACCTTCTTACCAAAGAACCATCAGTTCTTGTACAGGTTTATATCCTTGGTTTTTTTAAAAAATACATATTCAGTAAAAAAAAAATTCCACATATACTAGAACTGGTTAGTCTTAATCAGTGTTTTCTTTCTGTTTAAGTTCCAAGTTTATTTATCATTTAGAGCTATGTCCTCAGGTCTCCTTATTCCATTCTTCAATTTTAATATTGAAGTTAGTTTTCCACTTTTTTGCAATTAGTATTCTTGTGACCGCTAATAAAACTGTTAACAACTCTTTTTTCTTGATCAACCTTTATCTGTCCCAACTCCATTATTAATGCTTCTGTTGGACTTAACTTTAGCTTTGTTCCCATTATCTTATTTACTTCAATAATTTTAAACAAAAACCAGTCCTCTTATACCCCCTCCAGAAAATCCACCACCTTAAGTTTTTTTTAAAAAAAGTAAACACCATAAAGATGATCAGTAGTGTTAAATAGATCAAATACAAAAGCCTGATAAAATTAAGTCTTTTCTTGGTGTCATAATCACGTTGGAACATTGTCATTGGAACATTCCTATAAGGAGCATTCTGTGCCCAGGGAGTCATCACCAAGAGGGCTTTAATTTAATTTAATTTAATTTAATTTAATTTAATTGTCCCACTTGTATGCCACCCAATCAGGAACCTGACTCAGGGCGTCTCACACAATTGTTATACAATATACACAATATTATACTCAGGGCAACTCACACAATAGTTATACAATATACACAATAATACAATATACAAAATAATTATGCAATATTCAGCTTACAAGAGCAACACATAATAATATACTTATTTATTTATTTATTTAGATTTGTATGCTGCTCTATTTGCCAAAGCGACTCAGAGCGGCTGACATACTATAGAGCAACATATATCACAGTAGTACAACATCAAATATAAATACAGCAACATAATATAAATATAGCAACATAATACAATACAGTCAAATACACATAACAATAGAGTACAATACTGCACAGCTATACTGCACTGCAGTGGCCTCTCTGCTCCAGCCACAAACAAAGTCCATGGGTGGCGAAGTCCTGCCGCCCACTGCCATTGTGGCATTTTCAAGTACTGGCCAGGGGTGGGGCCCAGGGGCGCTCGTGGTGGAAGGGCCTAGCACCCAATGGTGCCATGACCTCTTTTCACTGGCTGCAGGCAAAGTACGTGGGTGGCGACAGCAAAGTCACTTCTCCAGAAGTGCCTCTCAAACAGTTGGGGTACCAAAGAAGTGTGTCTGTTGAACATTTGAGTTGCCAACAGGCAGTCCTTCTGGTACTTTAGGTCTGAGCAGTGAAGGACTTAAACAGTCAAAATTAGCACATTGAAATCAGCCTTTTAAAGAAGCCAGTTGATAAAGCACATTTATATTGTGATCATAATGCCCATTCCCAGTCAGTAGCTTCAGAACTCTGAGTCTGGACACAAACTGCACTTTTCAAACCATTCTCAATAGCTGCTCCACATATGCACATTGAGGATGCTACCAGAGCATAGGGAACCAATGTCTGGCACTCTTTTTCCTGCTAGGATCACAGCTGGCATGCTTACCTAAGCAAATAAAAAGTCATTGTTGTTGTTGTTGTTCAGTTGCACAGTCAAGTCCGACCCTTTGTGACCGCCGCATGCCAGGCTCCTCTGTCATCTGCTATCATCTGCAGCCTGGCCAGATCTTTGCCCACTGCTTAAACGATGCCATCTAGCCACCTCATCATCTGGTGCCCCCTTCTCCTTTTTCCTTTGATCTGTCCTAACATCAAAGCCTTCTCAAGTGAGTCCTCTCTTCTCATTTGGTGGTCAAAGTACTTGAGCTTCAGCTTCAGTATTTGTCCTTTCAATGAGCAGTCAGGGTTGACTTCCTTCAGGATTGACTGATTTGATCTCACAATCAGGGAGCTCTCAAGAGTCTCCTCCAGCACCACAGTTCAAAGGTGTCTATTCTTCTGCGCTCAGCTTTCCTTATGGCTCTCACAGCCATACATCACTACTGGGAAGACCATTGCTTTAACTACGCGGACTTTTGTTGGCAGGATGATCTCTCTATTTTGTATTATGCTGCCTAGGTTTCTCATAGCTTGTCTCCCAAGAAGTAAGCGTCTTTTTTATTTCTTGGCTGCAGTCACATTCTGTGTTAAAGAGGCAAGTTACACCTCTAGTGATAAGGATGAGGACAGAATGCACTGTGTTGCAAATCTGTTTCTTCAGAGGGAGTGGGGAATATGTCCACTACAAATGAAAACCACAACCACAGGTGAAAGATGTATATATCTTCACCTCCAACATTCTTGTCTGGACTTCAGCTTATTGGATTCTCAGCAATCTCTTACCATACCTCACTATAATGTAGCACCATCACTTTCCAACTTCTACTGGATTTAGAAGCAGAGTCTCAACTTTAGTAATAGACAAATCTGGGTGTTTTTCTCTTCTTGGCATCAACATTTCTTTTACTGATTACCAGTTTGCATATCTCATTTCCATGCCAGGTTGACAATATTTGCTCAAAAGTCCTCTTAAAAATCCACATTCATCTTTATGTACAAACTCTGTATGCTTTCATGTACAGTATACAACTAGCACCTTTTTTTTGGAACATTTTCCCCAAAATAGGCATTTCCCCAATGTATACATTTTTGTATGCGTCTCTCCCCCCCCCCCCGTACACATTCTTCTACATATTTTTAAACCAGCGTACTATATATCAAAACTGACAAAGGAATGAAAAATGAAGGATGATTATATCCTAGCTGTAGAATTATTTTGTTAAGTGCAAATTAGGTCAGTTCAAATTAAAACATGAAGCACGTAAATTTTGCCTTCAATTGTAATAATTTGGAAGAAGGATAACCTTCACTTAAAAACAGACGTTTTGATAATACAGCTCAGAGCCTCTGAAGAAGCCTTGATCTTCAATTTTTTTTAATTTTTCTGGAATAGTCTGGTGCAGCAACCTTTGCTGCTGCTGCTGCTGCTGATGATGTAAAAAAATCAATTATCTGGGAAACAATTTAAAAATCTTACTGCATGGGAAGAAGAAAAAAGGATACGAAAGGTTAAGCAGAGCAGCCGGCATCTGCACACTAACGACATGATTGTTATGATAGGTGTTTGCTTTACCCTGGAGTGGTAACATTATAATTCATCTACCTCTGAAAGAGCCGCGACAATTAATGCAGTCAATGTGTCCCACGTGTTCCCTGTAGCATTAACAAGGCAGCTGGAGGCCCCTTGGCAGACACTGGGCTGGAAATTGAGACGGCTCTCCATTTGAATGTGATCCTGATTACCTCAGCAGGGCCACCTGCTGCTTAGTGGCTGCTCCTTTTTGTGTGTGTCAGCAGCCTCCATTTGTGGGGCCTCCAGGGAGCACAACCTTGAGGGCAAGCCCAGCTGACACCAATCTGGGGGCAGCGGTGGCCGGGGTGGGTGGGTGGGGGGAGAACACTGCCTTATCAATCAGGTATGCCTGGACTGGACTGGGCTGGCTGGTTATTGAGTTGCCACATTTTCTGGAAATGGGCTTGAACAATGAGTCTGTTTGTTTTACCACACCAAGCCCACCTTAGGCAAGAACAGCGCCTTGCAAATGGTGATTAGAAGTGTGAATTATACAGAAGGAAGGGACCTGCAAGTTACTAGTGCATGTGTTTAGCCCAGGAATTCTCAACCTTTTAAAGTCCAGGGCCGGGTCATGCTCCCTCAGACAGCTTCGGGGGCCGGATGGCCATTTTGTCCTTTCTCAAACACCTCCAGATGTGGTGGAGGCAGGGGGGAGGCACATGAAATGGTGTCGTGGGCTGCACCCAGACCATGGGCCTCAGGTTGATAATCCCTGGTTTAGTCACTGTTTGCAGTTCCTTTCATTGACAGGGTTTGTGGTGTTTTTTGAAAAAGAATTTCTCCCTGACAGAAATTTTTGAAGTGGTAGCCATATTAGTCTGTGCAAGTATATCAGAGAGTAAACAAAAAGACAGAAAAGACAAAAAAAAAACATTGCAGCACCTTAAAGACTAATTCCTGCCCAGCCAATCTTGGCCTCTATACGAGATACAGTATGTATAAATATTTACCATGAAAATCCACTCTTATGTCTGGTGAAGTGGACTTGATCCATGAAAGCTAACATTAGAATATAGGAGTTAGTCTTTAAGGTGTCACAACATTTTTTTTGTCTTGTTTTGTTTACTCTCTGAGATCCCTGACAGAAGTTTAAATAGACTGTGATGTCTCTGGATCCTATTTATGTGAAGAATCAAGCAGACCAAAAAAGCCCCACTGACCATGTCTTGAGGCCTATCTGAAGTTGGACAACACCTGTTTCCCATTAGGCAGATTGAGGCAACTGCTTCTAACACCAGGTTTTTGCATGTCATCATAGGGAAAATAGGAAAACATTGTGTGAATGTCTCTCCCCCCCTCCCCCCCAATATGTTATCATTACATTTTTACAGTTCAATGAATTGCCTCTTTCTTTTGTAAATATAAATGTGGCTGGCTTTCATTACTGTGAACTACTGTGGAACATAAGACACCAATGTGATCCAGGATGGCAATGTCTTTCCCACAAGCCCGATGCATATTGCTCAGGTGACTACTCCTTCTGCACTAGGGACAATACTTTAAATAACTTTTCTTTATTATTTATATATTTATATTTATATACTTATTTCACTCAAATAAAGGCAAAACAATGTAACACTGTGTACCCCACCACCATTGGGACCATTGTAGAGTTACTTTAAGCACACATACTGCCAATATCCAGACACTTGCCCTGAGGTAACATGACTATCCGCAAGGATTTTTCCTGGGATGGGGACAAAGCTGCATAGTGATACATTAGAACAATTTGCAAGTATAACATGCCACCACAACAATGTGTCTGTCTGCATACATTAAAATAATAAATATATTTAGAACTCTAGGAGAAAGGAAGAGTACCGAGCCCTGAAAACCCTGTGAAATGGAGACTGCTTCATTCTGCTCTGTGGTAGGGTTTGTTCAGAAGGGTACAGAAGATATACAGAATACTATGGCAGCATGAGATAGGGGTGCTGAAAGAACAGTACAGGTATACCATATACGCAAATATAAGCCGACCTGAGTATAAGCCAAGGTACCTAATTTTGATAAATAGATTGACCAAAGTATAAACAGAGAATGGGAAATGCAGCAGCTGCTAATGAGTTTCAGTCATTAAAATACATTAAAATACAGTCATATTAATTATTTTAGTGATTTTTAAAAACTGTACTTGCACCGCCCACCAATGTTGGCGCTGTGGGTAAAGTGGGTGGACAGGTCATTTGCACTGAGGCAGGAAGTATTGCTCCAGCCTAGCCTCTTGCTCAAGGAGAATGGCTTCCTCCCTCCATCTTGGACACATGTAGCAGGGACAAAGGCATGAATGTACATTAAGCAAAATCCTTTCTTTTCCCACACCAGTTTGGAAGGGGGACACGTTTGCATTGTAGAGCTTCTTTCTTCATTTGCGATTTTCCATAGGAATTAATTGAAAACTAGAATAGGAGAACTTGATTTTCAATGTATTCAATGGAAAATTGCGATTTGCGCCATCTTGTGACCATTTGTGTAATTGTGTCTCAGATTCTTTTGCCGCAGAAGTCCCAAAACTTACTTTTAAAGTGCCGAATAACTTTTTAAAAACCCATATTTTTAGACCTTGTGGTTATTGACCTGTGTATAGACCAAGTCCCCTTTTTGGACCTAATTTTTAGGGATAAAAAAACTCGGTTGATATTTGAGTATACAGTATACGGTATTGTGCAGTAATATAGCAATAGAAATTACATTTATATACCACTGCATAGTGCTTAGTGCATTCTTTGGGCAGTTCACAAGTTAATTAGCATTTTGCCCCCAACATGCTGAGTACTCATTTCACCAACTTCAGAAGCTAGGATATGAACCTAAGTCTCCTGAGTCCAAGTCTGACAGTACATCACACTGGCTTTCAATATTTAAAAAAACCTATGGATTTCACAAATGGTATTCTCTCAAAGCCTTCCAGTCTGTTGACACTCTGGATTTTGCGACAACCCTGGTTAGGATTGAACTCATAACATTCTGGCTGCAGTACACCAGTTTAACCACTATGCCACCAGCCCACCTGTTTCCTGGTGTTTCAAACATTTATAAACCACAATATCCACAATATCCCACATTTGGTCTCGAACTGCTGACCTGCCAACCTTCCGGTCATCAAGTTCAGTGTCTTAACCACTAAACCACTTCAGTCCCTTCATTGCCCTATAACAGTGATTGTGAAACCTTTAGAGACTGAGTGCCTGAACAGAGGGACAGGGCAAACACTATGATGGGGGAAAGAGAGGAAGTGCTCCCAGTGGGCTGCTGGGCAGAGGGGTGGGGTGAACTCTGTACTAGGGCAATGGTGTGTGTGCCCACATAGGAGACTGTGAGTGCCACCACTGGCACATGTGCCATAGTTTGGCCACCACTGCCCTATAATTCTATAAACCAGGGGTAGCCAAACTACGGCCTGTGGGCGGGCCCTGGCCCATGGCACCATTTCATCTGGCCCGCCACTGCCCTCACTGCTACCAGAAGCAGAAGCGGGTTCATTTACAACAGCCATAAAATGCGCCCACACATGCATAAACACGCCCATGCCTGCCATAAACACTGCCATAAATGCACCCACAGCTGTCATAAACATGCTTATGACAGTCCTGGACACATTTCACTGCAGCGTTTGTGGTGGGAGGAACCACATGACCGGCCTTTTCAGCTGTCTTGGGGACATGGTCAGGCCTGCAGCATGAAAAATTTGGGAACCCCTGCTTTTAACTTTTCCCTGTCCATGAAGCTGAAACTATGTACTGTATGTACATTTGAAAGATCATTGCTGAAAAGCCTATTCCGGGCATGAAATCACTGTTTGAAAGGCATTTTTGAGGATCTGTATTTTAGTCCTACAGCCTGGATTCTTTCCAAATAAAAATAATGGGTGGAGCCAACCATTCTCTTTCAAGATAAACAAGACTGTTTTTCTCAATTTATGTGATATGTTTTAAATATAGCAACATTTGGTGTCACCCTTTTCTGAATGGGGAATGGTTTTAATTTTTTTTCAAACCCCATATCTCAAACACTTTTTGCCCAATCTCTTGGCACAGACCAGTAGCAGACTGTCTGCTACAACCAGTGGCGTAGCGTGGGGGGGCGGGGGGGGCGGATGCCCCGGGCAGCGGCTTTCAGGGGGCGGCAAAATGTCCTCACCACTTTGGCCTCCTCCCTCTGCCTGGGCTTAGGAAGGAAGCAGGACTTCCCAGGCGGAGGGCGGCCCTTTTGCTGGTGAGCGCTGCTCGCCTCCGTCCCATTGGCTTGGGTACTCATTTAACCGGCCTCGGTCGCCAGCAACCGAGGCTGGTTAAAGGAGTACCCTAGCCAATGGGACGGAGGCGAGCAGCGCTCGCCAGCAAAAGGCTCGCCCTCCACACACCTGGGAAGTCCTGCACGCGCGCGCGCGCGCTGCCCACCTCCTCCCCCCCACCCCTAGCCACCCAGCCAGCTTGCCGTCAGAATGGGCGCTCGTCGGGGGGGTGGCGCCGTAGCGGGGAGCCCCTGGCTGCTGGCTGGGTGGCTGGGCGGGAGGAGGTGGGCAGCGCGCGCGTGCAGGACTTCCCAGGTGTGTGGAGGGCGAGCCTTTTGCTGGCGAGCGCTGCTCGCCTCTGTCCCATTGGCTAGGGTACTCCTTTAACCGGCCTCGGTTGCTGGCGACCGAGGCCGGTTAAAGGAGTACCCAAGCCAATGGGACGGCCACGGAGGCGAGCAGCGATCACCAGCAAAAGGCTCGCCCTCCACCTGGGAAGTCCTGCACGCGCGCGCTGCCCACCTCCTCCCCCCCAGCCACCCAGCCAGCAGCCAGGGGCTCCCCGCTATGGCGCCACCCTCCCCCCCCGACGAGCGCCCAGTCTGACGGCAAGCTGGCTGGGTGGGTGGGTCGGCACCCCCCCCTGCCAGCCCGCCGCCAGAAGTTCGAAAAAGGTAAAGATCGCGGCTCGACTGCGGGGGTTAGCTGGGATCCCGAGGGTTTTCCCCATCGTCGCCTAACCCCCGCAGAGCTGCCCACGCGCACGCCCGAGGATTCGAAAGGGTATTCCTACCCTTTTGAATCCTCGGGCGTGCACGCGGACGGCTCTGCGGGGATTAGGCGAGGATGGGGGGAACCCTCGGGATCCCAGCTAACCCCCGCAGTCGAGCCGCGATCTTTACCTTTTTCGAACTTCTGGCGGCGGGCTGGCAGGGGGGGGGTGCCCACTATTCAGCAGGGGAGGGAGCGCCTTCTGCCTGGGGGGGGGCAGCGAGCGGGGGGGGGGGGGCGGGCGGCGATTTTCTTCTTCGCCCCAGGCGGCTCAACGCTGCGCGACGCCACTGGCTACAACTTGCTGAATTGAAGCCCAGTTTAAAAGTTATGCATTTTCACTGCTCTCATTTTTAGAGTTGCCTTGTAGAATGTTGACTTGCTCTGTCAGTGCAAGATCAGTGCAGCAATAATTATAGACATGTGAGACAGTCAAGGAATATTTTACAATTACAACCATCCATCCACAAGCAAGGATATGAATCTAAGTCTCCTGAGTCCAAGTCTGACACTACATCACACTGGCTTTCAATATTTTAAAAAAAACCTATGGATTTCACAAATGGTATTCTCTCAAAGCCTTCCAGTCTGTTGACACTCTGGATTTTGCGACAACCAAGTGTGCCCATATTACAATTGCATGTCTGTACCACTGATGCTTTACATAACAAACCCTGCATATTGCCTGTGTAAAAATGTGAATGAAACTCTATGCATGTCTGTTTATATAGGTAGTCCACTGTCCACTTACTGTGTCTAATTGGAACATATTGTACAGTATTTTTGGGGTAAGCAATGTATATAGAACTGTAGTCTTTAAAACTTTATATAAACTTTGAACAGAGAAATAAGGTACATGGGAAAGAAAATAAATTGGATTTTGCTGAAGACTTGGTCTCATTTCCTGTAATATTTAAGTTTCAGAATTATTATATTTTCTAGAACAATTTGAGGGTTTTGAGCTACCCAATATTATTGGATCAATACTGTTGGTGCAATACAAGATATTGCAGTTCATAAAAATACGTACATTATGAAATTGAGTCAATTTAATAGAACATAAAGTCTCCTGATTGTTTGTTTGTAATCAGGGAAAAAAGCCTTCAGGGAGTAGGAATTAATTTGTTTTGGACTGTATGTGATGCAGTGCTATTCCAAATGATATAATCTAAGCATATGTAGAATGTAAAAGCATTGTTAGTTTCAAGGAATGAAAGTATCCTTTATTGATTCCCTGTGCTCTAGGCCTTCTACTTACTTTTTGCAAGCCAGAGAATGAAGAATAAAGCTCAGATTCACTATCACTTTGCAGTGTATTCATATATATTCTTTACATGCACATATTTTCTGAAAATTGTTATACAGTAATACCTCATATAACATTAGTATCGAATAACACGAAAATCGCATAACATTAAGGAATCTGGGGGGAAGAATTGCATCAGATAACATTAAGATCCTATGGGATGCTTCAGATAACAACCGCTAAAGCCTGTGTGGTTACAATGTATCTCTATGGATCCCATAGGATTTTAACATGCATCAGATAACACTAAAAATCATATAACACCAAGACTTGTGGAACCAGGTTTTAGTGTTATATGAGGTTTTACTGTATTTTCTTTATAACATTTAACCTGAAATACTTTGCACAAGAAAAGAGGTACTAATGAATTTATTGGAATAGTAGCTGTAATGTACCTCCGTACCTGATGTATAGGGACTGCGGTGGCTCAAGTGGTTAAGACGCTAAACTGGACAACTGGAAGATTGGCAGATCAGCAGTTCAAGACCTGAGTGCTGCATGATGGAGTGAGCTCCAGTCTCTGTCCCAGCTCCTGCTAACCTAGCAGTTCGAAAGCAAGAAATTGCAAGTAGATAAAGAGGCACCACTTTGGTGGGAAGGTAAACAGCATTCTGTGCACTCCGTTATCAAGGCATGCTTCCAATATGTCCACGGAATTGTCTGCAGATGCAGACAGCGCTGGCTCTTTGGGTATAAACATAGATGAGCACTGAAGCCTAGAGTCAGATAGGAATGGATTTCAAGCGAGGGTGACCTTTACCTCTTACCTGCTGTATATCAATTGATGCCTTGAAGTCTCACTCCTATGTCTTACAAAGTGGCTAACATTAAAATACAGCAGTTATTATTTAAAGTGCTACAACATATTTTCTTTTGTCTACTCTCTGATAATGAATTTATGTTGGCATCATTTGTTAATCACAGGCATGCCCTTCATGGAACTGAAGTTGCTCATTATATTGCTGCAGTGCATGCCATTTTATTTTCATAATGTTCCTGTGCCATAGGTTAAGCTGGGAGATCATGGCTGGCTGAAGGTCCCTAAGCTTTGTCCTAAAAGGGGAACCAAGCTTCTTCCGACCTCTGGAAAAGGCTTCCATAATTCTGCTCTTAACCATTGTGTGGCCACTTAATGTGCAGGGCAGCTCCTGCAAAGCCACTAAGAAAGTATAAAGGAGGCACAGTCATGCGCAAGAACAGATACACACATGGAAGCAATGTTTTTGATTGCCTATGTTTCCACAAAGGTTCTGTGCATGAAACATACATTGCAGCCACTTTGACAATAATTCCAAAATCAAATATCAAAGTAACAGAGAGTAGGACAGATCAGTGAAGTGGCTGAGTGTGGCACAATGTCAAGGAGGATTGTTATGCTCCCTCTCCAGACTGGGATGAAGACTCTTCTACTCTGATTTGTGCCCCATTAACCTTGCCTTCCAATTGAGTGATTAGCTAACCTGAATTGCAAGAAGAAGCAGGGCCTCCTTGGAGCTATGAAGGTACTTGTGAATCGGTGCCACCATGATACAGACACATGTGTGAAGATGGTGCCTGGACCTCACCTTGCATCCAACTGCAAGACTGCAAACACACCTCTTTAAGTTAGGGTGCAACTATTGCTTCATGTTTCAAAGAAGGGAATTCTTTAAAGTAGTAATGAATGACTCATTGTCAATTTTCATCACATTAGCACATAGGCTTGCAAGTAAAATAAAAAGTCAGCACATTTTGTGTATGCTTTTCTACTAGTTACATTTTTGTTTATATTTTGCCTTACATATACATTTTTCTATATGTACCTTTTAGTTTTTACTATTCGGTTTGCCAACTGAGTGAGGGAATGCTAAGATTAAGAAGTGTGAACACAAAAGAATAGTTGTCTTCTGGTTTACACAGAAATGTGGAATAGGATGAAGGAGAATTTCATTTGGGTTGGAAGCTTGATAAGATAGGTTGATAAGTTGATACGCTTGCAAAAGCTGCACTTATCCCATCATTAGGGAAGCCAGAACACAGCTATCCTTCAGGCTAATAATTATCACAATAGGTAAAAGGAACTGCAAAATGAACTCACCAAAAGGTGTCTTCATTTTGGCAGTTTCATGTCTGGCCTAGACCCAGAAGAAGTATTCTTGTTGTTGTGTTGTATCTGATTCTGAATATTGGTGATCATCATGGTTATCAGCAATGAAGACTGTCTTGCAAATATAATGCAGTGGCATTTCATCTGCCCTCCGCATCACAGCATGACCCCCATACCACTAATTCAGCTCTGCAAGTCACTTTCTGGTCCTGAACCCTTTTGGCACACAAAGTCCTCCTCAGTATTGATAAAGCTGCTGCCCTCCATCAAGTGGGATTCAAGTGGGATTTGATCCACTTGGTGACCATCACCCTTCCCTGTGGACTTTGGCACCCAAGGCCAGTAGCCCTCAGGGTTGTCAGGTTAGTTAACTACCACCTTGACACTTGGCATTGAGTCGCTGGCAGCATGGTCTACTCTATTACCATAGCAGGATAAACTGGCCAGAAAATGACTATGTTAGTTAAATGATGGTTCTTCCCATCTCCAAGCTGGTGTATAAAACAAATAGTCTATTACCATTGTATGATAACCTGGACAGACTTGAAGTATTCAGACAACTCAAATTTCAAAACTGTCAGCTTACCACAGATAGTCTTCATGTACAAAAAAAGTGCTATTCATAGCATTGTTGCTTACTATTAAGAAAGAAATCCTTAATCGTTAAAGAGAATATATATTTAAGTAATATTTACCTGTCTTTATTTGTATATATAGATGCACATTTAGAAGTAATTGGTCTAAATTAAGTAGAAAAACAATATAACTCATTATTACAGGGGAAACTGGGATGAGGAGACTGTGTGTGTTCTCAGTCTGCTGCCCAGATGCTGATTGTTGGCAAATAACTTCACGGGGCTTGTTCTTCATCCTTATTCTCTCATGCTCTGTGTGTATGTGTGTGTGTTTAAATTCTATTTGAACATGGGAGCCCATTAAACAGACCACATTAAATAAATGTAAGGCAATATTTTATAAACATGGACATAAGACTACCCTAGCTATCTCAGTGGAATGGGACTTCCAGAAAAGTTATGTACAAAACTATCACACCTTTAATAATTGCTAGTTTAAAAAAGGCTGCAGAAACCAAGCTGCCTTATGAAAGCAACAGTAGTTAATCCGGTGATTCAATCTGAATTTGAATCTGCCCTTTTGCAGTGCAATGAATCAGAGTTAAGTAGGTAAAGAAAATTGAGCTGAGGTGGAAGATAAGCACAAAAAAAAATTTAAATAATAGTACAATTAGCACATACAATCTATTGTGCTAACCAATTAGCCCAGAACTTCAACAAAACTAGCACATGTACAAAATTGGGAATTGTATTAGTAATCTGGAAATAATGGTCAGAAAGAATGGAAGAAAGATAAAATTGTCTGATGGATCTGGAATATTTTGGAAACTACACAGTTGCAGAATATAGACACCTTAACTTCTACTGGGAATTTAGCAGTGCAGTAGCAAAACTACAAAAACAACAAAACACAAAGTAAGGTCTATCTGGCATGTATGATTTGTTACTAACACGAATAGCCCTCTGAAGGAACTATTCAGCATGCATCAGATTTAAAACTCAAATTGCAGCCTTCTATTTTTTGGACCCAAGTAAACCATCATTAGGGGACTGCGGTCAGAGTTCGATTCCTGAGTACTCCACAATGGAGTGAGCTTCCATTTCTGTCCCAGCTCCTGGCAACCTAGTAGTTCGAAAGCAAGAAATTGCAAGTAGATAAATAGTTACCACGTTGGTGGGGAGGTAAACAGTGTTCCATTCAATCTGCTGTTGAGGCATGCCTGCCACATGTCTCTGGCATGTCTCTGGCAGCAATCAGTAGACCAGAAAATGAGCCAGATTCTTTATCTCTCCACATTCACATCATGTGTTATTGTCTGCCAACAGCCCCCACTTAGAGTTGCCATAATTCTCTCCCACAAAACCAGGACAGAAGTGTGCTTGGAAAAGATGATAATGCTGACAAGGAGGAAGACTCAAAATGCAGGATGCATTAACCCCCTAAAACTATGAGGGTGAACCTTGGCACTCCAGATGTTCTTCGACTTCAATTTCCAGAAGCCCTGATCAGCAGGAGTACTGACTTGGTCTTCTGGGAATTGAAGTCCAAGAATACCTGGAGTGCTAAGGTTCACCATCACTTCCCTAAAGAAATGGACAGCATTGAGTTTACAAGATCTGAGGAGGACTATTGAGAACAGAACTTAAAGTTGCCTGTGAATGAAATTATTCATTCATTTGTTGTTGTGCAGTCGCACAGTCGATTCCGACCCTCTGCGACCCCATGGACCATTGTCCGCCAGGCACCTCTGTCCTCCATCCTCCTCCTCAACTTGCTCAGCATTGTGCCCATTGTGTCTACAATACCATCTAGCCATCTCATTTTTGGCCTCCCCTTTCTTCTTTTGCCCTTCACCCCTCCCAAAATCAAGGCTTTCTCAAGCAAATCCTCTCTTCTCATTTGATGTCCAAAGTACTTTAGCTTCACCTTTACTATTTGACCTTCTAAGGAGCAGTCAGGGTTAATTTCTTCTAAGATTGACCTATTTGTTCTCCTTGCTGTCCAGGGGACTCTCAAAACTCTCCTCCAACACCACATTTCAAAGGCATCTATTCTTCTGTGCTCAGCTTTCCTAATGGTCCAGCTCTCACAACCATACATTGCCACCAGAAATACCATTGCTTTGACTATACAAATTTTTGTTTGCAATGTGATGTCTCTACTTTTCACTATGTTCCCCAGGTTTCTCATAGCTTGTCTCCTAAGAATCAGTCACCTTTTTATTTCATGGCTGCAATCACCATCTGCAGTGAGCTTTGATCCTAAGAAAGTAAAATCCTTCACTGCTTCTACTTCTTCCCCATCTATTCTCCAGGGACTGATAGGACCTGTTGCCATTATCTTGGCTTTCTTTATATTGAGTCTCAAGCCAGCTTTTGCACTTTCTTCTTTCAACCTAATCAGGAGCTTTTTAAAGTCCTCCTCACTTTCTGCCATTAGGGAGGTATCATCTGCATATCTCAAATTGTTGGTGTTTCTCCCAGCAATTTTGATCCCAAATTGTGATTCCTCCATCCCTGCATTGCGCATTATGTGCTCTGTGTATAAGTTGAATAAACAGGGTGACAAAATGCAGCCTTGTCTTACTCCTTTTCCTATTCCAAACCACTCTGTCATTCTGTAGCATGATTTGACAGCATGTAACAAGAACAGTTCAAAAGCAATAAATTGCAAGTAGATAAATAGGTGCCACTTCACTAGGAAGGTAAACAGTGTTCCACGCACTCCGGTGCCTAGACATGCCTGCTACATCTTAACAGAAAAGTTGCAAACATAGACAGTAGTGGCTCTTTGGCTAAAAATAGAGATGACCACTGAACCCTAGAGTTGGATATGACTGGCTTTCGACCAAGGGCAAACTTTACAACAACAAATTATTCAACAATATTTTAAAAAACTTTTTACTTAAATGGTGTGTGCATGCATATGTGTGCGTTTGCACCTTCTAAATATTAAGGAGTTAAAATCACTGTGTGTCAAAGGCAAACTGTCTTTCTTCTTTGTATCGGGGTGAGGAGGGGAGACCATTTCTTGTTTGAATTTTAGCACGAAACCCTTTCCAGCTCACAGATACAGTATATGGGGGTGGATGGGGGCACATTGCTGTTCCTTACTGCTTTAAGTAGTAAGAAGTGCTCTCCATTATAGAATAAGTCTAATGATTCATGTACTCTGCCTTTTGCAATTTGTGCTGTAATGGGATGCTACACATGAACCAGAAAGTTTGGAGTTTTTCATTGCCAGAGAAGAGTTCAGCATGATTGCTGGATTTAATACCCTTCAGCTTTCTTTCTATTAATTTCAATCCCATGCTAAGTTCCTATTTATAATGCTGTGGTGGTGTTTGTATTTGATGCGGGCATTGAGCAATGGGAGATTTTTAATGGACTGTTCCACTAAATTGACAATTTTGGAAACCAAAATGTTAGATTTGTTTAACAGTCAAAGTAAGCTGGCAAATCTTTGAAGTTTATTCCAGCTTTTGTATTCCCTTTTTTTTTTGTATTGCCCCATCAAACAGTAGAGTTATTCAGCTGACAGCCAATAAATACTTATATATTTCAGGAAAATATGTGCTGTTGTTAAAAGAACCCAATTAAGTGGGGGGCATGTAATCTGTACACCATCTGTTGCCTATTGCAATTGGCACTGACACAAAAGTTTGTGGATCTTTTAAAAAACATTTTAGACCATGAAGCAAGCACATAGATCATTTCTGTCTTGTTCTTTTCCCATCTCATTATTGGAATTTATTCCCATGCTTTGTTGTCAGTGGAGCACCCCTTCTAATTGTTTCTTGCATGTTGCTGTAAATCTGTCTGCCAATCAGTAAAAAACAACAACTGTGGGACATGAAACTGAGACCTACGTATTTCCTCATCATCGTTGCTTGTAGTGTGTAGTGCTGAAATAAAAAGAGGAAACACGTTTGCTCTCATTCCTTATCATGCATAGCCTTTTCATTTTACTTGAGGAATTTTTTAATATTCAGGCCATACCCCATGGATGAAGTCATTTCCCCTCAATATAACTATAATGGCAATAGGCATGGCCTAACAGGCTATGGCACGGCTGGCAGCTGGCCACGTCTTAACCTCTGACTGAAAGACTTTAACATTTTTATGCCTCATCTTGTGTTATGTATTCTTTTGTAGTTTGTTCATCAATTTATTTGAGGACTCCTATTAAAATGTTCAGGACCATGGAGGTTTCTCTGGAGACGTTATACTCAACTGATAAAATATAGCCAGATATATGTATTGATAACCTGCACATCAAATGGTGGGTCAGAACGCCACAATAGTAAAAAAAAAATGTTCCTGTGTTGCTGATCTGTTGACAGCTGAGACCTGAGAAGAATTGCTCCTTTAGCATCTTGACTGATGTGGCGAGACAGCCCATAATACCATGCACAGGAAACTTTGCAAAATTTGTAGCTTTTGCCAACAGCTGGAACCACACACTGTCACATTCCTAATGGAGTCCTTTCAACTATGTTTGGACCATTGGCAGAACAAGACCCAATTAGAATAGCTAATTGAATCAGCTATTAAATGGTCAGTCAACATGTACATAAACATGTACTCTGGTTGGGGGTATCAATTAGATTCAAGATGATTCCTTTATGTATAGGTCATGGGTGCTCAAACTATGGCCTGGGAACCAGATGCGGCCCCTGACACCAATTCATCCGGTCCACAAAGCCCTCATCACTCCTGGAAGCAGAAGTAAAACGTGCCCGTACGGGCATGTTTTACTTCTGCTTCCAGGAGCGACAAGGGCTTCACGGGCTGGATGAATTGGTGTCAGGGCCTCATCTGGCCCCCAGGCCATGTGCCCATCATAAATGTTGCCATAAATGCACCTGCAGCTGTCATAAACACATTTATGACGGCTGCGGACACATTTGATCGCAGTGTTTATGGGAGGAGGAGGAACCACGTGGGCAGCCCATTCAGCTGTCCAGGGGCGTGGTCCAGCCCATGGTGTGAAAAGATTGGGAACCCGTGGTAAAGACTGTTCAGATGTAGTTTACCATTCCCTTCTTTTGGGAGCACTTTGGCACTGTGCAATCTGGCCAAGACCACACAAGCTGGCATTTCTCCTGGGACAAACTGGCAAATCAAATTCTGAGATTTTCAGCCAGATGTCTAACTAGGATTGTGCCTACATGGTCAGATTATGTGAGATTTCCTTAAAACAGCCATGATGCAAATCAACAGTGCACTGGCAGATCTCTTGCCTTCAAATACCATGATTAACGCATGCTTAGGGCAGCATCTTAGGGACTGCAGTAGCTTACTGGTTAAGATGCTCAAGGTTGGCAGGTCAGCAGTTCAAGACCTGAGTGCTACATGATGAAGTGAGTTTCCATCTCTGTCCCAGCTCCTGCCAACCTAGCAGTTCAAAAGCAGGACATTGCAAGTAGATAAATAGGCACCACTTCAGTGATGCACTCTGATGTCTAGGCATGCCTGCCACAGATCCACAGAAACATCTGCAGACACAGACAGCACTGGCTCTTTGGATATAAACAGAGATGAGCACTGAACCCTAGAGTCAGATATGTCTGGCTTTCAAGCAAGTGCAATCTTTACCTTTAGGGCAACATCTTAGGCCTACAATCTAAGACTATATTTGTCCTCCTTGCTTCCCCCTTGCTGTGCAAGTGTTAAAGAAGGGTTTGTAATGGATCCAATGGAGGCTGGCCTAAATTCTATATCTTTAATCCAGAATGTTTTACTATTAAAGAATTATTCTCCTGACTATATTTCAAATCAGCTTTTAAAATATATTAATACTAAATGTTTGTTTCTATTTTGATTTGTTTTAAAGGAAGTATTATGAAATATGATACTCATAAGACATCCTCTATAAAGAGAAAAGAAAGCCAGAGGGTATATCCTGTAGGTCTCCAGACTGTAAAGGTGGAATGATGACAGATTGTCTAAATATGAGCAAACTGTTGAAATGCTTTTGTGTGTGTGTTAGGAATTATAGAAATCCATGAAGAATACTTCAGTGGAAGATCAGCTTGTGCTCCTGCTTTGAATAAAACTGTGGCAATTATATTCAGTTTTATAGTTTATCATTCAGAATAAATGTTTCAGTTATATCATCATGTTCTAAACCCTGCCACTGCTACGCATACACACTCAATTACTGTACTGCAACTGTAAAAGCTTCCAGTAAACTTATTGATACGTTTCAAAAGATTATTGCATAGGAACATGATTTGCAATCTATCAATGTCACACATGAAAATAAAAACCATTTCTAGCTTCCAGGCTTTGGTCTGATTTTATCTACTTAGAGAACTACATTTTGGCGGTTTCTTTCTACTCACATTACCTCTGATGTAAAGCACTCCTAAGCATTCTACAGCATGGCAAAAAAAAAAAAAAAAAAAGGGGAGACCCTTCCTTTTTCTCTCCCTTCCTTTTATCTCTTCCACCTTTGGCCCTTCCTCTGAAGGGTTCCAGCCAATCACTACATAGTATTACATGTCCATCGAAACTTAAGTTTCTTTTTTCCCAGAGCAAGGATTATTATGTCTATGACACAATCTTTCCCCAGCAACAGCTTTGAAGGCCACATTCCTTCCCTCTGGTGTGAACAACTCTCAGAAATCTATGTCACTGTTTCAAAAAACATAAGCCCCCATTTCTATTCCTTATGTGTCCAACATATCTTGTAGACCTATATAATAGATTTAAAATTGCAAATTAGCTGATATGGTAAAGTTCTTATTTAGATAAGAAATGCTTTGAATTACATAAGAAACTACTCACCTGTGGAATTCTGCAACTAGAATGCAGATGGGCACTATTGGTCTGTAGCTCCCTATTCTAACAGGGTGTTTTTCATTTACATTACAGAGTTCTTCTCATTCTTCTCTCTCTCCTAATTGCTATTGTATATATTCGAGTATAAACCGAGTTTTTTAGCACCAAAAATGAGGTCCAAAAAGGGGACTCGGCTTATACACAGATCAACAACCATAAGGGTCTAAAATATGAGGGTTTTTAAAAAGTTATTCAGTGCTTTAAAAGTACTGTATATGCTGGCGTACAAGACTACTTCCCCCCCCCCCCTGAAAAACATGCCTCCAAGAGGTGGGTCTGTCTTATACGCCGGGTGCACTTCAGTTGTGATAGACATAGCTGCCCATAGTGGCCTCCCAATGCTCGACCGGTGCCCATAGTGGCCTCCCGATGCCTGCCTGGTGCCCATAGTGGCCTCCCGATGCCCACCCACCTCATTTTACATACTATCCAGTATCGCGCTGTATCCAGCGTGGCTGTGGTGAGCATCAGCAGTGAGACAGGGGTCCCAGCCTTTTTGGCGTGATCGGCCCATTGGTGTCTACGCAGAGCTCGCACATGTGCACTTGCGCACTAGTGCTGGCCACAGGGAGAAGTTAAAATCAAATCTGATGTTCTTTTATGTTTTATTTGTTGTGTGGAAGGTGGGTAGTCTTATATGGTGAGTATATAACAAACTCTATATTTTGAGTGGAAATGTTGGGGGGTCGTCTTATACGCCCAGTCGTCTTATACGCTGGCATATACAGTATATTGTTATACTATATCTCCTCTGAGCCATTATCAGTGAATATCTGGACTAGGGCTGATGGGGGTTTGTTCCAAGAACATTGTGGACAGACATTAGGATTTCATGTGCCCTCAGGGAGGGCAGGAAAAGGGCAGGATGTTCTATCCTTCCACAATTGTAGATTTATCTTGCCTCTTTCTTACAAAATTAAATCTATTGCCCTCCCTTTTCATATCACTGTTTGGGACGCTATTCAAAATGAGGTCTACCATCCAAAAAACAAATATGGAAAGAGTAATTTTGAAAAGAAAAATTTTTGATTCGTGTAAATTGGCAAAGTTTTTCTGCCTTTCGAGACAAATCAGTACAACCTTATTATAGTTTCACTACTGTTGTAAATTAACCCTGCCTTTGGTAGATCACTACATCACCTTGAGTCTAGCTTGTAATGTGCAACAACGTATTATAATTCCATGAAGCCTGCTTTTGCTAAATATTTATTCTTATTTTCCCTTGTTATTCCTAATGCATGGAGAGAAGAATTAAGTCTAAAACATAACGGAACTCCAACAAGACCACCAATAAAGTATAAAACCAAGTAACATTATAGATTCAGGTTTGCCAGCTTAAAATACATCACTCTGATTTGCAGACAAGACTGATAAAAAGAAGATTCAGTCCTGTTCATTGCCTTGGATAGCTTTTAAAAGAAATATGAAAAACTGATAAAGGGATCTAGCCACACCAGCTAATGAACTTTGTAGGTTTCAAGGCAGTATTCCTCTGAATACAACATCCAGTGATTAAACAGTAAGGGGCAAGCATTGTTTTTATGCCATTGCATATAGTGTATTATTTTAGAGGGTCCCGACTGTTCACCTGACTAGTCATTGCCACATACAGAGAACTAGGCTGAACCAAATTCAGCGAGGCTGTTCTGATATTTGCACAGATTCCCTTAACAGGTTGGGAATCTCCAATGCTAGGCCTTCCTTCTGCTACAATGCCTAGGCAAGAAGGTAATTCGAGAATAGAAGGACGTGACTATTGGAGATAAGAGGTACATTGCCTCTGGACTAGGGCTGATGGGGGTTTGTTCCAAAAACATTGTGGACAGACATTAGGATTTCATGTGCCCTCAGGGATGTTATTATATCTAACACTTACTGGTTAGATATAATAACAGCCTTCTGAAGGTGGCACCCTCCAATATTTGTTCAACTGTAATTCCCATCAAAGATAATGTCCATAGGTAGAAGTCATGGCTCAACACATCTGGAGAGCATCAATTTGGGGGAAAGCTGTATTAAGACATCTCATCAAATGTACCAAAGTACTTCACATCACCAAAATGCTCCTCACCCTGGGTTAATGTCTCCCTTTATCATACATTATAAGATTGTAAAAGTATCATGTTTAATAAGTGTCATCAAGATTTCAGGATGCCTAAAGGTATCTGGAGTACTGCCTTTTTAATGGCAGTGTGAGTGGTTGGCACACCTAAGACAAACTTCAGGGACTTTTAGTTCTTTAATGATACTAAAAAGTAACAGCTCAGGACTGGCAACTCAAAAGATAAACAGATAGCTACAAATACTTATTGCTGAAACTTTTTAAGAAATGAAGTTCTAATTTTAATACCAAGAAAGTGTAAAATTGGTTCTAAAATATAATTCATAATCCATGGCCCTCCAGGTATGTTAGTTTCAGATCCAATGTCTAAAGGTTGATAGAAGTTGTTGTCCAATACATCTCGAGTCTCCCAAGAAGTGAAGGCTGCTCTATGCCAATTTACATCTTTAGTATAATTTGTGTGTCCTTTATGTCTACATCAGTGGTGGGCTCCTTTTTTTTTTACTACCACACTGTGGGCATGGTATGGTGGGTGTGGCCAGAGGGGAAGCCCTGCATTGCACCTGAATTAGGGCTACTTTATTTCAAAACTTGGGTGGGGAGGGCCAGCCAGAATTTCTACTACTGGTTCTGGCGAACTGGTACGAACCTTCTGATGCCCACCACTGGTCTACGTTCATCTGCATGTCTGCACTGGCTTGTGTTCTTCTCTGTTAAAGGACATTTTGTTGTTGTTCAGTCGCACAGTCGATTCCGACCCTCTGCGACCCCATGGACCATTGCCCGCCAGGCACTTTTAGAATGCTACATTTCTGCCATAGCATTACATTTCATCTTCTCCAGACATATAGAATACATGGTTAGCTGTTGTGTTATCCCTAAATGACCCTAATCAGTGGGTTTGTCAAATTCAATTGCCATGATTTCAGCGGTGAAGCCTGTTCAGAAACCGCCTTCAGAAAATTATTTCACTGCCTCAATATTCTGATGATATTAAACTATGGCATTAATTCCTTTTTTTTTCTTTAACTAATGAAAAAGATGTTGTTTTTCCTCCTTCCCAACCACATAAATCTGTCTCCAAACATAGAAATCTGTTTCTGTGCCTTTTTAAGCCTTTTTATTAAGCTACGCTTCTCTTTTGTACTCTCATTCTCTTTAGTTTTGCAAAAAATAAATAGAAACTGTTCTTTCACAGCAAAAATTAAAAATCAAAACAAACTTTAAAATCCTACAGCTTTCAATGTATCTAAATTTAATGTTGGAAGTTTAAAATGTATTTATACAGTAATACCTCAGATAACGCTAAAATTGCATAACGTTAAGTAATCTGGGGAGGAGAATTGGATCGAATAACGTTAAGGTCCTATGGGATGTATCAGATAACAACCGCTAAAGCCTGTGTGGTTACAATGTATCTCTATGGAGCTTTAACATTATCCGATCAATCCCATAGGATTTTAACATGCATCGGATAACACTAAAAATCGGATAACACCAAGACTTGTGGAACCAAGTCTTAGCGTTAGGTATTACTGTATTTTATTTAAATGTAACTGTCATACACCAGCCAGAGGGGGAAATATCCAGATGGGTGGGAAACAAACAAATAAATAGGGTTTTGATCAGGGGTGGCCAACCTATGGCACGTTTGCCAGGCCCAGCTCATGGCACCATTTCATGTGGCCTGCCACTGCCCTCATTGCTACCGGAAGCAGAAGTGGACAAATTTACAACAGCCATTAAACACACACATACATGTATAAACGCACCCAGGCCTGCCGTAAACACTGCCGTAAATGCACCCACAGCTGTGGTAAACACATTTATGACAGCTGCAGATTCATTTCATGACAGTGTTTATGGCAGGAGGAACCACATGAACATTCTGCTCAGCTGTCTGGTGGACGTGGTCCAGCCCATGTTGTGAAAAGGTTGGAAACCCCTGGTTTAGGTAAAGGTAAAGGTAAAGGTCACCCTTGCTCAAAAGCCAGACGTATCTGACTATGGGTTCAGTGCTCATCCCCGTTTATAGCGAAAGAGCCACTGCTGTCTTTTTCTGCAGATGTTTCCATGGACATGTGGCAGCCATGACTAGACATATAAGTTTACCTTCCCACCAAAGTGGTAACTATTTATCTACTTGCAATTTCTTGCTTTCAAACTGCAAGGTTGGAAGGAGTTGGGACAGAGATGGGCACTCACTGTCGCACAGCACTCGGTTCTCGAACTGCTGACCTGCCAACCTTCCAGTCACCAAATTCAGCATCTTAACCTCTAAGCCACCACGGTTCCTAAATAGGGTTTAGTAGAAAGGAAAAAATGGTCCCAACAAATTTTCCCATCATAATCCTTTGAAAAGCATTTACTACTCCCCCAAAATCTCAGTGCAGGAATACACACTGTCTCACCTGAACTCTTCAGGGCAATGTGTGAAAGAGATAGAGCCTTCTCAGTCCCAACCATGAAATACTATCCCTCCTGTGGTATAATTTGTCTCAACACTGCACTTTGTTTGTCTAAGCATTTTAATTGGCATATTTGTTCTGTTCTGTGTTGCTTCTTTGTTTTCTAATACATTGGTGCCTCGGTTTATGAACACCTCAGTAACCTTTTTTATTTCTGATGATACAACCACCACCACCATCTTGTCAGAATGGGATGTGAGAAAGAAGAAATCACCACAGTGCATTACATTTGATTTTGCCAGACAGGCTTTTGCAACTGCATCCATATGAATGGTTTAAAGGGTAGATATTTGTTCCTGGTAGTTTTCAAGGAGGAAAGCATGTCAGAAGATTGGATGGAACTGTGGTTTATTGATGGAAGCCATAGTTTATTGATGGTGGCACAATGGTTAACTGCTGTACTGCAAACAAAAGGATGTGAGTTTGATCCCGACTGGGACTCAAGATCAATTCTGCCTTCCATCCTTCCAAGGTTGGTAAAATGAGTACCCAGCATGTTGGGGCAAAACACTAATTAACTTGTGAAACACCCAGAGTGTGCATTAAGCACTATGGGGTGGTATATAAGTGTGATTGGTTTGCTTTTGCTTTAAAGCAGCTGAGAAAAGTTTTGTCTGTTTCTAAAGTTCTGAAAACAGGAGAAATACCAATGAACTCAACCATCTTATAAAACAACATGAAGAAATGGTTGCAAGCAAGGATAGTTAAAAAGGTATGCTTTTGCTCTTTTCCCATGACTCTTCTTCCAAATTCCATGTCTGTTTAATTTTCCAAATAGAGATTTCGCCCCACTCAATATTTGTGAATGGAAACATTGAATTATGTAATGGACAGCTCCACTTTCTCACATTTTTTTCATTGACAAAATTAAAGACCTTCTGGTCACTACTGTCATAAAGAAATAGCCATGTGATGTTCAGTTTTTTTGGGGAAACCTGGTAACAAATGCATAGGCATAATGTTTATGCATGGACATTTTGTTTTCTAACTAACCATGTAGAATGTATTTTTCTGGTACACACTGAATATTTCTATTGCTACATCTTAAATCCGCAGTTTAGCCGTCCTGCTGAATCCAGTGGGAATAAGTGGCTCATAATCAGTCCGTGGTACTTAGGGAGCAGCAGGATTAAGAACAGATGGGACTTATTACATGAGAATTTCAAACTAGATGGCACTTATTACAACAAAGATCCTGCTAAACCATTTAGTTACTCTTTAAAACATTTAGATATATTTTTTTAAAAAAAATTCTTAAAGTATGATGATAATGATATGAGCTTAAAAGAATGATCTGGCATTAGCCAATCAAGTTTTAATATCAAGGTTATTCACCTTAATGGGCCATTTTCTAAACATGACTCAGCTGCCGATATTAAGGCCTTGGTGATTGTTACTTTTAAGAGCACATTAAAAAATGCTGTGAAACTGCTCGTCGTAACAATTTCTGCACTGGTATCCTGCAAATGCACAGCTGGAGGTTGTCAGGCGCACACCTCCTTAACAGACGGTACTGTGTGTGTACAATTAACACTTTAATTTATGGAGTAAAGCGATCAGGGGAGACGAAAGCTTCAAAGTCAAGCCCTTGCTATTAAGTACAGGCTCAGTTTCTATTGCTGATGGTTGCCAGTCCCACCCACAGATCCCAGTATTGTGAAAAGAACAGAAAGTTAATAAATGATATGGGTCTACGGTGGCTATTACTCTTTTTTGTGTCAATGTCCTCTGAGCACGTAGGGAGTTTGTTTATTGAAATAGGAATAGGTTCACTACATTGACTGTTTTATTTCATGTTAGTTAGCCTTTAAAGCAGTAAGCCTACTGTGGTGTGTATATTTGTCATTCCTCTTCTCCTATAGCTTCTACCTCTACTTTTTTCATCCTGCAACAACTTGTTCTTTGCTAGCTGGATGATAATACAAATTAGTTTCCTGATCTTTTTCTTGTCACTGTTTTCACTTGCAGTGGGAATAAGAATAAGAATAAGAATAAGAATAAGAATAAGAATAAGAATAAGAATAAGAATAAGAATAAGAATAAGAATAAGAATAAGAATAAGAATAAGAATAAGAATAAGAATAAGAATAAGAATAATCATTATCATTATCATTATCATTATCATTATCATTATCATTATCATTATCATCCCACCAGGGCGGATCGGAGAGGCTCCCTTGTTATTCCTTCGGCGAGAGAGGCGCACCTCGCCTGCACTAGGAGGAGAACCTTCTCCATGTCCGCCCCGACCCTCTGGAACCTCCTGCCCACCGAGCTGCGCCTTCAGACAGAGCTCTTGCCCTTCCGGAAGGGCTTAAAAACCTGGCTGGCAGGACAAGTTTGGGGACCCGGGAACGTGGGTTCTCATATTAGGTGGCTTATTTAATGGATTGTCAACCCTGGATCTGAATGAGGGATTTGTGTGTTGATTCTGTATTGTTTTTAACTTTTGATGACTTTTAACTCTTGTTGATTTTTATTGATATGGATTGTTTTATGTTTTTATTTCTTGTTTTGATGTAAGCCGCTCAGAGTCAGGTTCTCCCGATTGGGGCGGGGTAACAAATGTAATAAATAATAATAATAATAATAATAATAATAATAATAATAATAATAATAATAATAATAATAATAATAATAATAATAATAATAATAATAATAATAATAATAATAATAATAATAATAATAATAAATCATCATCATCATCATCATCATCATCATCATCATCATCATCATCATCAACATTATTGTATGCCGTCCACTTGGCAAATGCGAATCAGGGCTGGGAGGTTGGCGGGCCAGGGCATCTTCGGCCCCCAGAGCGGCCCTGGCAGCTTTTATCCTCCCGGCCAGTGGGGAGGGCCGAGGAAGGTGTGGTGGCATCTTCAGCCTCCCATGGCCACGGGGGCTCTTATCCTCCCAGTTGGTGGGGAGGGCCGAGGAGGACGCGTCGTCTTCAACCTCCCATGGCCATGGGGGCTCTTATCCTCCCGGGCGGTGAAGTCTGTTGACTTCAATATCTTTTATACTCCCCTCCCCCTTTCTGACATTTCTTACCCCATTAGCAACATCTCCTGGCCACTCTCTCAATATAATCCATATTTATGAAGTTCTTATATGTTCCCAAGCTGTATGGGTCCCTTGGTACCTGAAAGAACACCTGTTTCCATATCATCCTGCTAAAGGGGTCAGTTAATGATCTTCACATTCCCTGTTGTCAGGTCAGAGACACATGAACCCCATTGATATGTTTCCTACTATGAAACTACTGGAGTGTTTTCATGCTGATTATATACTTTGTTTACACTTTTATGTCAAATGTGCAGGATTTTTATTTATTTTTAGATGAAAGGAAACATATGTGTTATAAACACAATAGTAAATAAAATACTGGGCTGATTGTTTATTGAAAAGATAAACCTATTTTTAATTGTTCATTTGATGTTTCTGGATCAGCTGAATATGCTTATGTTGTAACTTTTGATTAATAAGATATGCTTTATTTAAAAAAATCAGGAATGTACTACAGGAGGGACAAGATATTTTGGTGTCCCTCCCCCTCATTTAGCACAAGAACTCAACAGAACTCATAAATTTCACCAAAAACAAGAGAAAAAAAACTAAGATTAAAGCCGAGGGAGAAATTTAAGCTTGACAGACTTGGCCACAGAAGTTGAGGGTTTAGAGCACATGAGTCACAAATGTCTTGACACATTATCCCTTTATCCCATGTTTGTGGTGCTCACTTAGGGCTGCATTTATTTTTAAAAGGCATCTCCCCTATGTTTAACAACTTCTTGATGTTTAGGTACAATTTGGTTAGTCATCTCCGTAGTGTGAATAGCTGTACCATGAATTTAAGTGGTGCTGATGGTTGAGAAATTGGCTCAATTCAGAGCTTAAAAACATTGAAATTAAAATGACCAACATTAGCAAATGTCTTCTTAAACATGACGAAGACAACAACAATGTGACTGAAAATGAAATGGACAGATTTGTCTGTGTTTGGTACCTACTTAGCTCACAGCTCTGTTGAGCTGTCAGATATGCTGGTGTGTTTGAGTATTGTCCATGGGGTTTTCTTGGCAAGGAAACTGGAGTGGGTTGCCAGGTTAATCCCCAGTGTTTCATCTGAGTCCTCCGCTATGGCCTATCTGGCATAGTCCTTAGCCTCATTGAACCATGCAAGCCCCCTCACCACGGCAAGGATTGAAGATGCAACGGGAAGTACAATGTAATGAGGAGAGAGACATCTGGACTTTGTAGCTCACTTTGAAGAAAAAGGACATTCTGCTCCTACTGGGGGATGCTAATTTTCATAGGAACTGATTTTGTTGTACAACCATATCTGCCTGGATGCAATGGGAAGTACAATGTAATGAGGAGAGAGACATCTGGACTTTGTAGCTCACTTTGAAGAAAAGGACATTCTACTCCTACTGGAGGATGCTAATTTTCATAGGAACTGATTTTGTTGTACAGCCATATCTGCCTGGATGCATACCTGTTTTTCTCCCTGTCCTTTTTTCTGCTTATAAAGTCAATAAGTGAATCCACCGGATGAAATCATAGCTGAGCAGGTATAGGATTGAACCCTGTGAGGCCAAACACATTTACAAGATGTATGTTTCTTCTGACTATACAGCTGACACTTGGGCACAATGAGTTGGGAGAAAGAGAGTATGGCCTATCTTAGCAGCAGCATAGAGCTGTTACCCCACCATTTCTTTTTCTGATGTTTTTCCTATATAAGGAACAGGTTATAAGGCAGTGAATACCACTTAGTTTTTCCATTTCCAATTTTAACCATATAGAACTGATAATCCCAGGGAACAATTTTACAGACTAACAAATGGCATCGTGTTTGTGTGTGTGACTACATGTATAAACTAAAGGTCTCCCTTGCTACAAAGCCAGTTGTATCTGACTATAGGGTTAGGTGCTATTCTCCGTTTACAGCTAAAAAGCCAGTGCTGTCTGTGTCTGCAGACGTTTCTGTGGACATGTGGCAGGCATGACTAGACATCAAAGTGCACTGAGCACTGTTACCTTTCCCACCAAAGTGGTACCTATTTATCTACTTGCAATTTTTTGCTTTCAAACTGCTAGGTTGGCAGGAGCTGGGACAGAGATAGAGATTCACTCTTTCATGCAACACTTAAGATTCAGCATCTTAACCACTAAACCACTGCAGTCCCGACTGTGTGTGTACTAGCTGCAAAAGAGAGGGAAAAACCACTGCCAAAAGTTGTTTATACCACACTCTTTTGATGCAAGCACCACTTGCACTTTATTGTTGTGTTAAGAGCAGGGACTCTATCACTCTAGAATGCAAGCAGTTTCTTTTAATTTGTAAAATATGACTTCAGCAGAAATGCTGCCATTTTTTCAGCAGCTGTGATCTATTCACTAGAAAGCTTTAGCCATATCAAGAAAGTTTATTGATTATCTCTTCACCTGGGGTTATAAAAACCTGTAAAAAAAACTAGGACTGTCATGTTGTCCATTGGTACATTTCCACACAAATATTATTTGGGTGTGGTTGGAGATTTTCAAAGTTTTACCCCCAGTGCATCTCTGTGATAGTGTTGCTAAAACAATAAAAATAGATCAACATGTAAAACTCTTTTTGACATAAAGGAAGAATTGGACGATATGAGGCTCATGGACTACACATGGAGTCCAGAGGGCTAACTGCAGCCCTTGGCATTCTGGGTCTCCCCAGCCCTATTACCACCTACAAAAATGTTAATTTTGCGGAATAAAATTGCCCAAGAAATCACCTTATGCTCAAATAAGAGCAATTTGCCATTTTCTGAACCATTCCCTAGTAAATCTCTAAAGATTTGTTGTTGGGATTTTTTAAAATTTAAAGGCTACAAGACAGAGAATGAGAGTGTTCTTCCGTATCCCCTCCATTCTTTTATGTAAAAAATATATTGCAAGAGCAGATTTACCCCTCCAGCTTTGTGCCTTGACTGCCTGAATTAACCAACTCATGACCAAAGGCCTAGTCTCAATGACATATAAGCCACTTATTATTGCAGAATTCATCAGGACTACTTAAGTGTGTATTCTGGATAGATCAGTGCACAGGTGAAGTAGTCTCATCTGATGCTGTAGTAAACTGATGTACTTCTGCAGGTGCCAAGACAGGGAGACAGATCTCAGGCAGGGAGTTTAGGGGCAGGAAGGAGGAGATGAGTATGTTTATCTTTAAATCTTGGGTACCCATCTCTAGTCATTCCCAGCTGGCACCAGGGCTCAACAGCGCTGGCTCTTCGGCTTTGAAACAAAGATGAGCACTGAACCCTAGAGTTGCATATGACTGAGTTTCGAGCAAGGGAAACCTTTACCTTTATATGGTTTATAAAAGCCTTCCACCTTAAAAAAAATCAGGAAAAAGGAACCCCATGGTAGGAGTACAAACCTTGCAGCTTTTCTTTTCGCGGAGGAGAGGGGTAAAAGTCATTTTCTTCTCTCTTGGAGTTTTCTCTCTTTGAGATCTTCTTCTTAGAGAAAAAAATTATGAGACTTCTTGACTATCTTGCAGTGTTTGCCATACAAAATAAAAATGTTTTTCTTACAGTTCATTTTAGAAAATTATCACTTAATTGAAAACTTTACATCTCAATCTTTAAACTGTGGTGATTGCTTCACTCCTAATCTTCTTTGGAAATCAATCTTTCTTACCAAGTTTTTAAAAAGCCAACCCCAGCTCTTGATTTCATAGGAAACTTCTCAGTGGTGGGCAACAACAGGTTTGCACCCCCTGGGAGGGGAGGGTAGCAAAATTGGGTGGCCTCTGGGCAGGGTGGTGGTGAAATTGGGTGACCTTTGGGCAGGGGGGGTGGAGAAATTGGGTGGCCACCCCCATCTCCCTGCCCTGCCCCATCAGGTTTTGTCCCTGCAAGTGGTTCAAGGTCTCCCTTGCTCAAAAGCCAGTCATATCCAACTCTAGGGTGCAGTGCTCATCTCCATTTAGAGAAAAAGAGCCAGTGCTGCCTGTGTTTGCAGATGTATACATGGCCATATGGCAGGCATGACTAGATCGCCCATGATGTAGGCTCCGCCCATGACATAGGCTCCGCCCACAGTGGGATAGCGAAAAATTTTGCTGCCCACCACTGAAACTGCTACATCCTTATCTTCAAGTGGGGGAAAAAAGACCTGCAATGTGTATGAGAATGCTCAAAGACTACTGCATGATAGGGGAGGGCGAATAGCTACCATATATAAAATGAAGAGTGGTGGAAACCAATATTCTTCTTCTAATCAAAGTAATTCACAGAAACAGAAAGCTCTAGCACTTTCAAGACTAAACTTATAGTTTGTGAACTTTCGTGGATCAAGTCCACTTTGTCAGATGTGGGACATGTTTAAATGTTGGAAATCAAGAATGCTGGAAACAACGTCATCTTTGCACATGTAACAAATCACTGCTTGTTATTCTATTCCTCATTTTCTGAACCAGGGCCACTTGGTTTTAGGAATGTGTTTCAGAGTTTCACTTTTGGTGCTAAAAAGCTGAATAGGAAACTAAAAAAACAACACCCCTTGATCTTGAGACAGCCAGTCAGTGCTTATTTTCCACAAGAGGTTTTTCTCCTCCTCCTCTCTCACTTTGCCAGCCTGATAATGCAAACATTGTTGGCACCCCCTGAAAAACAATCAGTGCAGTCACAATGACTTCAGCAGATGCACTGGAATGAGAGCCAGCAGAAAATGACTTTAATGGGAATATGTTGCAAAGCAGCTGTTGGAGTGTGGTAACAAGATGCTGAATAAATGGCAGCTACATAACTTCCCCTAATCAGATTGGAGCAATCAGCTTGAAAAATTTTCCCATATGTTGGAGAGTGGAGCTCGTGCCTAGGGTTATGGCAGGGACACAGGGCCACATTAAGGTTACATAGTCTGGCTACAATTAAACACTAGCTGCAGAAATTGTGATGATGCTTCGGGGAGCTATTGCACTTTAGTCATTCATAATTGCTCATTCGGAAATTACTCACTCCAAAATTACTCAGGGCCCTGTTCCATGGTTTACAGCATATGTTCTCAGGAAAGGAAAATATTATCTTTCCAGTGGGTATCAGTATATGAATTTGTTTATGGCTATGAATGTAAATTGGGGGTCATGGTAGTTTAGTGGTTAAGACTTTGGACTTGATGACTGGAAGGTCGGAAGGTTAGCAGTTTGAACCTGAGTGCTGAGCTACAGAGTGAGTTCCCATCGTCTGTCCCAGCTCCTGCCAACCTAGTAGTTTGAAAGCAAGACATTGCAAGTAAATAAATAGGTACCACTTTGGTGGGAAGGTAAACAGCGTTCTGTACAGACCACATAACCAGGGGCGTGCTGGCTGCCCTAAAAGGGTACTGGACAGGGAGTGATTAGGGTTTCTAACCCTAAAAAAATATATATGTTCCCATTCGCCTTCAAATTTCAACTCCCCTCTGGGGATTCGAACTGACAACCTACTGCTTATAAAGTAAAATTGCAACCTCTAAGCCACAGTGGCTATACTGTCATTAGAACTGCTTTTGGTAATCTTATGACAGAGAATTCTATGTTAACAGGAGAGATTATCATTGCTTTAAAAAAATCAGGTTTAAAGAGAAATCATTAGTGGATAAGTGGTTAGTGTTTTTGACTATGCCCAAAAGGTACCGAGTTTTATTCCCGCTTAGGACTTAATTTTTAATAATAATAATAATAATAATAATAATAATAATAATAATAATAATAATAATAATAATAATAATAATAATAATAATAATAATAATAATAATAATAATAATAATAAATTGTGATTCTATAGTGAGCTGTGTTACTGCCTATAGAACATTTTTACCATCAGTTCAATCCCAGCAGAGGAATTATGAGAATGAGAAAAGTCTACAGAAGAATGGTACTGTGCAAACTTTGAAATTTCTAGATTTCAAGTTTCAGTCAGCAACTGTACCAGTTGGCAATGTAGATTTTTAAGCCTCTCAAAACAGTAGGAAACAAAGCAGCCACATAGGTCCCTTCCTATTCAGTCTAGAGTGTCAGATCATTTTTATTTCTGGACGTAGTGACCCTAACAAGTATTTTCCTCTTTAGGTGCTAAGATATATTACTTCGTTTATTTCAAAATGTTGCGCCTTACACTTCCAGAAATCCCCAGAATTCCACTCTAACAGTACCAACGGTAAGTCTTATTTTCTTTATCTACAGATAGCCCCCATTGTTAATTAAGAAGCCTGCTAGAAATAGGCTAGAAAGAATATCTGAACAAGTCCATCTTCAGTTACATCACCTAAATTGGTTTAGCGGCGACTTAACAAAATATTGCTTAAAAAGCAAATTAACTTTAGCTATCACAATCATGGTATTTTTGAAACAGCACTGCATTTCCTGATGTTAGACTAAAAATAAGTTTCCCTCTCAGATGTGTTACTTATAATACTCTCATTTCTAAAGACCAGCTCCTGAAATAGCTATCTCTTATTTCAATAACCACAAACCTAGGACTGAAGTGCTTTGGAGTTCAAATTTCTACAGTGATTTTAATAACCAAACAGTGTTGGTGCATCCTGTTTGTTTATATCATGTACTGAGCTATATTTCCCCTGGTATTCCCTTCAGATGTAAAATTAATTAGATGTTCTACAACTACAGTTGAGAAGGAAAATGAGAATGATGCTCCTACAATGAACAAAACTGGTGTTATCTATATTTTAAAACCATATGCCTGTAACATAAATAACACACAGCACCCCCTCACACCAACTGAAAATGTTCAATATGTGTTATTTCAAAGTCCATCATAAATAAAATTTAGTGAGACAAAATATTATGTCTTTATCTGATATAAATTTTCTTGGGACTAAGTCCCATTGAAGTCAATAGGATTAGCTTCTGAGTAGGCATCAGAGGTTTTTACTCTGATATCTTTAGAAAACTTGGCATGATACTTTAAAATTAATGAAGCATTGCAAAGGCGTGCTTCCATTTTGAAGGCAAGTTAACATTTTTAGGTCATTTAATTTTATAATTTCTTTGAAGGGAGAGATTTGGGCGAAATAACAGCACTAAGCATGTTTTTGCTTCTAGAGATACAGGTCACTGAAAAAGCGAATGGGCTCCCATCTCAAAGGAGAAAACTCTGCATGTGGAAAAGCAGAAATGTTCAGGCTAATCACTATGAAGGTGTGGGCAGGGTACAAAAGAGATCTGAAGTTAGGACTCTTTCCATGCATTCCTACTGGCCCATTTTTATGTTTGGCATATAAGAATATTGGAAAAAACATACTTGATTATTCCAGCACTCCATGCCCATTGGAGCCAACTGGTTGTCTATGGTAAATCCATCAACAGGGAATAAGTGCAACTTCACCCATTATTCAGTAAATGATTCACAAGGGCATGCCACATCTGATACTGGAGGGCAGTGGCTCCCAAACCTGGCACCTGATTTTTTTGTGGCAAAGATTTTCAGAAGCCCTAGCCAATTCAGTCAGGCTTTTGGGAGTTGGATGTTCAAGGACACCTGGGGGCCAATTTTTGGAGCTGCTGCTAGAAACAAAATGATGCCAACATCCTGACAAGTGACCATTGACTGATTCATGGGTACTAAGTCTATCTAATCCTTCCTCTCTTTTTTTTAAAAGCTGACCAAATCAGCAGTCATCACTACATCTTCCTGTGACAGTAAATGTCACTGTTTAACCCAAACATATTGAACATCTAAACAAGGCTAACTAGTAAATCAGTGATAACAAATTAAATTAATAATATTAGATCACTGGAATTTCTACACTAAACCAAACAAAGTTCATATTGATTCTGAATGCTGTTCCATTTTTTTGGCCACCATGCCTCAGATAGATTGCCTAATTAAGGTTTTTTACAGTTTATAATCTTAGGCATCACCAAAGCATATGGCTTTGAATTCCTCAAAGAAGAAATACAGGGGATGAAGCCCTTTCTTTTGTCTGACCTGAATGTACTGCCAATAAAAGGCAATTCATATTCCACTACTCCACAGGTACTTCCTACAATTAACATAAAAAAACATAAGAAATGTACCTGCAGCCATGCTATAGATACATACCAAGAAATAGGAAATTTGCTTAATGTTAGTTCCCTCATGCTGGTCCCTGAGGGTTTAGGGAATGTATTCCTTTCCTTCACATGCTGTCATTTAGCATAGCAAATACTGGCTGCAAGGTAAAGTGTGAAAAAGCTCTTGATTCATGGGAAATGGTGACAGAAGAGCAATTTTTCTGCCTTTTCATGCCTTCATAGGTTTATAAGCCCTTTATCCTAGCCCCTCATTACCATTGACTGTTTCAATAATCCTGGCTGCAGTTCATTCATGGATCATTTAAAGAGCATCGACTCCAATGGTGATATTTAGTGGAAGCCCATTGACATACAGTATTTGCTTCCACTGTGAAAACTGTACAATCTATCCAGCTCTTTATTTCTGTGTCTTTTTAGATAACTGTGGGACTATACAATTTATATTTATTTATTTATTTATTACATTTTTACACTGCACATCTGGAATATTTCCTACATGGGCTAGATCTCTCTTGAGGAAAAGGTAAAAGTAAAGGTCGCTATTGTTCAAAAGCCAGTTGTATCCAACTATAGGGTTCGGTGCTCATCTCTGTATACAGCCAAAGAGCCAGTGCGGTCTGTGTCTGCAGATGGTTCTGTGGACATGTGGTAGGCATGACTAGACACAGAATGCTGTTTACCTTCCCACCAAAGTGGTCCCTATTTATCTACTTGCAATTTCTTTCTTTTGAACTGTTAGGTTGGCAGGAACTGGGACAGAAATGGGAGCATGCTCTGTAATGCAGCAGTCGGGTCTCAAATTGCTGATCTGCCAACCTTCCAGTTGCCAAATTCAGTATCTTACCACTAAGCCACCATGTTCCCTTATCCTCTCTTGGAGGATATAAAGTACATTGGAGGATATAAAGTACATTGCTAGAAGCTTCTGGACATCCAAGTTTACCATATTCTCTGAATCAGCTCACTCAACAAGCATGTTGACATTTCCCAGTCTTTCCCTCTACAAATATTGTATTGGGTTTTTTTCTTATTTGGTGACCTTATTGTTGCTGTTCAAATATAGCCTTTCAGTCTTTTCACCAATTTATGCTAGGCAGAAGTAGCAAATTTGTAATTTCATATATTCCCTTTGGAATTTTTGCAATGATATTACATTGGTCATCTTCCATTAGTCTAGCAAGAAGACAGATTTTAGTAATATTATGCAGGGTATTCTAAAAAGTCAACTCTACTGACAACTAAATGAAACCTTCTAGACCATACTTTAATTTTTGGTCTCCCCTGCATAGGGCAATACTTACTTCAAAGCATTTACACCAGAGACGCTGATGATGGGCTTTGGCTGAAGCCGTGGATTTTAGAGAGCACGCTGAAGGACTTTAGTACAGAGTGCTAAATATATTAATGGTTATTCAATATTTATACACAAAGACCACATACAGTGTACATACTGGCAAGTGTTGCTTTGAATGCTGTTATGAAACTGGAATATAGCACAGTTGATAGGGGCTTCTTTTTCAATCAATATGTTTTAAAAGGTATGTATTTCCTAATTTTATCACTGCAAAGTAATATCACTGTAGAGATTATGAGTTAAGTTTTACTTTGCCTTAGGCCTTATCTAGCCAGAAAACATAAATTATGTGAACATGAAAACTCTTGAGTGAAATACAGTTCTGTAATAATGGGGGGAGGAGGAGAAGATGGATATTGCAAAACATGTACAGTGGTACCTCGCTTAAAGAGCATAATGTGTTCCATGGGATTGCTCTTTAAGCAAAACACCATTGTAAGTGACCAATTGTGACTTATTGGGGGGGGGAGAGAGAATGAGAACCCTGATTTAGTTGTTAAGCGAGTTTTTGATTGGTTTTGGTTGACATGCAAAGTGACCATTCAGAGAAAATTCTGCTCTTTAAGTGAGTTAGTCTCTAAGCGAGGCACTCTTTATGTGAGGTTTTACTGTAATTCTAACTGTCCAGGATGGGCCAACACAAGCCCAGCTGTATTTGGGCCGAATATAACACAGATACATCCAGCAGCCCAACCTTAAATGTGTCTCCTCAAGTCATTTCTGATGTGAGCTTGCGCAACATCAGCACACCAATGACTGAGGAGAGAGGACTGAAGACAGTGACTTGGGCTCATAGAGTGGTCATGACTTCTATGTTTTCTTTTTTGTATGAGCTTTGGCAGTAGTACTGCACATGGGTAAGGGAATTCTCACCAAGGATGGCAGTGAGCCTTCAAAACATCTTAGCCCCAGTGCAGGCCTAGATGAAAGTGCTTATGTGTCATGTATGCTTCACGTATGGCCACACAAGTCATAGTTCTAGTAGGAAGTGCAACAGCATAGCAGCTGCTGGCACTATTTGTTTTTCAAGGGCCAAAAAAAGAAATGAAAAATAGAAATTACATTTATATACCACTCCCTAGCATTTAGATAATAAGCATTTTGCCCCCCCCCAGCATGCTGGGTACTCATTTTACTGACCCTGGACAGATGGAATGCTGAGTCAACCTGGGGAATGTCAGGACTGAACTCACAAAGTCAGCAGTTTTGGCTGCAGTACTACCATTTAACCACTGCATTATGATTGCCTTTTTACCTAGTTGGCTTGTATTTACTTGGATTCCTATTACAGTAATACCTCAGTTAACGAATTTAATTCGTTATCCAAGGTTGCTCGCTATGTGAGGTTGCTCGCTAAGCGAAACAAACAAAATTCCTATGGAAAAACTCGCATAACGAGCATTTCAAGGGGGAAAACTTGCATTGCGAAAAAATTCGCTATGCGAGTTTCCCCCATAGAAACGCTCGCTATGCGAGTTTTTCCATAGGGAAAGTCCGACTCGCATAACTTATGCGAGTTTTTTGCTAAGCGAAACACTCATTATGCAAGGTTTGACTGTACAGTGGTGCCTCGCTTAAAGAGCATAATGCGTTCCACGGGATTGCTCTTTAAGCGAGTTTGCTCTTTAAGCGAAACACCAGTGTAAATGACCAATTGTGGGGGGGATTGCAAACCCCGATTTATTTGTTAAGCGAGTTTTTGGTTGGTTTTATTTGTTAAGCGAAACGAACATTCAGAGAAAATTCTGCTCTTTAAGTGAGTTACTCTTTAAGCGAAACGCTCTTTATGCGAGGTTTGACTGTATGTACAAAAATGATTCTGGCTACCCTATTAACCCTTGCCTTGTAATATCACAAGTCCCTGTTCTCATGGTTTGGCACTGAACTGTAGAAAAGTACAACAGAAGAGCAGATTATAGATATATACAATTTACACAATCTATTCATGAACAAGCAAGTTAGTTATATTCTTATATGAAAATTCAAGGAACATGAGGCAAGGAGATTCCATGGGTACAAAATGATCTATAACAGCATGAGAGTATGTGTTCAGAAAATTCAGTAGGGAATTACTGCCAATGGGAGGTGACCCAATTATTGTATATATGTTCATGATGTAATAGTATAGCAAATAACTTTGATGGCTCACAAAGTATGTTAAAAGAATTCAAAACTGAATTAGAGAAAAATGATTTAAATCTACAGAAACAGAAAAGTAATTTGTAAGAAAGAGGAAAATAGGAATGTTATAATTGATGACTATCATATCATATTTATTTTGTGCAGGTAATACAGTGGGAGGAATCTAACCAGAAAGCAGAGGTGTGGACCTGTGCTACATAAGCCTGGATTCTAATGAAATAAATGATGGGAAAACTCACAAAAATTCAAAAAGCAATGGAAAGACAGCTGCTGAATATCAAACTAATGGACAAAGCAAGATACCAGGATATTCAACAATAGATAAAAACCGCAGACACAAAAGAACAAACAGCAATACTGTATTAAAATGGAGATGGATAGGCCATAAGACTAGTAGATTGTTTGATGGAATAAAGAAACATATCAGTGGTGACCTTGCATTAGAGGAAGGAGTAAGAGAAGAATACTTCCTTGTGGCTGTGCCCCTAGCCTAGAAGAGATTTAGATCAGATATACTGTAATTCAGCTTCTCCCTCAGGCTACACTTTATCTGCCTCTGTTTTGATTCTTAGGCTCAAAGATCTTAGCTAGCAGAGCAGTTCTGCTGGAGACCACTGTGTTAACAGATTTCTCAGTTCAGCCAGAGTTCTTTTTCGTAAATAAGAGATATCTGTTGGCATAAGAGGCTTTTGCCTAATTCTAATTTACTACATCTTTGAGTTAGTACGGCACTGCACTCCAGGCATGGTAGCCTCTTATTTTTAACCTCTCTATTTAACTCTGTTGTACGAATTCAGCATGAGGTACTTAGTAGAGTTTATTCAAAGACTAGAACCAAAATCAACCTAAATTCAAACATGTAATAAAATAAAATAAAAATTGCATTCTCAATTAGTATATTAACTAAGTCCTTGATATCAAGTGGGTCTGGAAATCATGGCCAAAATGCTTGATAGGTACTGGAGACTACAAGATCTATAGAATCATGGGACATTAATACTGGAAGTGAGTTGAGTTACGCCCCCTATCAAATATTCCTGACAAGTGGACATCCAAGCCCTATTAAAATTCCTCCAGTTTTGGAAAATCCTACCTATGAGGAAGGCAGTTCCATTGTCAAACAGCTGTTCTTAATGCTGAATAGAAATCCCCTTTCATGGAGCTGCAGAAATTTTTTTGGCTCCGTCTTCTATGTGATAGCCTTTCAAGTATTTGAGGACAGCTATCATATTGCCTTTCAGTCTTCTCTTCACCAGACTAAACAGCTTCCTCAAAATTCTTCATAGGGCTTGGCTCCAAAATCAAGCATCTTTATTAAACTAATACTCAGAACTGAACACAAGAATCTGAGGTGAAAGTCCAGAGTACAAATCAAATAAACTGAGATAATAATTGAAATGGTGGTTAGATGGAATCTTTGATGAGCCTAGATCTGCCTGGGCTGCGGAGGATGACAGTGGACAGAGGAGTCTGGCGTGCAGTAGTCCATGGGGTCGCAGAGGGTCAGACTCGACTGTGCAACTGAACAACAACAAAATGGTGGTTTGGAGAGGACAAGGGTTAGATATTTCAGGGAATGGGGCATGGTCACCTAGGAGGAGGACAAAATGGGTCTAAGGGAGAAATCTTTCTTATTCTCTTTGCTTCTCCACATTTTGCCACCCACAATGTCTCATACGGTAGGTTCTGCAATTAAAGCCAGCAATAATATACTTCAGCCTTTCCTCATAACAACTGTAAATTACTTCAACTGTGTTTACAATACGTAGGGTAAAGATTAGTCAAATACTGTCCTTCTGATGGCTTAAGGAGCAATCATTTGCTAATTGTAAGAATCAGCCTGGCACAGTTCACCCTTCTGTGAAGACTGGTAGCATTATTGATATCTGGCACAATGTCTTCATTAGCTGTTTGAGCTTATTTTAACATATGCCAGGTTAGTTGCAAAGCTTTTTAATTATGGGTGTCATGTTTTTTTCATTATCTTAAAAAACATGTAGATGATAATTGAAGTTCATTCCTCATTGAATCTGAAGCTTACATGAGGTTTTAGGGTCTTGATTTTGACATGTATTGTTCCACGTGGGAATGAATTCCCTTAGTTGAATTACAAAGATGACTAAAAGGCAGCCATAGGGATTTTCACAAGACTTTTTGACCTTAGATTGAGAGATTCTATGGATTGTTATACACCTCTCTGTGGGGCCGTTTGATCACTTATTATTTATAGATTAAAGAACATTGTTGCTAATTAATCCTGTTCTAATTGTTGGTGTATATATGCTTGCTTTGATGTTTTTTTTTTGATCCTATTATTTTGGGGATTTCACTACTACTTTAATAATGGTTTGGGGATTTTAGAACCTGTATTTTCAAACACTTGCTGGTTTTTTTATGTTGAGCTATTCTATTTCTTTTATAACTATGAAATGTCTTGATGCACTAATATTCATGGACTAATATGAAATGGGTCAATCCTAATTAATTTTTAAAGTTATACCAATACATTCACTTTTTGTTCTACTTGAAACTACTTCCTATGAAAAATGAAAATTATCAGCATTAACTGTACATATATTTTATATGAGATATGCAGTTTTGAAATGAAGAAGGTATATATGGAGCACTAATCAAGTGACATTACAAATTCAGGATTTGTAATGAGCTTCTTGCAGGTTAAATATTTGTAATGAGTTGTTTTTTTACTGATACATGACCTTATATTACACAAATCTTGGCAGGAAGGAACATCCGAATTATGAAATGCTCTCTCTTAGAGGCTCACACTGGCACCTACACTAATTTCATTTCAACTCCAGTTTAACACACAATTATTTACCAAGGCCTTCCAGGATTAAAGTGGTAGTCTGTGGAAGCTTCCTTCTGGTTATCATGTTCTTTATTCAAGTATTCAAAAGCAAGAAATTTCAAGTAGATAAATAAGGACCACTTCGGTGGAAAGATAAACAGGTAAATCACTGAAACATCTGCAGAAGCTAACAGCGCTGGCTCATTGGCTATGAAACAGAGATGAACACTGAACCCTAGAGTCAGATATGACTGGCTTTCGAGCAAGGGTGACTTTTACCTTTACTATAGTTTTAATGGTTTAAATAAATTGCATTTGCATTGTTTTTATTGCTACATTCCTCCTAGAGATTGCAGGACAGACAGACAGAGTGGGGAGGCAACAGAAGCGTAGCGTGCCTTGGTGGGGCCCCATATAAAAATTTGTTTGGGGGCCCTTAGGAAGGGTAAAGATTTCTCACAAAAGAAAAAAGAAATTGCTTTTTTTGACTTTTGTCATTTGTGAAATAAAAAAAAATTGGGAAGTTTTTATTAATTTTTGCTTACGCACGTTGGGGACCCCGTATAATTGATACGGCAGATACGGCGGTAGCTACGCCCCTGGGAGGCAACCCTTGTATCATTTTATTCAGAAGCACATTCCTTCATACATACAGGCAAATTACCACCCACTTAGAATCTTAGCATCCCTGTTTGAGGGGAATTGAGGAACAATGTTTAAACAATGCAAACGAATTCCTATGCACTGCACACTAAAAGAATCACACTACAGTGTGGTGGGATAAAGCAAACTATGATGTAAAGAGTGCCTTGAAGGAAGCAAGCCTAATATTTTATCAAGATATTTTCCCCAATATATTCAAGTTAGTGGATATATTTTGAAGGTAAACAAAGGAACAACACAATGGAATTCTTAACACATTTTTTCACTTGCTAATGAGTGTCTGCCCCCCCCCCCCAACACAGGAATAAACTCTCAAATGTTCTAACGTACAAATACAAAAGCAATCTTTGTATCTAGGCAATAATATCTCTTGTCCCAGAAACTCACACTTAAACAGTTCTTTACCTCTGAGGGTGAAAGTAATAATAATTTCAACTACTGGATTTCAACCACTAAATTCAACCTGAATGATAGAGCATGGAGACTTGCCATTTTCAGCAGTTATCACATTCCCTAGACAACCTATGAAGCATAGCTTGTAGTGTATTCTTTGGGCCATCTTCAAAATGGGTGCCAAAAAAACTAGACACATCCTCTCCAACTCTATCACTTTAATCTCTAGAGAAATGAAATCATTATACAGAATTTTCCTGAATATCCATCTCTTCATTACTTACAGCCTTTAACCTGCAACTCACTAATTTAATATGATCACTGTGAAAATAATTACACCTACTGTTGGCAGGCCTTTTTCCTCAACAGAGGGGTTATATATGCCTGTCAGATAACAAAGCATCATATCTGTATTTATGAATAAAATTCTGTATTCCCTCTCAAAACATTTCAAATGCATGTTCATTGCTAGTGCTATATTTATTTACTTAAAAGACCTTGACAGCAGATTTTTATAGCTCAAATGATATATTTTGATACAATTATCTCTTTTTCTCCCTCTTTTTCCCACCACAGAAAACACTTGATTGTTGATTGAAAAGTATTAATTTAGACAATTAACTCCGCCCCGAGTTTTAGCTTTCTAAAAAATTCTGAATATTTTATTCCAATAAATTCATTGGAATGGTTTGACATACATATAGTGAGTTTATCATTCTCATGGCTTCTATCCTAAATTGGTTTTCAAAAATTAGCAAACTAAGGTATATAGCTAGGTAGACAGACAGACAGGTAGACAGACAAATAGTCAGGTAAGGTATATACTATATATGATACCCCACAAGGACCCTGAAATCATAAGTTTTAGTCTCGGATTCCGAATTCCACACTTTGACTCGCAAGAACAACAGTTCACTGTCATTAAAACATGCTGCAAGCATTCATAAATGCACAATAAATTAAGCACTTTACAATTCTTGCAAGCTATAGCAGCAACTTTAACCAAGACATTCTAAACACAACTGTAAGTGTTCTCCCTGCATTTCATGATAAATAGGAGGAGGAGTCCTGCTACACACAGTTTGTATTCATTATAAATAAAGCAAAGCATCAACATTTAGCACATATTTGCATATGCTAAATTCTAGATGAAAATTTAGAAACAAAGTTTATTTTAAAATAAGTTAAAAATTTAATACAGCTCTCTCTACTGGAGAAGATTATGACCAAGTAACATGGAGCCTGCTTGGTCTACTGTTCAGGTACTACCTATTATTGGCAAACTCAAGGCTTCTGCCATCCCTTCACTTTTTCTTTAAACTGTATTTTGGTGAGGCAGTTCTTCAAACAGAAAATATTTCCAAATAGAGGACAGTCCTCTGTAAAGTAGGTCATATAGCTTACTTTTGCATACCCTCTAACTGTTCTGCTTTCCCCATGGTTTTCTTGGAAAACCTTGGTGAGATCCACCTTGTTCCTTCCTATGTTTGATTCATTAATTTCCAAGCTTTCTTTAAAAAAAAGTGTGTGTGGGGGGGAGTCCTAACATATCTAGGCAAAAAATACCCATGTATTTTGCAAGAAATGAACCTAATACAGCACAACCTTTTAATATGGTTCGTCATTGAAAGCTCTTTGACAAGTCCATAGACTAGCCTGTGCATGGTCAAGCAAAGTCTGCCTTATGGTGACCCTTACCAGGGTTTCCTAAGTATAAAATAGTCAGAAGTGGCTTTACATTTGTTTGTTTTGGGAAGTGCTGTGGGACTATGGCTTGGCAAAGGCTACACTGGCTGGCTCTTCTCACAAAAGGTACAAGGGGGAATCAAACTCTCAACCTGCCTAACTCAGCCAGCCTATCATTTCCCAGTTTTTATAACTTTGGCAAACCAAGATAGTTTGCTGGGAACTGGGGCCGGTTCATATAGCTACCTGGAAACAATGCTTTCACAGCAAGTAATTAAGCTGCAGGAAATGAATGTAGTTACCCAAACTAAGGTACGGTAGATGTTTAATTGTGAATCTTAGATTTCTGAAAAGATGCTTCAGACAGTATTTGCAATGCAGGTGATGCAAACCTTAAAATAGGATGGGTTGGTTTAGTGTGTTATTCCCCACCCCTCCCCGCAAGAACAATAACTTGATTTCAGGGATATTATTCATCATTTCCATGTTACTTTAATTTCCATTACTTTCCAGCTCATATTTTTAGTCCTTATATCACTTGTAGAATTCTCAGAATGGTTTAGATTAAAATCTTCCATATTTTACTTCATTTTTTAATATTATAAATATATATATTACGAAGGAGAAACTGCAAAGACTTTTCTAGGCTAAACCGTGTAACTAATAAAACATCAAAGAAAGATGATGAAAGAGATACAAAGATAGTTTATGTAAATGCTGCCAAGTGATCATAGCCTATCTAAGGAATTTAGTAAAGATTTGAAAATGCCAACTGAGGGTTTATAAAAAGCAAATTGCTCAAATGTTTCTTTCTGTCTTATCTGTGGACTTTTAACCATGTGACTGCCTTTTTCCAACAGCTCTGCAATCACTAAATGACTGTGTGTTATTGTTGACATTAGTAGCAAGGAACCTGTGACTGCCAATATGTCCACCGTTGACCGTTGGACATATTGGCGGCTGCTCAGAAGAGTCCAACATAATCTGGAAGATCAGCAGTATCTCATGTCTGGTCTACAGAAACAAGGTAATTATGCTATAATATATTTATAGCACTCTATTTAGGATAGTCTGATTCTTTCTACTTAGTCATGCTTTCTCTAAACATTGACAGCCCTGTTCTACTAAAATACAGTATCTTATTGTTCTAGGACATGGCACAGAACCCATTGGCAATGTTAATATGAAAATAGGGCAGAGTCCTCCTTTTGTTCTATTTCACACTGTAGTGGCCACTACTATAAACCTTGCAGGCATCTTCCTCTTCTTGTGCCATATCTGATTCCAAATATTTGCAATCATCATGGTGATCAGCCATTAAGACTGTCCTGAGAATATAATGTCGTGGCCTTTCATCTGCCTTCTGCATCACAGTATGATACCCATACCACTGATCCAGCTCCACGAGTCACTTTCTGTCCTGAGCCCTTTTGGCACACAAAGTCTTCCTCAGTCCCAGGCCATGTTTGATGAAGCTGCTGCCCTCCATCAAGATGGATTCAAGTGGGATTTCATTTAATCCACTTGGAGACTATCACCCTTCACTGTGGACTTCACCAAGCCTGCTAGTCCTCAGGGTTGTCAGGTTAATTAACCACCACCTGACGCTCAATGTTGAGTTGCTGCCAGAATAGTCCACTCTATAACATAGCAGGATAGCCTGGTCAGACTTGCAGACATCATCTACAGGGACATAAATTCAGACTTCACCAGTAGGGTAAAGTATCCCCCATGAGTTCAAAACTATGGATGTCACTTCATGGTGGTAATTTGTTGCAGTTTTATTTTGCAGTGATAACACATAATGCAATGTAACTTATATTTCATCCTTCTCTGCCAATCCGTTTATGATTCACTATCAAACCACTTGGCTTTGAAAGTGTTGTACATTGTTGTTCTTAATGTGTGAAGAAATACTGCATGCCATAGGAATTTCTTATTTCATCTGGATCATTTCTTTCATTTTCTTTCTTGGTGATCCAGTGCTAAACTAGCATACTAAATCTAGTGATAAGGTGATCTAACATTAATCTCATATATGTAAAAATAAAAATTCAGAGGCAGATCAGGGGAAAGATCAGGGGAAGACATTCCTGTGTTACTCAATATCATGCCCCAACTGCCTATATCACTGAAACAACACGCAGAGACACAAACCCATCTTTACAAAAACAAATAACGTATTTGCCAGCATATGTATTAGAGTTTAATACGCACCCCGTTATTACCAAAATTGTCCACTAGAGACCACTATATACACACAAGACACATTCCATTTTCCCAGTGTATTTTTAAGGGGGGGGGGAGTGGGTCTTATATGCCAGCAAATACGGTAACTGACCTCATAGGAAAGAGTCCACCCCCTAAGCCTCCCATCTTTTGCATCCCTCTTCCTTGCACCTCCACTTCCTTTCCCAGTACTCCACCTGAACAGAGAAGCACACTAATTGTCTGACATTTTGAAGGCAAAGCAACTTCCATACCCTGGAAACATGCACCAGTCACCTAGGCAGTTGAAGAAACCCAGGTAATCCTGGAAGGAGCATCTTGGAATGTAAGTGGGTGACCCATTTTTGGCCTGGATGTCTACCCAGAAGACAAACAGTAATGATTGGCTGGTGATACGTTCATTTTGAAACAGCTTGAGGTGCAGGAGAAACCTTACGACAAAAGTGCTACCTGGGGTGGGAGAAAAGGGTCATCTGGCTACCTCTCTGAACTTCACCCAAGATCCAAGTGAAAACCTTGTTCCTGAATTGTAGGTCAAAGTTCAAGTGACAGCTGCAAGAGCAATACCAGAGTCCACAACATTATTCCCCTTCCTCTCTAATCCATGACCGCATGAACCAGGCTGGACTGTTTGATCATATCATCTATTCTGCCTTTACCTCAATAAATAAATAAATATAAAACCCACTCTGCCTCTTCTGTGGCCTCTGAGACCCAGTTCTTCCATGTCATCTAATTCTTCTGGTTCTTCTATTCCTGTGCTGGCAAACCTAGGGCACGCATGCCAGAGGAGGCACTCAGAGCTCTCTCTGTGGCATGCATGCCATTGTCCCAGCACAGAGTTTGCCCCTCTCTTCTGTCCAGCAGCCCAATGGGAGTACTTCCTCCCTCCCCCCAGCACACTGTTTGCCCTGCCCTTCTGTGGCACTGATGGCAGCCTGTTGAGTTTGGACACTCTGTCTCTAAAAGTTTCACCATCAATCTATTCAATAATGTCACCTTCTATCCTACCCATCCCTGACAGTGGGTCTGCCTTGTTCTTGACTCATCTCTTTCCCAGAACATCTGGTTGTAGGCAGTGGACACATGGTCTTCTGAAACTCCTGAATCAGAAGATGGGGATATCTAAGAAAAAAATTCTGTAAAACATTTGATGTCAGAGTGAATGTGAACAGAACCTAGGGACATTTTAACAACTGGCATTATTTTTATTTAAATTACCATTTGAAATGTTTATTTGGCTGAAATCCTGTTCTTCAGTGTAGTAAGTCACAGCTAGATTAGGCCCATTGAATTACTGGAACTGTCAGAGGATTTGATTCACTGTATCCCCACTGATTCAATGGGGCTATTCTACTTGTGACTAACTATGCTTACCAAAAGGATTTCTGCCAGTGGTTAAAATCAGTTTGTTTAATATTCAGGTAAGCTTGTTATTGGTCACAAACAAAAGCAATAGCAGCAAAGCTACACAAAACAAATCCAAGAGCCCATATTGGGGTAATAGTTTTATTCGGCTACAAGGTGTGCCGCCTTCAAGATGACTGTCTCAAAAGATTGCATATTGTTGACACCTTTTTTGGTTGACAAGTGTTAACCATATTTCTAGACGGCTGTATTTAATATCTAGTATCATTTACATATTATTGTGTCTACATTTAAATGTAAAGATCTCCCTTTCTTGAAAGCTAATTGTATCTGACTCTAGGGGGTGGTGCTCATCTCCATTTACAGCCAAAGAGCCAGCGCTGTGCATCTTCAGATGTTTCTGTGGTCATGTGGTAGGCATGACTAGACATGCTGTTACCTTTCCCACCAAAGCGGTACCTATTTATCTAATTGCAATTTCTTGCTTTTGAATCTCTAGGTTGGCAGGAGTCGGGGAAAGCTTGTAATTTAACTTTTGCACAGATCAACGGTGTGGCAAAAGTCTCCTCAGAACATATCCTTTTGGAGTAAATCAATCTGTTGTGGAATTGAAGGAAATCATCTGGACTTCTAGCATTTCACTTACGGTAACTGAATTGTGATTTGGGCTACTTTCAAATGTGTGGCTTCATTAAACTGAGTTGGAAAATGTAGTTACTTTCCATTTTTCATAGTCTGGGGCTGTGATCCTATGCCAGGGGCGCCCAAACTTTTTGGGCTGTGGGCTGGCCACTTGGTACAGGGGACCAGATCCGGCCCCCAACAACAATTCATCCAGCCTGCGAAACCCTCGTCACTCACAGGAGTGGAAGTAAAAGTGCCTGTATGGGCGTGTTTTACGTCCGCTCCCGGGAGCAACAAGGGCTTCCTGGGCCGGATGAATTGGTATCGGGGGCAGGATCTGGCCCCTGGGCCATAGTTTAGGCACCCCTGCCCTATGCAAACTTAACCAATGAATAAAGCCCATTAGTTTCAGTCATTACTGCTTTTGAGTAGAAATGTGTATTACCAATTACCTTAGGACAAAAAGTCCCACAGGGGACTCTAAAATGGTTCAACCAGCTTAGAGCAGCTATGTGAAGGAAAGAGGCTGGAGGCTTACACAGCCTGTTTCTTTGGAAGTTATGAAGGGGGTTGCTGTAAAAATATTCTACTGCTGAGGTTTAGTGTCTCGGCTTTTCAAAAGCTTCATTGGTAAAGATGGTAGGGGAGGGGGTCTACTTTAAAATAAGAATCATCTTTCTGGCTGGGTTTTTGCCTTGCCTTTCAACACCCCAGTTTACTGCTGAGACAGCAATATGAAATCAAAGTTATAAATGGTCTCTTTTGCTCAAAAAGGAGGTGGCAGATGCTAAAAATGAAGGCTGTTGAAAATTTTAATATTGCAAATATTAAAGCAGAAGCAAGATTTGTCTGAGTGGGAGAGAACACCAGGTTCCAGGCACCATTTTATTACTGCACATTTTTGCATGTATGAAGCACCTTCTCATGCTAGAACTTTTAAGAAAAGGTAGTAGAGCGAAAATAAAAAACACAAGCAGGATATGGCTTCTCCTCTCTCAAATCTGGATCAAATCTTTGGCCTTCCTGCAGATAGTCCTGCTATTAGCACTGCCAGCTGTTGAATCCTTGTTCTGTAGACAACAACAGCTCAACTGCACAGTGATAGCTTCACATCTCAGCCAGGGTCATTACTAAGTTTTATAACTTCTGCTGTAAATAAAGCCTTGCCAGACACATGTTAAATTTAAATACCTCTCCGTTTTATTTCTGAATGCTGGAAGTTAATATTAAACATCATCTTTGTTTTCTAATTTTTTTTATGGAGTTGATTTAAATGCTCTTGACAGTACCAATCCCATCCAAGCTGACAAGCACGACAAGCATCTCGGCATACATGTTCTCAATTATGCATAATCCAATGTTTTCTAGGGTTTTAATTGAATCACTAGTCTCAAACTTGTTATTTTTAATTTACAACATTTGATTTCTGACACTGGGCCCCTCTATGTCATAAATTATGCAGGGAAGAGTCTTAGTTGTGTGGGTGATTTAAAAAAACTAATTAGGCATGATTTCAGAAGAAGAAAACAGAGATGTCTTAAATATGTGCATGTTACTACGTAAGAGAGTTTATTTCAGTGGAACTGCTTGGCTTGGTTCCCCCTCCCCCCCCCCTCACATACACACTCTAAGAGATTATGTTCAGTTCAGTATAATTTGATTGATTTTGACAGAAATGAAAGAAAATGTAAGATTTTTTTCCCTTTCCTGCATATATACCAGAAATTGCATTACATGGCCCATTGATGTGAATTTCTCCCACAGCTCATTGAATATAATTTTGTTAAGTGGGCAGGAAAATGAATATGAAGAAAACTGAACAGAATCCAAGATTTTCTTTGGCACTAGCAGCTAAGCTCTGACATGGTCTCTGTAAATATAAAAATATATACATCCAAGAAAAGTACAATTAGGGAGGAATTAATCTTTTAGGCCCCCACTAATGACAGCTCTAATGAAGGTCACCCTTGCTCGAAAGCCAGTCATATCCAACTCTAGAGTTCAATGCTCACCTCTGTTTCATAGCCAAAGAGCCAGCACTGTCTGTTTCTGCAGATGTTTACGTGAACATGTGGCAGGCATGACTAGACACCAGAATGCACAGAACACTGTTTACCTTCCCACCAAAGTGGTCCCTATTTATCTACTTGCAATTTCTTGCTTTCGAACTGCTAGGTTGGCAGGAACTGGACAAAGACTGGAGCTCATTCCGTCCTGCAGTATTCTGGTATCGAACTGCTGACACACAGCTTTAAAAAAGGGATTCAGAAACAAGCATGCAGCAAAATCAGTAGGACATATGGAGGAGTTAATTCACCAAATCTCACTGATTCAATGAGTTTACTCTAGTAGTGACTAACTAAGCCAGGGGTGCCCAAACTTTTCCCACCAGGGGCCTGATCATGCCCCCTCATACAGCTGAGTAGGCTAGTCAAGTGGTTCCTACCACCACCACCACCACCACCACCACCACCACCACCACCACCACCACCACTGCCTGAATTCACCATGTGTTTTCAGGTATTTTTGCTGCCTCCACCGCTTCCTATGGCAGCAGGAGCAAGGGTGGCACATTTTGACCACGTTTTTGAAGTTTTCCACTATATTTTTGCAGTATTTGAACACGTTTTTGTGCAATTTCCACACTTCTGGTGGCGGCGCAGCACTTCTGTTGACGGTGGCAATCCGGCCTGTGTGCTGAATGAATTGGCACCACGGGCCAGATCCAGCCTGCAGGCCATAGTTTGGGCACACCTGAACTAAACTAAGCATCAAGAACTTTTGGTATAGGAAACCACACTGTATCTCATAGTGACCCTGTTTAGCCCATTCCTTCCTCTAAACCAGTGGTACCCATACTAAGCCCCGAGGGCCAGGTACAGCCCCCGACGCCAATTCATCCGGCCCATGGAGCCCTCATTGCTCCTGGAAGCGGAAGTAAAATGCACCCGTACAGGCGCATTTTACTTCCGCTTCCAGGAGCGACAAGGGCTCCGTGGGGTGGATGAATTGGTGTCGGGGCTCGCACCTGGCTCTCGGGGCTTAGTGACCGGCTCCCTGAACCACATGATTGACCCACGGCCCAAAAAGTTTGGGCACCCCTGCTCTAAACTTTCATGTCACCCTTCCTCTCCTGTCTTTACCTCTGCAGAGAACAGATCCCCTCCCCCCGGTACCCATTTATTGGTAAGTGATTTACCAATAAAGGGGCTCTCCCAGCGCCATGGATTTTGAAATGGAGAAGGCTCCGAAAATTTCCCCAACACTGCGATTCACATTGCCAAAGGCGGCTGAATCAATGGGACAGAGTCAGAAGCTGCTCAGAGCAGCGGGGACAAAGCGTGATTGCTGTTGCCACCACTGTCGCCAGGTGGTGGGGGAGGGGAGGGGGCAGTCCGGAGAGGGCCCGAGTTCTCAGCCCAGGCTGAATTAATGAGATGCATGAGCCTAATTGGGCCCACAGGCCATAGTTTGGGGAACCACTTACTTAGGCACACAAGACTAAACAAGGAGACCAATTATCGCAAGAGAAATGTGAACCATGCACTGAAGAAAGAGAAAGGATCAGAAGGAAAGGGGTAAAAGTCAAACAATTGTCTGGCTAATCCTTGAAACGGTATCAGAGAGTTTATTCACCCTGAGTCCTAGGAATAAAGAGTATGTCTGCCATTAAAACTCAAGGGTAGTTATAGACTATTATTCTAACAAAAAGAAAGAAGAGATGCATAGCACTTTATCATAGGAGATCCATTAAGGATACTTCATTGCTTTCCGGGGACACATAATATTAGTCATTTACTCTGTAGTTTATGTGAGATTTGGCACAGAGAAAATGGAATTAAAAGCTAGTGATTGCAAGATAATCATAATTTCATGTCAGAAATTATTCTGGGTTGAAGGGATTTTTGTGGAAGAAACTCCACTCAGGGAACGCCCAAATGAAGCTCCTTTCATGTCCCCATGAGCTGGGATAAAGATGGGCACTCAATCTGTCATGCAGTACCCGGGTCTCAAACTGCTGACTTGCCAGGCTTCCAGCTAACAAGGAAAGCTTCTTAGCCACCGAGCCACTGCAGCCCCTGATTACAAGATGAAAAGTGAAATGTGGGAAAGCCCAGTGGAGAATCACCAGTAGGAGTGGTTAAATTTTGTACTGGTTTGGTGTCATTGCTTGTACAGTATCTGTTTTCTGTGTTATGTGATTGCCTGATCCAGTACAAAGAGGTGCATACAGAGATAGTGTATCAGTTTCCCTCAACTGATGTCCACACAGTTTAAAATAAAAGCTTTCTAAAGTCAGCACTGAAACAAATTATCACTAAACCACTGAAAGGGATGGAAATTGCCAATTAGCAACTGATTAGATCAAATATGCTGGTGATTAGCCTACAATTGAAGGGCAAACTGTTGAGAGACACTTGTCTCTGTCTTTTGTGAAAACCTACTTATAGTTGTTCAGAAATCTATATTTATGCAAAGAACACAACAGTGGCCTGCTTTGAAAAACTATGGATCATAGTGGATTTAAGCATATTTTCTCTGCTGTGTTGTCACACTCTGTTTTACACATTACATTGGAATGACAGGACACTTTTGGTTGGACCAAACTTCCCACTAATGCTGCATAAAGGCTGATCTATTGGAGACTTTTCTGGTTATATGACTGTTGTGGCATCTTGGTAACTGGGGAGGAAGCTGCACGTATCTGGTGTCCTCAAACTTCTCCAACATCTTTCCACTCTCATTTTATAACACAATTTACTGAATAGTTCCACACCTTTGTTCCATATGAGTAGATCTGCTTAGCAAAAAGCAAGAAAATACTCAGTATGCTATTAGCGAAACACAAGGCAACAAGCACTACAAATTCCAGCAGCGGAAAGAAATAAATTAGCATGAGGTTCCTGCTCCCAGTAATAGCTCTGTTATATTTATAAAACATAATTCCAAATATCAAGTTTAAATGACCAACCAAAATAAAATTAATATACAAAATCAACAAAGACCGATCTGCTTCCTCCCAATAGACACTTGTCATGGTGCCTGCCTGAAGATATCCTAGAACAATAAATTTCTTTTTTAAATTATTTAAAACGTAGTCAATACCAATAAATGTAACATTTATGATGGGGAAAAGATCTATGGCATGAAGATCCTACAAATCAGCAATGGTGTTTTTTTTTTTAAAAAAAAATAAAGTTTCCTCATCTCCAGAACATGTTAGTTCAGTAAATCTGTCATGCATGATCAGCAAATTGTTAGACATTAAAAGTACAAGTGAATACAGTTTTGATACAAAATCCTTGATAAAGGTGCTTCAGCCTCGGCACCAAAGATGTATGGTTTCTGCACATGTACAAGATGAAATTTTATGCCAAAGAAAAAGAGAGAGAAAAGCTGCCACTATTATTCCTCAAAGGCATCTCAGTCAGGATTAGAATATATATATTTCATGCAAAAATCAGACATAAAAACCAAAAATTGCCCTTATTTATGAGTAGGGAAATTCAAAACCTGGAGTTGCAATCTTTACTTAATGCCATGGCCATGAAAATGCAATGATCTACAGAAATTCACACATTTGTCTCTTGGGGCATTGTTACAGGCTCATAAAAAGTCAAATTGCTGTTTCGCAAGCTTGCAAATAATTTATACTTATCATTTGTCTCATAGCACTAGCATTTGCCCGTTATGTTTGACTATCTGCTTAACAATACATGTTGCAGCAATCATATTCTTTATGTAGTCGTAAAAACTGAAGAATTTGTATTCGAAAGAAATCAAATTTGACCAAACTTAGTCTATCAAGCCTAGATTATATCTCAGAAAATTTTTGTTTTAAACATTCGGTTCATGATTTCCCCCGCCCCTGCCACCTTTTATTCATAAGAAACACTGGTAAGAATTCTAATGATTACAGGATGATAGTGTCTTTAGATCAGATTTTTCTGTAGTTCCTTCACATTGCTTTGTCTGGAACTACAGATTCCTCCAGACAAATTACAGTCTACTCTTACTTCTTCTTCTTCATCGTTACCTTAGAACAGCGGAGCTGAAAGGAACCTTATTGATCATCTAGTCTAGCCCCTGACAAAAAAACATATTTGGGAAATTGAACTCCCAGCTTCTGGCTCCACAACCAGATATCTAAATCACTGAGCCTGCAAGCCATTATGTGTTGTTTTATAGATTTGATTTAATTTATTCATTGTGTCCACACAATAAACCTGTTAGGAAGTTTGACAAAGATACAGTAAAACCTTGGATAACGCTAAAACTTGGTTCCACAAGTCTTGGTGTTATCTAATTTTTAATGTTATCCGATGCAGTGTTATGCAATGCACTTTTTTTCCAGATTACTTAATGTTATGCGGTTTTAGCATTATCTGATGCAAACATTATCTGAGGTATTACTGTACATAATTGCCCCCCAAAAGAGAGCAAGCTTCCCCATCTAATTTATAAGTGCATTTCCCAAGAGGTTGTAGATTTTTAAAAAGATTCTCATATGGCAAAATTTACCAGAATATATTTTTCTGGGACATTTTGAGAGTTATCTTTCTCTTGCCACTCAACATACTCTTACTTTGTGTGACATTTTTTTCATGTCTTGAGACCATCCTAGCACTGCTGGACTCATTACCCATTAAAAAAACAATTAAAAACACATTTCTAGCCAACAGAAAGAGGAAAGAAGCTTATCACTATGATATTTCCCCAGTTAATTCCACTGTCAGTCTTTACGGTAACCTTTACAGTGCAAAAACACTGCACAAAAAAATTAAGAGCATTTAATATGCAAATCTAGCCCTACACACTTAGGTTAAGAAATCTCTGTAGACATTATATACTGCATGCCGAGTCACTTGACTCAGTATGAAACATGATGTCCATGGAGATTTCCTAATTTGAGGTTTCGCGTTATGCCAATGATACCGTTACTAGCAAGATGAATTTGGCCCAAGTCAAGAGCTCCTAATCCACAAAAACAAAGCTTTCATTTCAGTGTACGTTTCTGAAACTAGACCTGCATTTTTATTATTATTTTATTATTATTTATTCAGATTTATATTGCCGCCCACTCGCCGAGGCGACTCAGGGTGGTTTACAGTCAAAACAGCAACAGTACAATAAAAATTATAAAATATAACCTCACAAAATACAAAATACAACCAAACCAGAACACAGACTAAGTCTCCTCAAGCTGTTGTTGTGGGCCCAGAGGAGTGGGCGATGTTCTCAGCCACTGCTAGGGCATCGAGTCTTCTCCTCAGGCCATTGTTGTGGGGCCAGAGGAGGAGGCGATGTTCCCAGCCACTGCTAGGCCATGGAATCTTCTCCTCAGGCCATTGTTGTGGGCCCAGAGGAGGGGGCAATATTCTCAGCCACTGCTAGGCCATGGAGTCTTCTCCTCAGGCCGTTGTTGTGGGCCCAGAGGAGGGGGCGATGTTCTCAGCCACTGCTAGGCCATGGAGTCTTTTCCTCAGGCTGTTGTTGTGGGCCCAGAGGAGGGGGCAATATTCTCAGCCACTGCTAGGGCATGGAGTCTTCTCCTCAGGCCGTTGTTGTGGGCCCAGAGGAGGGGGCGATGTTCTCAGCCACTGCTAGGCCATGGAATCTTCTCCTCAGGCCGTTGTTGTGGGCCCAGAGAAGTGGGCGATGTTCTCAGCCACTGCTAGGGCATGGAGTCTTCTCCTCAGGCCATTGTTGTGGGCCCAGAGGAGGGGGCAATATTCTCAGCCACTGCTAGGCCATTGAGTCTTCTCCTCAGGCCGTTGTTGTGGGCCCAGAGGAGGGGGCGATGTTCTCAGCCACTGCTAGGCCATGGAGTCTTTTCCTCAGGCTGTTGTTGTGGGCCCAGAGGAGGGGGCAATATTCTCAGCCACTGCTAGGGCATGGAGTCTTCTCCTCAGGCCGTTGTTGTGGGCCCAGAGGAGGGGGCATTGTTCTCAGCCACTATCTGCTAGATAGGCCTTACCCATTCACTCACATGGGGAGGTCACTTTTTCTTATCCTTAAATGGATGGATAAAACCTGATGGGTCCTTCTTTAACTTTGTATAAGCTGTCTGGTTGTAGCAGAACATAACAAACTTCACCACTAAGGGCTATATTAATATAGGGAATCTTGGTAACTAGGCTCATTAGCTCAATAATTAACATGCTCAAGTGGGGGGCTTCTGGCAGACAACAACACACTGTGTGAATATGGAGAGATACAGAATCCGACTCATTTACTGGCCTGCCGATTACTACTAGAAACATGCACCAAGTTTGGCCAAAGACAAAGCCAAGAAAGTGGCTTCATTTTTGCAGTCCAGGGTTTGATCAGGACATGAAAGAAAGAAAATCTCATTATCCCTCCTTGGTTTTTGGTTTGCTGATGTAAGACAACCACAATACATTCATAAACTAGCACACTGCTGTGTGTCTGGATTTAAAACTAATAACACAGAACTCCACCTTTTTCCTCCAACTGCATTGCTCATTCTGCCCACCCCCTCAAGGAAACAAAGTAACATTAACCTGAGCTGGGACCTCACATAAATGCATTTACTCTAAAATCAGTCTGAAAAATATTTCCTACTCTTTAAGACATGGGTACCCAAACTACGGCCCGTGGGCCAGATCTGCCCATTCATCTGGCCTGCACTGCCCTCGTCACTTCCAGAAGCAGAAGTAAAACGCATCTGTACGGCATCCTTGGCTAAAGCAGAGAAAATGGCAGCCTAAAATCTATCTCATCCTATTGCAAAACCAATCTGTTGCAAAACAGATTGCAAGGTGCATTTTATTTCCGCTTCTGGTGGGAGGAACCACATGACTGGCCCACTGAACCATGTGACTATCCCACGGCCTGAAAAGTTTGGGCACCCATGCTTTAAGAGTTCAAAGAAAAAGTGTTAACTTTTAGTAAATAGCATAATTAGATGAGCATAAAAATAGGCTAACTTCTCTCCAAGTCTAGTTTGTTTCACATTTATACAATGGGGAAAAAATCAGGTAAAAAGAGATCCTTGTTGAATGGGCTTAGTTTGCTGGTTTTTCTTCCCTTGCAAATGCGAAAAAGAAAATTGCTACAAATCAAATATCATTGTATTTCCACTTTGTTATTCAAATGGTGCCTGAAACTGCTGAAAACAATTTATTTTCACAGACATTTCCATCATGCAATATTGTACTGTCTTATATGGAAGAAAAATCTGACATGCCTCTGCATGAGAAGAAAAATGAAGATTCATATTTGCAGCACAGAATATTGAGCCTAATAAATTCCAAAAGTTTCAAGGTGATAATAGATCTGTTCTTTTGCCACTTCTAAAAATGCATCTGTTGCAGCTTTGCACTCAAACAAAGTATTTCATGTTAAATGACCATCTTGGAGAGTTATTGTTTGAATGCAAACTGTTCATTATCCTCATCTGGATTTGAACGTCTAATGGTACTATATAAACTGAGTTTCCAAGTTTTTTAAAAAACAACTTACATACTCTAGGAACATTTTAACTTTAACTTCCTATAAACAAGAAACTACTTAGACCAGAGCATTTGATAAAATTTGAAGGCCAAGCTATTTTCAAAATGCTGGCCTATCTTCTGTTGTACAACCTCTAGTTACTGTAGTGTTGGAGAGAATAAGCAGATAATAATATATTTTTCATGTCCCAGCTAATTTTGGCAAATATTTGAATTCTTCAACAAACTGTTAGCTACTTTACTTGAAAATATCAAGTGATTCCTGTTAAGTCCATTTTGGGTGCAAGAGGGACTTACTAGACCAAGCCAGGACGGTGACACTTTTCCTTTGAGACTGAATTCTAATGCTTGCTACTTTTGGATTACTGTTCTTCTATTGTAGTGTATATTGTTGTTGTTCAGTTGCAGAGTCGAGTCTGACCATTTGCAACCCCATGGACCACAGCACACCAGACTCCTCTGTCATCTGTCATCCTCCTTAGTCCACCCAGATATATGCCCACTGCATGAACAATGCCATCTAGCCATCTTATCCTTGCCACCCCTTTCTCCTTTTGCCTTCAATCTTTCCCAGAATCAGGCCCTTCTACAGCGAGTCCTCTCTTCTCATTTGGTGGCCAAAGTACTTGAGCTTGAGCTTCAGTATTTGTTCTTCCAAGGAGCAGTTAGGGTTGATTTTCTTTAGGATCGACTGGTTTGATATCTTTGCAGTTCAAGGGAGTCTCAGCACAATTCAAAGGTGTCTATTCTTCTGCACTCTGCCTTCCTTATTGTAGTTATAATACAATGCAATACATGTAGTGTATAGTCCAATGCATCCAATTCTTCCAAGAAGAGAGGAATGAAGTACAGTACCAGTAAATGGGATTCTTTCCATTCTTAAAAAGATTTTGTGTATACAACTAAACTACAGTATTAAGTAGAACCTGCATTTTGTTCACTGACTAATGGTGAGACAATTAAAGGATAAAGTAAAAGATTGTAAGCAATGTGGAATGATGAAGCAACTCTTTATTTTCATCTTATCATGAGCTCCTCACCACCATCAACAAGAAAACTGTGAGTGAAACCATAAAACTTCAGAGAAGACCAGTACTATCGACTTTTATTTTAGTGTAGTATAGCTTCATGGTGCCACTCCTTGTACACAACAAACTAAAATTATATACTAGAAATGTAAAAAGAACTTTGCTAGTTTATAAGCCTTATGAAGTCTGTTCATGTTTCCTCCAATGTTTTTCTGCTTCCTCAAAATATTATCCCTACACTTAGCTGTTGTTTCATTCTTGTTTGTTCCTTACATATTAGCATTGCTTTTTTGCTTTGCCTGACTGAAGTTAATGAAACAAAATCAATATGTGTTTCTGCAATGCATATGTATAAAGCATTAGAGGTTCATATGCCCTTTGTATATCTTTCCTTCCTTTATATATCATTGTAATTCTGTTTGTCTAACATTTGATGCTTACAATTTGAACTCTTCTGGAACCAATACACTCTTTAAATAAGATCTAAAAGTTGGTAAGAACAATATTGAAAGTCATTGCAATCCCTACACCTCATTTAAATAAAATACTATTTCTGATGTCAGTGCAGCTGCAGCTTTAAATTAAATGGTGTTTTACAAGCAATAATTCAAATATAAACCGAGAACCTAAAACAGACCTAGCTAAGGATGGATGCATTTAACTGTCTAAAATATTTTTTTTTCTGAAAAAGAAAAAAAAATCATCAAAATAATAAATAAGTGAACCCAGCTGTCTCAGGAATTGCAGAAATTGTTGGTGCCTATAAAAAAAATATGGATGATTGAGAACCTGCTCATCAGAAAATAAAGACTCATTTCATCACTGAAGCAGTAGGGGGTGTTAAATCAATGGTAGAGCACATAATTTGAATGAGGAAGTTTTCAGAACCAATCCCTGGCATTTCTAGTGAAAGAATCTCATGGCTAAGGTAAAGTATCTTACTGAGCTTCCACTGAGTGGGAAGTCCAGTAAGCACAGAAACATGTGATCACAGGATTGTACAGACATTATCTGTAAGGAGCAGTAATCTCCATGAAGAAAAGCGGACCGTAGAGGCTCTCTGGTCTTACCTTCAGCTAGAGAGGCTCATCTCTCTAGCATGAGAAGGAAGACCTTTTCTGTGTCCGCTCCGGCCCTAAGGAACCTCCTACCAACGGAGTTGTGTCTCCAGATGGAGTTGCTGCCCTTTAGGAAAGGAGTGAAGAAGACCTGGCTGGCAGGGCATGTCTGGGGAGTGGGCCAGGCGGCCAACTCAGTCACCTGGCTCTTTTAAATATTCCACCTTTCTCCTCGGTGTTTTTAACTTGAATTTTAATTTTTTAATTCTAATTTAATTTTATGCTAAGTTTTAACTTGATTGTATGTATGTGTTTTAATTGTTTTTAGTTGTAAAGCCACCCTGAGTCTTCGGAGGAAGGCGACGTACAAATGAAATAAAATAATAAATAAAATAATAAATAAATATTCCTTATTTACTAATAGCAGTCCTTGTGCCAGCAGTGTGATTCCCTCACTATTACATTAACTCAAAGATACATGTTTCTCTAAAGGTTTTCCCCATGGATCAAATCCTGAAGTTGCTACCACAAAGAAGATGTGGGGGTGGGGGTGTCAGCAGGGAATATTTATCAGCCAGAGCTTCCTAGATCTCTATACAGTAATACACCAGATAACGATTGCATCAGATAACGCTAGAATCAGATAACGATGCAAGTTTTTTGGGGGAAACTTGCATCAGATAACGATTCTGGATAACGATCCTTTAGCAAATCCTTTAGCCAATCGTCTACTCAATCCACACACACCCCACAGCAATCCCTAAGAGTGCAGTAGGACAGTGGTTCCCAACAAGGGGTACACAGCCCACTAGTGGACTTCAATTCCCAGAAGCCTCAGTCAGTACATTGGCTGATCAGTGCTTTGGGGAAATGACTTAGGCTTCTGGGAATTGAAGTCCAAAAACCAGCATTTGGGAAGCACTGCAGTAGGGTCAGGGAAAAGGTGCTCGTGCGCGAGAAAAGGCACGTGAGCGGGTGCATTTCCTCCCGACCCTACTGCACTCTTAGCACTTGCTAAGGGTCCCGTAGGGTCGGCAGAAGAGGCGCACGCTCGCGCGCCTTCTCGCGCACATGCAAGCGCCTCTTCTCCAGACCCCACCAGACTCTTAGCAAGCACTAAGAGTCCGGTGGGGTCCGGAGAAGAGGTGCCCGCTGGCACGCCTTCTTGCACGTGAGCGGGCGCCTCTTCTCCATAGTCCCCACTGGACTCTTAGCGCTCGCTAAGATTCCATAGTTATACTATGTGCAAGGTGTTTTGTTTTGTTTTAAATCAGGCATTAGGAATTCAGCCTTCATTCTTCTGGAACCTCAGAAAAAGTTATTTTCTTGCTCTCTGTCTTATTCTTAATTCTGGCAGGAGATGTGATTACATCTCTTATGACATTAAGCAAAACTAAATTATGTTACTATAGTATACTGGTTTACTATGTAAGGTAAAGTTAAAGGTTGTCCTTGCTTGAAAGCTAGTCATATCTGACTCTAGGTTTCAGTTCTCATCTCTGTTTATAGCCAAAGAGCCAATACTGTCTGGATCTGCAGACATTACTGTGGACATGTGGCAGGCATGACTAGACACCAGAGTGCACGGAACACTGTTTACCTTCCCACCAAACTGGTATCTATTTATTTATTTACTTGCATTGTCTTGCTTCCAAACTGCTAGGTTGACAAGAGCAGGGATAGAGATGGGAGCTCACTCCGTTGTATAGTACTTAGTTCTAAAACTGCTTATCCACTGACCTTCCAGTTGTCAAGGTCAAAATCTTAATCGCTAAGCCACTGCAGTCATATAAATAACGTACAGGGACCCAAATAAAATCTCTTTTAAAAACCTTGTTGTCAGTGACATGTCATTGCAATCATGTTCCTAATAACTACCAATTAATATAACAAAGCACAAAGGCTGTAGTTACAATGTGATTTCTGACTATTTATTTATTTATTTATTTATTTATTTATTTATTTATTGGATTTCTATACCACCCACCTGGATGTTATCCCACTCTGGGCAGTGAACAAGCAGTTTAGTAACATTTTCAAAGACTTCAGACCATCACCTTGCAATGATGCATCTTGTTTCTTTCCTTTTCTTTCCTTTAAATACTGCTTGTGTAACCAATTGTGTATATATGGAATGATTCACATACTGTACTGTGCCTTGGCTTCAGAGCAGCAGCCTTGTCACATTATGCTTTATAAACTTGGCTCACAGTCCAGAGGGACTCTGGACTACTTAATATTCAGTTAATTTCTGTTTTGATTGGGAAGGGGGAAGGCCACCCGTTTGGAAATGGATTCATCATTTCAGACTGCATCACAGGCTTTATTGAAATGCCATCTGTAGTGTTCTTAAGTCAGCATCACCACTGAATGTAGGGACTTATCTTAATTATGGCTGTTTGTAATACTGTACTTATATTAATAATATTCTTATGTTAAATATATTTTGACCTTTTGGAGTGGAGAAATCAATGAGAAGTTGATAAAGCCAAGTTCATTGCTGCCTAAAGTAAAGCAAGCCTGATTTGTTTACTTACCTAACCCTTCATCTGTCAGGCCTATTCTGAGATGATTTATAGACCTCTACCCAACGAAATCATTTAAAGTAGATTAGATTCAGGGAACAATCACCTCTAATATGACAAGCTGATGGAGGCTGACAGGTAACCAAGTTGCTCCGGATGGCAAACAAGTTCTTGAAATTCTGATTAAATTAAAATATTAATGGGACTACTGGGAAAATAGGATTGAATTATGTAAGGGGAATTCAACATTAGAACCAAAATGCAAATACACAGTGATTTTGCGTGGAGGAAGCCTGCTGAGGTACCTAGGGAAGTTGCCTTCAGTAAACCACAGGCCAGGAAGTGAATTCAAATGAAAAGTGCCATGTCAATGGCTCACCTTCGTCTTTCTGAGGTCTCTGAAAGAACAAGGCTGAACAGGCTCTGGGGCTGGCCTGAATGCTTTTGAGAGGTTACTTACTTATTTGGACTCACAGCCTAGCACTAATGAACAATGCTTTTTTTTCTTGGGGTTATAAGGTTATTCTTTGAAGCATTGTTTGGTTCCCTTTTCATATCTGTGTGGCTTATGCTTTCAGTCCTGCGTGCTAAACGACACTGACTGAGCTGTAATTGCTATATAACTAAGCTTATTTATACTGTCTGCTTCAGGACTTGCAGTAAATGTGATGTTCGCAGTAATTAAGTGTGCTTTTCTACTCACATGTATTTAAAGAACAGCAAATCCAAAAAATTAAAGCCTTCAGATTGTTGGCTCTAGAATTATGAGTGGCGTAGCATGTTGGCATAGCACAAGCAAGTCTGGCACAGTGATCAAGGCATTCCCCACATGGTGGTGAAATTCCAGAAAAAGAGGCACACTTAGGACAGTCAATGGATTGTACATAATTTAATTACAGAATAGGAATGGACTAGTCTACTTTAGCCTAAATTTCTGCTGGATAGTTAAGACATTGTTCAGCCATATATCACCTCATACTAGACCATTATGGAGCATGGGAAATTATATTTTTAAAAACTCTGGTTCATAAAGTCTCTTTTTCATGGATTTCAGTGTAGCACCATGAAACAGTAGGTGAAACATGGAACTGAGGTGTTGTGGATTTTTTTAAAACACACATTCGAAAGGCAGCTAACAATTCAAAACCAGTTCTAACATGTGGCCTACCCAATTTTTGAGTCCAGGATTTCAATAGTATCACTGCCAGTTTTAACGTTTGTAGTTCATATTGCTTTGGAAATCTTTCACAACAAACAAACACACAAATCTTTGGAAATATTTATAAAATTTTAAAAGCCTGACCTTATTGTTATCTTTTCATGATATTAAGTCAATAAGAGTAAGTATTCCTAATTCTGTAAGAAATGTTTCTTGACCCTAAGAATGGTTATACAGTCAAATCTCGCATAAAGAGTGTCTCACTTAAAGAGTAACTCGCTTAAAGAGCAGAATTTTCTCTGAATATTCGCGTCGCTTAACAAATAAAACCAACCAAAAACTCACTTAACAAATAAATCGGGGTTCACAATCCCCAGCACAATTGGTCATTTACAATGGTGTTTCGCTTAAAGAGCAAACTCGCTTAAAGAGCAATCCTGTCGAATACATTATGCTCTTTAAGCGAGGTATAACTGTACTGCCTTCCTCATCAAAACTGCTACAGAAATATGCCGGACTAAAATCAGTGGCAGTGGCTGATACAGTTGTACCTTGCTTAAAGAGCATAATGCATTCCACAGGATTGCTCTTTAAGCGAGTTTGCTCTTTAAGCGAAACACTATTGTAAATGACCAATGGGGGGGGGGATTTCGAACCTCGATTTATTTGTTAAGCAAGTTTTAGGTTGGCTTTATTTGTTAAGCGAAGCAAACATTCAGTGAAAATTCTGCTCTTTAAGTGAGTTACTCTTTAAGCGAAGCACTCTTTATGCGAGGTTTGACTGTATATCTCTTGATTGAGAAAATTGCCTTGAATCAGGGCACAGTGGTGGGCAGAGCAATAGAAATGAACTGTTGACCTACTGTGTGTTGTTGTTATTTGTTATCTGTTTGTTCACTGCCCAGAGTGGGATTCCACCCAAATGGGCAGTATAGAAGTACTGTATAATAAATCAATATATAGAATTTTTGTTGTCGTTATTCAGTGACACAGTCGATTCTGGCCCTTTGTGACCCTATGGACCATTGCCCACCAGGCACCTCTGTCCTCCACTATCCTCCTCAACCTGCCCAGCTCTGTGCCCATTGCATCTACAATATCATCTAGCCATTTCATTTTGGCCACCCCCTTCTCCTCTTGCCCTCCACCCTTACCAGCATCAAGGCTTTCTCAAATATATAGAACAGAAATGTAATGAATAAATAAACTCAAGAAACTATTATTCAAATTTGTATGGTTTGTCCAAGGAAAATTATGGGATATGTATGTTGCATATTGACATCAAAGATAAACAAATAGTGCCAGTCTGAATGCTAGCCACATCTCAGAAGTTTAGAAGAAAAGAAATATGATAGAGTGTGGTTCCATATCAGATTTAGAGATAAAGTATTCATTGTTACATTTCAAGTTCTATTCAATACAGAACATTGTTTCTCAAATTTTCATTAACATATTACCTGACAACCTAACAGTTTGAAAGCAAGAAATTGCAAGTAGATAAATAGGTACCACTTCGGTGGGAAGGTAAACAGTATTCTATGCACTCCTATGTCTAGTCATGCCTGCCACATGTCCACTGAAACTTCTGCAGATGCAGACAGTGCTGGCTCTTTGGCTGTAAACTAGAGCTCAGATATGACTGGCTTTTGAGCAAGGATTACTTTGAAATATAACTGAGCTAAGCATAGTTTCCTCTTTGATTTAATATGAGTTTAGGCAGCCATAAAATTTTATAAAGTTAGTAGTTTGAGATAAAACCCACATTTGCACAGCCCAAGCAAAACTCACCAAGTGTTGACTGGTTAAATTTCATCCTTCAGTGGTACCTCACTTAAATGCATAATGCGTTTCACGGGGTTGCTTTTTAAGTGAGTTTGCTCTTTAAGCGAAACACCATTGTAAGTGACCAATTGTGACTTCTGGTGGAGGGTGGGGGATTGTGAAACCTGATTTATTTGTTAAGCTAGTTTTAGGTTGGTTTTATTTGTTAAAGCAAGGCAACCATTCAGAGAAAATTCTGCTCTTTAAGCGAGTTACTCTCTAAGCGACACGCTCTTTATGAGAGGATTTACTGCACAGCTTAACAAAAAACAACTATAAGACCAAACTGTGGTGGTGAGGTAGGAGATGTAACTAGAGCGGAAGGCAAGACATCATATACTTTCATCTTTGTTTGTGGCTTTTTAAAACCCATGAATATTTAAAAGGAATAGGATAGTAAACCTTGTTCCTATAAGAAAACAACATTTCCCCTTTAGAAAAGCCACAGACTCAAGGGCCTCGTGTGGCTACCTCAGGAAAAAGCACCCCTTGAGTCCCTGACAAATTCTCTCTGGACCCAAGCTCATAACCTTTTCAAAAGGAAGGATATGCAAACAAATTTAATTAATTTTGGGAAAGGCTTGCTGGATTCATTCACTTACATCCTCCTTAGGTCTTTGAGTGGACTTGACTGTGTATGTGTGTGGGCTTGTGGTGATTACTTCAGTGGAATTGAAGCTCCAACTGGTGCTAAGCAATAGGAAAATGAGAATAGTATTTCTAACAAGAGCAATTTATCAGAAAGACAGGTGGCCTGGAGGTTGAAAGCTCCGTTGAACATGGACTGCACTGTTTGTTGTAAATTTGCAGGCATTTAAATGTAATTTTAGAAGCAAATGTAGGAGCACATTCACTTCATGTCCTTTTCAATACTTTGGCAAGGTAGCTGAACAAGATTGTCTGCATATACATTGCCCTAATGAGCAAATTCTTCAGTGTTTTTCTTTTCTGTAATGGGAATTAAAGGCATTGAAACATATAAACTTACATTTCTCTAGCCAGGTCAGTATGGCATTGTTATAATGAATTATTACAGCATATATTTGGCTGTGAGGGCTTTTAGTCTTCGACTTCTGAGTGGAATTATATCCTGAATTAGATGCTTCTTGACATAAACTGCAGATTTCTAGCAGTTTCTTCTAATCTTTCCAACACTTTTAATAATGATAATGCTCTTGAGAGAATTAAGTTGAAATATGCCCTCATAAAATGTAGAATACCTACACATTTGCCTGCCTCAAGCATCTTAAAAGGGACTCTGGCTTTGCCAATACTTATTCAATTTCTACGTTATGTTCAAAATCAAACACAAACTGGGACTCATTCAGCTTCTCATTGACACTCTAGCACAGGAGTTCTCAACTTTTTTAAGCCAGGGGCTGGGTCACGCTCCCTCAGACAGCTTCGGGGGCCAGACAGCCATTTTGCCCTTCCTACACCACATGGCGGGCAGGCCACATAAAATGGTGCCGTGGGTTGCAGGTTGAGAATCCTTGCTCTAGCAAATCAAAATTGGTTTATAAATATTCCAGGATGTTATAATGTATGTATTTCTCTCATGAATTTATGTCACAGAAAAGAAAAAGTGTACCCGTTAAAAATGGTTCAACTTGCAAATAAGCCTGAGTGAAGCCCCATTCATCTCTTTCAAATGGTCAAAAACACATGGAGGGAGGAGAATGGGCACACCTTGTGGCCCCAGTCCAACTGTTACCAGCCCCACCAGAAACAACTTCCTAATTGCTGCATGTCCAGTCGAAAATGCCTGCAGAGAGAGCCTGACATGTTTGCTGAGTAGATATAATCTTCTCCACATCCTTGGATGCTCAAATCTCAGTCACATGGCAAAACTGTTTACATTTAGAAAAATGTAAATAGCCTCCCCTTTACGAGCTTTTCTCAAATGCCCAGAGGTAAAGAAAGATGACACTGAGAAATTTACATAAAAAGCTGATGTGCCAGAGAAATTTTTCAATGATTAGTAACAGGGTGGATAAAAATCAATGAATTTCTTTAATGTTATTCCTTGCTCAGTGAGTTCCTTCTTCCATCTTCTAATTTGGCTTTGCTCTTGCATACCTTGAAGAATATTTGTTATTACCATAAGACTGCATAAGACTGCAGTGGCTCAAGTGGCTAAGACGCTGACTGGAAGGTGGAAGGTCAGCTGTTCGATTCCTGAGCACTGTAGGACGGAATGAGCTCCCGTCTTTGTCCCAGCTCCTGTCAACCTAGCAGTTTGAAAGCAAGAAATTGTAAGTAGATAAATAGGGACCACTTCGGTGGGAAGGTAAACAGTGTTCCTTGCACTCCAGTGTCTAGTCATGCCTGTCACATGACCATGGAAATGTCTGCATTGCTGGCTCTTCGGCTTTGAAACAGAGATGAGCACTGAACTCTAGAGTCGGATATGACTGGCTTTCGAGCAAAGGAAACCTTTACCTTACCATAGGACATGTGGTACATATCTGTTCAGAGGATGTGAGTGGTAATTCTCTTGCTTAGTTCTGCTTAATTCTTTTTTAATTGACTTTTAAGTAATTTATGAACCTTAAGGTTTTAATTTATGAATTTCTGTAAGCCGCCTAGAGTCAGGTTCGCCTGATTAGGGCGGGATAATAAATCCAAATAAATAAATAAAAAATAAAATAAATAGTTCTCTTGTTGTCTGCTGCTACTTCTCTCCTTATCTTAGGTGGAGTGATACCAACAAGAAGATATATTTTCTCAATTGTTGCAGGTTTGAGGCATCCTGTCACTATGCACATTGTTTCATTAGCAGTGATGTCAACTTATTTTGCGTGTTGATGCACTCCATACTGGAGCAGAATACTCTGCTGCAGATACACTCAGGGCCAAATCTGATGTATGAAGTATGGATGGTTGAGTTCCCCAAGTATAGTTTGTCAGGTTCCTGAGAGCCATCACAGTGCATACACACGCTCATTTTAGTAGCACTGGTGTGTGTGTGTGTGTGTGTGTGTGTGTGTGAGAGAGAGAGAGAGAGAGAGAGAGAGATTGGCTGTGAATGACCCATAGGCTAACTATGTAACAGCAGTTTGTTTTTTGTTGTTCAGTCGCACAGTCGATTCCGACCCTCTGCGACCCCATGGACCACTGACCGCCAGGCACTCCTGTCCTCCACCATCCCCCTCAACTCTCTCAGCTCTGTGCCCATTGTCTCCACAATACCATCTAGCCATCTCATCTTGGGCCGTCCCCTTCTTCTTTTGCCCTCGACCCTTCCAAGCATCAAAGCTTTCTCAAGTGAATCCTCTCTTCTCATTTGATGTCCAAAGTACTTTAGCCTCATCTTTATTATTTGACCTTCTAAGGAACAGTCAGGGATGATTTCTTCTAAGATTGACCTATTTGTTCTCCTCGCTGTCCATGGGACTCTCAAAACTCTCCTCCAACACCACATCTCAAAGGCGTCTATTCTTCTCCGTTCAGCTTTCCTAATGGTCCAACTCTCGCAACCATACATTGCAACAGGGAATACCATTGCCTTGACTATGCGAATTTTTGTTTTCAATGTGATGTCTCTACTTTTCACTATGCTCCCCAGGTTTCTCATCGCTTGCCTCCCAAGAATCAGTCGCCTTTTTATTTCATGGCTGCAATCACCATCTGCAGTGAGCTTAGATCCTAAGAAAGTAAAATCTGTCACTGCTTCTACTTCTTCCCCATCTATTTTCCAGGGACTGATAGGGCCTGTTGCCATTATCTTGGTTTTCTTGATATTGAGTCTCAAGCCAGCTTTTTCACTTTCTTCTTTCAACCTAATTAGGAGCTTCTTTAGGTCCTCCTCACTTTCTGCCATGAGGGTGGTATCATCTGCATATCTCAAATTGTTGATGTTTCTTCCAGCAATTTTGATCCCAAATTGTGATTCCTCCATTCCTGCATTGCGCATTATGTGCTCTGTGTAATTATGTACTCTGTGCAAATTCCTAAGAGCTAAAACAGGACATAAGCATGAGCACTTCTGCAGACTGGGTCAGATGGCTTTCCTAATCTCTCAGCAATCCGTACAGGAAAGCCAATCCCTAACAAAACTCTATGCTGTTCCCAGCTGATTGTTATTCCTGTCACCCCATTAACTAATCTTGATGCTAAGGTCAAAGGGTAATTCTCTTCCTGCATACAACCCACCCAGAGGTGAGCTCATCGCAGTTCAGGTGTCCCACATCAATCACCCCCAGATGTAATAACGTCCCAAGGCTGGCTCTGGGATGGAAGAGATAAGGATGCCTTCTTCCAGCACTCTCAGCTGGCTATGAATTTAGCACCTCTCAAGGCCATGTGGTCACCACTCTTCTCTATAGCCATTAACCCTTGTGGGACAAGTTATTCACAGCTTCCATCTGTGAATCCTCATAGACCTAATGGATGTGTAAAGTAATCCAAGGATTCAACATGTGAGACAAGACCTTGAAGAGGAAAAAGACGAAGAGGATCATCTAGCATGCCCAGTCAGAACACTCGGGCAATTAGGGAACTTCTCCCGGCTGAGTTAGCCTAGTCAGACCATAAAAAGGTGAGGAGGAGCAGACAAAACAAAAATAAGTAGCACCACCTACTGCTGACTTTGGCTTCACCTTCCATTGGCCATTCTGCCCTGCCATTTGAAGTGGGATTATTCTATTAGAGTTATGGCTGATGCATTGTCTGCACATCCCATGTGTACACAACCAAAGACCAGGCAGAAGTGGGAAATAATAATTCTATCATAGGTCCATCCTTTCTTTCAGTTGTAACTAGGATCACAGAGTATCAAACACTTTATTTATTTATTTATTTATTCAGATTTATATTGCCGCCCACTTGCCGAGGCGACTCAGGGTGGCGCACAGTCGAAACAGCAACAGTACAATAAAAATTATAAAATATAACCTCACAAAATACAAAATTCAACCAAACCAGAACACAGACTAACTCCCCTCAGGCCATTGTTGTGGGCCCAGAGGAGTGGGCAAGGTCCTCAGCCACCTGCCAGGCCATGGAGTCTTCTCCCTCAGGCCGTTGTTGTGGGCCCAGAGGAGGGGGCGATGTTCTCAGCCACTGCTAGGCCATGGAGTCTTGTCCTCAGGCCATTGTTGTGGGCCCAGAGGAGGGGGCGATGTTCTCAGCCATTACCAGGCCATGGAGTCTTCTCCTCAGGCCATTGTTGAAGGCCAAGAAGAGGGAGCCCAAAGTAGATTAATTGACTAGGATTCCTTCTACTCTAATTGTTCCAGCTCCAGATTATTCGAAATATTTGGCAAACTCCTGTTGGCATAACTTTGTGAAGTATCTCTTCATAAATAAAAGCTTCCTATACCTATCTTTTTAAGCCCCACAGTTCCTTAGGGCTCCCTTTTGACCTGGGGAAGCCTTTGGTGGGTTCAGGATTGGGGATAGGCAGGCTTTAATAATACAAAATGGCCTCCCAAATCACCATATTGACTTTGTATTTTTAGCATTTTGACCCTTTGGTTGTACACTTCCTTTTTCCTTCCCTGTGGTGCTTGTACAGCGAGCAGCACTTATTTATCAGTACACCAGGTCTTAAGATCAAAATCTGGGTCACTGTTAAGTCTCTTCTTTTTCTTCTGAATTCAGATTTGTGACCTTGAATCTGATCTTTTGGAGTCAATTACATGCATTTTAAAGGACTCATAAGGATGATTACATTTGGCTTCCACAAAACAAATGTTATAAGTTGCACATATTAAAAACCTAAGATCTTGCACTCAGTGCCCATGGTAAGAGTAAAGTTTAGATGTGTTTACAAATTTGGTTGGATTTAATGAAAATTATAAAGTGTACTTTGCTTGCAGCATTCTTTGCTGTATTAAAAAAGTATGGAAATAGAAAAAAATTAGCATGTTATTAATGTCTGCTTTTAAAAGGTATATCCACAACATGATTTCTTCTCATATATTATATAACATTTAAATTGGTATGATATAGGGAAGTTTAATAATGCAGCAGGGTGTTTTTGTTCCTTTAACTCTTGCTTTGTTCCCTTACCATTGTTTATCTGAAACAAAACTAAGATGTTCCAAATCTGGTTATTTCTAAAATGATCTTATTTTATAGGAAACTGAAATTAAAACAACCAACAAACTTTAGCAGTAACGATTGTACAGTATTTCCATAAAACATGGACTTAGAAACTTCCAAGGAAAATAACTACTAACATGAGCAAATGCAAGGGAACTTCTTAATGAGAATTCACTCTGTCTGTTCAATAGAGTGATTAGCTAAAGCTTTAGCTTAGATTAAATCTCCTCCAGGCAGAGAACTGGTCTACAAATTCAGAACAACACAGTCTTTCCTAGCAGTGAACTTCTGCACAGTACAAATGAAGCTATCAAATGTTTGAACATTCTCCATTAAAAACGACAAACTGTATTCCATTGACAACATAGAGAAGGGGTATAATTATGATAATTATATGGCAAACTGCTTTCCATGAATGGCTCCTTATGTGTAACGGTTGCCACATGAAATCATTGAAGTAGCCTTCCCACCATTTGTTTGTGGGTAGGAAAGAGAATGAGACCTTACCTACCTATGCAGTGAAATGAGGTGGAAATGACATCATAAAGTCCTCTCCCACATTGTTCTTTTACTTTTTCAAGTGCAGTCTTGTAAATACCATGTCGCCTTTGTGCCACATGGTACTTATGGAAGCTGGGTGTCTTCCAGTAGCCTCCTATTGAGTTTTCTCATCTCCTTTAAAAAACATAATTGATACAAATGTAGATGCAGGTGATACCTTTCTCTTCTTGTTGTTGTTCTGCTGTCTCCGAATCTAAATATTGGCAATTCTCATGGTGATCAGCTATGCAGACTTATTATCTGGGAGAGCAACTGAGAGGGCACCCTTCAGATACCATCTGTTGGGGAGGCCTGCCGTCTTGGTCATAGCCCCCACATTATGGAACCGCCTCCCGGTAAGACTACGGCACTAAGCCCAGTTGCTACCATTTAGGAAAGAGCTGAAGACGTGGTTGGCAAAATGGGTCTGGGGGGCTGGGATTGTCAACAAGCTCCCCCTTCTGACTGATCTAAGGTCCCCCCTCCTGTAACTAATTTTTATGTTAATGTTATGTTCATTTTATATTTGTTTTTAGATCATTGCTATATGGCTAAAAGTTTTTAAGGGCTTTTTGTTTTTACATTGGTTTTAACCTGTTCTATTGTATGGTCAGTGAGGTTCTCACTGACCTATGTACACCACCCAGAGTCCACTGGATTAGGGCGATATATAAATTTATTAAAATAAATAAATAAATAAATAAAAATAATGCAATGGCCTTTCATCTGGCTTCTGTTAACACAACATGACACATGTACCACTGATCCAGTTATGCCAGTCACTTTTTTGTCCTGAGCCCTTTTGGTGTGCAAAGTCCTCCTCAGCCCCAGGCCAGTATTGATAAAGCTGCTACCCTCCATCAAGATGGATTCAAGTGGAATTTAATCCACTTGAGGACCATCACCCTTCTCTGAAGACTTCGGCACCTAAGGCCGTTAGTCCTCAGGGTTGTCAGGTTAGTTAACTACTGCCTGACACTTGGTGTTGAGTCGCTGGCAGTATGGTCTACTCTATTACCATAGCAGGATAACCTGGCCAGAAAATGACTACATTAGTTAAATGATGATTCTTTCCATCTCCAAGCTGGTGTATGACACAAATACAAAGCATAAGGGGATAAATAATAATAAATATAATAATTGTCTCCTGAAACCTCAACAACTTTCAAGCTACACAACTGGTAGCTGTTGGTTGGATTTATCTTCCCAACTTCTGAGACAAAGACCTGCCCAAAAAATCTGCATTTGTCCTTCATTACAGTGCCTAGATTTCAGGCTATTTGGCTGAGGAAAAGGTGATAAAGAAAAGAGCAATCCCCCATCAGAGAAAGGGGAATATATTTAGTTTTAGTTTAGGTTTAGCCACTTGAAGCCAGATTAAAGTCAATTTAATAGTATTACTTAGTGTCTGATAAAGGCACCACATAGCTTTTTGTTTTTTTCTGAAATACTGGGGATACCAATAATTGATAGCATTGAGTAACAGCCCCCCAGGTGACAGCCATTTGTGTTCCCCTACCCATTCACAGGATTGGGGGGGGGGCAGTGTTTTGTTTTTGTTTTTACATTTGTTTTTATTTTACTATAGATCTATATGTGCATTGTCATAGATGGAGTGACAGAGCTAGTCAGAATATTTCTTAGAGCGAATGGTGGAAGGAATCAGTACCAATTTGTATGTCCTTTATTCAGATGCAAATCAGGCTAGTGAGCTTCCACATGTGTCTAAACAAGAGTAAACCCTTTCAGTCAGTAGTGGAAATTACACTGCATAGGACTGCAGTTTATAATCCTATAAAGATGTGACAATAAGGGACCATTCTGAGAATCATAGAATAACTGAGTTGCAATGCAGGAATCCAAATCAAAGCAAATCTGATGGATATTTGTCTAATTTTCTTTTGAATGCTTCCAGCATTGGAACACTCACCACTTCCTGAGGTAATTGGTTCCATTGTTGTACTGCTTTAACAGTTAAGAAGGGCTTTTTTTGATATTCAGTTTATTTCCTATAGTTTAAGCCCATTATTACATATCCTGTACTCTGAGATGATCAAGATCAGATCTTGTCCCTCTAAATACTGTATTTTAAGTATTTGAAAAGTGCTAACATATCTCCTCTCCTCTCAGTCTCTTTTTTCTCAGGGCTAAACAATTTATCATAGGATTTTTGTCACAGCCCTCTGAATGTACTGAATTTGAGACACTTCTGGCCAGAGTAAGAAAAGGTGACATAGGAATAAAGGGGATAGTAAGTAAAATTTATAAAATTTTGAACAAAGGTGGAAAAATACAAGAGATACTGAGACAAAAGTGGGAGCAAGAACTTAATGTTACAATTACAGAAAAACAGTGGCAGAAAATGTGGAGGAGAAGAATCATGAAAACTATATCAGTGAAAGTTAAAGGACATAATTATAAGCTGATTTGGAGGTGGTATAGAACTCCAATGGGGTTGCATCAAATGTATAATAATCTGAGTGATATATGCTGGAGATGTAAAAAAGAAAAAGGTTCATATGAGCATATGTGGTGGAGCTGTGATTGTTTAAAAGGATTCTGGGGGAACATAGAAAATGAGATTAAGAAAATACTGGATATGCAACTCGAATTGGAGTCGGAGACAATTTTGTTAATGGAAGTAGATAAATACAGAATCAGTAACGATAACAAGGAATTGGTGTCTATTATGTTAACAGTGGCCAGACAGTGTTTAGCAAAAAATTGGAAGAATAATGAAAACTTAAGAATGCAAGAATGGTATGAAAGAATGTGGGATTTGGCCCTAAATGAGAAACTCACATGGGAATTAAATCTTAGAAAGGGAAAACAGCAAGGGAATAGTTTCTGGAGGATCTGGAAACCATTTATTGATCATACATTGGTTAAGAAAAGAGGCATGGTCCCTGCCCCAGAACAAAATGTTTTTTGGAAAATATGAGGATACAGACTGCCCCGGACATTGTATATAGCACATGGGTGATATTAATGATGTATAATATAATAGTATAAGAGAATATAATGTAGTAGGAAAAAGAAGGATGGGTTTGTTAATGTTTGATTTGAAACTTTGGCTTTTGTATTTCGCAATAGAAAATATCTGACTTTATCTTACATTAATTCTATGAGTGATGCATTTTTAACATAATATTGTTATCTTATTTGCTTTATTTAATGCTTTTATGTTTGTATATTAGTTTGTTGTTGTTCTTTTTCTTTATATACCTAATAAAAATTATTAAACACAAAAAAAGGATTTTTGTCACAGCCCTCTGACCATCCTTGTTTCTCTCCTCTGAACTTCTTCCAGTTTGTTGGTATCCTTCCTCTAAAATTTTCCTTGCTCTTCTGGACCAAGGGAGAACAAAGGGGAATGAACAGTGAGGGTAAAAATGCATGTTGTGCATCTTACTGGATGAGCTGCTGTAAATGTCTAAGACTAAACTCTATGAGAAGCTTAGTACAGAGAGAAGGACTCAAGGTTTGGTTTCAGAGCTTTTGGATCAACTTAATAGTAGTGACTGTATTGATATGGAAGTGGTAGGATACTGAGGTCTTCCCACTGTCTGCAGTGCTGGGGCCACATCATTTCAAGGTATATATTGCCACTTTTTACTTACACATATTTTAAAAAATCTGATTGCTTGCAACGGTGACAAATTTGAACCTATGCCTCCAGCAGTCAAATGATATTTAAAGCTTTCCTGGGTGACACCCAAAAGGCCATGTCTTTATAGATTTGTGAGTGATTAAAACCCAACTCATGTGTCTAGTATTCTCTAAATGTTTCATTCTGCTAATAAGTTAAAGAAATCACTGCTACAATAGATTCCTATATTATGACTTATGAACATGCTCTTTTCCTAGTTTGGATAAGTGTTCTTGCTAGATTTTGCTTAATAGACCTTATATTTTATGTTTAAAATGAACAACACATACAGGGTTGAGCCAAAGGCTTAATCACTCTTAATACAATAAAGCAGCACTTTAAAATATTATTAACCTCATCTGTCTAGATTTGGAACTAATAGACCATTGTGTGTGCATTGTCTTTATCCCTGCCAGTTATGTACATATTTATTAATCCACTCTTCCAGGGGGAAAAAATTCTAAAGAAAAACCAACAGTAACCTTCAAGTAAGCGGGCACAGGTTAGAAGGGCACTAATTAAATGTCAGACTTGACAGATTAAAATTATGAAATTTAAAATCACTGTGGAGCTCTTTGTCATTGTCAAATTAGGAGTCAGTGTGATGAGGAGAGGAGAAGTGAATGGTTTAATGGATTGAATAGGAATGTGGCTTAGCAGCAAGCTTTCCTTGAATTCAGATCAGTTTGTAGTTCAGATAAAAGGCTGCTAGTTCAATTTCACATTCAAAAAGAGTGGTAGCTTACCTGAATTAGTAATCATCAGATGCAGAAGCACCTTTCTCTCTTTTCTTTAACCAAAAAAGAGAAAAATAAGAAAAAATGTTTGACACTAAAAGAACATCATTTTAGTTCCAGCAATTTGACAGTGATCATAATATTCCCTCCCTCCAGCTCTCTATGTATTTAATATCAGTCATGATTTAAAACACAGTGTTTATTCAACATACATTAATTTGTTGTTTTGAAATATCTCCCTCATTAAAAATGAGGGACCAAGCACAAACTTCTCCTGTCATTGCTGGCCTGGAGTGGCAAGTCACAGATCTGCCAGATAAGTAAAAGTTGAATTGAAACATTAGATAGTTTTCAGCATGAGCTTTCATGGCTTACAGAACACTTCCTCAAATGGAGACGTGCTAAAATAAATCCAATAAATTAGTCTTAAAATGTGTCATAGGACACTTTGTTGTTTTGTTGGAGTAGATCATGATGTCACCATCCAGCATGCGGGCCAGCTTGCTACAAATGCCAAAAATGCCACACCACTGCCAGAAGTGTCAAAATTGCCGCATTTTCAGACCGAAATGCGGCAAAAATGCAGCAATTTTTTTTCAAAAACAGCACAAAAAATCTCCTACCTCACTTCCTCCTCAAAGAGAAGCATGAAAGGCAGAAAAAAAGTTCAAGAACACAGCATGAATTAACACACCTCCGCCGCCGCCACTGCCAGGAAGAACAATGTGAGTGGCCCACTCAGCTGTTTGAGGGAACGTGATAAGACCCTTGATGGGAAAAGTTTGGGCACCCCGGAAAAGAGTGATAGTGAACCTTTTAGAGACTGAGTGCCCAAGGAAGAGGAGGCAGTGCACAGGCAGGCACCACACATGCATACACACTCATTTGACATCACTGGCATGCCTCCGGTGATGTCACATAGGTATGTTCACATGCCCCATTTGCAGGTGTGCACCCCCTGCAGGTGCACCACCGCCACCTCCTCTGCCTCCTAGGAGTGTGGGTGGGAGGTATCTGGTCACCTTACCTTGCCCCTGCTGCCACCTCCCAGGTGGGATTTCAGTCTCCCCTCTTGCCTCCCCATTGGTGGAGAGAGAGGGGTGGGTGGGGAAGCGGTGCTGCCATTGGCACCGGCAACGTGTGGTTGCACAGGGCAAGGCTTACCCATGATGGCATGCAAGGTATTACTGTATTTGGGTTTGGCAGATTATAACTAGGCTTTCATAGAAAACAGAGTATCTGGCATGGTTTTTGCAGTGTTGGGGCTTCTACACAATTCTTGTTGATCATCTAACATTAATTAAAAGCTGTTTTGAGGAACAAAGAGTGATAGACAAGATTCCTAGAACTAATTTTATTTGTAGAATTTTGTAGATTTGGGAGAAGAAAGTAAACTACTGGACAAGCTACCTGGATCCTGTAATTTGCTTACAGTATGAAGAAGCAACAAATTACTGTAGAACTAAAATACATGTCTGAGCAAGATTTCAATATCACAGATATTTTGGTCTATGCCTATCCACAAATTTTGTACCTATTAGGGGTGAATGAGGGGGGAAGATGAACAGATAATTTGAAGACTTTCCCCTAATTTGGAATTTGAAGACTTTCCCCTAATAAGGTTTGATTGAAACTGTTTGATTGAAACTGTAGCAGTAGTGAAGCAATTATGGGTGGCAAATCAGGTTAGTGAACTGAGATCTAAAGATTATCTGGTTGCTACAAGGGCCCGTCATGTGCCATTGAGAATATGGCGACCTTCCTAGAATCCCATTAGTAGTACACTGCAAAATCTCAGGTGGTAAAGATGAGAGTAAAAGAAATCACATTTGACAAAGGTCTGACAGGCTGCGTGTATCTCTCACATTACAGTCTTGTGCCATTTCAGATTGAATATAAAACATGCTTTATTAAAAGATGTATCAATTAATTGACACTTCATATTATAGCTAAAATCTGCTGATTACAAAAAAAAAAAAAAATTAAGGTGCCCAAACGACCCCATTTGCAGTGTTTCTGCTATGTATGGGCACTGATGGCAAATATTTCAGTACTTTCCAGAAACACTTTGTTAACGGCATACATTTCAAACAAAGACAATACTGTGTTTCATTTCATACAGTAACTAGCTAGTTTTGATTTATGTGTGAGTTAAGCAAATATTAGAGACAATACAGCCTGTTTACTACTACTACTACTTCTGCCATATCCAAATCTTGGTGATCATCATGGCGATCAGCCTTGAAGACTGTCCTAATAATATAATGCAGTGGCCTTTCATCTGGCTTCTGCATTGCAGGATGACGTATGTACCACTGATCCAGTTCCGCAAGTCACTTTCTGGTCCTGAGCCCATTTGGCACGCAAAGTCGTCCTCAGCTCCAGGCCAGTATTGATGAAGCTGCTGCCCTCGATCAAGATAGATTCAAGTGGGATTTAATCCACTTGGGATCATGACCCTTCCCTCTGGACTTTGGCACCCAAGGCCGTTAGTCCTTAGGGTTGTCAGGTTAGTTAACTGCTGCCTGACACTCGGCATTGAGTTGCTGGCAGTATGGTCTACTCTGTTACCATAACAGGATAACCTGGCCAGACAACAGCCTGTCTACACTTCCCTTTACCCTGCTATTTGGGGTATTTTGTGGTGGATTGGTCTGGGGTTTTTTTTTCTTCCAGTGTGTATACCTGTTGGACACAACAGCAGAGGAACTTCACAACAAAGTAGCCCTTTTTGAACCCTTGCCAGAGGATTCAATATTTTGTGATGCTCCCTTTTGTCCCATGTATATGTATATGTATATGTATATGTATATGTATATGTATATGTATATGTATATGTATATGTATATGTATATGTATATGTATATGTATATGTATATGTATATGTATATGCTGGGAAATGATAGAAGAGCGAAAAGCAGATGTGAATTTTTTATTTGTAGCTATTGTCTACAACCACAGCAAATTAAACAATTCCTCTGAGTACTGGGGATGATCAGGAGAAGTATTTTCTTAAATTTGCTATTCCCCTACCCTACAGCAATCATCTACCATACTTACAAAAAATAAAATTACATTCCCCTGATCACCCTGATCATATTTAGTTTCCATCATCCTCAAAAGCACCACTGCCCTCAGTTGACCACTGCTCAGCTGTATCAATTAGCTGATGAGCAGATCAGCTGTCTCATCATTCTTCTGCTGTCAATCTGTCACCATCACCAGGAGCACTAATGATGCTGCCACTACCAAGGCCTAGCAGTGGCTGAGAACATCGCCCCCTCCTCTGGGCCCACAACAACGGCCTGACGGGAGTTAGTTTGTTCTGGCTTGGTTGTTTTATGTGGTTGCATTTTATAATGTTTATTGTACTGTTGTTGTTTTGACTGTAAGCCGCCCTGAGTCGCCTCGGCGAGTGGGCGGCAATATAAATCTAAATAAATAAATTAAATAAATACCACCCCTGTCCACCAAAATGTTGTCAATTTGGGAGATCAAAATGCCATTGGGACATGAAAATTGTGTCAAATGGCATTTTTTGCTTCCCCTGCACCACTTTGTTCCCTACCACACCATCCCAAAAATGGGCAGGGTAGACAGGCCCATTTTCTGATTTGTGTTCTGCACTGTAGTCATTAGTCATAGATAGGAGAATAGTTCTTTTGTCCTTAAAGTAATTTTAATGAAGTCTGCATACCAAAGGTAAAGGTTTCCCTTGCTCGAAAGCCAGTCGTACCCGACTCTAGGGGTCAGTGCTCATCTCTGTTTCTAAGCCGAAGAGCCAGCGCTGTCTGCTTCTGCAGACGTTTCCATGGTCATGTGGCAGGCATGACTAGACACCGGAGCACATGGAACGCTGTTACCTTCCCACTGAAGTGGTCCCTATTTATCTACTTGCAATTTCTTGCTTTCGAACTACAAGAGGAATGCCCTACATTTGCTTTTTGATCCTGTCAGAGACAAGTAAACATGTAAGAAACTAGTACTTAGCATAATTTATTCTGCAACTTGAATGTTTGATCCAACACTGGAGATCTATTACACTCAAAACAATCCTCTAAAAGACAACAGTTGTTATACATGTATCATACAACCTGGAGGGCAAAAAGTATGTTTTTACATCATATTCAGAACTGAATTCATCAAGACATAGTATATTTGTTCCTCTTCCTTTTGTGACATTTGGTACAGCCTGGCACTAAATGCTTACATATATTATCAGGGTTTCTGCCCATACTTATTCCCTAAACCCCACATTTCTGTTTCTAAGAAAACAGTATCTTTAAAGATATTGTTCAAACATAGTTAAAAAAAACTTGAGGAAATGTTTTAAAAGGATCTTTGCTATTATTTTTTTCTTTTAACAAATTAGTGCCAACACTGAAAGCTTCCAATTGGAGCCATGTGCAACAGAAATCCACTGCTAATTGATCTCAGAAACTAGCTGTCTTTCAAAATATTTCAAAGATGTCAAGGAACCTCTTTTAAAAATTGTGGTGGTGTTTGCTTGCTTGCTTGGTTTTTAAAGAGTTTGACTATATTTGAAAACTTTTGATATAAGCCTGTTCCAACAGAGACTCACTTCACTTCTGATCCACTTCCAAAGTCAAATATATTTCACAACAGCTTTCAAAAACATTGGGAGTTCTCTTTGAAAATGATCTTCTCTGATGGACTTTTTAGTAGATTGCCATTAAATTGATAGATTCCTCCTTGGTCCAAAGTGAAACAAGCAAGTGAAAAAGAAATCCAAAAAAAGGAGATTTTTAACCATTTTTGACAATGTTGGTACCATTTTAAGCTTTTCATTGTTTGAATGGTGGAAAAATATCTGCATCAGCAACATACAATAATTACATATATAGGAAACAATCTTATGTCTTGATGAGCCCTAAAAAGAAAGTCATTTTAATGAAGAGACAAAATGATTTTCTTAGTAAACAATTGTTGCTAATTACTTGAACATCCATCCATCCCACCAGAGTGGACCAGAGAGGCTCTCTAGTTATTCCATCGGCCAGAGAGGCACATATCTCTGGCACCAGGAGGAGGGCCTTTTCTGTGTCCGCTCCAGCCCTATGGAACCTCCTGCCAACCGAGCTATGTCTCCAGACGGAGTTGCTGGCCTTTAGGAAGAACTTAAAAACATGGCTGACAGGGCAGGTATGGGGTGCTGGAGGTATAGTGACCCCAGCCCACTGGATGATCTGAGCCCCTCTCTCCCTCAAGGTGTAGTAATTTGGTGTTCTTTTAAATTTTTTAGATTTTAGATTTTGATCTTTGATGGTTTTAAATTTGAGGGATTTAGGAATGCTTTTTAAGAATTTTGTATGTTTTATTGTGGTATTTTTATGATCTGTAAACTGCCTTGAGTCACCTCGGTGAGGAGGGCAGTGGATAAATATGAATAATAAATACATAAATAAATAAAATAAAGTTTGCTCTTTCACAAATGCTCAAAAAGAATTAGCACCACAAGTGTATCCCATTATGCAGGGATGGTTCATGCAATGAAGTCATATCATTCTTTTTCTTAATCTGCCCTGGAAACTGGAGCTGAAGAGACTGTGAAGAGGTATAGGTCTTCTGCAGGGATAGACAGCATAAACAACGTCCCCGAGTTGTTTGTTCATTATATTGAGGAAGGCACAGAGTCAAAATTCAAACCATAAGCAAAACATTTATTACAAAACTATTTACATAGCTACTCTACATCCAGTTTTCCTGTACATGTCATTTATAGGAGAACTGGCTATGTTCTAAATGATCATTTCTCAGGGGATGGAGGAGGTTTACTTTCACTCCTCTCACACCTACCCTCTCTTTCCTAATGCCCTAATAATTTGAACTGGTTCTCCCAGCAGAAATAACACTGTCGTTTCTTCTCAGTCTCTCAGATGCCTCACAGCCCAGCTCCAGCTTTGGTGGTCTCCTTCGGATCCTCAATAGCAAGCCTCTTCCTGAAGTTGGGAATATAGTCAGCTAAGAGAGGATTAGCTTCCAAAACTGTGAAACCAGCAAAAGCTGGAAAACCTGCTTTTCTTTACTCCATTCAGGGCCATCAGCCCAGTCCTCTGTCTCACTTATTCCCCCTCCTTCCTTCCTACTGATTTTCTTGGCTCTTTCTTCTTTTCCACTTTTTATCAGTTCCCCCCTTTTCTCACCTTCCCATCCTTCAAGGACTCTCTAGCTTCTAGGATCCATTGAAACATTGAGTCCTAAATAATGCCCAGGAGAAGCAATCCCTGTCATACCTACCCAGTGATGGGCAGCAGCCAGTTCACACCAGCTCGCCAGAACCGGTAGCAGCTTTTCCCAGTGTCCTGGAGAACCAGTAGCAGCTTTTGGGGGGAACCACCTCAGAGGCTTACCTTTTTGCTGGTTCCCCCACTGCGCATGTGCGTCTACAGTGCTCGGTGTGCATGCACACCTACAGCGCTTAGCGCACATGTACACCTACAGCACTTTGTGCGCATGCACACCTACAGCGCTCTGCCTGCCGAGATAAGCAGCCACTCGTTGCTTTGAGTGTGGCAGCGAAGAGTGTAAAGCGGCCATGCACAGCCACGGAGGAACCGGTGGCTGCTGCTGAGGCCCTCGGCGGCCTCCTTGCTGTCCTCCCAAGTGGGGAGGAGGAAGAGCAGCTGTTAGCCTGCACCCCAGGATAAGTGACTCACCTTTGGGTGTGGGGTGGGTGGGTATATTTTAATGTACATTTAATGTGTATTTATTTTTAACATGTATTTTTATGTTTTATGTGTATTTAATGTGCATTTTATGTGTTTTATGTCTATTTAATTTGTATTTTTATGTGTTTTATGTCTATTTAATGTGTATTTATTTTTAATGCATATTTTTATGTGTTTTATGTGTATTTTTATGTGTTTTAATGTCTATTTAATTTGTAATTTTATGTGTACTTATTTTTATGTTTTTTTAACTTTGGCTCCACCCACGTCATTGGCCCCAACCATGACATCATGGCATTGGCTTCACCCACGATATCGGTGGTAGTAAAATTTTTGGCTCTCCATCACTGTACCTACCATATAATTTGGCAGGGACCCTTATAGGGCCAGAAGGACCTGCAGCTAGCCCAAACTGCTAGATGCAGTGGCCATCCAGACTCAAGAAAACATCTCTGGTAAGTAGACTAGGAGCATGAGAATGGTCCAGGTTGGGAGAAGCATCAGCCACAAGATGAGAACTGGAGCCCAGGATGCATTTCCTAGAGAGTATGCTATGGCCTCTTATTTCACTTACCACTCCCACAAATTACTACCCTCAGTAGCACATCTGAGGAGGACACAGAAAAAGGCCTTTTCAGCAGTTGCTTCCTGCCCCCCCCCCTTATCTCCTTCCACTACTAGCAAATAATTTTCTCTCCAGGCATGCTTTTTGTTACGTAGGTAACACAGAAGGGGTTTAAATGTGGAATAAAATGTGCTTTGAAATTACTTTCTATTCATTATTTTAGCTGCTTTTTAATATTGTAATTTACTGTATTATTATTATTATTATTATTATTATTATTATTATTATTATTATTATTATTATTATTATTATTATTATTATTATTATTATTATTATTATTATTATTATATGTTTCTCCTTTATATTCCTTTGCATGCTCCCCTAGGTCCCTTTATTAGGAAAAAGGTGAGGTAGAAATAAAAAAGAATGAATGAACATGGGGACTTTTAGTGCATACTTCATGTTTTCAGAGGTGTGCCAGAACCTGGCAGCCCCTCCAGGCATTCTGGACCCATTACAAAGTGCATGACTGTCATGGCAGTATCGCTGCACTGAATGTAACATCTGTCCCAGGCCTATGATAGTAACCAGACAGATCTTCTTATTACCACTTTATGATCTCACTGCCAAAGAATTGTGAGACAGCCTTAGTCATGACAGGAAATGCAATTGTCCTGCATAGCACATACTATTTGCCAAGTCTTGGTGCAGAAATATATTCATCCAATTTTAATTTGAAGTAAGCGCATAGATTATGATTGCCGATTAGCATCAAGGGAATTGGCAGAAGACTAATAATCTTTTATCGTCACTCTCTCCAGGATCACAAACGCTTTACCTCCTCATCTGCATTTAAATCTCTCTTCTTGCTTCCAAATTCTGAGCATGTGCAGTTAAAGAAACTGAGTTATATCTCACCTCTAAAGAGAGCGGTCATTACAATTCAGAACTATGACTATTGGCAAGCAATAGACATCTTTTGCATTGATAGCTGCTTGTTGTCTACTTGACCTATTTGTGAACATTGCAATTTGCACCATTAACTCTAGATGTTCAGGAGTTCTGAATCTTACTTGTTGATGATTGGGGGGGGGGAGTGGGGAGCAGGTAGGGAGAGGATATGCAGAGAAAGAGAGAATATAATTATGTGTCTGCCTACAGTAGCATAGTATCACACTGTATAATTTGTGTGAAGGCTTTTACAAAACCACATTAAAGAGTTAATAAGCTGAGCCATAACCTTATTCCCTGATTACATGTGAACCAAATAAAGGAAAATCTTGGCACACCACCACCACCCATGCCACTGTATGGAATTAATTTCCATCCCTTTTGTTTGTTATTGCAGTCATGGTTCAAAGCCCCCTACAAAAACAAGGTCCCACTTTATTATAGGACAGTGAGGTTCAGCGCACAGCTTGCAATAAAGAAATTAGTAAAACCAGAAGCTGCAATTCTATGGAAACACTCAAAAAGGAAGAGGATTTAAAGTGACAAGATCCAATTAAATTTAATTACCCAAGCTGTATTTTCATTTTAACTGACACTTTTTATTAAGGAGCCACATGCACGAAAGCTAGGAACCTGGGCCAAATTGCATCCCACTAATACACTTATCTTATGCAAAATTCTGAGTATCTAATTTTCTACAATGAAATTAGAGACATGGGGTTTGTAAGAGGTTTGCTTTGTCTGTTACCATAAAACACTGTTTTGCAATACACCCATAGTACTTTATTACCTCCCATTATGTGAACATTTGGCAGACACAACAGCACTCTAGGGTTGGGCACAAATATTAAAACATTATTTTATACCTATATGCAGATTCAGACAGAATCTGCCAAAGATGAGCTAACTTTAAAGTTTAATGATCAATTCACTGAAACTGGTACCTATATATAGTCTGTAGCACATGCACTGACTTCACTTTGTAGATTTGTAGCAATTCCAAAGAAGTATCTGTGTTAATGTATCTCAGCATGTTGACAATATTTTAAAAAATTTCCTACCCAAAACTACCCCATCTTTGCATGTGGATGTGATGATGGCCCGGAAAGGCATGTTGCACTTCAAAGTGATCTTGTTTGGCATGATCCAGTCTGAGACATATTGTCTGTCTAGTCACATCCTTAGATAAAATCCACATTTCACCAAAAGAGTAAGTGCTAATGATGTCACAGAAATGGCACAGGAAAGGGCTGTGCGGACAGAGAGAGAAGCTAAATCTTCACAAAACTTCATAAAAAATCTTAATAAAAACACCTTGCTATGCCTGGTTCCAAATGTCACAATGGGTCCAGGTGCATCCACACAGTGGCTCTCTCATCAATCCCTCCTTCCACCATTTCCTTTTTCCACTCCTCCATCCAAGCATACACTTAAATGCAGATACACTCAACGACGAAGCCGAGCTGCCATGAGTGGAGTAGCTAATACCAACTTTAAAGCCACCTCTCACAGAGAACTCAAACTTCTCTCTTTCCCCAGGCTCACCTTTTGATTTGTCTCCCTTATGAAATGCCAAGGAAAGCAGCCTAAAAAGGGCCAGGTGAGCCCCCAGAAGACAGCGACTGTCCATTTAGATCAGGGGTGCCCAAACTTGTTGGGCCATGGGCCGATCATGTGGTTCAAGGAGACAGTCACTAAGGCATGGGGGCCGGGGGCGGCCCCCGACGCCAATTCACTCAACCTGCGAAGCCCTCGTTGCTCCTGGAAGCGGAAATAAAACGCGCCTGTACAGGCGCATTTTACTTCCACTTCTAGGAGCGACTAGGGCTTCGCAGGCTGAGTGAATTGGCGTGTGGGGCGCCCCCGGCCCCCGGACCTTAGTTTGGGCACCACTGATTTAGATGCTATGTTGGCCTTCTCAAACTTTCCCCAAAATGTTATTCTTCAGAATTTCACAAAACTGGCAACCTAAACTCTGGCGCCTGCATTCATAAAAGCACATGATATACTGACATGAATAAAAGGAGGGGGATGACTTGCCTGTAGGGAAAAGAGTGATATATTTTTTTTAATCCTATATTTTAGTCAACAACCACTGATATATTTCCTGTTTATCACAGGCCTTTTAAAAAATCTAGCTATATTGCTGTCCATGAGAGTATCCACAGAGTGGTTTTCTTTTTCTTCATTCCAAAATGCATGATTTTGTCAGTCAGTTTCAGGATTCATATTAAATAGTAAAATAGCAAACATAATGTCACTTCAAGCCAGTGTGGTCTTTTATTGGACAAGACCCAAGAAGACCAGGGTTCTGAGCCCTCGTGGCCTCAGTAGGTGGCCTTGAACAAGTTGTTGCTGAGTCTTAGAGCAAACTTGTTACTTTCATGAATAAGGACTCGTATTTACATAACTCCCCCCTTTTTTTCATTCTGCTGTTATTTCTGTTACTTGTAATATTTTCCTTTCACCTTTAAATCCTCCTGAAACTGGAGTGGTTCCAAACATTTTAAACAACCAAAAGATTCTTCACCTTCTCAGCCATTTTAAGAGGCTTCGAGATCTGATCAAACAGTTTGGACACAATCAACCTCAAGTTGGGTGGCAAGCCAAAAGGACTAAATTAATGCTTAAAGCAGATGGGTATATTAATTTAGTACCTCTTGATTAGGTAGTTAGAAATTGGAAAATAATATCTTTCCCAGCTTGCGTATTTAGGAAAACCCAAATCAACATTGAAAAGTGGGCTTAATGTTAGAAGTTATTGCTGATCTTTTTAATTATGAAACAATTTGGTCCAAATGACAGTTGCTTGAAAGACCAATTATTCTACCATGCACCAGTGTAAATTACACATATAAGATGCTCTTTCTGTCCTGATGTTAAGGCTGTCAGTATAGTTGTATCTGATTTTCTATCTCATTCAAACAAAAATGCAATGGGAATTAGAGACTATTAAGCAACACATAAATAAATATGTTAAGGTTTACAGCAGCAGAGGAATTCTCAAATCCCATTGTTTGTTGAGCTCTGCTTTATTATTTTGCTGTGTTCCTTCCCACCCACAATCTTTCCTCCATCTGGTGTTCAGCAAGGACATACATGAACAGTGGTGTCAATTCAAGGGTCACAAAGGTCATCAGTGACACCCGATTTAAGTGTTATTTGCTCTGATGCTGTGACAAGATGGATATTGCAGAGCCTGACTAAAGTGATGTATGTTAAATTTGTTGCAAATTACTGGCCTGATGGATCTATTGATGACCTATTGCAGCTGTCAGGATGTCTCTATCAGCGTCTCACTTTCACTGGCCCTGATGCTCAGCCCCCACTGCACAGTTACTATCAGATACATGATTCTTCTGGAGACACTACTATACTCAACAGAGGGAGCCTATCTCTATGAGGAGAGACAAAGCCATGGCATGTAGTGATGGGGTAGTAACACAGATAAGGGAAGGAGTTGTAATGAAACCTCACCAGATATTTCCAGAGAGTAACAAAAGATTTTGATGTAATCTGTGAATAGCCATTTTCCTGTTTCCTCCTTTTAAAAAGGATAAAATTGTTGCTCGTTAACTTATAGTGTTTACAATGTATGTCTGCTTAGAAGTAAACCTCACTATGTTCCATTCCCCTTACTTCAAGATAAATTAATACTATTACAGACCTAGTAGAGATGGGAAGGGGATAGTAAATGCAACCATTAATGTTTTCAGTCAGTAGCACATATTGAGATGTTCCTTTGTTTTGCATAAGGATTGATAATGATTCAGGGTTAAGCCATATTAAACCATGTTACTAAATACTGTCAGCTCCTATAGGCCATGCCTTGTGTGCATGTCATCACATAGAAGGGCATTTACACAGTCATTAGCCACACAAGATATTCATGATTACACAGCAGGGGTGGGGGAGTAAGTCAAACTCACAATATTAACTAGATATGAAGACCGATGAACACAACATATTCCTTCCAGTGCTATGATATTGGGCTGCAATCCTTAACATACACAATAGATACCTGTACCCTACTTCTAGGGTACACATATGTAGGAAGAGTGCCCTGCTAAGATACAAAAATGGAGATGAGATATTCATGGACTGAACAACTGTTTGCACTGTTTAATGTTTAATGAATTATAACCAATTTATATTAGTATTACTGTGTTTCTCACAGAATTAATGTGCTTCTTTCTATTAGAAAGCACAAATGATGCAATAGCCAAGTTGTAATGCTAGTACATTTCAATTACATTTGCATTAATTGCATCTTGTCACATGATAAGAACATGCATGCTTGGGATACTTATTAATATTAAAATTCATTAAATTATACTGGGAATACTGGAAATAGGTTTCATGTCATTCTTAGCTGCTTTTTATTCATACACAATATATTATGATAGCTCTTTGTCTAGAAACATTATCTAAAGAATGATTGGCATAGCTGGAAAAAATTACTTTTTAGAGTAGAAATCCCAGAATGCTCAGACAATGAGCAAGATAGGCTGAGACATCTTGGGAGATATAGTCAAAAAATAACTCTTTAAAGCTCTGAAGTTCAAATGTATCCTTTAACTGTCTGCCATTTCTGAGTCAATGGCCAAATTCCTGTTGCACAGATATTCAAAAGGGATAACTTGAAGCAGTGAATTGCTGTAACTTTATACAGTAAAACCTCGTATAAAGAGCACCTCACTTAGAGAGTAACTTGCTTAAAGAGCAGAATTTTCTTTGAATGGTCGCTTCGCTTAACAAATAAAACCATCCAAAAACTTGCTTAACAAATAAATCTGGTTTCACAACTTTCCCCCACCCCCACCAGAAGTCACAATTGTTCACTTACAATGGTGTTTCGCTTAAAGAGCAAACTCGCTTAAAGAGCAATCCTGTGGAACACTGAGGTACAACTGTACTCCATAGGCATTATACATTACATATTTATTTATTTATTTAGATTTATATTACATACTGTGTCGTGTCACTTTGTGTGCAACAGATAATGCCCGTAGAAATTTCCTAAATTATAATATTTCAGTATTATGTTTCTTGAATTTCTGCCTGAAATTTATTCAACCCAGCTTTTGAATAAGTTTGAGGAGAAGTGCACATACATATCCACTTTCACTTCTGTGACTAGACCAGACATGAAACTGACAAAATGAAGCTACTGTTTGGTGAATTTAATTCCACAGTTCTTTTTGCCTGACCTAATATGAGAAAGATTAGCTAGCATGAGGTTACTGTTGCCCACAGCACACCTGATTGTGGTGCAAAAGTACCACAATCTTTGAGCAACTCTTTCTGGATACTACTGTGTGTATTACTGAGTGAGATTGGGAGTAACACAGGTTTAATGAGGAAAATGCTTCCAAAATCTTTGGAAAGCCTGTCACTGATCACATGAACAGTGAGTTCCAATATCCAACATTTCCCTGTGAATATATCCAGTTGAATTTAGAGGGACTTACTTTTGAGTAATAACATACAGCAGTGCACCAGCAGTTAGCCTCACTTTTGTTGAGGATAGTTAGACTTTAGTCATAACTCCACCATTTATCCAATGTAATGTGTGTGGCCACATGTTTAATGCCAGAATCCATTTATTGAATCACCACATATGTCAACTAAGAAAATGACTTCCAGGAGAAATATATGCTCAGAGACGAGTAGTAGCCAACGCCGATGCCGAGTCAAATCTAGTCTGACTCATTGATTTTAGAGGGATTCAGTGCTACTAACTTATTCTGAATTGACTCATTGACTCATTCTGAATCAAACTCATAATAACAAAATCTAGTGAACTTCTGAATACAGTAAAACCCCGGTTAACGTTTGCACTGCACAACATTAAAACCGGATAATGAAGGGAAATCTGGGGGGAAATTTGCACCACACAAGGTTAACACAGGATAAAAATTAGAATTAAAAGATTAAAAAGAGATTAAAAGAGATTGAAGATTCACAGAGAGAGAGGGGAGGAGTCAAATGAGCCAAATGAGCCAACAGGTCAGGATAACCAACTGGCCCGTACCCTATACCTGCCCTACCAGCCAGGTCTTAACCTCCTTTCTGAAGGGCAGCAACTCTGTTTGGAGACGCAACTCGGTTGGCAGGAGGTTCCATAGGGCTGGAGCGGACACAGAGAAGGCTCTCCTTCTGGTGTTATATTGATGGACCTCTCTAGCCAATGGCATGACCGGAGAGCCTCTCTGGTCCGCTCTGGTGGGATGGACAGATATCCTTAGAGTGACACACTCTCTTAAGTATCCTGGCCCACTACCATGTAGGGCTTTAAAGATAATAACTAGCATCTTGAACTGCACTCGGAAGCATACTGGCAGCCAGTGCAGCTCCCAGAGAAATGGTGAGGCACGAGCATAACGCCTGAACCCCATCACAACCCAAGCAGCCAAATTCTGAATGAGGTGCAGCCTCCAAATGGTGGTCAAGGACAGCCCCATGTAGAGCGCATTACAATAATCAAATCTGGAGGTGACCAAAGCATGTGTGATCATGAGCAAGGAGTCCCGATCTAGGATTGGGCGTAACTGATGTATAACATGAAGTTGTGCAAAAGCTCTCCTGGCCATGACTGCCACCTGCTCTTTAAACATGAGGCATGAGCCCAGAAGGACCCCCAGATTACGCACCAGGTCTGTTTGGAGCAAAACTGCCCCATCCAGGACCAAAGATGGTAGCTCCCAAGATAACGCAGGGCCCCTGACCCACAGCCACTCAGTCTTGCCAGGATTCAGTTGGAGCCCGTTGTCCCCCATCCAGACCTTAACAGCCTCCAGGCACCTGGACAGAACTTCCACTGCATTGCTTGAGTCTCCACAGGCCAAGATATACAGCTGGGTATCATCTGCATATTGAATAAGTGGTTGTTCTTCCACTCATTTTTCCATTGGGCCCAATATGACAGTTTCCAGTGGCATTTCCTCTACTGAGGGGACCATCACCCCACCCAAAGGGACTCATCTGCCCATAGCCATTGACCCCTTTAGGAAGTCAGGTTATTTACCACCACCTAACAATTGGTGTTGATTCACTGGCTGCATGGTCTACTCCATTACCGTAGCAGGATGTACGGCCAGACATTGGCTCTTATGCAGAAAAGGTATACAGTATAAAGAAAACATGATAGCGAGGAAGGCTGAAGTTTAACAAGCTCATTCCAGCCTATGTAGGATTGCTTACCAATATTCTCTTCCATGAAATGTCAGGGCCAAAACCGAGATCGGGGCTAAATACTAATGATGTCATAGGGATAGTCCCTGATGCTGGCACTCTTGTGGGAAATTTTAATGCCACAGAAGTAGGTGTTGTGGAAAGAACTTGAACTGTTTCTCAACCAGCTGACTGTGGAAATGAGAAACCCAATTACCGTATATACTCGAGTATAAGCCAACCCAAATATAAGCCGAGGTACCTAATTTTGACCCGGAAACCCAGGAAAATAGATTGACCCACGTATAAGCCGAGGATGGGAAAATGCAGAAGCTGCTAGTGAGTGTGAATAATCAAAATACAGTAATACCTCAGATAATGCTAAGACTTGGTTCCACAAGTCTTGGTGTTATCCGATTTTTAGTGTTATCCAATCCATGTTATCCTATGGAATGTATCGGATAATGTTAAAGCTCCATAGAGATACATTGTAACTGCACAGGCTTTAGCGGTTGTTATCCGATACATCCCATAGGACCTTAACGTTATTCGATCCAATTCTCCTCCCCAGATTACTTAACGTTATGCGATTTTAGCGTTATCTGAGGTAAACGTTATCCGAGGTATTCCTGTACATGAAAATATGGTAAAATTAATACATTTTTAGAGTGTCTCAATCCGACACGGTCTTGGGACCCTCATGGTCATTGACCAGAGTATAAGCCATTTCCCCTTTTTGGGGCTCATTTCTGGGACTTATACTCGAGTATATACAGTAACCAGATACAGTAGCAATGCAGAGCAGGAAGGAACACAAGCTTTTGATTGTAAAAAAAAATACCTCAGCAGCTGCAGTTGCTATGGTTCTCATTTTTGTGCTGCCTTAATTAAAATATGTCACACAGAAGACTCGTGATTTTCTCTAGTCCTGCTTCCCCTGAGAATTAGGGAAGTGTAGCAATTCCTTGTGAGAGTCCAGCCATGAGAGTTAGTAACCCTGGACTGGTGATGTGAAGGTGCTATGAAAGCCTTATTAAGACCAGCATGCATATGGTCATTCACAATAAATGGACAATACAGTAAAATATACTGATAGTATTGGGAGAAGGTTGTACGACTGTTTCTCAGTAACTCTGCAATCTGCATTCGAAACCATCTAAGGCTGAAACACAATGACTCCTCAGATATCCCTTAAAGATGAATTGTTTGTTTATTTGTTTATTTATTTTGACCCCTCTCTTCACCCTTGGTCTCTTTCTTATGCAGCATCTTTTATCTGGATGGTGAAAATAGTTAGTATTTTCATTCACTGCTTCCTAAGTAGCAAATTACCCTGTAAACAGCCCACAAGAGCTGCTCTGTAACTGAATTGCAACTGTTGACTTTGGACATTTGGTATATTTGCTGCAAGAAGTAAATTTTCAAAACTTCATCTTGATGCAGTCAGACAAAATGAAAGGTAATATTCTTTATCTGCCACAGATTGCTGCAGATGAACTGCTTTCATATGAGCTTAAATAAGATTTAGAGTTATTCCATCCTTCAGCTGGCCAAAATTGAAAGTGATCAGGATCAATATTGCTCCCCCTGCATGCTGCCCAGCACCACCATGCATTACAATAGAGGGAGATGGGTGTATTAAAAAAAATTTCCTGTGTCAAATTAATTTCCCTGTTATCCCCAGATTCAATTAGGTGGCAACCCAGTGTAACTAAAAAAGTGTCCAACATCCCTTAGTGACAAATCACAGAGCTTAGTGTGCATATCATGGCGAAGTGTTGAGCCTTGCTAATCTTCTCACTAATTCTCAATTACCGTAAAATGAAGCCATAAATCACACAGACAAGGAATCGATGGCAATGTTGTTTTCAGGGTGATTGGCAGCATCCCCAAAGGTTTCCTGTAAGTTGGTTTAAGGTTACCATTCTCTGAGGTGGATGGGGGAGGGAGGAAGCAGCCCATCTTACTCTGTCTGTACAATAGAGGCCCATTGGGCCTTTGGGGGAAGAGTGTGGAGGGACAGTACCAATTTCTGCCCATCAGACATCCAATTTTTCTCCTTTTCATACCTGCTGTAGTAAATGAGAAACAAATTAAATTTCACTCCACTATCTCCACAGAAACCATTTAAATTTTTCATGGAAACTAAATTGTCCCTAGACAAATAGCCCCCTGATTCTATGAAAATATACTGAAGCACAGGGGGGACAGAAATAAATTTGTGTCACTCTGGATATGCCATTCCCTGTAATGTCATTCACCGCCAACCAATAAATGAGTCCCTCCCGGAACACAATGGCGAAGCCTTGTGCTCGGGTGGATTTGCATTGTTCGCCCACTCCAGAGCGGTCTAATATTCTCCCTGTTATTAATTTGCAGCCTGGGTTTTACATTCATGAGGCCGAGATTGAAATGTAAATGAGGCACAAAATAAGTAGTCAGCAGTAGCCCTGGTCGAGTTGCCTGTGTCATAGACTCATGGACTTACATGAAAATAGTTATCACTCAGAGAGATTAGCAGCTCAGAACATCAATCACAGGTGCAAGGAAACAATGAATAAAATCGCGGGACATGAGGAAGGAAATTACAAGAGCTTTAAAGTGGAAAGGGAATATGTAATAGTGCTACCTGTTGTCAAAGCGCTAACACGGCTGTAATAAAAGCAGCCCTACTCCTTCTCTCCCTCTTTTGCCTTGATCACTCATATTCAAATTATGCAATTTTTGTCATCTCTATTTATCATCTAAATGAGCTGCAGTTCTTGGGGTGGAGGGATGTGAGGCAATTGGTTGCACTCACAAGAATCACTTGAGGTGGGACCTTTAAAAAAAAGATGAGTACCAAATAGGTATTTTAGTAACATTGTAAATAGAATAAACAAATCTATATCCTGAGGTCTAGAGCAGTGGTGCCCAAACTAAGGCCCGGGAGCCGGGTGCGGCTCCTGACACCAATTCATTCGGGTCGCAAATTCCTCATAGCTCCTAGAAGCGGAAGTAAAATGTGCCCGTATGGGCGCATTTTACTTCCACTTCCAGGAGCGACGAGGGCTTTGTGGGATGAATTGGCATTGGGGGCCACACCCGGTCCCTGGGCCTTAGTGACCAGCTCCCTGAACCACATGATCGGCCCGCGGCCCAAAAAGTTTGGGCACCCCTGGTCTAGAGGAACTTGAAGTCCAAGGCAAAGTTTAATAACAAAACTTCCAAGCAAATTCCAACCCTTTGCTTAGATTTTCCAGACTAAGTTGGTTTTATTTATTTATTACATTTTTATACCGCCCATCAGGGATGTTTCCCACTCTTGTCAGTGTACAAACAATTAAATAAATAACAACAATATAAACAACAAACAATATGATCCTTGTTAACCATTTTGTCTCAAAGTTGTTAAAAAGTTCATTTAATCTTTGCTTTTGCCTGAGAATCTATCAGTATAGTATGGCATACTATTTTCATTATGTCCACTAATGGCTGAATATCCTTACTGCTTCCTCCTAAAGCAGGGGCTCCCGACCCAACATTCCATCTGGCCCATTGTTGCTTCCACCACACCTGGAAGTGAAAGTGAGCACATTTATGTCAGCTGTAAAACATGCCTGTGCATGTCCAAATGCACCCCGCAGCTGTCGTAACTGCAGAAGTGGGTGCATTTATCACAGCCCTAAATGCACCCACTTCTGTTTCCAGGGGCATGGTCTGGTTTGCTCAGCTGTCCAGGAGTGTGGTCAGGCTCACACCGTAAAAAGGTTGGCCACCATCCTAAAGGGAGAGCTTGGAAAGTTACCCATTCAAAATAATTTGTCATGTAATTCAATAAAATGAGCAACAAAGTAATCAACTGCTGTATCAGTTCAAACGTAAGTTATTTGTTCCATGAGTTGTTACTTTTTTGTAGAAGTGCTAAGAGAATGGTATGAAACGTGAAAAAAACCTCAAAATATTTTTTTGAAATGTCCTTTAAAAGTAACTAGAAAAGTAACTTGTTTGCCCTGTTGTGAAACACAATTTTAATTGTGCCCTTATTGTGAAAAGACTAACTCATTACTACCAACTTTAGCTTGTAGCTTGTTACTTCCCAGCTCTGAAAAAAATCAGTCACAAATAATTGATATGTGCTCATTTCTCCACATATTTTTACTATGCATAAAAAGAAGCAATTACTATGGCAGCTGCTCAGGTTGCCTGAATGCACTGCCACTGTATCCTCCTCCATCACATCTCCTACATCCATGACCTGTAGATACAACTAGAGAGGATGTCAGGATGTCCTGGCAACTCCAGTATTTGAAGCTGAAGGTGGCTCGTTGCTTGCAAGATTATATCCCTGGCCTGGAGGTCTGTTCTAGGGCTTGCAGTGTTGGACCCTCACCCTGTTGCAGCAGCTAGGCCTTGCCTGAGAGCCCTAAGGAAGGCTCTGAACCATGATGGAGCCCTGGGATGTTCTGAACCATGATGGAAACTTTGGAAGACTAGACAAAGAACCAGCTCTTCTTCCTAGAAACTGCCAACAGTAATGAAGTTCAGTAGACTTGCTGTTGCTTGGCTCCTGAATCTCTTGCTTTATTCCTGGTTCTCATCTTAGAAGGTCTCCTGACTTGTTTCTGTAGACTGTTATTGTGCCTCACTTGGATCCTCACTCCTTGAACCTCATCCTTTCCCTGCTCCAGCCCCTGAAGGTACTCTGCCTCATCTTCTCTCTTGGTCACTTGACTTCTGGCTTGCTTGGGCTTTTGTTGTCTGGACTAATCCTGTACTTCTGTCTATCTTGGGGTTTGATTTTGGAATTGGACTCTGAGCTAAGATACTGTTTGGTCTGTTACCTGGTTGCCCTGAGTCCTGTTATTCATGTTATCTTCCAGCTGTCCTTGGTCTGGACTCTGACAGAGAGCAAGAGAGGCCAGGGGCTGTGTTGCTAAACATTTATCAACATAGAGAGTTGATTAAAGATAGAATATCCCATGCCAAGATTTCTTCAAAACATGCTTGGTTCAGAATCTGTACCCATAATACAGCGGTGGGCATCAGCAGGTTTGCACCAGTTCGTGAGAACTGGTATCAGAAATTCTGGTTGGCCCCACCCATCCAAGTTTTGAAATAAAGTAGTCCTAATTCAGGTACAACGCAGAGCTATCTCCTTGGCCACACACACTATACTATTCCCACAGTGTGGTAGTACATTTTTTTGGAACCCAACCCTGCCATAATATAATACACAGCTGTGTAACACATGAAGCAACATGCTGTCCCATCATGTCAGAAGTCAAGCCCAGGCAAGTTCTTGTATACAAGGTATGTTTTTCAATTTAGAATTATTTGAAATAACCATGTGAATTGCTAGTTTCTGATTTTCAAAACTCTAATACTCATATTACAGCAAGCTCAAAAACTAAGCTAGCATATTGGAATGTATCACCTTTTCTTCTGCTTTGGTGTTTAGGCCAGACATGAAACTGCCAAAATGAAGCCAACTTTTGGTGAGTCCATTCTGCAGTTCCTTTGGCCTTGCCTAGTGTGAGGAAGACCAGCTGGCAACACAAGGCTATTGTTACCAGGGCACACCCAATTGTGGTTCAAAAATAACACAGTCTTCGAGAAGGCTCTTTCTGTTTGCCACTACCATTAAGACTGTCCTGAGAATATAATGCAGTGGCCTTTCATCTGCTTTCCACATCACGCCATGCCACCCATGCCACCGATACAGTTCTGAGTCACTTTCTGGTCCTGAGCCCTTTTGGCATACAATGCCATCCTCAGTCCCAGGCCAGTATTGATGAAGCTACTGCCCTTCATCAAGATGGATTCAAGTGGGATTTACTCCACTTCGGGACTATCACCCTTCCCTCTGGACTTCAGCACCCAAGGCTGTTAGTTCTCAGGGTTGTCAGGTTAGCTAACTGCTGCCTGACAGTCAACGCTGAGTTCCTGGCAGTATGGTCTACTCTATTACCATAGCAGGATAGTCTGGCTGGACCAAATATGTATCACTAAGAATGTAAGTCCAAAACAATTTAGGAGACAGAGGCTAGTGGACTTTGGTAGAATCAATGCTGACAGCAACAGTTTTCAGGTTGCTTCTGTGGCCAATATTGCATAATAGCATAACGTAAAATTATGTCTGAGACTGGATATATGTAAAAAGATTATACAGTGAAACTGGGGTAAAATAAATATGAAGGTTTTGTTAATCTGTCTTTCTAGTTGTGCATAAGTTGGAAAAGTCAGACAAACATACTAAATATGCAACTTGATGTGTTTTTAAAAATACAACTCTATTCAGAAAATTTTGGTGATCTATTTCTTTAAAATCTAGCTTTACATGACTCTTATAGAGTAGCAATTTGTTCAGAATTCAATCTATGAATAAAATATCTAGCAAGAGGCCTAATGGCTAAAATACTTTTTTAAAAAAACCTTATATCTCTCCCCCCCCCCCCCGGTTCCATTTAGCAGTCCATGGTCCTTTGAAAATCCTAGCAAGAGTATGAGTGGGAGCCATAACAGTAAAGCATAGGAGTTTATATTAATATTAATATATATTAATATATATAATATATATAAACCTACATATTTTAGATATTACACACACACACACACATCCTCCAATGTAATTTTGCTGAGTTCTAGCTTAGATGGATTCAGAAATGCAAGCTATGCTCACGATGGGAAGACAGGACCAAGCAATTAGTGTTTAAACCCAGGCTTCTCAAACAATGGTTTCATTCTTCCTTTCTAGCCAACTGGGAAAGGTTTACAACAGCACTAGATGTACCTTTGCTTCAGATTGCCCCTCAAGCAGAGAACTATGTTCAATTCATAATTTTATTTTTGAAAAGTTCTTGTATCTCCATTGCAAGAAGGTGCCAGCCCAACTATATCTCACGTCTCGCTCTGGAAACACACATCCAGTACTTACATTATTTTTTTCACTATGAAAAAAAATCCTTTTAGTTAACATGCAATAAAAGCTGAAGGAAATCCTGATCTCAGCTCTTGCAGAAACAAAAAGAACTTGTTTGATAGACACTATAATGAAGCTTAATATGGCAAGAAGCAGCCAGAAAGCTTGGAGACAATTGAAAAGACTGAACAATGATCCAAACAAAAGAACACTGTATGCATATATCATTCAACACCAAATAGCAGACCAAGTGCTTCTGGCAGTGAAAAAAATTCAGAGCATGATAAAATACCAAAGGGATTCAGAGAGAAGCCAATTAGCTTTCTACCACCTTCATACTGGCGGAACTAGAGGAATCTATAAAATGACGTAACAATGGCAGGACATGAGAATATACAAACAGAGCAAATTAAACATTTTTACAGGGTAGGATTGCTAGCCCTATGCCGAGCTGTCCTCCTTTATCCAGACTTCGAATCAACACCACCAGCTGTTGGGTTATTCAATCTGACCACTGCCAACCACAGGCAGAGCTCATATAGCAATAGCAATTATATTTATATGGTACTATCCATCATCAGCTACTGCAAAAAATGCTGTCTCCACAGTTAAGATCATAGACTAACAAAAATGGTTGCTGTTCTACTTTAGATTTGAAGATTCTTTGTTGAATTCAAAGGAGACACCATGGCTAGAGGAATCAAAGGTATGGCCTCCCATTGGATACCATTCTGGTACCATTACTTTTTAACATTTACACAAATGATCAACAAAGATTCCCATATTCCAGGACTTTTATCTTTGATGATGATCTTGCCTTGACGATCCAAGGGGAAATATCCTTCAAGCATCAGCTAACCTCTGGATTAGAAGATCTTCCTTTTCTATTATAAAAACAATCTGCTTAAATCAAACATTGTAAAAACACATCTCTGTGCCTTTCACTGAAAGAATAAAGAAGCAGAGAAGAAGCTATGAGTTAGATGGGAAAGCAAAATTTCAGAAAATTGCGCTACTTCAAAGTTTTTGGGCATCACTTTGGATCGAACTCTTACCTACAAAAAAAATTGCCTAAACACAAATCAGAAAGTCGCTGCTAGAAATAACATACAGTACTTTGGAAATTGGATGAGTCAGACTGGAATACACATCCACAAACAAGAAAAACAACAGCTTTGGCCCTGCTAGTGCTCTGTGGTATAAATCAAGATATGCCACACACAAAATAGCTGCAGCTCTGAATGAATCATGCAAGATTATAACTGGCTGCTTGAATTATTTGGTTGGCATTGTCCCTCCAGAAGTATGCAGAGAGGTAATAAAATAATAAATGAAATAAGGCAAAACAGCACCAAACCCAGACACTTCATGCCCACCGACCTCCTAGTTGATGGTTAAAACTGAGGAAAGGTTTTCTGCACATTTCTCAAGCTCTAAACATTAAACCAGGGGTAGGGAACCTGCAGCCTTCTAGGTCCTTAAGTGTGCCCAATTGCCTGAATCCATATTTTACAGAGCAAATCTTTTTATTTTTATTTACATTTTAGTTAGTATTTTATGCTTTTATTTTATTTTAGTAACTTTAAAATTAAACTTTTTTGAAATTATTAAGTACATGCAGCCATTCAAAAGGAAAAGGTTTCCCACCCCTGAGCTAGGCTAAACCAATGGAGAACAGAAACAACACAGCTCACCAAATGGATGAATGCCAAAGAGTGTCTCCCACCAGGACAAGATTCTGGCTGAACCATCTGGAATTTACTTAATAGACTTTGAAGTGAAATAGAAAAATCAAAGAATTATCAAGTAAAATGGAACTATTTGGATATAGGACAAATTTTCTGTGAATGTGGAGAATTTTAATCAACACAGTATTTGTGTGTGTGCAATTTATGCACTATCACATGTACAAAAGCAGATTTAGTAAATGGCAAAGATAATGTTATTGAAATCACCTCTTTCTGGTAAAAAAAATAGTCCAACTATTTTCACATTTTAATTTGTTCTGAATTTACCTATACAGTTGTACCTCGCTTAAAGAGTATAATGTGTTCCACAGGATTGCTCTTTAAGAGAGTTTGCTGTTTAAGTGAAACACCATTGTAAGTGACCACTTGTGACTTCGGGGGTGGGGGGAAAATGTGAACCCCAATTTATTTGTTAAGCAAGTTTTTGGTTGGTTCTATTTGTTAAGCGAAACGAACATTCAGAGAAAATTCTGCTCTTTAAGCATGTTACTCTTTAAGTGAGGCGCTCTTTACGCGAGGTTTGACTGTATTTCATATATATCCATAATGTTAAATTGTGCAATCCTCTGATAGAAAGAAAGAAGTCACAAGGGATAATCCTATGTATTCCTTTCCCTTTTCTGAAGACCTAGGTGTACAAAACCCTAAAAAGGTTTTTAAGCTATTAGAGGCTGTCATTTTCTCTTTAAGCCCTCTAATCTTTGACCGTAGACTAATGTGATGAGTCTTTGTACAGTTTTCATACACAAAGTACTTTATTCTATACACACTAAACACAGCTATTATGCTTGATGGACATTCTTGAAGTCATGAACTGGTATTCATCACAAAATGTCCCATTTCCCCTTTGGTAAGATTGACACAGTGAGGCTAACAAATAGAAGGCACACTGAATCATTGGATGGAAAAACTATACTTGGAAAAAGTAGAATAGCCAATATTTTCTTAATATGTGGACAATGGGTGCCATGGGCAAATCATCTCTCAAGTGTGAAAGACTGAGAAAAACAGAAAGAAGCAATATCCTATTCCTCCTCTATTGTATCCAAGAGAATGTAGAAAATCCACTTTCCTTCACAATAGAGATGTTGCCCTTTTCCGTTCCATATTCATTGGTTAAAAGTACACTGAAAATCCAATTCTGAACTGCCATAATTGGGGGTTGGGAGGGGGAATAGAGAGGAAACCTGTCCAATTTTAACCTCTTCCTGATCATTTCTTTTAGGGTTTAGTCAGGAGAATGAGCATCTCATAATCTCAAAGACACATTACACAAATAACGTTCTATAAGGCAGAAGAGATTTAAATGTATGTACTTCACTTAAAGTCCAGTTGCACATTTCCATAGAAGAGTCCAACATACATCAGGAATGGTGAGGTCACAAATGTTGAGCCTTACTCCCATATATTTGATAAAAAGCTTTACGTAAGTGCCTATAAACATACAGTCTGAATTTTATACAGTTGTACTTCACTTAAAGAGCATAATGTGTTCCACAGGATTGCTCTTTAAGCGAGTTTGCTCTTTAAGGAAAACACCATTGTAAGTGACGAATTGTGACTTCTGATGGGGTGGATTGCAAACCCTGATTTATTTGTTAAGTGAGTTTTTGGTTGGTTTTATTTGTTAAGCGAAATGAACATTCAGAGAAAATTCTGCTCTTTAAGCGAGTTACTCTTTAAGCGAGGCGCTCTTTATGCAAGGTTTGACTGTATAGCTATTTGTGACAGTGCTGCTTCCCACCTCCATTTTAATGGATAAGGGCTATATGTTGTTGATTTACTTATAACTGAATCTACATGAATTTGTACCATTTGCATGCCCTATCTTATGGATACTACCACCCTACTGTATGGCGAGTTTGCCCTAATTTGCAAAAACTGTGAAGGACTTGTGTGGTAGGAAGTGCAGTGAAAAAGGAGCTGCCTACACTAGGAGAGCTGGCTTTTAACAATCAAACTGGGAACATGAGAAGCCATTCCTCTAGGAAATCTTGAATCAACATCTGCCCTGAATAGCCTCCCTCAAAATTTGCATGGTGCTTGAGAAAGATGGGGATTTTTAGTCCAACAACAGGATTGGCAGCAGACATTTTGTTGCCTGAGGTGAAGTTTTTGCCACTCCCCTAGTTTCATGGACAGAAGTGATTGGTTAAAGAAACGGATCACTATACATCATAACATTGGGGACAGCAAGCTAGATTAGAGGGATTAGAGGAATGAATTGAAAAGAGGCTTTGTTGCCCACCCACATCTAGAATCCTGGCTATGACCCTGTCTGGACATTTGTGGGGTGAGTAGTAAATTATCTGTCTCCATCCCTCTCCCCACCACCACCACTTTGCTGAAACTAAAGGACGGGCTGGCCCCAGGCTATAGTCAGAAAGCAGAATGAGATCTTTGGAGCTCCAAAGAAACATCTTCTCTAGTCTAGGATAAGAGGAAAATATTGCAACCATTTTCATCAGGATATACAGGTCAAAACTCAGGCAGAAGGAGTTATCAGGGATTTTTAAAGACCTCCAGCGATGTGCCGTTTGTTGACAAGAAAGCCATGAAACAATCTATATTCCAGGCAAGAGACTGGCTCCCTTTCCCTCCTCCTTTCCTCCTGTTCCCATTGTTTTTCCTCTTAGTGTCTGAGAATATTTTTTTAATTGCTTATCAAATGGATAGTTATTGTATCATAAAATTTTCAAAGCAATTTCCCAGTCCTGTTCAGTTGCAAAGCTGAACTTTTAGACAATGATAGATCACAATGGATTATGCTAATCAGCCTGTTAATAGCTCTTTGCCGTGTTAACTTAGAACATTAAAATAAACTGGTCCTTACACCAGCCTGGGAAATGTTTTAGAAGACATGTGAGCTATGAGCAGCCATGACAGAGCCAGTAAATAATAGTGGAAGCTGGGGAGACTAAACAAATACTCTGTTAAATTATTGATGCATTAATCAAAAATACAGTTGTTAAGCAATATCATTAGTTCAGTGCTAATTGTCTTATGGATTTGTGATGAGCAACTGATCTGCATGCAGAATGAACCTTGGTCAGTTTTTTTTCGCATGATTTATCTTTAACTTTTACACACTTTTCCCCATTTTACCTACCAAGATTTGGTTTACATTCTGAGTTTTCTAAATACATGCCACTATACTTCTGCTTAGGATAAGCATGGCTATTGATTAATTCATCTGTATATTTATTGTATTATGCATCACCTTTCTACCCAAAAGGGACCCCTAAGGCAATATACATTTAAAGCAAACTCTTATCAAAACATTCAAATTAAAAACAGAGTGCATCATCTTTAAAACATCCATAAAGCAAAATAAAACTATTTCAGGCCCATGAAACGCTGACCACAAACTTAAAACATTATCTAAAAGGGCCAACTCATTAGCATTAGCTGCTACTTTAACACTGTTATAAGGTTGTTTTAGTGTTGGTATTGAGGTTTTAGGTAATACAGTATGTTGGTTACACATTCATAACACATTGACCAATGTCCTGCTTGCACAAAGAGAATGATATCATCATTAGTGGCAGATTGCTGGTGATAAAAGTCTTCCTTTTTTATTTTTGGGATGCATGTGACCTCATCTCATTTTGTATGAAATTGAAAAAGGAAGTATTTAATCAGCAGCAATCTGTCGTGGACAATGATGTCATTTCCATTGTGTAAGCAGAGCTGAAGAACAGGATTCTGTCCATTTTTTAAAAAACCATTAAAAGAGAAAAATGGCCATACACATTCAATGGCTGTTTAAAAAGTGGGAAATAACAAAGTTACCTTCTCCTGTGCAATAAAGCACAATGGCAATAACATTGCAAAATTTTCTTTAGAAAAGAATGTTGCCACTTATTCCTTCTAAAGTAATCTTATTACCTGCAGCACATTACTTCCAGACTCTGATCTAACCTTAACAACAGTCTGGAAGGCAAAGAAATGGATAGTCTGGCTCTTTTACCGAATGAATTCCATATTTAGCATTTTGCCATATAAATGCAGGCATTAAAAAGGTCTAATACCTCAGAGGTTAGGTGATTAATCTGAAAATAGACTTTCCCCCTTCAAGTAAATGATGCAGTATCCTTTTATTTTAAAAAGAGGTATTTGCACTGAATACCATTTGTCCAAAGGTGGTAAAATAATTATCCAAGAATAATTGTTGAAAGAGAGGTGCATTTTGAACAAGAAATATCGTTCCAAACCCAACCATGCCAATAAAAATGTAATCTGTTCTGCTTGAAATGTTAATATTAACACTTACCATGGTCAGCCCCTCATGCAGTACATCGGTTGATGGAACTACTTTTATCAGTGGAATGGGAGGGGCAATGGCATCTCATCTCTGCACCCCAGGAAAAAAAACTGTTTTGGAAAACCTAGTGGTAAAACTTTCTAAACACCAAGGAAATATGGTATTGATAGCTCTCTGAACCATAAGCCAGTCTATCTTTTTCTGCCTATCTTCCACACTTCCTGCATTGAGCTGAATCCAGTTTTTAATCACAACTACATCAGATTTACTGATGGGACTGCGGTTGCTCAAGAAGTTAAGACACTGAACTCAACAACTGGAAGCTTGGGATTTGATTCCCAAGTACTGCATGACAGAGTGAGCGCCTGTGACTGCCCCAGCTCCTGCCAACCTAGCAGTTCGAAAGCAAGAAATTGCAAATAGATAAATAGGTGCCACTTCAGTGGGAAGGTACACAGCATTCCATGCACTCCAGTGTTGAGACATGCCTGCCACATGTCCATGGAAACGTCTGCAGATGCAGAGAGCACTGGCTCTTTGGCTATAAACAGAAATGAGCATTGAACCCTAGAGTCAAAGTCGACTGGGCAAGGGTGACCTGTACCTTTACTTCACCTTATATCAGACTCACTGAATCTGTGGACCTAAAATAAGTGTCAGCTGAATAATTCCCATTCATTCATTTATCGGGATTCAGCCCAGAACATTTTCCTTCTTTGCTTTCAGAAAGAAGACATGTAGGTGACTATTGCAGCCAAGAAACATCCCTGCCTCAAGAAATGTATGGCAACTTGAGATTTAGAAGAGCATATTCTGAGGCCTACTTTTTATCAAAATTCCTTGTGTCATCTTGAATGCAACCCAAATCAGAGTAAACTAATTAAAATCAGTAAAGCATGTAACAAATATAGAGTAGTGCTGTTAAAAGGTACAAAGGAAATGCAAACTCACTTGCATTCACTCACTATGAAGTCAAATTCAGGTCTCTTCAGTTTAAGTGGCCACACAATGAGAAAAGCCTTGTTTGCAGCTATTTGGAAACAATTATAGGTGATACAGTTCAAAGGAACTGCAACAGCAAGCTGTAAAAACACTTTCTTCCTGTCATTTCCTCCTCTCTCTCTCTCTCTCTCTTGATATTTAGGTGCTCTAAAAATCGGACATGAATGCTGGCATGAAGGTTTTACAAAAATAACATTGCAAGCTTTACAAACAAATATATTTCTATAATTATTCCAAATTAATAATTTTTCAAAAGGGGGTTTCAGTTTTTTCTGATATCTTAATATTGTTCTTAAATAGATTATTTTTAGTGACAAATATGGTCCTTCTCCTCCTTTCAGGTGTTGAGGGAGATACAAGGTTCTTGCTCTGGCACTTCCAGCTGGTGTTCTTTGGTGTCATAATATGTCTTTGATATTATTTCTCCATCTTCCTCTGCTTCTGCCTTGTGCTCTCTGTACTTCTCTGCTCTTCATATACCCTATATACTTGAGTATAAGCTGACCTGAATATAAGCCGAGGTACCTAATTTTGACCTGAAAACCCAGGAAAATAGATTGACCAGAATATAAGCTGATGGTGGGAAATGCAGCAGCTGCTAGTGAGTTTCTATAATCAAAACACATGAAAACATGGTAAAATTAATTAAATTGTTGTCACATCTCAACCCAGTACAGTTCTGGGACCCTCCTGGTCACTGACCCAAGTATAAACCGAGTCCCCTTTTTAGGACTCATTCTGATGGCCAAAAACCTCAGCTTATATTCGTATATGCCTCGTACAGTGTGGAATTACAAGACATTCTCTCCAAATGAGCAAACCACTTTATTTGCTGTCTCTGTATATTTTTTAAAATTGGTTCTATTCCAATTCTTTCCTTTGATTTTCAGTATTATTATTCTGTCTGAATAGATGTCTAGTATTTATTCTGCTATGTCTGGCTGTACCAAGAAGCCCACTCCATTCTTTGCTGTAAACCCTCCTGAGTAAACAAATAAGTATCCTTATGAACTTTCTTACTCTTGTGACCTTTGCATCTTACATCAGCTTGACCCATTATTGTAATCCTTATTTCCATTATTTCTAAAACGTCTTTTTTTATTTCCCAGATCAGTTAAACTTCGTTGTTCTGTCTCTCAGTCATTTAACATTGCCGCAGTAATTTCCTATTTACTCAGTCCATTTTTTATCTTTTTTTGTTTTCTGTAGCATAATATCACCAGAGCCCCTTTTGCTAAATCATTTCAGGGTGACCCAGGATGGCCTTCATGGCTGCCCTAACACTCCTGTGGCACAAGGATATTCCATATTTCATCCAGTTCTATTCCAGTTCTAGCATTCCCTCACATGGACACAGTTGGACTTCAAGAGGCCTTAATTCCATATCTAACTATGTTAATATATTGTACAGTAAAACACTGGATAATGATTGGATAACGCTAAAATCACATAACGTTAAGTAATCTGGGGAGGAGAATTGGATCGAATAACATTAAGGTCCTATGGGATGGATCAGATAACAACTGCTAAAGCCTGTGTGGTTACAATGTATCTCTATGGAGCTTTAACGTTATCCGATCCATCCCATAGGATTTTAACATGGATCGGATAACACTAAAAATCGGATAACACCAAGACTTGTGGAACCAAGTTTTAGCGTTATCCGGTGTTTTACTGTATTAGATTGAGATATAACATCCACCATATGTCTTAATGGTTTGGCCACAGAATGTAACTTCAAATTAGTAAATCCCAGTCCATTACAATAATTATTAGTCATAATTTGTCAATCTTTTAATCCTGTTTCATTTATCTTTATCAGTATCATCATAAATAAAACATTTATCCTTGGTAAGATCTTCATTTTAATCACCACTATTCTAACAAATCATGAAAGCCCAACACCCATCTAACTTATTTTTAATTTCCTGCTTCAGTTTTTTTGTTTCTTCTAACAATTTTCTAATAAGATGTTTTTAATATTTATATCTAAATAATTGATTTTTGAATCTTAATATCTAATGTACTTCTAATTAGATCCTTTCCTCTTCATTATAATTAAACACCTCATCTCTGATTTATGCCAATTTATCGGCAAACTCATTATCTCCCCAAATTATCTTGAATGTGATTTTTCTTTGTCCATACCTCATAGTGGATTTCCTCCTCCTCCTCCTCCTCCTCCTCCTCCACCTCCTCTTCCTCTTCCTCTTCTACTACTACTGCTGCTGCTGCTGCTGCTACTGCTGCTGCTGCTGCTGCTGCTGCTGCTGCTGCTGCTGCTGCTGCTGCTGCTGCTGCTGCTACCGCTACCCATTGGGTATTGAAGGAGATTCAAAGTTCTTGTTCTGGCACTTCTAGCGGTCTCTTGAAATATTCTTTGTTGTTATCTCTCCAGTTTCCTCCGGGTTGTCCTCGTGGCCTTTATCCTTCTCCTCTTTCCACACATGCTTGTAAGGTATGGAATCCCAAGACATTTTCTACAAATGAGCAAACCACTTTATTTGTTGTCTCTGTATGTAGTTAATTTCTATTGTTAACAAAATATTATCAGGAAACAAATTGATCTTCACCCTTTCTTTAGTCCCTATACCTAAACTAATGTATCTTTTCTAACAACAATTGCTGATATTTTGGTAACTAAAGCAAATAATATCAGAAAGAGGGGACATCTCTGTCTGGCAACATAGCCTAGACTGAGATGTCTCCTCTTTCTGATATTATTTGCTTTAGTTACCAAAATATTAGCAACTGTTGTTAGAAAATATACATTAGTTTAGATATAAGGACTAAAGAAACAGCCTAGAAGCACTGTGGTGGATTAGTGGTTAAGACGCTGAGCTTGGAGAATGGAAGGTTGGGGTTCGGTAGCCAAGTCCTGCATGATGGATCTTGGGGACATGAAAGGAGCCTCATTTGGGTGTCCCCTGAGTGGAGTTTCTCCAGCAAAAATCCTTTCAACCCAGAGTAATTTCTGACAGAAAATTTATTTATAACACAACCTAGAGATATCTGTTCTGTTACATCCTTTACTATTACAGTAGTTTGTGAATATAATTAATTTATAGCTCCCCCAAACCTAATCATTCTATTTTCATGTTTAAAATTGGCCATTCCATACAATCAAAAGCTTTAAAAATACTGAAGAAATTATTCCCGTCTTCAACTTTTGATCCTTTGTTAGGTTTATCACATTTAAAACTCTTCTACTTAAACTTACCCTTTCCCTTTCTAAAACCATTTTGACATTCGTTGACATGTTTAGCAACAAATTATTAATTCTCTTTCCTAATAATGCTAACAATAACTTTTGGCCCATTAACAGGTAGTCCCTGCCCATCCCTTTGTGTTTTCTCTCACACAAATTAGCATTTCATGTGATTAAAGAGCTGAGCAGGCTGTGGAGGATGGTGGAGGATAGGGGTGCCTAGCATGTGGTGGTCCATGGGGTCCACCACATTGGACTTGACTTTGCGATTAAACAACAACAACAACAAATGATAAAAGTACAGGTACTCTATAACCATTTAAAGTAGAAAAACATATCTTTATCTTTTTATGATTTGTAGTTTTTTAAAGTTTTTAGAGTTTTTAATTTAAAAAAATGATTTTATAATTGTTGTAAATCATCCTGGGTCCCTTTTGGGAGGAGGGCGATAAACAAATTTAAATAAATAAATAAATAAATAAATAATCAGTTACCAGTTGTAGTTATAATCAAAAGGGAACGGGAAAATATAGTCTCTAGCACATGGATATTTTTACTTACAGTTTCCATCTATAGTTACAATCAGAAGAAATCTACAGTAAAAGGAAAATGGAGACTCCAATACCTGGATAATCTCCAGCTTATTGCATGTTCAGAGGAGAAAGAGAGGACTGTCAACAAAGCAATGGAAACAAGAAAACCAACTGGAAGAAGAGATGGAGGCTTCCTTCAAGTGCCAGATGTGGGAAAACAACTTTACTAATCAATTTAACAGCAAAGGACAATCACATTAGGCTTTAAAGCCCCTTCCCACTTACATACATGGAAGAATGTGATTATCCCAACAGTTCAGAATCCCACGACTGCACCAGACAATATTAAAAAAAAGTTTCATGGAAACCAAAGTAAGCTTTCTCTTTTGATTAAAATCTGCAGACGGAACCTGTGATGTTTCTCAGAGCTCAGTCTAAATAAGGCCCTATCCTCTCATCTCTTCCACATTATGAATAAAAACATGAAATTAGTTTTATGTCAGTAGAACAACCCTTAAGACACTTGTAAGTTATAATTATAATTTCTAAGCTGTTTGGCTTGTCAGTATCAAGAAATTTCCAGTTTAAGACTTCCAGGACTTTATAGGCCATGACATGCTGCACTGGCTCTGAAAATTAACTATGAATAGCTCATCTACATCTTGATTTATTAACTACAATGAAAAACAGAAAGTTAGATGTGTAGTGTGCATTCATTGGGAACTAGCATAGAGGAAGCAGTTGGATACACTTAGTGTGTGTATTACTGCTGCAAAATGAATAAGATTTTCTTTTCCTTCAGAAAGGTAAATATATACTGTATCTATAATGAATGAATGTTAGCAAGAATTGGAAGGGAACTTCATTATGTACTCAAAACGGGACTTTAAAATTTTATGTTTTTGGATTACATCTCCTAGCATCAACCATAGACCATAGCCAATTGCTGACTACAAGATTCTAGGAGATATAATCCAAAGAATCAGTTCAACTGTTACGCCTCATTTGAGTAAGTCTACTGAACCAAATAACAAATCAGCACCTATGTAAATCCCATTAATTCAATGGGTCTACTTTAGTTGGGATTAGCAGCTGGATTCTAGCTCCCAAAAAACTTTTTCCAAAATGTGGTTTAAGAGTATAGTTGGTCAGTAATGAGACCTAACATAAACGTTTCACAGTAAAAGTGAAGAGATTGTGTTGGAGTTGTTTTCTTGTTATGTGCTGTTAAACTACCCCCACCTTATGTAACCCTATGAATAAGTGACTTCCCAACAGTTCTCATACTATCACCCCTGCTCAGCTTTTGCAAATCCACGTTTATCTAATACTTAAAAACAAGCATTTTCTACTTGTTAAAAGTCATTTGTCACTAAAATTTGATATTGCACTTTGCCACTGAACTTGGGTGGTGTAGTTTAGTGGCAGGTTGAGAACTCAAGAGATAGTATTTAGAGACTATGTATATCCTGGATGGTATATATAATCCAATTTTGCTCTAATGATTATCTTTTTATTTAAAAAAAAACCATTACATGCAGAACATGCATTGGCTACTATTGGCAGGAGATATGACTACTAAAATATATATATCCTATTGAAGTCAAAATGAGCATTTTTCCAAGAAAGAGGCATAGAGTTCAGAAGCGTAGCTTACCTTGGCGGGGCCCCGTATAAAAATTGTTTGGGGGCCCTTTATATGTGGGGCGGAGCTAACGTCATGACATCATGACGTCGTGGGGGGAGCCAATGTCATGACGTCATGGGCGGGGCCAAAATAAAAATAAAATAAATAAAAATAAAATAAATAAAATAGAATTAAAATGTAAAAAAAAAAAAACCACACACACCTCAACCCACCCACCCACCCACCCGAAACACAAAAACCTCACTTACCTTAATCCTGGGGCCTCTTCTTCCTCCGCCTCTGCTGTCACCACCGCCGCGCCGCCGCTGCTGCCATCGCACGATCGCTCCCTCGCCGCGCACGGCGAAGGCAAGGGGCAGTTGTGGAAGGCGAGCGGGCGCAGCGAGGCAGCCCCGAGGCCCTCCCCCCGGTTGCCGCGGGGGCTCCCTGGCAGGCTGCGCCAGCCCGGGCGGGGCTCTCCACCTCGACGCTGGGGTGGGAGTCCAGCTGCAGGACCAGCTCGCGCGCCCCATCCCGCACGCAGGCGGCAGGTGAGCTCCAGGCGCACGCGGTAGGTCAGCTCCAGGCGCGCTCCAGGTGGCTGCGCCTGGCTGGAGCTGACCTGCCGCCTGCCGCGGGACGGGGCGCGCCCGCGAGCTGGTCCTGCAGCTGGTGGACTCCCACCCCAGCGTCGACCGTGGAGAGCGCCGCCCGGGCTGGCGCAGGCAGGGAGCCCCCGCGGCGACCGGGGGGAGGGCCTCGGAGTCAGGGCTGCCTCGCTGCTTAAAAGCTGCGGCTCCGACTCCGACTCTCCGACTCCGGCTTTTTTTTTAAAATTGGAGCCAAAAATGGCTCCAATAAAGTGCGCATGCGCAGAAACTCAATCTGACACATGCACAATGCATCAGATTGAGTTTCTGCGCATGCGCAGTAAATTTTTGCTCTTTTTTATTTTTTATTTTATTTTTTGCCGTTGGGGGCCCCCATAGCCCGGGGCCCCCGTATAATTGATACGGCTGATACGGCGGTAGCTACGCCTCTGATAGAGTTACAGATCTGTTGGATTCATTCAATCATTAACTATACTCAGAGCTTGGAATATTGCATTTTAAAAGAAGTTCACTATGTTGACACATTTCTCCATAGCCAGATGGTTTGCTAGGTTTTCATTGTTCTGATTGTGTGAGCAATTTGTTGCACTACAGATTGGCAATGCATTGCCTTGTTGCCAATAGCCCTCAAAGCTACAGACTGCCTTTCTGCTGTGAGAGCAGGTGTCTAGTGAGGATGAGTCAGTGAATTAACTATTGAGAAGGGGCTCTCAAGTCCTGAAGATCTTGAACTCATAGGAGGATGCACATATAGCTAAGGTTTAGGCACTGATGCAAGGAAGAGGCTAGCACTCCTGCTGATCAGGGCTTCTGGGAACTGAAGTTCCAGAACATCTGGAATGCCAAGGTTATCCATTACTGGGCTAGGCCCTACCTACCCAGTGCAGGATGAAGAAACAAGCCTAGAAAGAAAGCTACCTGGTGTTCCCCTTGGAGGAAAGCTCCCATTCCCAGAGAGACCAATTGACCAAGTCTTACAGCTTATCAGAAGGCTACAGACTTACAGCTGTGTGCTGAACATGCCCCAATAGCCCAGACCTCATCTTTGATAGTCACAAGGAAATTCTCTCTTGTTCGCTCTAGTGACCCATTCCAACATTACGGCTTGAAAATATTTCAACAAATATAAAAGAGAAAGCTGAATAACAATTCCCTTACCATTTAAGTTTTATGAAAGAATGGCATAAAACATGAAAAATTAATGTCCAAATAGTTCTAAAAGGTGTTAGAAAACTGATACAGGTTAATTTTTTAAAGTAACTATATGTTGCTCACTAAACATGAAAGCAATTTCAGTTGTATTCAACACACACATTAATAGCACAGGCCACCCACTGTATCCACGGGGGATATGTTTTGAGACCTACTGAGGATAACTGAAACTGCAGATAACACTGAACCCTAGATTTTGCATTGCAGACAGTGACCATTTATATGGTCACTGGGACTTCTCAGTGGCTTCATTTTGGTAGTCTAGGGTTTGATTGGAACACAAAAGAAGAACTAATAACCTCACATTTTGAATATATTCTATATAGTAATAATAAATTTTATTCAGCAGGGATACCTTAAAGAAGGACATTTGAATCCAATGTAGCTGAGTAAATATTGTTTCTAATAACACAGTAATGTGCAATAGTCCCCAGGTTCACAAAATAATAAGTCTCAAATGAGAGAGGCATAATAACAGTAGAAGATCCCAATCAATGTAACATGTCAAGATAATAATAATAATTTCATGTCAGAGATTACTCTGGGTTGAAAGGATTTTTAGGGGAAGCCCAAATGAGGCTCCTTTCATGTCCCCAAGTGCAGCTCTCAGGTATTGAAACCTGACCTTCCAGTCTCCAGCTCAGTGTAGATAACTGGTCTGCTACTTCCTGGTTTCTGATGGCTCATTGCAATAGGAAAGTATTCTATCAATGCCCCAAATAGAATATGTACATTATTAGACATGTGTAAGTTACTTTTAAATGAAAGTAATCACACAGTTTTATTTTTCAAATTGTCCTGCCTACTTCCTCTTTCAGCTTATGTTATTGCCAATACTTCTTTGTGTGTGTGTTGGGGGGGGGGGGAGCTGGCAATTTTTGTTATCTTGCCATATTAGAAAGTTAGTAATGCTTTCGGAACTGCTATGTCTCATGCACAGAGCACTCTCTTGTTCTCTCAAACACATATACACAATCCTTCCAGAGAAGCAGATGTTTGACTTGACTTATGTTAAAAAAAAATTGAGTTACAGCACCAGAGTGCAAGATCTGCAATGTTTGCTACAGTTTATTAATGTTAACCAAATAAAAATGACATTAGTGAAAAAGATCTACATGAGACTTCAGAACTCCCAAGATTAAGCCAGATGGTCACTTCTAACTGATCTAATCTTGTAAATTCCATTGAGAGACAGGCTATTGATTGAATTTCTGACTTTAAATGCAGGCCCCATATCTGCACATGTCCAAACTGATATCAGTCCTTTGAAATCCAATACAGAAGTGTAGATTGGGAGATGGTGTTAGTTGCTCCCTATTAAAACTGTCAATTCCATCTGTTGTCTACCATATTGAGGCACTATGCATAGCTTTTAGATATATAACTGTTAGATAGATATTGTATATGACAGTTCTTTTAGAGGTGAAGGATACAGTTACATTTGTGATTACATGATACCATTGCATGGTAGATTAGTTGTTCCCAAAGTTTTCAGCATTGCATACCCTTCAATTTCCCAATCTTTCCTTTATCCAAACATGTAAGTAAAATTGAAAATTGAAAAAACTAAATTCAAAAACCTAGTAAAATAATTTTAAATTAATTTTATTTGAAAATAGCTAAGCAAATGAAAACTGTTTTTTATTATATAAATCTCAACAGACCCATGCCCCCTTTAGAATATTTCTTAGTCCCCAGTTTAGGAATCAATGTGATATACATACAGACATGTAAAAAACAAAAATAAAAAACAGACTAGAAATGTGGTTGCGAGATCAAATATTTTAAAGTTTTAAAAAATAAAATAAAATACAGCTCTTGATTCCGAACTAAAGGACATTTACTGCTTATACAGTATTATTGTCCCATGAAAATCATGAAAATTTTTTGCATTGGCTTCAGTGGCATGAAAACTGCAGAAATATCAGACTGCTTTTAAACATACAAACAAAAAAGCCCTTGCTATTGAAATTCTCCATGGAACCCAAGCATCTGATAATTAAAATGTAAAGGTATTATTATCCTGCCATGCAAATGGATCATCCTAGATACTCTTGTGACCCTCTGAACATCTGCCAAACTGCCGCACTCTGATGATATTCCCTAATGTCCCGCTTCAGATGGCTGATGACAGCACCATCAAAGCAATAATTTTGGGAATGCATAGTCCTGAAAGACCACTGATAACTCTGGTAAGCATGGCTCCTCCATGGGTGGGGGACAAATGTCTAATAGAAAATGAATACTCTTTTGGAATGTCACTATAAAAATAGACACTTTGCAAAAGGTTGAAGGAGAAGACCAGTAGAGAAATTGAGAGGCTTTTCTAGAAGAACCAATGTGACACCAAACAGCTGTTGTTGTTTAACTGTCATTGGCAAAGGAAGGGGGCCATATGGGCTACTGATGGAGTAAGAAACAGATAATGAAAAGAGCAGAGAACAATGACAATCAAGCTTAAAAGGAAAGGGCTTCATCTAATGCAAGGGTTTCCAATCTATGGCCCGTGGGCTGGCCTCCTCCATAGACCCTTCCCAGAGGGCCACAGTTATACCCCAGTGTTGCTGGGCAGATTCTCTAATCAGCCACAGCTGGGCTGTTACAGGAGCACATGGACACGGCATGCACAGCATGGCCATCAGTTTGAGGCTCTATTATGAACACCTGTGTTCAGAACACATGGAGGGCCTTAAAGTTGTACTATTCCACTGGGCAGCAATCTTTGTACAATACCCCCAAATGAAAAATGTCCTAACAGGGAGTATTTACATCAGCCATAAAACGTGCTGCACATGAGCAAACATGCCCACGGCTGGCATAAATGTTGAAATGGGCACATTTATGACAACTGTAAATCCACCCGCTTCTGCTTCCAGGGGTATGGTTTGGCCTGCTCAGCTGTTTCGGGAGCATGGTCAGGTCTGTGGCGCAAAAAGGTTGCCCCCTCCCTGATCTAATGAATGTAAATGATGACTTGTCTTGACCCATTGCACATAACCCTTTAAGGAATTATTTTCAGAACCTCATGGTCACTAGACTACAAATTTCCATTGTTTACATCTGTTTGATTCCCTGCGAAGAAATTTCAGTTTGTTGAGGGCACTGAGACATTTTTGTTAAAAATCCATCAAGACCTCTCTGGAGCATATCACATTGTTGGGACTCCTGCTTTGTTTGTTTGTATGTATGCAGGCTATCCTAAATCCAATCCCTGACGTCTTCATGCTGTGAAAGATTCTTGCCTGGAACCCTAGAAAGCCACAACTAGTCAATGTAGATGTCAATGGAGCCTTGCGCTCCTGATTTTGCACAGCAGTCCTTCTTCTCTGGATTCCAGTCTGAACTATGTAGGAACTATCCAAGTGTCAAACCCTCTCCCTAAAATAGGTTGAGCACATCATGCTCCCAACCTTTGTTTTTGGGCTTTAATTCCCAGAAGCCTAAGTCAATTCCCCAAAAGCACTGATCATCCAATGGACTGACTTAGGCTTCTGGGAATTGAAGTCCACCTGTGGGGTGCGGGCCCCATGTTGGGAACCACTGGTTTAGCATCTTGGACAGTTCCATTAAAGTTCAGATTAAAATTCACACCTAACTGATATTCCTGGTGTTACTAGCTTTTACTGCTGATAAGGCTGAAGTACCCGAGAGATTGATGTGTCCTCAGAAAAACTGTTCCGAGAAGTTAACAACAGGAAGACTATCGCCATGATGATAGCTAATATTCAGAACAGATACAGCACCTGAAAAAGAATAAGCTCTTAGGTTTTTTTTCTCCCATGACTGAATTACAGTGCAGAAGCGTAGCGTGCCTTGGCGGGGCCCTGTATAAAAATTTGTTTGGGGGCCCTTAGGAAGAGTAAAGATTTCTCACAAAAGAAAAAAAATGTTTTTTTTTTGACTTTTGTCATTTGTGAAATAAAAACAATTGGGAAGTTTTTATTAATTTTTGCTTACGCACGTTGGGGGGCCCCGTGGCCCCCGTATAATTGATACGGCAGATACGGTGGTAGCTACGCCCCTGTTACAGTGCCTTGTGTACATAGGAAAGTTAAAGCTCACCCTTGGTCAAAAGCCAGTGGTATCCGACTCTAGAGTTCAGTGTTCATCTCTGTTTCATAGCCCAAGAGCCAGCTCTGTCTGCTTTCTGTAGACGTTTCCATGGACATGTAGCAGGCATGACTAGACACCGGAGCACACGGACCGCTGTTTACCTTCAGCCTGAAGTGATCCCTATTTATCTACTTGCAATTTCTTGCTTTCAAACTGATAGGTTGGCAGGAGCTGGGACAAAGATGGGAGCTCATTCCATCCTGCAGTACTCAGGTATTGAACTGCTGACCTGCCGCCTTCCAGTCAGCATCTTAGCCACTTGAGCCACTGCAGTCCCATAGTGTACATAGAAGAAGCTTTAAATCTATGATGATAAAAGGAAAATCCACCAAGATGCCATAAGTGCACTGGGTTTGTAAAGATGAGGACTCTGATGTTGAAGGCTTCCTGCACCTGACCACCCTGGTAGTGCTTGTTTTCGCTGTAAGAACGTTTATGATAAATGGCTGTCTCCTAAACTTGGAACGTCTCTCGTTCAACAAACATAATTCCAGATGTTAGCACCATTACTAATGTTCACTAAGTGATCACTTTAGAGAATCTCTCTTTTATGTTTTTTAAGTTAAAATGGATCAGTGATAAATGGAAAAGGTGGGAGAGAGGCTTTTGTGAAATAAATGACAATTTTAGCCACATCTTTAACGCTTGAAATATATTGGAGGTAAAAATGGCAACAATTTTAAATAGCATACCATGCAGGAAAGCGAATTCCATTAAGCAGCAGTGTCCTGGAGCCCAAATAAGTACATAAAGAACTCTGTGTGTAGTGAGAGAACTACAAAACAATGAGTCTGCAGCTTTTCTCCCCCTGGAATATCTGAGAAGGCTTTGTATAATTACCATCTAGCAGAATGATGCACAAATTAAAGATAACCTGGAAAATAAACCTGAGGCATATAACCACGCTCATATTATTGCAAAACAGGATTACTGTATTTGACATTGGCTTGATATGTTATCCACCTAATTACCCATTTCAGCTGTGCAACTAAAAACGGATACTGCGTCTGTGCTGGTAAGCGCCTGACATTCAGAATTAAGAAAAATTATATTCTTGGTCTACAAATCTAAGAATCCCCTAGCTAGCATCGGACCTGTCTTTAAAGAAGGAAACATTAGCATCTATGAAATATTTTATTCTACTTTTATTTATTTTTAGATTTAATTGTTTGCATTTTTCCCTCCTGGAAATTTATTGAGCACAATAAAAAAAATCTTTTAGCAGTTGAAGTCTCATTCTGCATTTTAAGCCAAAAGTTTCATTGTGAGCAATATGTCTTAGCTTTACTACTTTAGCATCAGTGTACGTCCATTAGCTATAGATGGTTGCTGTCTGGGGAAAAATAATATAATGGACACTGTCTTTCTTTTTATTGCATTTTTATACAATATAGTTGTTCCATTTTTTCAGCCTTGAAAGATATTTGTAATAGTGTTTCATTTTGAATAAAGAATTTTAAATGTACTTAAGAGCTGAACATGCCTTTTAAAAACTCCACCAAGATATACACCTTTAACAGGATGCTTAGATAAAGGTATATATTTTGGTGGAGTTTTTTTAAAGGAATGTCCAGCTGTTTGGTATATTTAAAGAGTCACAGGAATTAACCATATATACATGCATATGTACATACGTACATATATACATATACATACATATACAGTCAAACCTCACATAAATAGTGCCTCGCTTAAAGAGTACTGTAACTCCCTTAAAGAGCAGAATTTTCTCTGAATGTTCGCTTCACTTAAAAATAAAATCAACTAAAAACTCGCTTAACAAACAAATCAGGGTTCACAATTCCCCCCCCCCCAGAAGTCACAATTGGTCACTTACAATGGTGTTTCACTTAAAGAGCAAACTCACTTAAAGAGCAATCCTGTGGAACACATTATGCTTTTTAAGTGAGGAACAACTGTACACACACACACACACACACACACACACACACACACACACACACACACACACACACACACACACACACAGCGAAACACCACATTTACCTCATGCAAATACAAAGAAAAACAGCAAAATAAAAAACCAACAAAGCTTTTCCCCCCAAATCTAAGAAATGCAAGCAAATAAAGACACATGTCACAAACTGGAGAAACTTCTACCATTTGATACCTAATTTTTTTTTATCCTTTAAATCTAGGCAGGCTAGGCTGGTAATAAAAATAAACCAAATCAGAAAAGGATGAAATGGGGCAGAGGGTTGGGAATGGCCAAAGAAATTGATAGGCTGCTGAGTATCATCAAATGTAAGACAAAAAAATGGGGAGAGATTACCTTAAAAAATCAAGACAAAAAAGCAAAAAAGAAGTGATGATCCACGACGGAGGTAGAAATAATCCACAACAAATAACTAAGCAAAGAGGAAGTCTTCAAGAGGGGTTTCAGGACATTCTGCGGGTTCAGAATTCCAGATCTCTCTCAGATGTCTTTGCAATTTTCCCCACAACATCTTTTGGATGAAAAATGCATCATGTAATTTGATGTACATTGGGAAATTAGATAGCTTTGACATACAAACAGTAAAAGAAAGGTTACACAAGAAAGGGAACACACAAGAAACATGAAACTTTGGTGTACTTCTATTTTATTAATATAAATTTGTGTTTTAGAGACTTTCTAACCGACAAAAAATATGAAAATAAAAAAGAAATCCTCTAATATGTTGTTGTTTTTCATTTACACACTCAAGTCCCATCCTTAACAACTGTACATTTTGAAACAAAGGTTTGATGGCTACCTATCAGGGATGTTTTAAGTATGGAGTTCCTGCATCTGCAGATAGTTGGACTTGATAGTCCTTTAGGTCCAATCCATGTCTTAGAATTATGCTTTTTTTAAAAAAGCTTTTTAAAAACCCTAACCAGCTACAGTACTTCATTGTCCTTTCTCAGTAGAAACTGATTTATATACGGATAATTAAGAAGACAGGCTATTTTGAAAGTATCTAATTATTTAGAACTAGGACATAGAAAAACTATAGGAATTCTGATTCTTTCTGGTTCTCATTAGGCAGAAACTGATGTTACAGACAATCCATCACAAGAAGAACAAAATCCTTAAAGGCTGATTGTGTGAGAGAACAAACTGGAGTTGCTTTCTCATTGCCCTCCTCCATACCCACAGTGACCACAGGGACAGTTATATTATACACATCATCTACAATAGAGACATAATGTATCTACAACAGTGCTTCAATATAGTGTTAGCCTGCTTCCTCAGAAGAATTACAGGTGCTGGGCCAAATTTGCTCAGAAGACTTCTTCTTCATCATCTTCATCTTTTTTTTTTGACAGCATGGCATTTTATTATCCCATTAGAGAAAGAGGATCGTTTTTAAATAATTAATTCCAAAATTTCTCCTCCATTTTCTTCTCTGCCCATCACTACAATGCCCTATGATATCACTACATAGAGAACATTGTGTAAGAATAAGGTGGTAGCACATGAGAAAAATAGACCTGACTGATAAATTGTTGGAATCTTTCTTCATCCTCTGGAGAAATGTGATAAAATTGGTCTCCTCCTCCAATTTTCCTTCCAACAGATAGAGTGAAGTACTGTATTTCAAACAGCCACTTGTATACAGCTATACGTTTAACATGGTATTGGAACAGGTACTCTCCCCAGTGGCATAACACATCTGTTTGTCATTGTACATGATATTCCTCACCTTACATGGAAAGTAAACAAGCACTTATGCTCCAGTGTCTGGTACCTGGAAATTTCTACTCTGTCATTAGGACACCTTCCCACTCAGCATAGAAACATGGACATTTAATGTTTAAATTGTATTTTGGTTTGTTTGTTTTTAGTGAACTATTTGACAATGCACACTGTAATGAATTCCCTTCAAAATGTTATTTCCTGAGTTTGTGTGCAGTGGTCCATGGGGTCGCAAAGGGTCAGACTTGACTATGCGACTGAACAATAAAAAGTTTGTCCTTTGCTTTCACATTTTTACTTTCATTCATTTTCTTACTTGTGCCATTATGTTAACAACTTGTTTTTCCAGTATGAAAACAACATCAATATGTTCCTGTAGAACATGGAAAAATTGTTTCTACCAGTTAATGGGGTCAGAGCAATCTACCACAGCAAACTGAACTGGAGCAATTCAGTTTTACCACAGCTTGATTGAAAGTGTCTTTTACAGTTCTGTTTGGTTTAGGTGGCCGGCATCCAATGGCCCTCAATCTAATGCAATCTAATGGCCCAGAGACCAGAGCCACCTTTCTTCCTTTCATATAATTTACCTACTGACTTCTAGAAATCTTTTCTTATCTGTTTTTTTTCCTGTACATGATCTTATGCTAAATTAGTCTGGGAGGGAGGAGGGGACGTTCAGAAAACTAGGGAGAAAGATCATGGAGTCTGGTGTTCACATAGTCCAAAACATCATGTCATTACAAATATGTCACTACAACACCATCCAGAGTCATACTTCCTTAGCCTTTCGTAAAACAAAACAAATGATCACACAGGGAAAATGCTATCCAAATCATCCTAGATTTTTTAAAGTACAAGTCCCTAGAGCAGTGGTTCCCAATGTGGGTCAAATGCCCCACAGGGGGACTTTAATTCCCAGAACCCTAAGTCAGTATATTGGCTGATCAGTGCTTTGGCGAATTGACTTAGGCTTCTGGGAACTGAAGTCCAAAAACTAAAGTTTGGGAAACACTGCCCTAGAGGCAAGGGGGGAAAGAGGATTGGAAGCAAAAAAGGGCCAGGCTGGTTCATAATGGCTTTTGCATTATGTGATCACTGAAAAATATTTCAAATTCTCCCAAGCTAATTGTGTAGCAAATCCTACGTGATTGTCAGCCTAAGGCCAATATCGTATTCAATATTTGTGTATATTGAAATCCAACTGGGGCAAATATCATGTGTAGTTGGAACCTTGACAGAAGCACTGAACAGATACTGTAGTGGGAGCTCCATATGCACAAATGGTACTGTCTTGCAAAATACATTATATTGAAAAGATCTCTCAGTTTCACCTATTCTCTCCTAAATTCCACATACATTACTCTGGTGTCTACTCTGCCATAGAGACTGGACGTTTCATATTGCAGTAATAGATAGTATAGAATTTTTTGTATTTTCATTAGTATTAGGATTTGGCCAAATATGTACTTACCTTAATTTGTAACTCAGAGTAAACTTTAGCTGCATTTGAAAAAATGATTGACCACAATGTGAAACTATGCCATGTCAGAAGCCGCAGTGTAACCAAATCAAGGCCAGAGCTGGGCCATCATATATTTTTGGACCATAACTCAATTTTTCTGTCCCAAAAGAAGCTTTGCAAGCATTGGGCAAGCTCTAATTAAATATTCACAGCTGATTTTGATTTTTGAAAATCCGATTTTTGAATTTGCACAACAGACCTAAACCTAGTATTGCTAAGTTTACTGCAGCCTACTTATTTCCCACTTTCTCAATTACAATTGTCCTAGATATTAAAAATATGATTATGATATCAATATACATTGGTCTAATATTTAATAAGCTTTTATCCTCTTGCCATTAGCATTAAGCCAGATCTCCTGGGCTAGTTTGGAGTTAATTGCCAAAAGGTTTTATGGTAAATCTAATTGATTCAGTCATTTTTCTGTGCCATGAACCCAACCAGACAACCAATCAGCTCTGAGCTCAAACACAAAGCCAATAACCTACCTGTTATTTAGTATGTGCTAGACAGAGGCATTTTCCTTTCCGTTGCTTTTTTCTTCTTCACTCCATGTGAAAATAGTTAACCACATAGAAAAAGTTCCACCCTTCCACTTTGCAAAATGGTGAAATTAAATTTTCCGTACAGCTACCAGGGGACTGCAGTAAATTATCCAAATAAGAGAGTTTACATTGATTCTGAAAAACGTTCTTGTCCACATGTAACAACGATAACCTTTTAGTAAGTTTGGAAAACAAATCTGACACCCCATTAAAAGGCAAATGATTTTTTTCTCTACTCAAGTTAAAGAAACTTTTAAAACACAGAAGACTATTAATAAATAATGGGGCTTTAAAAAAATAGGAAAGACTGACAGAAAAGCTTAAGCTATAAACTGTATCAGAGGTAGTATTTTGTCTTGTGTGGTTTATTTGTCAAATATGTGAGATGGGATATCATTTTTATTAGCTGCACAAAATATATTTTATTGAATGTCATGCTGTAATTTGATTTTAAAAGGAAGACAGAAAAATTACATTTTCTGGGGCTTATAATACTGCAAAAACATGATAGCCTTACTAACCACTAACCACACACAAAAAACCCCACAAAAATGCTGCTTTATTCTAATGCTCTCTTCCTCAGACCTTATTCTTTGATCCCACAGAATTATTCGATATGTTTTCATGAATTTAAGCTTCAAATAAGACTGGAACAATATTTCTTCCCTCTCCCATCATCTCCAGAGAATGAAGCTGGGGTTTTTCCTCTCTCTTCAGAAATGGCTTTGCTTAGAGCTTAAACAAAGAGAAGGAATAAACAGCCAGTCTGTTGAGGTGAATTTAGTCATGTGACTCAGTTCTCAGGCAGAGTGTTAGCATGTTAGTTGTGTATATTTTGTTGTTGTTGTCTCTGTGTGTTGCACACTCCAAGTAAGCATGTATGAATGCAATTCTTGTCTTACCTAACACTTCAGTTTTGGCATCAGCCTTCTGGTGTATATTCTGTAGATAAAGGTCATCTCTGTTACTGGGTAAAGTGAGGCAGTTTCCTCAGATAGTAGATGCTAACAATGGACAGCAACCTACAGTAAGACAGATTTAGATGCATGCAGATTCTCTAAGCACACTGTGCTAGTGTACTATCTTTAAATGCAGACCATTTCTCTATTGTCACTACTAAGAAAATGCCAAATTAGATAGCATTTGTATGTGAAAATCAATACATTGCCCTTTTCTTTTTTACCTCAGACAGCAAAGTATCTTGGGCCAACCCTATACAGCTTTTCATTGTCAATTGAGTCTTTGCTTAACCATGAAAACAGCTAGCATTACTCAGCCACAGAGCTGAGTTGAATCCAGTACTGACTTTGTTCTAATGAAAACCTTTCTCTCATCATAAGTTAGACACACCTGAGGGATATAGTAGTTCCTCCTCATGCTGTGTGGCAATTGTATCCACGGCTACAACTACACTTCAGCTGTATGCAGATCAAGAATTACCAGAAGTACAAGCTGGTTTCTAAAGAGGCAGGTGAACTGCCAACATTCACTGGATTATGGAAAAAGCAAGGAGTATCAGAAAAATATCTAAAGTATTCTGCTTCATTGACTATGCTAAAGCCTTTGATTTTGTGGATCACAACACATTGTGGCAAGTCCTTAAAGAGATGGGAGTACCAGAACACCTTACCTTTCTTCTGAGAAACCTGTATGTTAGCCAAAAAGCAACCGTTAGAACTGGATATGGAACAACTGATTAGTTTAGAATAGGAAAAGCAGTATGACAAGGCTGTATATTGTCGTGCTGCTTATTTAACTTATATGCAGAGGACATCATGAATCCCAAGCTGGAATTATGATTGCCAGGAAAAATATCAACAACTTCAGATATACAATTGACACCACTTTTGTGGCAGAAAGTGAAGATCTAAATAACTTCTTGGTGAGGGTGAAAGAGAAGAGTGCAAATGTTGGCTTGAAAGTCAACATTAAAAAAAACCCCATAAGATCATGGCATCCAGCCCCATCACTCCCTGGCAACTAGAAGAGGAAGAAATGGAAGCAGTGACAGACTTCACTTTCTTGGGATCCAAGATTACTGCAGGTGGTGACTGCAGACATGAAATAAAAAGATGCTTACTCTTTGGGAGGCAAGCTATGGCAAACCTAGGCAGCATAATAAAAAGTAGAGACATCACCTTGCCAACAAAAGTCTGCATAGTTAAAGCAATGGTCTTCCCAGTAGTAATGTATGCCTGTGAGAGCTGGACCATAAGGAAGGTGAGCAGAGAAGAATAGACGCCTTTGAACTGTGGTGCTGGAGGTTACTTTCGAGAGTCCCCTGGACTGCAAGGAGATCAAATCAGATAAAATAAAATAAATAAAAAATATCACTTCTTATGTCAACTACTGAACAGGAGAAGTGATTCATTTGCCAGTATCATAAAGTGGTTCTCTTATCAAGCCACTTCATGATATTAGCAGAAGACATTTATATGTGAATGGGTTGGCTTGATTAGATCATTCTAATCAAGCTCAATTATTCCAAAACAGACTAGATAGCTGGATCCCACACCTTAGGTTACTGCCCCAGATATAACTGGCTTTCGAGCAAGGGTGACCTTTACCTAGTGAAGTTAACCATTTCTATAATTTGAACCTAAACTGTTATTAACCATATCCTTCCTGCTCTTCAACTCAAATGCTGTTCAGCTCTCTTAAATGTTTAGACCAGTGGTGGCCAACCATGGTGCTCAAGCTGTTCTTTGACTTCAATTCCCAGAAGCCCTGATCGGCAGGTGTGCTAATTGGTAATTGTAGTCCAAGAACAGCTGAAGCACCATGGTTGGCCACCCTTGGTTTAGATTTAGACCACTAACCAAAATGGAGTAGGATTGTTTCTACTGGGTATGGGGTGGACGTATGAGCAGTATTTTTGAAATTTTTATTCTCTTTTCTTTTTGTTGCCTCAAGAAGTGTTGCATTGCAGATAGTAATGTGTTACTTCCAACCATTGTCAGGGAGACTAATTATTTGCTCATATTGAGACAAACAAGGGTTCTTCCTTGTTGATGGTGGTCTGCTTACTGTTCCCTCCAATGGCCAGGAAAGGCCTGTGAGCTGACTCTCTATATAATATCACTAAAATCACTCCTTCGGGAACTATTGCACCCTGATGCCTGCCTGCCTTCCACAGATAAGCTTCTTCAACAACAAAAATGCACATCAGAGGAAGCAGTAGAAGAGCAATACTGTTGAACAAAATTGCCCCTTCATTATATAGTTAAAGAGATAGCAACTGTCTTTCAGGGAGCTCCTATTAGGTGAAAGTTGGATTGAGGCCTAAAGACTCTTTTTCGTCTTCTGTGTGATGCCTTAGAAAAAAAACTTTTTGAGTGATAAAATCAGCAAGGACAGAATCATTGTCATTGCTCATTTCATAACCTCAGGCATAGCTAGAGTGCCTCAGACTGTCTTGGCACCATTAGTCCCTAGACTGCTTCTGCTGATTTTAAAGAGGCTTTTGTTGGTAATCAGTACAGACTTTGGAATCCCAGGATACCCATCGGAGTCACACTGAGCTCAAATCAGGAGGCGAACAGGCAGTAACAAGCACTGAGGCACATGCTGACCCTTAGCAGCTATTTATTTGACATAATAACTGAGCAAATAACTTTCCAAATGAAAAGGCATATTTTGGAAACTGATAATAAATCAATCTTTAAAGAACAAGAAATACTTATTAGCTTTATGCTCTGCCAAGTTGTAAAAAAAACCACATATCCAACAACCAAAAGAACACCACAGGCCAAATAAGTACCCCTGCTTCAGAGCCAGACAGCTTTGCTATCAATAGAGATTTAAAGGGGTCGCACATCAAAAGAGAACATTTTAATAGCATTCACATGACCAAAGAACATTACTTCTCTTCTGAAACTGATATGCTGCAGCCTGATGAAAATCTTAAAATTTGAAGGGAAAGGGGGGGGGGGGAGAGAACTCAAAACAACCATTAGCAATTAGCAGAAACAAGAATACATCAGTTCTTAGCTTGTGCAAAAAAAAATATGGCACAACTCTGGTAGTGTTGTTTTCTTTCCATTTATTATTGTTATTATTTTGAAAGAACAAGGTCAAGAAGAAAGTCAAAGCTTTGTTCTTGTATCTAAAGAAGTTAGAGCGTGGTTAATAACAGAATTAAAGCACGGAGCAGTAAAAAGAGAAAAGGGCCCTATTCTGTGCAAGATAAAACAGCTTTGCTAAGCAAAACCTGCCGTGAAAAAGGCCCTTTGATCCAACTAACTCCTATAGAGGAAATATTGTTAATGCCTCTATTAGGAATAGGCCCATACCTTGCAATATACTTGGGATTTAATGAGAATACATTTGCTTGGGTAAAAGATACTGTTTTACATGCTGAAGAAACCAACACAAGTTATTGTTGCCCTTTGTTAAAGAACCTTAAATGTCAAAGTTGAGAAAGACTTTTGCTCAGAACCCTGGGAAACTGCTACTAGAAAGAAAGCTGGCTTTCCTGAACCTGGTGTATTCCATATAGATGACGATGACGATGACGATGACGATGACGATGACGATGACGATGACGATAATAATAATAATAATAATAATAATAATAATAATAATAATAATAATAATAATAATAATAATAATAATAATAATAATAATAATAATAGTTTGCTAGTAATTAAATACTAACTTATGATGACCCTCTCCAGGGTTTCTAGTTAGAGAATACTCTTAAGTGGTTTACCATTCCCATCTTCTGTGGGCATCTTGGAACAGTGCAAATTACCCAAGGCTGTACAAGATGGCTCTTCTTCTGGGATGCAGAGTAGAGAATTGAACTCCCTAAATACTGAAAGAACTGAGCTATCCTGCTCCCCTTATTAGCAACGTCACTATGTACTGTGGTAGTTGTACTCCAGCACAATGGGATAGGACTAAAAGATCTGTATTTTTTAATCCAAAAAAGTTTAATTTTTGCAAGCTTTTCATGAAACAGCTCTGCAGAATAAGTGAGAAAAATTCCTGGATTAGTAAACTTTGCAACGAAGCAAAGAAGAAATCTGAATGGGAATTTCCTGATATCCTAAATATTAGATACTGATATAAGGTTACCACAAAGAACATTGAGATCATGTTTGAATGTCTATATTGTTATCTTTACCTTTATGGTTTTTTTGGTTTCTTTTCACCAACACCTTGGAAGGGAAAAAATTAAAAGGCAGTATGTTGCTCTTGTGTCAGACAAGAAATTTCTGTGCCCTTCTATGTAGAAGGGGTTCAATGGAGGGTTTGATCTATACCTACAAACTAATGTTTGTGGGGGTTGGTTCCCTCTGTTGAAGTTAATGAGAAAATGGCTCTTGACACATTAGAACTCCTGCATACAGAAAAAAATTAGGTGTCTCCAAAAAGGCCACTTAAAGGTGGTGCTATAACAACTAAAACAAAAGATGCCAATTCATCTGACCCACAAACCCATCATCATTCCTGGAAGCAGAAGTAAAACGTACCTGTGTGGGTGCATTTTACTTCTGCCTCCAGGAGCAATGAGGGCTTTGTGTGCCAGATGAATTGAAATCAGGGCCGGATCCAGGTCCCGGGTCATAGTGACTGGCTCCCTGAATCATGTGACTGGCCCACGGCACCCCTGCTCTGCCCTTCTTCCTACTTTGCTTGCTTGCTTACATTGTCTTTCTTGTTAATAGTGTTTTTTCTTCTGACCTTCAATCAAGCAAAAAACATGTAGTTTCTCTCCATATGCTGGAGGCTCCATTTTCTCCATTTTGTTTCTTCTGACTGTTACTATAGATGATAATTGTAAGTGAACGTACCTATTTTCTGCTTTGAATTCTTCTAGAATCATTCTATAATACCAAATGCTAGTTTGTCTGGAAAAAAAGAAACCAAAGGGACGGGCATGAGACTGAGCTGATCTCTCCACATTCCTGTACTATTCTTGTTTTTCTACCTCATACTCTGTTAAATAAAAAGAATAACCAAAATTCCACAATACAATTATGACCATATAAGGCATGTCCCTGGAGTAAATAGCAGAACATTGGACCTGATGAATTATTCATTTTGATGGCCTATAGCAAATTGCTTCATTATATAAAATCTTTTACATTTATCCAGATACAGAATAGTCCAGTTTTGATACTTACCAGTGCCACAGTAAGGAGCACTAAGCTCATTTAGCTTCCTGTTATTTAGATCCCATTACACTCTTCAAATTCTAAAGAATGCATTTCTAAAGGGACCCTGTCTGCTGAATGATCTTTGCAACATCCATGTAGCTATGCCTCTTCTGTTAATATAGTCAATGCAATCTTTCTATTATCACTAAAGCTGGATCCTGTAAAGCATGTTTTTATCAAAATATAATTACACAAAGAATGGCAAGTTTATTAAATATCTCAAATCTAATCTGATTCAACTCCACATGAGGGATCCAATTCAGTTTTAATCTGGTTGTCACCACATAGTAGGAAATAAAGAATGAGTGCACCCCCACCTTTCTCTAAATAATTTGCTTCTAGAAGCAGAGTCCAAATAATTCCTCCAAATATTTGGAAGGCCACGGCTTTAAATTGTTGGGAAGTGGACATAGCTATTGATATGGTGGGGACTATGGCAGACAAAGCTCTCTATTCAGTGGTAGGCAGCAAAAAAATTAGCTACCACACTGTGGGTGGAGCCTATGTTCTGGGCGGATCCTACATCATGGGCAGAACCTACGTCATGGGTGAAGCCTACATTGTAGGCAATCTAGTTGTGCATGCCATATGGCCATGTATACAACTGCAAACACAGGCTGCGCTGGCTCTTTGGCTGTAAATGGAGATGAGCACTGCACCCTAGGGTCGGATATGCCTGGCTTTTGAGCAAGGGAGACCTTGAACCACTTGCAGGGACAAAACCTGATGGGGCAGGGAAGGGAGGTGGGCGTGGCCACCCAATTTTGCTTTTTTCCTTCCCCTGCCCGAAGGCCACCCAATTTCACCACCACCCTGTCCGGAGGCCACCCAATTTTCCTGCCCCCCGTCCCGGGGGGTGCAAACCTGTTGCTGCCCACCACTGTCTCTATTTGATCAATACATTTTCCAATGCTTAAACATCTGGGTGTTTCAGATATAATTTCTGAGGAAGAGGTCCTCCCTTAGATAGCATGGTCCCATACCAGGTATCAGAAAGTTTTGTATGTTTCAGACAGGCCGCTGCAAAAGTATGAAAGAACGGACTGGGGAACAGGCCTATATAACTCCATATATTTTGGGAATGTGGAAAGAATTCAGTGGATTAGTTATCCATGAATCCACCCTGCATCAGCCAACGACAAACATTAAAGAAAAACAAAGTAGAAAACAATTGGGGTGGAATAGTTGGGGTGGGGGGGTACAGTCCCGTGCACTACTTTGATCTAACCAATCAAACCCAGCACAACAGAATCAGTCATTCATCTCAGCTTTATATACAAACTCAATCCTAAATACAACCAAGACTCATTGTGGCTGCCTAAAAGAAAATTTCATAATCCTACCTGTCTTATAATTTATTAGCATTCTCCTTTTGTCATTACAGGATATAATGGCTATTAGATCAATTGGATGACAATATAAGGAGTCCCCAGCCCAGCATTAGGAATTTCCAGGGAAGATTTTGGCCATCACTGGGGCTTCACCAGTGGGTCTCTTACTTTGTCATTTCCTTCTTTTGCTACATATTCTATTTTGCTACATATTCTATTTTGCTACATAAATATTTTTTTATTCATATTTATGCCCTCCCTCCTCACCGAGGTGACTCAGGGCAGTTTACAAGTCATAAGAAACACCACAATAAACAATTCTAAAAACCTCAAATTTAAAACTATTAAAGATAAAAATTTAAAAACCTTAAAAAATTAAAAGAATGCCAAGTTGCTACATCTTGAGGGAGAGAGGGGGCTTTAACCAGTGGTGCCCAAACTAAAGCCTGGGGTTGGGGGCGGCCCCTGACCTCAATTCATCCGCCCCGTGAAGCCCTCCAGGAGCGACAAGGGCTTCGCGGGCCAGATGAATTGGTGTTGGAGGTTGCACCCAGCCCCCGGGCCTTAGTGACCAGCTCCCTGAACCACATGATCGGCCCATGACCCAAAAAGTTTGGGCACCCCTGGCTTAAACCATCCAGCAAGCTGGGGCCATTGTGCTTCCCAAACCCCATACCTGCCCCACCAGCCATGTTTTTAGATTCTTCCTTTGTTCCAACTCACAGCTGATATGAAGTGTTATTAAACACACACACACACACACACACACGACACAGAGCAAAACGTTGATCATTTTAAACACTCAAAATGCTAGAGCAGTAATTTGTAAGGTTTCACAGCCTCATGGCCCTGTAGTTGATCTAGAAACACAAAATATCAATGTTCTGCCCACTCTTCTTCAAAACCAGTTCACATCTCTTGTAAGAAATAACAGTAATATAATCTATTATTAAAAATAAAAACTAATTCGTAACAAATTATTTTAAAAAATATTATTACAAATGCTATTTTACTCTTTCCTATACACATTTTAAATCTAAGAATAATATCAATAATAGTTATTTTATATATAAAATAAATAATCTCTTAATTCTTACTCTAAAAGTGTGATCCTGTATGTTTGCTCAAAATTAAGTCCCACCTTGGGTAACCATGTACAGGAGTGCAGCTTAAATATAAATAAAAGGAAGGCAACAAGAATAATAATTATCTGTAGCTTCTCTAACACTTTTTCCTACCTAAGTAATGTGACACACCTAAGTAATCATACAGCAATTGAAAGAACCATTTCTTTTATTGCTCTATCAGCCACCCTTAGCTTCTCAGAGCCTATTAGGATGCCAAAAGAGACCATTTAAAAGCTATGATAACAAGGAAAGAACAGAGAAGATCAGGAGCTTGGAAGACTTGAAACAAAATCATAGGGCAAGTATGGGAAAGCCATGGGAAAAAATTTAATATGGCAAGAGCAAAAAAAGACTTTGATAAAAGTAATGATAGCTGCTCAGTCATTTTCTTTTTTCAGGATTCCCAATAGTATTGCCAGTGTAAGACCAAAGCCTTACAAATGAATAAGAAAATCAGCATTTTGATTCCAATGTAGAGAATATTACTTTTGATTTATCTGCTGTGAAAGTTCTTCTCATGGAGTTTCCTGTACATCTGGCAGAACTAGGGGATCCTCTGGGTTTCTTGCAGCTGCCACTAATTTTCCACCACAATTTGGAACATTAGATTGAAAATTAATTCATGGCTGTTAAACATTTGAGAAAGCAGAATTTATAATTCATGGCTGGGAATGTTTAAACCTGAAACACTAGTATGATTTGTTGAATTAACACCATTAATTTTTTAATTACACTGTACATTGTTTGCATTAAAATAAATGATGGGAGGGTTTACAAAGTATAGTCTATCTGGCTGTCACCATTGATACCATGTGGTATGTATGTCTATATGATTTTCATTTATATACCCTTCTTTTGTCTGAAGACTCCCAGAACAGAACACATTCAGTTTAGTTATAAAACACTTCAAAGCAAAAAGAGGATAGATAACACTGTAATCATCTTGGATGGAAATGTAATTGAAAGAGTGCCCAAGTTTACATACCTAGGAGGGTGGTTAATGGAAAAGTGGGATTCAGTTGAAGAAATTAAAACTTGGATTGGTAATGCAAGAGGAACATTCCAGAAGCTCAAACGTTTTATATGTAATTGTGATCTTCAAATTAAAACCTCTGACGAGTAGCAAAGTGCTATGTGTGATTGGTATTACTTTTTGGAGTTGAAGCCTGGATGCTAAAGATTTCATCGATGAACTGAATGGAGGCATTCAAAATGTAGATCTATTGGGGAATGCTAAAGGTCCCATGGACAGACCATGTTACCAATGAGAAGGTGCTTTGTCATACTGGGTAAACATGTGAAGTTCTGAGCATCACAAGTGCATGAAGGCAGCATGTTTTGGATACATCTTCTGCAATGAGAAGTGTAACCTTAGGTAGTTTATCATTGATAATAAGATGTAAGGAAAACATAGACCTGGATGGAGAAGGTTTCGGTGGACAAGGAAATTCTTACAATGGTTTGGCATCTATTAAGTGGCCAATTAGATATGAAAAGTGAAAAATAGAGACACCTACTCCTGATTGTCACCAACCTTCTATGACTGTGATGGTGAACCTTGGCACTCCAAATGTTCTTGGACTTCAATTCCCAGAAGCCCAAGCCCCCCGTGAATCCACACAAATGGGTTTATTGTGATTCATCCAGTCCACACTGTCCTCATCGCTCCTGGAAGTGGAAGCAAAACGCGTCCATATGGGCATGGTTTACTTCCACTTCCGGGAGTGATGAGGGTGGCACGGACCGGATGAATCACAGTAAACCTATTCATGTGGATTCATGGGGGATTGGGCTTCTGGGAATTGAAGTCCAAGAACATCTAGAATGCCAAGGTTCTCCATCACTGTTTTATGAGTAGACAGCACTAGAAGAAGATATACTAGAGCAGGGATTCTCAACCTGCAGCACCATTTCATGTGGCCCCACCACCAACTCCACCACACCAGGAAATGCCACACCAGGAAATGCCAGTAGGAAGGGCAAAATGGCCATCCAGCCCCTGAAGCTGTCTGAGGGAGCATGAACATGCCACCAGCTTAAAAAGGTTGAGAATTCCTGTGCTCAAGGAATGTTACTGGAATTCCTAGCCCATCTGATGTTAAGAGCATATGAACAAAATCGATGTCAGAATCTGACTATTTCTTCTAGAAGATTCTTACCAGAAATCTAGTTATGCCCCCTGGTTCTTTCCCCCACCCATCCGGCCATCACACGCTGGAATCGGCGCTTGGGTTGGGGGAAAGAAACGGGGCACACACAACCCAAGCACCATTTGCAGCAGCAGCGCATTTGGGAAGTCGAATGGGGGCTCTCCTGTCGGTTTCCCAAATGCACCACCACTGCCGAGGGCACAGTGGCTGGGAAGCCAACCGGGGAGCCCTCATTCTGCTTCCAGGCACGCTACTGCTGCAAGCTTTGTAGCACTGGTTTTGTTGGGGTGAGATCGGGCGCATGGCCGATATCCCCCCCCCCCCAACCAAACCAGCGATGTTTGCCTTGGTAGATCTTTGCCCCAAAGCCCGCAAGGATGGTCTCCAGCCCTGCAGGCTTTGGGGCAGAGATCAACGTCGGGGAATTTGAGGCAAACATTTGCATCACACAACGTTATGCTCAGATTAAGAGATTCCCAGTAAATAGTGAGAGACATTCGAGCATTGCAGATGGGATTATATCAATTTGTGTAGCCCCACATAGGCAGAGAAACATACAATATATTCAGCATTGGAAGAAATGCTGTCCATAATGCCTCAGTTCCACAAAACTGCTCCAAATAACATGAGCTGCCAATAGTGTTCTTATACTTCTTATACCACTGATCCAGTTCCACAAGTCACTTTCTGGTAATCTCATTGGTTGGCTGCTACTCCTCAGGTATAAAAGCAGGATCACTTTGGCAGACAGACTTGCAAGGAAAGAAGTATGTCTTGCTCGAAAAATTGTTTTCTTTCTAGAAATGTGATTTTCCTTTTTATGCATATTTCTGTAAACAGATATGTAAAAGTAACCAATATTTACATCCCAGCCAGTATTTATATCTTAAGGATAAATCACATTTCTGTTTTTACCATGATTTTATGATCATCTCTTGCCACTTGAGGGGTACTGTTTCTACAAGATCTGTGAGTTCCATAGTTAAGTTATCAAACTCCTACGTTGCAGGAAGAAGTCCCAGGTTGAACTCCTGGCCTGGCATCCCAGTAGCCCTAGGAAAAATTGCTCTCTGAAATCCAAATATCTGCTGCCAGTCAGATATGATCACTCTGGTTTGGTCTAATGTGTGCAGTCATTGGGAATAGACCAAAAGTAACCCTTTCTGTCATTTGCCAATATCATGTAGTTGCCTAATAAGAGAGCTACATACTAATTTACAATTAGAAAAAGTCTGCTGTACTCCAAATAGGGTTGCTTGAGGTCCACACCAAATATCACCAAATGGCATACCAACCCTCTTACTCAGGGGTTCTCAACTTCAAGCCGAGGGCCGGAGTCATGCTCCCTCAGACAGCTTCAGGAGCCCGACAGCCATTTTGCCCTGCCTGCCACACATGGCACTTAAGGGTGTGGCGGAGGCGGGGAGCACATGAAATGGTGTTGCAAGCCACATCCAGCCCCCAGGTTGTAGGTTGAGAATCCCTGCTCATACTGAACATGTTTAGCCCAACCCATCCTGTTCCTTCTTGACTATCTAGATAAAGCCTCAATCAGCATCCTGCATTCTGAGAGCAGTGATACAACTGCTGCAAGAAACACTAGAGTAGTTGTCAACTGAGAAGGACAAGTCTGGATCCCATCCATTCCAAGTCAAGTGAGAAGGAAGGAAGCCTGAGGGAAAGCAGCCTGAAGTCTTCCGAAAGAGGGAGAAAGAAATTAAGAGAGAGAGAGAGAGATAACAAAAGGCTGTTTTTAGTGATACGCCTAGATTAAGCCAATTATTTTCAAACGATACCCTCCATCTATATTTTTCTTGAAGGCAAACAGTTGACATTTTTAGTGATCATTGCTGAATCAATATTGCTGTTAGTTCTGTCTTTTCTAAACATGTACCCAATTTAAATAGCATGTTAGATTTATGTTAGAAGACAGTAATAGTAAACAGTACTGGAAACACTTACATTTAATATCAGATGCCTCAATCATATCCAGATTTTTGGATTTGTTTCCTTCTTCCCCCTGCCCCCCCTCAAAGTATCTACATAAATAAAGACGTATTAGAAGTTCTTATGTAGCCTAAGATTTACTAAATAACAGTTTTTCACCAATGATAGAGATGAATAATGCATTCCTATTGGAGAATTTTATTTATGGTTATGGTACTGGTATGGTACTGAGACTGCATTGTTCGTGCTGATGGATGATCTCTGGCATGAGCGGGACAGAGGTAATCTGTCCATCCTTGCTCTTCTTGACCCCTCAGCAGCATTCAATACTATCAAACACGGTATCCTTCTGGAACGGCTCTGAGGATTGGAGATTTAGAGCACTGTGTGGTCCTGGTTTTCCTCATTTCTGAGGGACCAGACCCAGTCATTGTTGGAGGGTGAGAAGTCCAGCCCTAGGGTGCTGCAGGGCTTGGTGCTCTCACCTCTCTTCAATATTTACATGAAGCCTCCGGGTGAGATCATCCGTTGCCGGGCAAAGGGGAGGAAGCGCTTCCATTGGGTTGCTAGGCAGAGGGACGGTGTGTGTGCCCATGGAGAGGATGGGTAGGGACTTACGGGCTGGGTAGGGACTTATGGGCCGGGTAGGGACTTACAGGCCACCCTGTATATATTCTGGAGTTCTCCTGGAGTGAGCAGATACCACAGAACTTACTCAATGCAAGCTTGAGAGGATCCCAAGAACCATTTCCAGGAACAACCAAAGTTGCTGCCTCTCCCTCATACTCAGGTTTGAAGAGTTTGCATTATCAGTAGAAATCTAATGAGTGAGGATTTTTCCTTTTCATAAATCAAGGGTTGTTTTTCCTTTAAAAAGAAATGAAAAAGATCCCAGTGAGAGTTTCCTCTATTATCTATCCATTGCCTCCTTTTCCACTTTGCGATCTGAGAGTGCCTCCCTCCTCAAACCTTAACATTTCAGTCTGCAAAGTGGCAATGCTAATTGCCTTCTTCTGACCTGGTGCTGGAGGATTTTCAGGGCAATAAAGATTTAAGATTTGGGAACAATTAGCCTATTCTGCAAATGGCAGTAGGTGACAATGTGGTTTAAAGTAGAATCCATCATATTATAACACAGAAGAAGTAGACAGTTAATAAAGACATACTGGGCAAGAGACTAAGGATAGAGCTATTACAGGTGTGCAGCTTAATGGGGTGCTAATTGGCTAGGAGGTAACATAAATAACAGTCACAGTGTGTGTGTGTGATTCATTTGGCATGAAGATGTAGTGAAAATGCTCAGCTTTAGCATGCTAAACTAAAATCATTGCTAGGACATAATGCTTCAGCTATAGTTCTTTTTACTCCTTGCAACTAACTTCCAAATGAACATACAGTACTTAGGGGTAGGCTCTTCGATTAATTCATCCCAGAACCTGAAAAAGTTACTTTGGGACCTTTTCCAGAAATAGCATGGCCAACATCTACCCCAGCTGTAGGATTTCAGAAGCTATAGTCCAAAAAGAGTTATTGTTCAATTCTTGAATGAGTACTGCACTACAGAACATCATGTTACTTAGTTTTTTAATGTTGACAATATTAAAACATATTACAATATTGGCTGATATTCTTGGTGATAGATGCACATGTAAGTGACGTTGTGTTAAGCTGCAATGGCAAATTGCTATCAATTAACAAGATGTCAATTGTGTTCCTGGTAGTGTGCTCAGTGCAAGGCTAGGAACACGACCAGCACTTCCATTATAAAGTGGCAAGTCACCATCACAGTTTATATGCTTTTATCTTCATGGATATATAGTTGACAGCTTTCTGTTCACTGACTTTTAAAATTGTGTTTGAAACTATAAGTAATTACATATCTAGTTGTACCCAGTAGTGGATAGAAGGATGGACTAGGACTCTAGAGACCAGGTTTGAATACCCATTCAGCCACAGAAATTCACTTAGGAAGTGGAACTTGTAAAAACTGCTCCTTGCATATCTCACTTATCTTAAAAACCTTATTAGAGCTATTATGAGGCAGTTCTGACTTGATAGCATATAACTAACTAACAAATGAATGAATGAATTTTAATGAATTAATTCCAAGCCCTTGTTGGGTCTTTGTAGACTTTTCTTCTAGCTTATACCTCTTTATACTCATCTGCTTCTATGTAAATATGGTATCCAGTGATATGTGGAAATTGAGTGACACCATGAGGCAGGACCACTTTGAAGAATTTTACCTTCCACACAGAAGTAATGCTGGCTAAGGATTTGGGTAACTGAAGCCAAAACACATCAAGGAGGCACAAGGTTGGGGAAGGCTGGCCTAGACAACAACTGAAAAGGTCCACACATCTGTGGCATCTAGTTTCAGGTCTATTTGCTTAAATCTGCTTAAAATGAATGGAAGAAACAACCTCTGCCAGTCCACCATCATTTCATAGACAACTGGACTCGGTCAACAATCCAACCATTCTGTCTTTCTTACCATTAGGCCTTTCATGTGGCAATTGAAAAATACTGCAGCGCTCTCCACACAAAAAGCTTATTATTATAAAACACCCTCAATAAAATGTAACAGCAAACAAGAACATAAAAAGGGATTAGACTAAATATTAAGCACTGGAGAAAGTGCCTATTTAAGTTCTTCAGTGTATTTTACATATAAAATTCTTCCATTCAGTATTTATTTTGGCTGTAGTCTGGAACACATGAGACGGCAGTTTCTCCATCTATTACTTTATTTCCAATTTCAAGAGGAATCTTGTTTGCAGGAATTGACTTCAAGGTCATTATAAACTGTAAACTGAAAGAACAAATATTTTTATATAACTCTGGGGCCCATAATTAAAGGTGTGCTTAATCCCAGAATTAAGGGGGTTAGAGAAAGAGAAAAAACAAAAGGTGCAGATAACTCCCTTTAGCCCACACACCGAACATAGTCCTCAGAGGAAGCTTTCTCTTGCTCGTTTTTCAAGACATGTTCAAGGCAGAAAGTAAAAAAACAGGGTCTTGGGACATTACCCCAAGAAAGACAAGCTATGAGAAACCTGGGGAACATGGTTAAAAGTAGAGACATCATCTTGCAAACAAAAATTCACATAGTCAAAGCAATGGTATTCCTGGTGGTAATGTATGGTTGTGAGAGCTGGAACATTAGGAAAGCTGAGCGCAGAAGAATAGATACCTTTGAAATGTGGTGTTGGAGGAGAGTTTTGAGAGTCCTCTGGACAGTGAGGAGAACAAATAAGTTGATCCTAAAATAAATCAACCCTGACTGCTCATTAGAAGGTCAAATAGTAAAGATGAAGCTAAAGTACCGGTACTTTGGACATCAAATGAGAAGAGAGGATTCACTATAGAAAGCCTTGAAGCTGGGAAAGGTGGAGGGCAAAAGAAGAAGGGGGCGGCCAAAAATGAGATGGCTAGATGGTATTGTAGATGCAATGGGCACAGAGCTGGGTGGGCTGAGGAGGATGGTGGAGGACAGAAGTGCCTGGTGGGCAATGGTCCATAGGGTCGCAAAGGGTTGGAATTGACTGTTCAGCTGAACAACAAAAGAAGCTAACAAGAGATTACTTCTTTTCTAAAGCTATTACAAACATTAATTTAAAAAGGCAAAATTAGGGAAGTATTTTATAGATTAAATTTACAAGGGTGTGGTTTTGAATTGTATTTTGTTTACTGTTGTCCATTTTTCTTCCTGTTTCTACAGGAAGTTGCCATTTCAACAGGTTCCATAGGGAAGCTACAGGATGGGACCACTGTATCCTGTCTGTTGCCACTTTCTGCTCACTTGCATCCATTAACCAAAGGGAAACATCAAGGCATTTGAGTTAAGGTCTGCTGAAAGTATTCTCTTGGCAGAGCCAAAAACATTTTGAAGCCTGAGATGAAGGAAAAGATGGCATCTTCTCTTGTTTCCATGTACAAAAGCCAATTGGATTGCTAAGTGTATTTTATGAGATGTCAAAATGTATCGGGCAGTATCTTCTATTCACATGATGACAGTGGTTGAGAACTGTATGTTCCTACACCTTGTTGACTTCTATTTTCCTCAGTTTCTGCTGCCCAAGCAGCCACCTCACACAGCCCAATGATACAGCTGGCTCTCTTTTTGTTGTTGTTATTTGTTGTTGAATTTGTATTTGTTTCTTGGATTCAGTAAAGGTAAAAGGTCGGCCATGCTTGAAAGCCAGTCGTGTCTGAATAAGGTGCAGTGTTCATCTCCATTTACAACCAAAGCCAGCATTGTCTGCATCTGCAGACATTTCCATGGTCATGTGGCAGGCATGACTAGATGCCGTAGTGCACAGAACACTGTTACCTTCCCAATGAAATGGTACCTATTTATCTACTTGCAACTTCTTGGCTTTCGAATTGCTAAATTGGCAGGAACTGGGACAGAGATGGGAACTCACTCTGTCATACAGTAGTTGGGTCTCGAACTGCTGTCTTGGTGACCTTCCAGTCATCATGTTCAGCATCTTAACCACTAAGCCACTGCAGTCCCTTGGATTCATTACTCCCACAAAAAGAACCTTTCTCTTGTGCAGTTCCCGATTCATTTAACCAGCACTTAATACATGGGCATTCCATTGACTTATACCACAAACCTTTAGATGTTAATCTAGCTATTATATCAATTGCAATGTTAAGAATACTTGTGTATCTTAGAAAATGAAAACTTAAGGAGAACAGTTGTTTTTAATTCCAAAATGCAAAACAAATACATTACACTGGCATAGCAGTGAAATGGGAAGAATTTAGGTTAATAAGTTCATTCTGCTTTTTTGCTTCTGGGTTTTCTCTACTTGTTGAAAATTAGCAATAAAGAACACTACAGCTTAGAGTCTTTATATGAACCTTCCCACCTATCCTGAATGTGGCAATGAAAATGTTTCTTTATTGTGTTTTAAGCCCTACAGCAGTACAACTTCTCAGTCTACAATGTAAGTTTTAAAGAAATTTAACAAGATTGTTTACTTTAAAGGGTATACTACAAGAGCAAGAAATAGCCATTCAGTAGAATTAGCAAAGTAGAATGCTGGGTTTACACCATATGTTACATTTTAAAACACAAAATTAAGGTCTTTGCTGCCTAGTTTTTTTCTCATTAGCAGCCCAATAGGCTATTTATTTGGGGGGAGAGTGATTGAATACCAGCTGCCAGGTAATAAGGTTTTTCCTAGTCTGTTATAGGAATTAAATTATTAGCAATCAGTGGGCTTCTAGATACCAATGTATTATGTTCTCAGAACACTAGCTGTCCCTTAAATCAAGATGTATCTTTTAATCAGAAGTATCTCCTATTTATAAAGGCTTCACAGCTGGCATAATGCCAGGCTAGTTTTACAAAGAAAAAGAGAAGTCCCCTTAAGTGAGAGTTTGAGTTTATCCAGAGGTATGATAAAACATCACCGGGAAATATCAAAATAATAACCTAGTCCGAGAGGTCAGCTATATGAACATGCCCTTCAGAGTCACTTGGATGTAGCATTTCAGCTCTCCCAGGAAGCCACAGAAAACAACTGGCTGAGGATTTATTTTGATTTTGATCAGAATTTACTAACATCTACAAACATTGATATGAAAGAAAGCAAAACTGACAGAGATCTGCATCCCTAATAATGACTTAAATATAACTCTTCCATCAAGCTAGCCTTATCATTAAAGGTAAAGGTTTCCCTTGCTCGAAAGCCAGTCATATCTGACTCTAGGGTTCAGTGCTCATCTGTTTCAAAGCTGAAGAGCCAGTGCTGTCTCTTTCTGCAGACATGTCCATGGACATGTGGCAGGCATGACTAGACACCGGAGCACATGGAATGCTATTTACCTTCTCACCGAAGTGGTCCCTATTTATTTACTTGCAATTTCTTGCTTTCGAACTGCTAGGTTGGCAGGAGCTGGGCCAAAGACGAGAGATCATTCTGTCCTGCACTGCTCGGGAATCGAACTGCTGACCTCCCACCTTCCTGTAAGCATCTTAGCCACTTAAATCACAGCAGTCCTTATCATTATTGTATGTATATATTTACTAGTGTTGTGAGCATGTGCCACTGGGATGTTCTACCTCACACATTAAATATCTTCAGTCCTTCCAGGTCTTCTCCACTGCCTCAGTTCCTCTGTCTTCCAGATAACTCATGTTTGCTTCCAGAACTAGAGCATAACATCCAAAACATCCTAGTCAACATGACTAGCAATCAGGTTCACTGATGGAGTTGCAGTCCCACAAATTTTACGACACTATCTTTGCTTCCTAATGAATAAGATACATATGATGGAATCTAACAAATATGCTGAAGATGTAAACATTTGTGCAGTCATAATGTCTGACCTAAACCTTGAATGCTTATCATGAGATCTTAGTGGAACAAGTAAAAATAGCCAACATAAGCAAGGGGGTGGCCAAAAACGATATGGTTAGATGGAATTGTAATGGGCACAGAACTGAGCGAGTTGAGGAGGATGGTGGAGGACAAGTGCCTGGCGGGCAATGGACCATGGGGGTGCAGAGGGTCAGAGTCGACTGTGTGACTGAACAACAACAAAATAATATATAAGCTCCCACAATTAATGTTGAGAAGGGAGAAAGCAGGCTTTTCACTTTCATATGACAGAGTAGAGTAACCTGAAAGGGTAGCAAATGGGTACTTATTTAATTTAATATACTGAAGTTGTATCCTTAGGAGATTTCTGACCAGGCAACAAAACAACATGTCTAGCTTTGGGTAGTGCACACTTTGACTAAGTGTTGCTGTTTCTTTCTTGGGCAGCAAAATGTTATGGGCCAGCCTAAAGTCAGCTACAAATAAATTAAGAGGGGATGTTCCTTTGTTAAACCACTAAAATATTAAACACAAATAAGTTTTCAACTCCACTCAGAACATCTGAAGAGCTTATAGGAGGAGTAACAGAATAGTCCAAAAATCATCCTGACTAAATATTGCAGTGTCAGGATCTGGGTTAAAAATAAACATCTCAACATAGAGACTGCAAGCAAATTCTGCTAGCTTGAGGCATTATGTTTGCCTTTATACAATGTGTCCCCTCTCCCTCCCTCATATTTTCTTATCAAATTCAGAAACAGTTATCCAGTCCCAAGTTCTCAGGGAGTTAAATGTGTGCCTGGTTCAAATTTTACTTCAGCCATGAATACATGAATAGGTAGTATCAAGAGCATGGTAGTTTCAAAGAGTTCTTTACTCATACTTAAGAATAGCACTTGCCTTAGTGCTAGCTTGTGGTGTGGCTCACAATGCCTCTTTTGGAAGTAACTAAAAGTAACTATTTTTATTACTTTTGAAAAATAGGAAAAGGAACTAATTGTATTATTTAAACTGTAATTATATCCTTTGTTTACGAAGAGGGAGGAAGACAAACTGTTACATTAGCAGACACTGGCCTCAACATCTGACCAATATCCTATTGGGAATTCTCTGTTTCCCGCCACGTTTCTCTAGTTCTGCAGCACCTAGCCTTATGAAGAGTCCTACAGCACTCAGAAGCTAGTCTGCTCCTGAGAGATTAGTGGTCTAAGAAAAGGTTCAACTCACCCTTGTTTTTCAGTGACAATTCTCACAGCTCTTCAGCCACATGGCCTTTTCAATATAACTCTTCCAATTCACTGTAACTTTGGAAAGACCACCATCAAAGCCTTTTGGAGGAGAGAATATTTTTGGTTGCAAAGCAGTTCTTTCCTGACTCTTAGGAATACACACATCCATGATTATGCCCTCATAAGATGGAAAATGAGATCTAATATTTATTACAGCTTTTTTCTCAGTACAGCCAATTTATTTTTTTAAATTATGGTAGAGAATAATGTCATCTGGACTCGCCCAATGCCGGCTTCAAAGGATAGCTATAGGCCATTAAACAAGCCAAAAGCAAGGCAAAATATTGTGAGTGAAAATGCAAGCTGTGTTTTTTGTACCACATTCTCATGCCAAAAAAAATCAGATTAGCCCAACATGCAGCCAATATAATAAATGTGGGAAATACAGCACAAACTATGGGACAACTGCCCATACAGTCACTCCCAGAGAGAAAGAGTAAATAAAGCACACTAAGCTACAAAAGTCAGTGGAGAAGGGGGTTGCATCCACATGCTCTCACCTAGTATTCATGCAGCAGCTGCTTTGAGACCAGAGAATGTAAGGCTGAGCCCTGCCTCTGCATTAGAGTCATTGACCATGTAGCAACAGGAAGTGGAATGAAGGGCCTTAAGGCAGCACTCATTGATAATCATCTTCCTGTTTTTGTTTTGTTTCATTTAGAACAATGGCCCTCAATCAGAGGTAAAAGGTGCCTTCTAGAAATCTGTTGGACCTCAACTTCAAGAAGAACCAACCATCATGTCAGTATGGTCACTCTCTAAAATAGTTATTTTCGGGGGAAGGGGGGAGTATTTCCAGATGTTTTACAATATTCCATGCAGTAACAGTACTGGCTGTCAGAAACCTACCCCCAGTGAAAAAAACCCTGTGATTTGGCCAGAATTGCCCTCTGGAAGTATATCAAGAGATGTTAGTAAATAATGAATGAAATAGGTAATACAGCATCAAACCGATCCACTTCATAGATACAAACCCCTTGGGTAATGAAAATGTTTTCTGCATACTGCTCAAGTTTAAAATATTGCACCAGAAGAAGCTAGGCTAAACCAATGGAGTGCAAAAGTAACATACCTTGCTGAATGGACAAAAGTTGAAGAGTGTCTACTACCAAGACAAGCTTCTGGCTGGACCATCTGGAAGTTACTTAACAGATGTTGAAGCAAAGTATGAAGATCAGAGAATAAAAAAGTAAAATGTGGCTGCTTAGATACAGGAAAGGTTTTCTCTGAATGTGGAGAAGTACTGTATCATCAATGCAGCATTCATGAGAATGCAATTTGTGCCATAGTGTGTGCATTAAAAAAACTAGTAAATGGCCAAGATAAGGTTATTGAAGAAGCCTGTTTCTGGTCAAAAACAGTCTAATCATTTAAATATTTTGATTCGTTTGAATTTTATCTATGCCCGTAATTTTAAATTATGCAACACTTTGATATGAATAAAGAAGAAAGAATTCTTTGAACTGTGTCTCTTGCTTCTTGGCTTAATTTTACCTCAATAATTTTGACCAGACAGTCAGTTTAGTATACTAGACACAGTGTTAACTAGGACTCTGAAGATTTAGGTTTGAATCCTCCTTGCTCCACTGCTGGGGGGGGGGGGTAAAAATCACCCCTTAACTACAGACCTGCCCCAATAGGCTTATTTATGAGCAGAATAGCAGTGGTCCTTTTATGAGCAAGTGTTTATGTGTGTGTTTATATTTATTCAAGTCCATTTTTTGTCCTTTCTACTGTTTGATAAGTAGTATGGATAATGTAGAAGCTGTGTAAGGGTGCTATTGTTTCATATAGGTAAAATATTTTAGAGATAGCCCATGATTTTATGGGGGAAATTGATAAAGAAATATAAAATAACTTTAACATTGCTCTGAAACTACCATTTAAGAATAGCAAAGGAAATGTCTAGCTAAAGTTCAAATTGTCTACCAAATCTTTGGCTTATCTGTAAAATATGTACACAGGAGTAAGAGAGGCAAACTTATAGCAGTCTGGAAAATATTCCAAATTTTAATTGTGGTAGAACATTTTAAAAACAACTGACTCATTCATATCACATTTTAGTCGCTAAAGGGAAGAAAACCACAAATTTCCCAGACCCAAACTTTTTCTTTTCTTCTCTTTTAAAATTTTTGTGTTTGAAACAAATGGCTTTCCTGCTGCATGCCCCAAATGCCCTCTTTGAAAATCCCCTGCATGATATTCACTCTAATAGGTCTAATTATAAAGAAATGCACTTTTTCAATCAGTACCAAAGTACCAGTAGGTTTTCTTCTTTAACACGCCAGCCAGCTGTTTGGAAACATACACTCTAATCTCTTTCCCTCCACATGTTCAAACAGATGAAAGTAATTTTGTACTCAACTGTCTATAAGTAATTAGGCTGGGATGTAAAGGAGTCTTTAAATATCAGTTCAGAAAGAGCTGCACTCTCAGCATACAGAATAATTATCAGCAATCTTCTTCATCTGTAAGGTATACCTAATGCATTTTACATGAGTCCCCATTATTAACATAACCTGACTATCAAAGCTCTATTGAATCTGGTGTCTTTTTCATGTAACTGACTGAATCCCTAGAAATACAACAGTTTGAAAACAGTGGTGCTGATGATTTGTTTCAGCTGTAATTTGTTATTTTCTCTCCCTCACACCCCCTCCAATCTTTGTTGTTTTCCTGGTAAAGACCTAAGCCAGTGGGGCTCCAATATACATAAACAAGTGTTCAGTTTTTGCTACAAGATGGATATTAATATTCAATAAGGGTTCTAGAATACTGCCTTTTTCTCAGATTCCCAGGCTAAATTCCCTTAATATTATTAATTAGGAGGTCACAAAAAGAATACATTAATGGGAAACAAATTGATACGTACCCTAAAGACAGGCTACACCAGCTTAATAATGTGATGGAAGGATGTCCTGCAAGTTCCATACAGGACCTAGGATCCAAAAGGAGTCTTGCCCCGTCACCCACCCATCACAGCATACTGATGTCAAATAATTGAATTCCAAGTAGAAATTAAAATAATCATGAGGACTTGAGTCACAGGAGCACAGCCTGAGGACTCCCATTCTTTTGTAAAAGGAGTTGGAGTATGTGTTTTAATGATGGAGTCCAACTGTTTGCAACCCCATGGACCACTGCACACCAAGTACCCCAACCTCCATCATCCTCCTCAGCCTGCTAAGCAATACACCCATTTCATCACCAATGCCATCTAGCTATCGCATCCTCTGCTGCCCCCTTTTCTTTTTGCCTTCAATCTTTTCCAGCATTAGGGCCTTCTCCAGTGATCCTTTCTTCACATTTGGTGGCCAAAGTACTTGAGCTTCAGCTTCAGTATTTGTCCTTCCAAGGAGCAGTCAGGGTTGATTACCTTTAAGATTGACTGACTTGACCTCCTTGCAATCCAGGGGATTCTCAAGAGTCTCCTCCAGCACCACAGTTCAAAGGTGTGTATTCTTCTGTGCTCAGCCTTCCTTATGGTCCAGCTCTCACAGCAATACATTACTACTGGGAAGACCATTGCTTTAACTACAGGGACTTTTGTTGGCAGGGAGATGTCTCTACTTTTTATTATACTTCCTAGGTTTGCCATAGCACATAACATGGCACAAAGCTGCCCTATTACCTTGCAATGAGCCTAGTAGTAGGAAAGAGAAGTTTGTGCTAACCAATGAATCTCAGCACCTGGAGTAGATTCTTCAGAGAGCCGGTTAAACAGATCAGGGACAGTGTCACTAACCTCATTCATTCTATGGGACGTATCATCCTCAAACAAAAAATAAGATTTTGTTGGCACAGTCCAGTTGCAAGAATTTTGCACATGATTGTTTGGAGTGAATTGTCAAATGATTGTTTCGAGTGAACAATCATTGCACATGATTGGAGTGAATTGCCACATTAGTCTGTTTCAGGTGGGGGGAGGGATATTGTGGCACCTTTAAGGGTGACAAATTTTAGTTCAATGCAAGTTGTGCACAAAAACTCACATTGGATTACACTAGCTAGTCTTGAAAATATTGGTGCTCTGGATTTTGGTTTTGTGTTTATTTTTGTTTCAAGTGAAATTATATTGCATTTTAGATTTAAGAGTGGTCATTGGGGTGGGAAGTGGAGGCAAGGTTCTCAGAATAATAATAGGAATAGACTCTTGGTTAAAAACAAGATTAAATGTTAGAGCAACAATATCTTTGAAGATGATTTGTTGGATGTATTTTTCTAATGAAAACATAGCTAAGTTTCTCATTTCCCTTCTTCTTTACGATGTTTATGGCCACGGAGGCCAACCGTCCTGCATTCTGCGCAGCAATCCCATTTAGGGAGGGGGAATTTTGACTTACCCTTGTTTCGAAAATGGTACCGGACCTCCCCCGTTGCATCACGGAAGCAACGGTTTCCACTCCGACCAGCAGGCAGTTAAAGAGAAACGGAGCCGAAAAGGCTCCAATGAACTGCGTCTGCGCAGAAACCCAGTTTGGCGCCAAATTGGGTCTTTGCGCAGGCGCAGTTCATTGGAGCCTTTTCGGCTCTGTTTCTCTTTAACTGCCTGCCGGTCGGAGTGGAAACCGGTGCTTCCGTGACGCAACGGGGGAGGTCCGGTACCATTTTCGAAACAAGGGTAAGTCAAAATTCCCCCTCCCTAAATGAGATTGCCACGCAGAATGCGGGATAGTTGGCCACCCTATTTATGGCCCATTTTTTTCCTGTTACATTTATTTCCCACCTTTTTTCCAAAGAGCTCTTTTTTACTCAGCTTTATCCTTGCAACACCCCTAGGAAGTAGGAGACTGAGGGGAAAAATGGGTTGCCTGGTATCACCCAATGAGTTTCATTAATTCTGTCAGGACTGTAATGTGGTTTTCCCAAATCACAATCCAATATAATATCCTGTACATCAATAATGTTTAAAAGCAAACCAACATTTGTGTCTTTTATGGGCATTTCAGATAGATCTGCTCACTGAAATGTCAGTAGGTGGACAGAAAGTCATCAAAGAAGGAGAAGGAGAAAGGATGTAATGGTATAATGTGATTCTTCTGGATTAATGGACTAAAATTTGGGCAAAGAACTATGGAAAATGTAGAGAATTGAGAAAGTTTGAATTAATTTAGATGGAAACTGATGAAGAACATTCTTAAAAGAAAGGATTAATATGTAAAATTTATAAACCATTAGTAGAGGCAGAGAACCAACAGCAGAGTCTTAGAATAATTTGGGAAATGGATTTACATAAAGAAATAACTAATGAGAAATTGAGAAGTTTATGGAAGAATTTTTTTTAAGAATATGTCTGTATGGATTAAATGTAATTATTATAAAACAATATAGAGATGATACTTAACACCAGTAAAATGAATTGTTATAATTTGAAATACTATGTTATAAGCTAGAGATGTAATCAGGAGGTTGGTATCTATTTTCATCTATGATTAGAATGTTAGGAAATTCAGAAGGTTTGGAAATGAATGAAATTTTAGCTACAAAACATGATGTATATTCAAAAATTGCACTTTAATTCAGTTGTGGAAATGATCGATTGACTTGGTGAACAAAAAGAGTTAATAACAATCTTGGAAACAGCAGCAAAACTGATTATAGCAAAAAAAAAGTGGAAAGTAAAATATTAGCTTCAACTTATTGTATGGTATAAAGAAGTTTGGAATATAGCTATAAATTATAAATTAACATGTGAAAGTAAAGTAAAAAGGCTTGTCAAAAGTTAATAACTTTAAAGAGATATGGGGAGATTCAGAATTTATCCTATTGAAAGGAATAGGCCAGGGGCCAGCTCAAGAAACAATCTATTTTTTGAGATAAATCAGGCCTTTTTTTTCCTAAAAGGAAGAAAAGAGAAAGAAATTATCCTGAATGTAGTGGTGGGCATAATGATATGTGATATAATTTGGTTTTGTTTGGGTTTTTAAGTGTATCTTAATTTATGTTTTATGTATTTCAATTTTAAAAAGTAAGAAATGGTCATCATCACATATGGTATGAAACAGAGATACATTTATCTCTCTCTGCCTTGTCCTTAAATGAAATACAGTACAGTAATACCTCAGATAACATTTACCTCGGATAACGCTAAAATCACATAACGTTAAGCAATCTGGGGAGGAGAATTGGATCAAATAACATTAAGGTCCTATGGGATGGATCGGATAACAACCGCTAAAGCCTGTGCGGTTACAATGTATCTCTGTGGAGCTTTAACGTTATCCGATCCATCCCATAGGATTTTAACATGCATCGGATAACACTAAAAATCGGATAACACCAAGACTTGTGGAACCACGTTTTAGCGTTATCCGAGGTTTTACTGTATAGTGAAACACACAACATGTGAAGGCAAATTTCATCTTCTTCTCCTTCCATGTCTAGGCCAGATGAATGAAAGCACCTTTTGGTGAGTACACTAAAAGAGATCAACAAAATGAAAATAGTACATCCAGGGACATTTTCTTCCACAGAAATGAATGAGATAGCTCTTGAGTTTGAAGGAACTTTGCATCTGTACTAACAGTAAATATTGCCCTGAAAGGCAGTAGTTCAGAACCAGACTGATTTGTTTAGCTAAAGTTTCAGTGTGGGTAAGAGAAAAATGTTAAAATGAATAGTTTTTGTGTTAAAATTTAATAGAAACCGGTGAAGTGACTTGGAAGTATCTGTCTGCCAGTCACAGATGTATGCCCTAACAGAGAAGTCTTATCACATCTTTAAAGGATTGTCAAGTTCCAGTGAACTTCTGAGGAAGGAGTTTGTTCATTCCAGTATGTAGACAGTCTGAGGGAATTCCATTGTACAATTGGATTGCATGGTTCTGCAATTCAATTGTCAAGACATGCTGTTATTTATTTGTTGATATGAAGCATTTTTCCATGCTTTTTAACCAAAACATCTCCCAGAGAAGCTTATTAATATCAGCAGTAAGACAGTCTCAACCTTCAGGCTTATAATCTAAAACTCATGACATGTAAGAAAAAGGGGGTGTAGAAGAAAGGGGGGGTGCACACTCAGTCAGCAGTTGTTAACGCTATAGTTTTAGGAACAAATAGATGGAAGAGAAACGGTTTAGATAGACTAATGGAATGCCTGCTGAATTGCTGACAGTTGAGGAAGGGTCAAAGTCAGCTAATCTCTCAGGGGAGTACCTGGAATAGCACTGCTTGTTTTCTTTGCCTGTGCTCTGTACCCAGTATATTTCATTTTAACGTGAACTCTCTCATGGAGATCCTCATTTTATAATACCTCAGATTGGCATACAAAATTACTGAACACTTTAAAAACTAGATCTAGCATCATACTGCAGATTGGTGGAATGGAAGGACGATCACACAAGCATTGTCTTGCAGGTGTTCTATTTAGTTGTGTGACCAGTTCTGGAACCAGTGGAAGAGCAGACAGACAACAGGGAGAGTGACAAAATAAGAGGAATGTTTACACAACTGACCTCTAGTCCTCCAGTTCTGCAACAGGATGCTGACCTAAGAATGGGGAAAAAAGGATCCAGAATTGAGGTGTATCCAATGAAATTAATTTTCAGTGGGTCTGAATTCCAATACAATTATTAGAAACAAGGAAAATACCAGAAAATAATATGCAAGGTATTAAGTTCTCCAACCTAAAGAGTCTTAGTAGGTTTGGAAACGTGTTTGCAAGTTTGTACCAATCCTTTTTTAAAAAATCAGTACAGTCAAACCTCGCATAAAGAGCACCTCGCTTAAAGAGTAACTCACTTAAAGAGCAGCATTTTCTCTGAATGGTCGCTTCGCTTAACAAATAAAACCAACCAAAAACTCACTTAACAAATAAATCGGGTTCCACAATCCCTCCCCCCACCAGAAGTCACAATTGGTCACTTCCAATGGTGTTTCACTTAAAGACAAACTCGCTTGAAGAACAATCCTGTGGAACAAATTATGCTCTTTAAGCGAGGTACAACTGTACTATTATTTTTATAAATAATGCTAGAAATTGCACAAATTAAACCTAGAAATGTCAGAGGAATGAGTTGCAGGACTGGGTGAACCTACAGAATAATAAAGGGAAATCTAGATAGCTGCATATCCATCACAGACCAAAGTAAGTGTCCCAGAAATGCTGTCTTGTTTTAAAACAAAAAGGAAGCAGTATTGCTTCCCCCTTCTTCTTCTTCTTTTTTTTTTTTACCAATGAGCACGAAAATTTCATTAAAGCTTAATCTCCAGATGCGGACATGGTTGTGATCATCTACATGGGAGGGAAAGAATGTTTTTGCAATAAAAATAGTTTCTGAGAGCAACACACATGCATTTTCCCATTAGAAACCAATTAATCTACATCTGCCGGAGAGTTCTTCAAATCATCTGACATTCTACATAATGCCTAATGCATTGAAAAGAATAGCCCAAGTAGCCCAAGGGAAGGTTAAACAATATGGAAGTAGTAAAGGCTGGAAGTCAAAATTCATGCCACTGTCTTTTGTAAGAACAGAGGAAATCTGTACATTTTCTACTTCAGTTGCCCATCTATTCTAACAGTAAAGTGTACAATTTCCATGGCATAAACTCTTTGAAACTTATTTTAGTGCTCACCAGTAAATTGCCTAAACCAACAACTCAATAATGTGATATACTCCTGCCTATTATTTAATCATCCTCTCAGGTAAAGTAAAGCACAAATGAGTTTGTTTTCTGCAGCTCCAATGGATAGGACCCAGAGTAATACATTTAATTTTCAAGATTGGAGACTTTGACTAAGCATTACCAAAAACACTCCTTCATTAGAAGTTTCTAGAAAGAGGATGAGTGGTGGGCATCACATAGGGATGCTTTGACTGTGGATAACCTGTCTTTTTTGACTCTAGAGTTCTATGATTTTTGAATGAACAGGGATTGAATGCAAGTTGTTCAGTTCCAGGACTAACACTCTATACCAGGGATGGCCAACCTTGGTGCTCCAGCTGTTCTTGGACTTCAGTTCCCAGACACCCTGATCAGCAGGTGTGCTGACTTGGGCTTCTGGTAATTGAATTCCAAGAACACATGGAGCACCAAGGTTAGTCACCCCTGCTCCATACTCTATTAACCAATATATTAAAACTGGGACTTTCTGTAAATTCTACCCTAGTGTGGGTGTACTGGAATTTACAGTGTATTTATTATGTATAAGGCAGTTATCTTAAGAAACAGATACTGGATATTATAAAAAGGTAGAAAAAACTTACTTAATGTTATACTATTGTACTTTACTGTCATACATGTCAAAATAACTGACACTTTCATGCTATGTACCTTGAGAGGAACTATATATTCTTCTCTGCCTAACATTGCTAATATCTTCACCCTGTGGTAACAGTGACCTTGTTCTTGACAGTGACTAGTTCAGAACTTAATTACCTTTCACCTGTAGCCTTTTTCAGCTATTTGGATATAACTCTTAGATCATAAAAATACTTTTAATATACCTGTCCACCCCCATGAATTAATATTATTTAAACAATTCAACATTCCTGCTCAGAGGTTGCAAACTCAAGGTCATGACTTCTTTTATTGAGTCAATTCTTTTTTTGCACAACTTATATAGTGCAGTTTTGATGATGTCATTTGCTGTGGCTGTTTTGGGGCAATTTGAAACATTCTAGTGTCTCTCCCCCCCCCCCCAATGTTTTCGAGATCCCCAGAGATTCTCTTTGTTCCAGGGAATACTTTAGAAGCTGTGAAATGGAGTAGGTACCAAGAATGGCAGTGATGATTTTTCCAGGTTCAAATCATTCCATATCCTGTTGTACAATTCAAGAATGTTTCCCCAGGATAAAGGGGTTTCGTAAAAACAAAAGGTTCCTGGAACGTGAACAGATTTGAAAGGTTTCAAATGCCAAGTTGCATGGCATAGCTCCAACAAGAGGGTTTCAACCATTGTCTTCTTTTCTTGCTGCCTTCAACTTCTCCCAACATTATTGTCTTCCCCTATCAGACTTGACTTGGCATGATGTGTCCAAAGTATGAGATCTTCAGTTTAGCCAAAAGATGTATGTTGAAAATGAAATACACTTAGAACTGCATATTTTGAAAGAAAGTGTAAACTTACATATCTTGATGTGTGTTTGAATGTGAATGTACACAGAGAAGTAATCCCAAAACCATTTCAGCTTTGCAGGTGAACCAGCTTGTTATTGACACAATTCACTTTCACATTCATGTTCAAAGTGGGGAGAATTGCCTTGCATGCATCTGTTGAAGACAGCATGTAAAACGTGGCATGAGTTTTTCCAGGGATTGGAGTACAATCCCCAGAATCCCCTAACTAGTGGTCATGCTAGCTAAGAAATTCTGGAATTTGTAGTCAGAACAGGAATTTTTTCAAGCTGTGAGCTTCTTCCTCCAGTCGACACTTTGCACTGTGTGCCCTTGGAAATATTTCCAGTCACTCTAAAGCTAGGATAGCAGTCACACTTCTGAGCAACTCACTTACACAGCCCCAAGCCAACCATGATGACCCATTAACATGATATATAATTTTGACACCCCACAGTGCACAGAACACTAATGGATAATTTACATTCTGTTTAATATGCACTAAGCAGTAATGATAATGGATCTGTGACTTTTTGCCTCTTTGTCTTTTTAATTTTGAAATGCATCTTTAATTAGGTTTCTTGCCTGTCTAAAAATAAAGATTATGAATAAAGATTGATGAGAGCAGCAAACTCTGCATCTATTATTTAAGCTGCCCTCTCTTCACAGATGTCATTGGGGTATTTGTTTGATTTGTACTCCATTTCTGGGCCATACTTTGCTCCTCATGTCAGGTCATGCCCTTGGGTCACCAAGAGTTCCTAGAAAGCCAAGTCAGCATCAAGAGTCCATTTCTTTCTTCTCGCATTATGCTTTTCTAATTGTCTTTCTTTGTGATTATTTTCACTGACTGGAGGCTGATGAAGCAACTGAGATCCAAATAGATAAGCACCCACCCACACACACACAAACATATTGACATATGCACCACAATAAAAAATAAAATAACATCCAGTTCTATTGAACTGACTCACTGTATCTTTAAATGCAGTGCTAATTGTTGCAGATGTCTAGGAGAGTTTGCCATGGCACTGAACCAAGTTTAAAGGTATGAAGGAGAAATATGTGATTTAATGTGTTTATACTTCACTTCACAGCATGGTAGATACTGTGGTAGTATGATCATGGAAAGAACCAAAATTTAACAAGGAGGTGGCCAAAGGAAGCAGACAGAACTGGTGTATATTACTCTTTCCTCCGTGCAACATTTGGTTCTCCTTGGCCTATCCATAGTATTTCACACTAGCATAGGCCCACTGTATCAGTGGGACTTAGGTAATTCAGCTAATCCTTGGGTTATGTTGATTCAATGTGCCTACCTTAATGTGATTTAATAAACCAAGCAACACCATTTTGGCAATTATCTTGGTTTTAAGTATTTTATTCCAACTCCACCCCCAGCCAGAATGGCTTTTCTGGTTCCCTAAATGTAAAAAATAACTTCCAAAGAAATTACACAAGGTAAACCCTTGGTAATCTTCACCATAGACAGTTATGCAGACTCCCTACCTTTGATATGAGAAGAGTTACATTCCATGGGGATGCATCCATGATATCTCTGAGGAAAATTCTCCAGATGCACACATACATTTCTCATTGCTAGTTGCAAAAGATGAGGAAGTTACTTTTTTGAACTATACATTCCTAACCTCATAGCTAATATAGGCATGGGCATGGTGCCTGGGCAGTTCTGAGAAGAAAAGTTTTAGAAAAAGAATAATTCCTATCTGTCTCATGCAAATAAAACACGTGCTGTGGCAGAGTGATCTGAAATTACAAAAATTAGACATCACTCCTGTGCCATGGTCAGACCACTATCTGGTGACCCTAGACTTCCTGGGGGCAAGACTCCACAGTAGGGAGGCAAGGCCGGTTAAATGGGCTCGGCCCTGGGGACTAATGGATCCAGAAGGATTCCAGAGGGAATTGGGGTGTTGTCCTCTTGACCTGCAAAGCTGTTTGTCTGAAGCCCTTGTCGACTCTTGGAACAAGAGAGCGACTGCAGCCTTGGACGTAATCATGCCACTATGGCCTCTCCGTGCTTGTGGGGATCGATCTGCCCCTTGGTTTACAGAAGAACTAAGGGAGCTTAAACGGGCAAAGAGACGCCGAGAGCGCCGCTGGGTGAAGACTCGAAGCGAGTCTGATCGAACACGGGTTAGAGCAGCTATTAAAGACTACCTAGTGGCGATGGGGGTGGTGAAACGACAATATTTCACCACCCTTATTGCCTCCACAGATAACCACCCAGCAGCCTTGTTCCGGGTGACCAGGTCCCTCCTCGGCAGAGGGGGGCCGGGCCCTGGGTGGCAGGAATCGGCTGAGGCTTTTGCTGATTATCTGGTGGGGAAAGTCGCTCAGATCCGCTCAAAGTTTAAACCCGGCGTGGAACGTACAGAACTGGGGTTGACCGAAGCACAGTCTAGCCATGTTATCTGGGATCGGTTCGATCCAGTTGGCCCTGAGGAAGTGGACAGGCTTCTTGGATCTCTTCGCACCACGACCTGTGTATTGGACCCATGCCCTGCCTGGCTAATCAAAGCTTCCAAGGCTGTGGCAGGTGGTTGGGTCGAGGTGATTATTAATTCATCACTAAAGAAGGGGTCTTTTCCAGCACCTTTTAAACATGCTTTAGTGCGCCCCCTCCTAAAAAAGCCATCCCTCGACCCTACGGTACTCACTAACTACCGACCAGTATCCAACCTACCCTTTTTAGGTAAGGTTTTGGAAAAGGCAGTGGCACAGCAGCTACAGGAAGTCCTGGATGAAGCAGATTATCTGGACCCTTTTCAGTCAGGATTCAGGCCCGGATATGGTACAGAAACTGCATTAGTCGCATTGGTGGATGATCTCTGGAGAGAGCGGGATGGAGGTTATCTGTCTGTCCTGGCCCTTCTCGATCTCTCAGCGGCCTTCGACACCATTGATCATGGCATCCTTCTGGGTAGGTTCCAAGGTCTGGGGATCCAGGGCACTGTGTTGTCATGGTTTTCCTCATTTCTGAGGGGCAGAACCCAATTGATATGGTTGGAGAAGGAGAAGTCCAGCCCTAGGCTCCTGCAATATGGGGTGCCTCAGGGCTCGGTACTCTCTCCTTTCCTATTTAACATTTACATGAAGCCACTGGGTGAGATCATCCGTTCCCACGGGGTAAGGTATCATCAATACACAGACGATACCCAGTTGTACATCTCAGCCCGTGGGGACCCAGACGGTGCAGTGGAAGTCCTTTCCAGGTGCTTGGAGGCTGTTAAGGTCTGGATGGGGGAAAATGGGCTACAGCTGAATCCCGGCAAGACTGAGTGGCTATGGGTAAGGGGCCCTGTGTTATCTCGGGAGCTGCCAGCTTTGGTACTGGATGGGGCAGTTCTGCCCCAATCAGACCCGGTGTGTAATCTGGGGGTCCTCCTGGACTCACGACTACTGTTCGAAGAGCAGGTGGCAGCCATGGCCAGGAGGGCTTTTGCACAACTCCGTGTAATATGCCAGTTACGCCCACTCCTAGACCGGGACGCCTTGCTCATGTTCACACATGCTTTGGTCACCTCCAGACTTGACTACTGTAATGCGCTCTACATGGGGCTGCCCTTGATGACCATCCGGAGACTCCAGCTGGTCCAAAATGTGGCAGCCCGGGTAGTGATGGGGTGTGGGCGGTATACTCATGCCTCACCACTGCTTTGGGAACTGCATTGGTTACCATTATGTCTCCAGGTGCAATGACCTTTAAAGCCCTATATCATTTCATTTCATTTCATTTCATTTATTTCATTTATTCGATTTGTATACCGCCCTACTCGGTGCAACCGACTCATATCGTAGTGGGCCAGGATACCTAAGAGACCGCGTCACCCTAAGAACATCTGTCCATCCCACCAGGGCAGATCGGAGAGGCTCCCTTGTTATTCCATCGGCGAGAGAGGCGCATCTTTCTTGCACTAGGAGGAGGGCCTTCTCCGTGTCCGCCCCAGCCCTTTGGAAACTCCTGCCAACTGAGCTGCGCCTACAGTCAGAGCTCCTGCCCTTTTGGAAGGGCTTAAAAACCTGGCTGGCAGGACAAGCGTGGGGACCCAGGAACGTGGGATCTCATGTAGGGTGGCTGATTTAAGGGACAGCCACCCTTTCGTTTTCGAATTATATTATCTGTTTGTGCTGTTTTAATTCTTTTATGATTTTTAAAGTTTTAAGTATTAAGTTTTAAGTATTATTAGTATTATTAGTATTAATATTGGTTTAACCTATGATTTTAACCTATGTTGTAAGCCGCCCAGAGTCGGGTTTACCCGATTGGGGCGGGATAGCAAGTGTGAGTAAATAAATAATAAATAAATAATAAATAAAGACACAATGGGGCCTAGTTTTTTAACACCTCTCCACAAAACACAAATAGATGTACATACTGTCACTTCACAGGACTATCTAGACTTGCTGGCCTTCCTACAGCAAAACTAACTTCATTTCAAATTACTCTAAGCTAGTGATCTTCAAATAGAAGAGCCAGTGGGGTGAAGGGTAGGGGAGTTGGACTTGTAAGAACCAGGTTATAGTTTCCACTAACTAAGCCATGAAGCTGTCTGAGTGATGTTGGGTTAATTGCCCTCTGTCTCTCTCTCTCCCCTGACCTACCTCACTGTGTTATTCTCTGGATAAAATGGGAAGGAAGAGATCTATGTAAGCTTTTTTGAGCTCAATAGAAGAGAGACAGGGCATAAAATATGACTAATGGCTGTGTTTATGTGTCTAAGTCTCTGGAGCAGCATTTAGCCCAGGAGTTCTCAACCTTTTAAAGCCAAGGGCAGCTTTGGGGGCCGTACAGCCATTTTGTCCTTCCTTCACCACATGGAACTTCCTGGTGTTGTAGAGGTGGTGGTGGGCCATGTGAAATGGTGCTGCGGGCCACAGGTTGAGAATCCGTGATTTAGCCCCAGCAATCAAAACTGGACTCAGTTTTAATTTTATATATACATTCTAACTTTACTTTCATTGAATTCCAAAGCCAAAACATTTTTGTTGTTCTGATGTCTGTTTGCTGTTTGTTCTTCTCCTTCTCTTTCTTCTCTTCTAACATTTACTTTCTTTGCACAAAAGGAAGTAGTCCTTATGCCAAGCAATACCAGACTGAAAATCACACCCTGGGCTGTAAAATGCTCAAAGCTGCATTCAATTCTTCCTGCCTGTAGGAAATGGCATACAAAACCAGCAGGAAAACCAGCTCTTTCACCTCTCACCTTGATTCTTTCTCTTTCTTGTCCTCCTTTCTGCATATGGCAGGTCAATAGCAACAGTGCCCTTTGAAGCCCATAATGAAATGTTTAGGTCTTTATGGAAAAGGAAGGTTGGAATAGAAGAAATGTTTCGCTAATGTTGTGTTGAAAGGCATTTTTAAAAAAATCAGCCAGAATATATTTATTCAGAGTATATCTGCTTGTCTTTATTCATTTACATTCCAGGTCCTTCCAGAACAGATAATTTGTTTCTTCTTAGAGATTTCCATAGCTGTTTCTAATTGAGGAGCTCTTTAGAGAGAAGATGTTGCCAATCCAGATGGCTACACCAGCCTGTTCAACTATAATTGGGAACGGTGTCTCTATATCAAGCCATGCATCTAATTCTACATATGAAATTAAATCAGACTGAATACTGTAGATTTTACTTTGGAATAAAAATGCAGAGGATCTACCTGCACATCTGTTTTTGCCGTTATCCTTGGTTGGTTCTCCTTCGTCTTTTAAGTTTACAACCAGCTGTATATTGGAAAATCATTGTCTTAACATTCAGCAAATTGAATGGGCACAATTCCTTATTTGCCCCCTCAAACATCATTTTCTCAAAACTGTTTATTAATTGTTCAGATTATTTAATTGCACAAAGTGACTCAGGTATTACACTAACTTCTTCCATATCTAGGCCAGATGTGAAACTGCCAAAATGAAGGCACCTTTTTGTGAGTTCATTCTGCTGTTGGGGTAAACAGAAAAAGCCTCATCGAAGATTGTGGTATTTTTTAATCACAATTGAGCACACCCTGGTAACAGCAACCTTGTGTTGCTGGCTAATCATTCTCACACTATGTTAGGTGAAAGGAACTGCAGAATGAACTCACCAAAAGTGCCTCCATTCTGGCAGTTTCACGTCTGGCCTAGACACAGAAGAAGAAGAATTCTGCTGTTCCTTTCGCCTAGAAGATGGTGATAGGCTTAACACATAAGGTAAACTTATTAAATCAGTGGGTTTGATTTAAGTGTTTACTTGATAAATCCCATTCATTTTAAATATCTCTACTAGTTGCAGTTAATATTCGGGCTTATTTCGACATTTCTTTCCATGTAACCCTTTTTTCCTCTTCAAAGAAAATAATTGATAAATGCTACTTGTTTCAATCTGGCTTTTATTTTCTATGTTCTCTAGGCTTTATTTGAGTTTTTAAAATGAATTATAGCACACATTTGTCTTTGCAAAGTACTTTTATTTATTTCCTTTTATCTCAAATGACTAACGTGACACACCATAATAATTCTGTCTTTTACAGTATTTAAAGATCTTCCCAGTTTTCTGACAAACATCACTTTTGATATAAATGACATTTCTGCCTTTGGGAAGAAAGTTTAAACTGCATGATCTTTATTCCCTTTCAGTCCCATGGTTCTGTGAGAATAGTTGTTCAAGTCATTAATGGAATTGCACAAAATTAAGGTTATTGCACTGACACTAAGTTTCAATGTGGAGAAGAAATCTAACAGCTGTTTTTATTGGGGAATTTCAGTTATTCTTCTTAGCTATCAGAGTATGAAGTTTTTTGAAAAGCAACACAGAGAAAATATGGGTAGATTACTATCCCCCCCCCCCCGTTTCCTACACACAACTAGCACTTTGTACGATAAAGTACTCTAGAAGCATTTTAAAGTAGAAAAGGGTGTTTTTACTTACAGTTACCATCTATAGTTGCAATTAGAAGACATGAAAGAGGAAAATGGAATATCCAGTATGTGGTGAACCTCCATGTTTGTTTCTTGGTCAGAGGAGAAAGAGAGGACTATCAACAAAGCAAGGGAAGCAAAGGGAGCTTGCTTCAAATGCCAGAGGAAGGAAAAGAACTTTACCAACCACCACCACCACCACCGTAATCATCATCATCATCATCATCATCATCATGATGTGCCCTTAAGCTAATTCTGATTTATGGCAACCCTTTTCAGGGTTTTCTAGGTCAAGAAAACTCAGAGGTGGCTTATCAACACTTTCTTCTTAGGGTACCCATGTGCAGTGACCCCATGACTACACAAGCTGGTTCTACTCACTAATGGCAAATATTACATAAGAGAGTGTTACATTAGGCTGTAAAACTGGCTCCCACTGAGTCTCAGTGTTAGTGCATACAAGGTTGCTATTATCTGAACTGTTTTAACAGCAGTGCCATATACTGTATTCCTTGCAAGTGGTTCAAAAGCAACAGAACCATATGACTCATGCATATGATATAAACTCACATACAGTACTAGTCAGAGTATACAAATGTACTTGTGATAAGCAACATGCACGCTAGTATAATATCAGCAGCAAAAAGAGAGGGGGAGAAGCTTCCATTCATGTTTATATTTTTGCTCATAAATATACAGAATTTTCATGACTTTTCTGCCTCCCAGTTCAGAACCTATTTGTTTCTTCTTTGTCATCGTTGTTATGTGTCATCCTGTCCTTGGTTACTTATGCTGATCATATGAATTAATGACTTCTGAAAGGTTGTATCATTAACAACCCTGCTCAGGTCTTGTAAACTCAGTGCTCTCCCTTCCTCTAGTAAGGCAACATTTCTCATATTAGGTCTTCACTTTCCTATTGGCTTCCATTTTACCTCACCTTGTTGGTTTTCCTACTACTGTATCTTGTAATTTGATGGTGCCCAAAGTACAATAGTCTTTTTTTTTTTTTGCTTCTAGAGAGAGTGCAGACTTGACTTCATCTAGCATCCACTAATGTGTCATTTTAGCAGACCATAGTATCCATAAAACTCTCTTCTAACATCATATATCAAATAAACTGCTTTTTTCCTGTCAAGTTTCTTTACTGTCCTGCTTTCATGCCATACATACTAATCAGAAACAACACAGTATGCATGGATTTGGCCTTGTTATCTGGTGACACATCCTTACATTTTAGGGTCTTTCCTAGATCCTTCATAGCTGTCTTTCCAAAATGCAGATTTCTTCTAATTCTTGATTGCAGCCTCCAGTTGGGTTGATAAATGAATAGAAAATCTCTAACTACAGTAAAACCCCTACTTACGTAAAAAGTCTGTTACATAGCCTTTTATGTAAATTGGTTTTTTACTTAACTCAAAGCAAATCCCTGAGTTATGTGCTGATTACAATGTAACTCTATGGAGTTTTTCATTGTACAATACATCCCATAGGTTTTTTCATTATACAATACATGTACTGTATCGTATAAAGAAAAAAATCGTACAACGACAGACATTGTGGAACCAAACTTTTTCATTATACAGGGTATTACTGTATTTGAATTATTAATTGTCAACATGGACATATCTGTATCTCTGTCTGTATCTGTAGCTACCTATAGTTTCTTTTTTTTAAGGTTTTTACAATATTAAAAAACAAACTAACAAAACAATCTACAAAACATAAAGGAAACAATTACATACAAAAAAAGAAAAAAAAGTAGTTCCCACGTACATCCTACAGCGTTAAAAGATGAGAAGAGGAAGAGAGAGAAAAAGTACATATCAATATAATATAATGTAGTCAGACATTATTTTCTATACATTTACTATACTATATATTTTCACCTTTATATCCACTCTCCTCTTTAACCACCATATTACAACTTTATTATTTTGTACATGGTTCCTACCACCCAGTGCACTACAGTCCTTGAGTCTACCAGCCACTCCTTTTACAACTCAGTCATTCTGCCAAAAATACATTGTATTCGGAGCAGGTTTTCCTCCTTTATTATCCATCAATGTGTGTTGCAAAAAAGGTTTCCAAATGTCCCAAAATCTATTTTGTTTTATTAACCCCCTTTTTATATTTAATTCCCATGTAAGTTTTTCATTTAATGCCATATCCCAAACATCAACATACCATTTACCAATTTCTAAATTCATATCACATTTCCAATTTCTGGCTATTTGTTGTCTCGCCAATGTCAAAAAGATAGACAATAACTCTTTTATATTTTCCTCTAAATTCAAATCCTCTAAGTCCGTTAATAAAACTATTTTTTCATTCAACTTTAAACGGATATTTAAAAAATTTTCTAATTCTTGCTCCATTTTATGCCAGAAATTGGAAATAATTTTACAATCCCACCACATATGTTTGTATGTCCCAATTTCCTGATGACACCTCCAACATTTTTTTGAGTTGCTACTAATTATTTGATTTAACTGAACTGGCGTCATATACCAGCGCCACAACATCTTATAGTTGTGTTCTTTAACTTTTGTAGACAGATTTCGCATCATCCTACTTTTCCATTTTTCTTCCAGTTCTTATCTGTAATAATAATACTCAAATCCGATTCCCACATTCTTTTAAGGGTATCCTGGGATTCATCCATGTTGTTTATCATTTTATATAATTTACTTACTATTCCTTTTATCCCCATTGAACCTTTTCTTATTTTATATACCATCTCCTCGAAGTCTGTCAGCTGCCTTATTGGCTGTAATTTCATTTTATATTGTTTATTCCACTTATCCAACGTTAGTATCTGAAGCCAGTTCAACTTTAATTCCTTATAAATTTCTTTTTTTGTTTCTTCATTCTCAATTCGATCCAGCCAATCTTTTAGTAAAATTATATCATATTTATACATAATATTTTTTAATAATTCTAAATTTTTAACTGGGAATGTTTTAAGATCTTGCAACTCTAATATTGGAGAGGTGTTTGGTGCCAATTTATCTTTCAACTTTATCCATACATTTATCATAGACTTTAGGACATTATTTCTTGGTTTTAAATCAAAAACTGTATTTTCCAGAAATTCTCCCTTTGCACACACATTACTATCTTTCATTTCTATCTCCCTCCATATAAGGTCCTCTATCGTTAAAAGTTTTACCAAGCCTTTAATTTGGAACGCCCTGTAGTACGATTTAATGTTAGGTAACCCTAAACCACCCTCTTTCTGTGGTTTATACCATAGACTTTTAGGTATCCTTGCTCTTTTCCCTCCATTACAATAATCATTCAATAAGTTTTGAAAAACTCCTAGTTCTTTTTCAGATTGTTTAATTGGAAGGACTTCAAATAAAAAATTAATCTTGGGTAATAAACTCATTTTACAAATTGCTATTCTACCAAACCAGGAGGTCTTCAATGCCCTATATCGAACAATTTTCTTCTTAATTTCCTCTTTCACTTTATCATAGTTTAATTTCTTCAAATCCTCTACATTGTCAGCAATGTTAACACCTAAATACTTTATACTTTTCCTAATTTGAATTTTAAATTTTTCCTTAATTCTCCCTATCTCTTTCTTATTTAATTTACTAAAGATTGCTTCTGATTTCCCCCAATTTATTCTCAGGCCTGTTATATCTTCAAATTTTTGCAAATGATCTTGTATCTTTTCCATATTTTTTATAGGATCTTTCATTATAATTAAAGTATCATCTGCATACAAACGTATTTTTGTTCCATTTATCCCTTCTATATTCGTATCACTCCTTATAGCAATAGCCAATAATTCCATAGCCATTATAAACAAAATGGGGGAAAGAGGACATCCTTGTCTCATTCCTGCTTTAATTTCAATATCTTCTGTAAATGAGTCATTTACTCTTACCTTGGCATAACTACTTTTATAAAGTTGATTAGCTACATTTTTAAATTTTTCCCCAAATTCTACTTTTTTAATTATTTCCCTGATAGTGACCCATTGTAAAGAATCAAAAGCTTTAAAAATGTCTAAAGATAATAGTCCTATTTTACCTTCTTTTCTCTTGTTTATTTGTAACAAATTTAGCACCCTTCTTATTAAATCAGACATATATCTTTCCTTTAAAAAACCTGCCTGATCTGTATGTATGTATTCCCCCAGAAAACTATTTAACCTGTTAGCCATAATTGCTGTAAAAATCTTTGCATCCTGATTAATTAAAGAAATTGGACGATATGAATCAACCAATTCTAAATTTTTTCCTGGTTTTGGTATTAATACTATAATAGATCTAAGCCATGAATTTGGAGATTCTCCCCCCTCCAAAATATAATTATATAGCCTAATTAATTTTGGAATAATAATTTGTTTAAATTCTTTATAAAATTCAGCTGGTAATCCATCTTCTCCTGGAGTTTTCCCTATTTTCAATTTGTTTATAACATCTAGTATCTCTTTCTCTGTAATTTGTTCTTCCATTTTAGCCCTATGCTCTACTTTTATACTCTCCCCCTTGTGTTCTTGTAAATATTTCTCTAACTTGCTTATATTTATTTTCTTATCTATGTACAAATTTTGATACAAATGTTTAACTATGTCGAGTTTCTCTACTGTTTTAGGGGACCCAGAAGGCAGATACTTGATTATAGCTGGAAGTATAGAAGAAGAAGACATTGCTGGTCAATGTCTATGCACCAAATGAGAATCAAGACCAATTCTTGACTAAATTGAGTCATATTTTGATAAAAGAAAATTGTGATAGAATGATAGTTGCTGGAGATTTTAACCTAACAAGGTCAAATATTGATTGTACTAATATAACTAATTATAGAAAAGGTTGGAAAGCTAAATTGTTGGATGATTGGATGAAAAAGTTTGGATTGAAAGATTGCTGGCAAGAACTGAAAGGGGAAGAACAAATGTATACATATTATTCCCAGGTTTATAATTCATATTCTAGGATTGACTATGTATTTGTAACACAAAATATATTGAAGGATTTAAATGATGTAGAAGTAGGAATCTTTAAGGAATCGGATCATTCCAAAGTAACGGTGGAACTACAATTTAAAATAAATAAAAGTAATATTAGAACTTGGAGGTATGACCCGAAATTATTTAAAGACGAGAGGATAAAAGATCAGATAATGAAAAATTGGGAAGAAATTTGGAAAATTAACGATAATAATGAAACAAACTTTAATGTAATTTGGGATGCAATGAAAGGAGTATTTAGGGGTGAGTGTATTAAATTTAAGAGTTTAAAAAACAAACAATATAAAGATAGACAATTGGAGTTGGAAAAAGAGATTAAATTATTGCAAACTAAACATGCCAAAACAAAGGAGAAGAAGACCTTAGAAAGGATACAATTGTTACAGAAGGAGATAGCAGGAAGGGATATTGAAAAAATTAAAAGAGATTTAATTTATTTGAAAAGGGAATATTTTGAGTATAGTGATAAAAGTTCAAAAATGTTAGCAAAAGCAGTGAAAGAGAACAAGGAAAAAAGGGAGATAGGAACTTTAATAAGGGAGGATATGAAAAGGTGCAATAAAACAGTAGAGCTACCTATAGTTTCTTACAGCAAAAAATACTTTAACTGAATTTCCCATAGGAATGCATTGAATGCAATTTCCCATAGGAATGCATTGAAAACCAAAATACATCAATCAAAATGTGGTTTCCTATAGAAATGCATTGAAAACCAATTAATCCGTTCTGAAAAAAATTCCATAAACCAAGCTACTATTTTTTTACGGATTTCCTTTTGTTATGCGATTTTTATGTTAACTGAGCCATTTGTTAACCGAGGTTCCACTGTATTGTATAAAGCAGGATTTCTCAACCTTTTAAAGCCAGTGGCCAGGTCACGCTCCCTCAGACAGCTTCGGGGATCAGATGGCCATTTTGCCCTTCCTCCACCACATGGCAGTTCCAGGTGCAGTGGAGATGGTAGTGGGCCATGTGAAATGGTGCCACAGGCAACACCTGGCCTATGGGCCGCAGGTTGAGAATCCCTGGTATAAAGCAATTATGAAAGCCAAGCATCAACAATTACTTGATGCTGAACTAAATGTACTCTTAAAATGTTGTTTAACTTTTTATAAGTGCCATTTACACCAGTACAGTGGTACTTCGCTTAAAGAACATAATTTGTTCCACAGGATTGCTCTTTAAGTGAGTTTGCTCTTTTGCACCATTGTAAGTGACCAATTGTGACTTCTGGTGGGGGTGATTGCAAACCTCAATTTAGTTGTTAAGCGAGGTGACAATTCAGGGAGAATTCTGCTCTATAAGTGCGTTAGTCTCTAAGCGAGGCGTTCTTTATGCGAGGTTTTACTGTATTTCTACTGCAGTGGTTTTCCTCAACTATAGCTATTAAAGACAGTAGAGTAGATATAGAAAACTGCATTTATATCACCATTGACGAAGAGTCATTATTAAAGCATGTTTTACCTTCTTAGAAAAACTTTTCATAAACACTGATTTCAACTCTAACTTTTATCTCTACTCCTCAATGTATTTATACTGCTGCCCATGCATACATTTAGCATCACTTTTTATAAAGCAGACTAATTAAAAAAATTAGTTGTAATCATTTAAAAAAATATTTATGAGTGCTAAAAAATGTATCTTTGTTGTGCAATGTAAAACACATGTCCCTGGGAACACTAGCTATTTTCAGACTTTCATTAGTAAAGCAGGGCTCTGGAAGATATCATTAATTTCAGAAGATATCTGAACTGACGTGTCTTTTCTCTGAAAAATGAGACGGAGGGCAACAAACAAAATATTTAATATCAAGTTTAAATTATTGTCCATAGACAAGTGAGAGAGAGCACAAACAGTAATATCTAGTACAATGCTAATAACTGTTTCTTGTGTTTGGCATAGGAATTCAAAAATAAAGAGTGTTTTGAGATTAGTTTTCTTCTTCTTTTTAAGGATGGCAGATTTCCATCTCTTACTTTCTTTTTCTAAAATGTATTTAATGGAATAAACAATAACAATTATACAACATTGCTTGCAGTAATTTTATTACCTGCTGATTTTAAATCCATTGTGTCATGATGTAAAATGTGCTTGATATTACTATAATAATAATAGTTTCATGTCAGAAATTATTCTGGGTTGAAAAGATTTTTGCTGACGAAACTCCACTGAAGGGATGCCTGAATGAGGCTCCTTTCATGTTCCCAAGATCTTTTCCCGCAGAAGTGGTCCCTATTTGTTTTTGTTCAGTCGCAAAGTTGAGTCTGGCCATTTACAACCCCATAGACCTGCTTGCAATTTCTTGCTTTCGAACTGCTAGATTGGCAGGAGCTGAAACAGAGATGGGCACTCAAACCATCAGGTCTTGAACTGCCGACTCACTAGACTTCCAGCTAACAAGGTGAACTTTTTAACCACTGAACCACTACAGCCCCTTTTGATATTACTAGATTTATGCCTGGCAATGTTCTTTCTTTCTGAGAGACTGTCTATGTGGCAAATACCTTGTTCTTTGGGATAGGTTGGGTTGGGTTGGATCAATCTTGTGCCTACATCAGTCTGAACAATAACCCCAGACATCAATCAGAAGGGATATTAGCCAAGTCAGAGGAAAGCCTCTAAAACAGGGGCACCCAAACGACGGCTCACGGGCCCAATTAGGCCTGTGCATATCTTTAATGCAGCCTGCGGTGAGTACCTGGGCTCACCATGGACTGCCCCTCCAGCCACCCCCACCACATGGTGGGGGCGGCAGCGGCAGCAATTGCGTTTTGTCCCAGCCTCTGGCTTGATCCCATCCCCTCTGCAGCCTTTGTCAAAGCCGATCACCATGTCGGGGAAATTTTCAGAGCGTCCTGTTTCAAAATCTGTGGCACTAGAAGAACCCCCTGTCACACCCGGGATGACGTCACCACAGCGCACCGGGTTTACCCTACCAGCACTGAAGATTTTGAAACAGGGGTGTCTCTGAAAATTTCCCCGAAGCAGCAATCGGCTTTGGCAAAGGCTGCAGAAGGGATGGGACCAAGCCAGAGGCTGCTCAGAGCAGCCGGGACAAAGTGTGATTGCTGCCGCCACCACTGCTGACATCAAAATTGTCAACAGCGGGAACAGCCCACCTCTGGCCCCTGCAGCTGTGTGTCGGGGGCAGGACTAGCCCACAGGGAAAAAAATTGGACACCACTGCTCTAAAAGATAGACCACAATGACACAGGCTTCACTCCAGTCTGCCCCCAGAGCATAGAAACACTTTGGAAGCTAACTGGAATATCATTGTTTGTTGCAGCTTTCCTCCCCACCAATCCATCCATTGTTAGGCAACAGGGCAGCTTGGCAAAGCACACTGCAGGAAAGGACGGGTTTGGCTTCTGTGTAATTTGTCTATGGTTTCTTCTGCAATGTTGAATCTTGCCAGTTTTATGGCAGCTTTATTGGGAGGTGACATTTGTGATGGATCCAGCCGTTGGAGGGGAAAGGGCTTCTGTGGCGGTATATCCCATTTTGAGGGATCATCTTTCCAAACCCTGAGATAAAGGCAGTAGAGGTTTGACTAGCTCACAAAGTGAGACTGCAGTAGGTAGGTTGGTCCCCTGTGTGGGTTAAGGGACTTGTCATTCTAGTAGATCACCCAGCAGTCAGGCTGGAGTGGTCTATCTAAATTGGCAGTCACATCAGCTGATGTTTGGATCCATTCACCTATGCAGTCCCAAGTTGATTCAGCTGTAACTCATAAAGTTTTGACCATTTGTTTTCCATCAGTGAATTAGCTTCCAGACATGCTGCCTGGACCTACAGTTTAAATTGCCTTTCCTCATACAAGAATGCCTTAGAATAAATAACAGTACATTTGTTTGTAGAAAATTATGGTGGGGAAAGCCAGCAACACATGAATCTTCCAGCTCCACAGTTAAGTACCCAATTCACAGAGCTATCCAGGCAACTAAGGATAGCACTACAAGTGGCAAAAGAGAAGATCTATAAACTGCACTGAAGCAGCTGAAATGATGGACAAGCACTTGAATACTCAGTTATCTGCACAACCCTTAGCTCAGTTCTGAAACATAACCAGAGCTGACACTAAAGTGATCAATAATGCCAGAGTATTGTTTCCTCCATCCTTACAACCCACCCAGTGGTGGGATGCATCAGGTTCGCACCAGGTTTGCACCAGTTTGCCAGAACCGGTTGCAGAAGTTCTGTCCCATGCAAGTTTTGATATAGTAGTCCTAATTTGGGTGTGTTAGGACATTTTTTCATTTGGGGTATTGTACAAAGATTGCTGCCCAGTGGAATAGTACAACTTTAAGGCCCTCCATGTGTTCTGAACACAGGTGTCCATAATAGAGCCTCAAACTGATTGCCAGGCTGTGCATGCTTGGTCCATGTGCTCCTGTAACAGCCCAGCTGTGGCTGATTAGAGAATCTGCCCAGCAACAGTAGGGTATAACTGTGGCCCTCTGGGAAGGGTCTATTGAGGAGGTTATTCGGAGGAGGTTATTATTCTGGAGGAGATTATCTGTGAGGAGGTTGCTATTCTGAAGGAGTCTATATACTGAGAAGGACTGTGACACTGAAGGAGGTGATGCTGTTGAGAGCTTTTCTTCAACTGAGAAGAAAGAACTGCTAAAGGATCACCAGGACTTTTTGAGTGCTCCTGGAGTTGGAGCCAACAGAGGACTCCAAGCTGTCTACCTACTGTGGGGCTTGCAGAGAGTGAGAGACTGTTGTATATAGTCCTGTGTATGTCTGTCTTCCCCTCACTGTAAGTAAAGTGCACCTTTCCACTGAAGGCATATGTGTGTGTGTTATTGCACTAAGGCTTTCGCTGTGTAAGAGCTTAAAAGTGCTACTCTGCTATCGAGCCACACATATTGCTAGGGGAATCCCTGATATCGGGTTATGGGCCCAGGGTGCGCCTAACAGCTACGCCCGACGCCCTAACTGCGCCCGTGAGTCTTCGCCTGTCAAGCCCGGAAGTGCCTTGTGCCTGGACTGGAGCTGTGGAGCCCTGATCAGCGTTCGGAGGAGCCGCATTCCCTGGAGGACTCATCACCTGCAGGACAGCGCCCCAACGCAACCAGACGCCCCAACAGAGGTCCAGAAGATGTCCACTTTGCTTCAAGAGTTCCTGCCAGCTGCATGTTTCGTGAGTCTGCAAGTGAGGGAAGAATGGCTGTTTCCACTCTCTCACTGGTGCCCCTGCTTGATGGCACCAACTACCAGACGTGGTCAACCAAGTGCAGCCTGCTTCTGCGCAAGGAAGGGCTCTGGGACATTGTTGAGAATCCCCAGAAGCTAGAAGCCTTGGATGAAGAGGACACTGACAAAAGGGACAGACTTGAGTATGATAATCAAAGGGCTTTGGCAATTATTGGGTTAACTGTAGCAGAGAGTCAGTTAACATATCTGAGAGGGGAGAATTCAGCTGCCGCATGTTGGCAGAGGTTTAAGCAATTATATGTAAGGGATTCAGTCGGTTCCCAAATATCTCTCACCAGACGTTTGTTTAGGTTACGCCTCCAGCCTGGTGAAGATATGGCTCAGCACCTCCATTCAGTTAGTGATTTGCTCCAGCGTCTTGCTGAAACAAACTTGTTCTTTACTGAAGAACAAAAGGCATATATTCTCCTTTCGTCTTTGTCGGAAGAATTTGATTCTTATGTTTCGTCCTTGGACATTTTGCCCAGGAGTGAGTTAAATTTCCAGGGGGTCCAAGGTCGCTTACTAGAGCAGGTCAAATTAAGGGGTTCTCTGAAAGAATTCAGAAAACCAGAAGTTCTAACTGAAAGTGGTAGAAGCAAATCACCCCCTCCTCCCACTGTGTGTGTAGCAAAGAGATGTTTTAGATGTCAGAAGTCTGGGCATATTGCCAAGTTCTGTAAGGCAAGGTCGAGCCCAGATAAGGACAAGACATGTAGAAAAGCTAATCTCTCTGTTGCTGCTTTTACTTATGTTGAACCTGGCACCTGGTTAATTGATTCTGGTGCATCTTTTTCCATCTGTAAAAATAGAAAAATGTTTACTGAAATGTCTAAAACAAACCAGACTGTCACGTTAGCCAATGGGTCAAGAGTCCATGCACTGGGTAAAGGCCAGGTAAGATGTGAAGCTTTGGGTGAAGAGCTAGAAATGCTTTATATCCCTGAGATGAAGTATAATTTGTTGTCTGTGAGGACCCTACTGAAAATGGGTTACTCAGTGACATTCCAGGGGAAGGAATGTGTCATTAAGGGACGAGATAAGGAGTTAACTGTGCCACTACACAATGATCTGTTTGTGTTAGGCTCCCGTACACTGAGTGCGAATGTGGCTGATAAAGGTTGTAGCAACAAGCTCCCCCATGACAAATGCATACACTTAATGCACAGACGGTTGGGACATGTAAATTTCCGAGACTTGAGAAGGACCATTGATCTGACTGAGGGCATAGCAGTGAAACCATGCAGTAGATTTCTGAGATGTAATCCTTGTAATGAGGAGAAGTCTATGGTCACTACTGCAAGTAGAGTGGGTGGTTTTAGCACTACCCAGCCCTTAGAGGTGGTGTCTGCTGAATTAATAGGTCCTATGAGCCCAAGCCCTGGTGGCTCAAGGTATGCCCTGTGCATCGTAGATCACCACACCAGATATGGGTTTGTGTATTTGCTAAGGTCCAAGGGTGAGATCTGCTCAACTTTAACCAGATGGGTAAGGTTCGCCCAGAACAAGGGAAACACACAGGTAAAGACCCTAATCACTGATGGGACAGTGTTCCCAAATGAAGCCAACACTGATTTCCTGGCTAAGCATGGGATTGTCCACCACAGACCTCAGCATAGCTCAACTGTAGAGAGGAGAGGTCAAACTCTGCAGGCCACGACAAGGGCTATGCTAAGTGATGCAGGTCTGCCTCGCACGCTCTGGGCAGAGGCTATGAAGTGTGCGAACCATCTGCTGAATAACGTGTATCATTCTGGGATTGGGGACATCCCTGCAAGCAGGTGGCATGGAAAGAAGCCAAACTTGGGCTATCTTCGAGTCTTTGGCTCTCCTGCCATGGTACGCATCCCGGGGCAGCCTCGCCCTCGCAAACTGATCTTCATAGGGTATGAGGCGAACCATAGGGAGTATAGGTTTTGGATGCCAGGATCCAACCAAGTTACAAGAAGTAAGAGTGCCAAGTTCCTGGAGCACTCCCGATGGGAGCATGTGGAAAGTGTCCACATTCCTGGACTCCTGTTTGAGGAGGAGGAGGCAGAGACGCAGCCTGTCTTCCAACCCAGCAGAAATAAGCATGTTAGCAAAAGTCCCACTGATGGGGAAGCTGGGATAAAACAAGAAATAAAAAGTGAGTCAGAGGAGTCTGGTGTTTCTGGGGAGTCTGGGGGAGATACCACTGATAGAGTCCTGCCACGTAGGTCCAGTCGGACTAGAAGGCCACCTGATCGATATCAGGCCACTGTGGCGTTAATGGATAAAGCAAAGCCAGAAACCCCTACTGAGATAACTGCATTGCCAGGTGCAAAGTTGGGTGCACTGCAGGCAGAATCAGACAGGGAGGTAGACCCACCTCGGGACCTGTCTGAGTGTATGCCAGAATCTGAAAGGCATAGGGTATGTGGGTCTAGGAGACCAAGGTATTTCAAAGGTGCAAGAAAAGGGAATAAACTGTTTCCTCCTGGTGCCAATAGGCATGTGAAGAGTGTAAGCTGATGTTGTAAATACTGAAACTGATTGTACTGTAAAGAATGCTGTACTGTAACTGTGTCTATGTATATATTGCTTATGTATTCTGTCCTGTATATTGTGGCATCCATCTTGTACAATAGGAGGAGCATGATAGCACATTTTTTCATTTGGGGTACTGTACAAAGATTGCTGCCCAGTGGAATAGTACAACTTTAAGGCCCTCCATGTGTTCTGAACACAGGTGTCCATAATAGAGCCTCAAACTGATTGCCAGGCTGTGCATGCTTGGTCCATGTGCTCCTGTAACAGCCCAGCTGTGGCTGATTAGAGAATCTGCCCAGCAACAGTAGGGTATAACTGTGGCCCTCTGGGAAGGGTCTATTGAGGAGGTTATTCGGAGGAGGTTATTATTCTGGAGGAGATTATCTGTGAGGAGGTTGCTATTCTGAAGGAGTCTATATACTGAGAAGGACTGTGACACTGAAGGAGGTGATGCTGTTGAGAGCTTTTCTTCAACTGAGAAGAAAGAACTGCTAAAGGATCACCAGGACTTTTTGAGTGCTCCTGGAGTTGGAGCCAACAGAGGACTCCAAGCTGTCTACCTACTGTGGGGCTTGCAGAGAGTGAGAGACTGTTGTATATAGTCCTGTGTATGTCTGTCTTCCCCTCACTGTAAGTAAAGCGCACCTTTCCACTGAAGGCATATGTGTGTGTGTTATTGTACTAAGGCTTTCGCTGCGTAAGAGCTTAAAAGTGCTACTCTGCTATCAAGCCACACATATCGCTAGGGGAATCCCTGATAGGGTGCAATGCAGGGCTTTCCCCCTGACCACACTCACCCTACCACACCCATAGTGGGTAGTAAAAAAAACTGAATCCCACCTCTCTGTGGCACAACAAAACTGTGCAATGTAGTTGCTGAGAATAGAGAGAGGGGAAGGCTAGAATTATCTCTGGGATGAAACAAAGCTAGACACAAGAAACCCTTTAGTTGCTCTCTCATTTCAGTGGTGCTGGTGCTCTTGTGATGGATCTGGATGTGAGAAAACTGGACTCAGAATTGCACTTATTTATTTATTTGTTTATAGTATTTTATTGCATTCCTCAGCCAAAAATTTCTCATGGCAATTTTCTTATGAGCACAAAAAAACAGAAACAGCCGACTACCTGCCCATAGGCTTGTAATCCAAATGCAGTAATGGAGAAAGAGGAAGATGATGGGAGAAGAAGGGAAAGAACAAATTAGTAGAAGAATCACTTCTTGAGTAGTACCGTATATATTCAACTATAAGTCATCCCGAATATAAGTCGAGGTACCTAATTTGGACCTCTAAAACTAGGAAAATAGATTGACCCAAGTATAAGTCGGGGTGGAAAATTCAGCAGCTACTAGTGAGTTTCAGTAATTAAAATACATGAAAATGCGGTGCAATTAATTTATTCAGACATTTGTGTGGATATGTTTTCAAATTTTTATGGTAGTGTTAGAGCTTTTAAAAAAATGTATGTTTGGATTTGCACCACCACGGTTTTGGGACCCTTGGGGTTGTTGACCCAAGTATAAGTCGAGTCCCTTTTTTGGATTTCATTTTGGAGGCTAAAAAACTAGACTTATACTTGAGTATATACAGTAGTTGATCAACTGCAGGGAAAGCTTACTAGGTGTCTTTAGACCCACCTCTCTGACTGATCTGTTTCACTGGAAATTTATGGTGCTTAAATGCTCCTTTTGCCTTCAAGCAGATGGAGCTCCTCATTTCATAATGTCACATACACCCCTCTCAGGCATGGGCTGCCTCATCATCACCACCATCAGCATGAAACACTCCTGAGTTGCAGGTTTGTATTCAACTGCTCTGCTGACAGTTTCATGACTTCAGCATGCCATCGTCAGTGAAATAAACCGCATTTGAACTTTGGGTCTCCTTTAAAATCATAGAACTCAAATATCATCTCACTGAACACCACTATGTCTGTGACAGAAGTTTGGCTTATGCTGTAATTAGTGTTTGCCACCCAAAATATTTTGCTTGCTATTAACAGCAACTTGCATCACAGTGGCGGGATGTGCAAATTATGCTGATGCCACTCCTTAATGAGAACAACATGTGTTCTTGGCTTCATTACCTAGTCTTCATTACTCACATGGCACTAATATGTATAGAGGACAGCTAGTTAATTAGAGGAACAAGTGGGAGGAAAGGATGGGCTATTGCTCAGTGCACAAGCTATAGAATGGTCAGTAATGCTTGCCTGAGCTGTATTCTCAAAAAAGAAAGCACAACAACTTCATGCTTTCAAAACAGAAAGAACAGCGACATCATTGTGTTTAAGGAAAAACAAACATAGGAGGTGTAACACTTTTTTTAGTATCAATTTTGAAACCTAAAATCAAGATAAAATTTTAAGAATGCTAATAAAGAGTCTTAATGAGATTTCCAGAGCTTGGTGGGGGAAAAAAATTGTTTTGGTTTTGGGCTACATACAACCCAGACAACATTGGGAAAATGCTGAACAGGCTGGTCCAGCAAACCAGTTTTCATGTTCAGTGGTGCTCTTTGAGCAGGTAAAAGTTCCACAGCTTTGGACTGCAATTCCTAGAATACCTCACCAAAAGTGGTACAGTATCTCAAATTTTCTTCATAAGTAACATTTATGTTGAAATGAGCTGGGAGGCCTTTTCATAGTAGAAGATCTCCACAGCGGCGTAGGAAGGGGGCAAAGGGGTGGTCCACCCTGGGTGGTACGTTTTGGGCTATGGGCATTCTTGGACTACAGTTCCCAGAAGCCCTAGCAGGAGTGGGCATCAGCGTCCACCAGGAGGCGGCAAATTTGGCTTATGCCCCAGTTGGCTGAAATCAATGCTACACTACTGGATCTTCATATCAGTGGAACGTCATACAACAATCGCCCCGCATAGCAATGAAATCATATAACAATTAAGTGGGAGGGGGATGACATTCCACGTAACAATTTTCCCTATGGAAAAAATTGTACAACAGTTTTTCAATGGGAAAAACCACTTAGCAAAAAAAATCATTATATGATGCATCCCATAGGGAAAATTGTTATACAATGCATGCCTCTTATAATTGTTTCATACAACAACGAACCCTATGGAACAGATTGAAATTGTTGCATGTGGTCCCACTGTACTCTCAGAAACCCAGCTTGTAAAGAAGTTTGAAACTATAACCCAACCAACCCAATCTGACCATAACCATGGGAAATTAAATAAGTCTTGAATATGAAAGACAGCAAGTACAAAACCACACATAACTGACAAAAGAAGGGAATTCCAAAGAATACACAACACAGTTAAAATATTTTGATACCATGGTAACTGCCATGATTCCATCCTATGGAATCCTGGGATTTGTAATTCAGTGATATACTTATAATTCTCCCTCGGAGTCTCTAACTTACTTCCCTGAACCTACAACAAAGAATTCTAAATAGCTCATCAGCTACAAATTTCAAGGTTCCTTATTATGAAATCATGACAGCCTAGAATGGTATCAGGTTCATAATTGTGGAGCGCAGAAGCACTCTGAGGTATCTTAAAGAACAATAGAACAGACTTGAACTTGTGTATCCTCAATCAAAATTTAAAAACTAGGGCAACTTTTTTATTCCCTTGTTATTATAAGCAAGTACCATGGAACATACTGACACTTATAGCTGAGTAAAAGTACACAGGATTTGGAAAACAAAGGACCAGATTTTCTCAGCTGGATACAGAGAAATGCTGCCCTTGGCAGGGACTGAGTCAGCACCCAGAATCAGATTCCATCAAGGACTCTCCCTCTGTCCTGGCACTTTTTTCACACAAAGCCATCATTTCAAAAATCTTCAGTGCTCCAGAGCATTATCAAGATACGTAATTCTTTCAACTTCCAAGAGGCCTTGCAGTAGTGCTCTTTATGTGTTTGGACCCTTTGGGACATTATAAGAAATGCATCTGTCAGCTTTGAATTAGGTCAGTGGTGACCAAACTTGGCACTCCAGGTGTTCTTGAACTTCAATTCCCAGAAACCCTGATTATCTGGTGTGCTGACTTGGGTTTATGGGAATTGAAGTCCAAGAACACTTGGAGTGCCAAGGTTGGCCACCGCTGAACCAGATGGTTCTTTCATATGGGGAGGACCACTACTGTTGAGGCTTAAAACCTCTACCTATTACTAAAGAAAGCCATCAATGGAGTTCCCTTCAAATCTGGAGCTGGCCTTGAGCTTCAGGCTTTGTCTTAGGCTGCAAACAGATGTCTGCAAAGGTACATTTGATCACACCAGAAAAGGTTCTTTGATGGGGGTGATTTCTCATAAAGCAATCTTCAGTCTGCCAGGAAATCACTCCAGCCTGGCCCCAAAAAGTAGAAGCCGTACAGCTGAACCAAAAAGATACAGCTTGGTGACAGATTAGCATCAGGCTCAAATGCATTTCCCCATGCATCATGTGATCACTGGAAAAAGATTGCACCAGATACCTTCACAAACAGTCCAGAAAGCAATCTATTTCCCCATGTAATCATACACTTAATCTTGGTTTAGTTTCGCTTCACTTATGCCTCATTTTGGAGGCACAATAAAAAAAAGGCAAAGATCTGTTGGCAATGAAGTACTATAAGAACAATAATGATATTTGTATATGTGAAAAAATGCCCTCTGGAACCCATGAGGTTCTTGTAACGCACAAATCCAGATTAAAGACTTAAATCATTTTGGCAGTTTCACGTCTGGCCTAAACACAGAAGTTGAACTGCTTCAAGTGTATTACAAAGAAGCTACTTAAGTACATCACAAAAGTTATATGTACAACATGTTATATTTAGTGCATATTTATTTATTATTTATTTATTAGTTCAAATTTATATTGCCGCCCACTCGCCGTGGCGACTCAGGGCGGCTTACAGACAATACATTACATTACAATATGTTGGGGTGGGCACAGGGGTAGGGGCGGCAAGGTCCTCATCCTGCCCCGGCTTCTTCCTCCCCTGGCAGTTGGTCTAGGCACAGGAGGAGGGGCAGCAAGGTCCTCATCCTGCCCCGCCTTCTTCCTCCCCTGGCAGTTGGTCTAAACACAGGGGAAGGGGCGGCAAGGTCCTCATCCTGCCCTGGCTTCTTCCTCCCCTAGCAGTTGGTCTAGGCACAGATATAGTTACCAATAAACTGTAAAAATTCATATTTTTCCAGAATCACTAGATAACCCTAAATAAGTGGTTAACAATGTGGGGCCCATGCCCCACAGGAGGACATCAATACTCAGAATCCTAATTTAGTACATTGGCTGATCTGTGCTTTGGGGAATTGATTTAGGCTTCTGGGAATTGAGTCCCAAAACCAAAGACTAGGAAACACTGCCCTAGACAGTCACTTGATAATGGTTTTCCATGAGGTAAATAAAAGCATTTTATGGGCAGCTATAAGCCTTTTAATCAGAGACCCTGTTGTAAATAATTCTTCCAGTAAAAATGTAAAGAGGTTCACCTTCAGATACCCTATGTTTTGCTGTTGTCATTGAGCAACACACTATAAAATTAAACTAAAATCATACGGTTAATTTTTAGGGGGGAAACGGACTAGGTGACATTTTCAAAGTATGTGGAGGAAGATGAACAGATGGAGCTTGTGTGCATTTCCAGAGTTGTGTTTTGAACTTGCAGCTCAGAAGGCCTAAGGCTAAAATTAACAGTTAATAAATATGGTGCTTTCAAATATTAATTGCTTTTGAGGAAATGGCTCCTAAATAAAATGAGTTGACACAAGTCAAAATAATCCTAGCGAAACCTCTTTTGTCCGGTCCTTTTGCTTTTCTTTTTGCTACCCATTGTTAATTTGTCTAGAAGTCTTTGTCATGGTTTAAGAGAGAAACAGACAGAAATAAAGACACTAATTATGAGTCCAGATGTGAAAAAAAATGTTCGTGGAAGGGGGGAAAGGAATTTGAATGTCTATCACAGTTAGCCTATTATCTCTTCTGTTAAATAAAAAACAGACACAAACTTTCAAACCTTCCCCCTCAAATATGTAAAGAAATACAGCTGAGAGCCAATGCATGTGAGTAAATCAGCATGTTGAAAATGTTGGATTCTCAACACAAAATTAGCAGGTTGAGAATGAAAGTTCAGCATGTGGGGAAGCAAATGTGTTGACTGCACCTGACAAGCAATTCAACTAGCATGTCATATTCTAGAAAGAGCCACAATTGTATTTATCTGTGGCACAGGTACCACATCTCTGCTCATGCAATCTAACAAGCTTTTCAACTGTTCCTTTCCTACAAAACATACATAGTAGTCATGCTTCCTGCAGTAGTGGATTATACACATTTGCCCATCTGTAAAGTATCCAAAACATGGTTTCCAAATACAGTAAAGCTTTGAGTTACAAATGGCTCTACTTATGAAAAATCTGCAGTGCAAAAGGAAATCTCAGAAAATGCTTCAAGATACAAATATTTTTTGAGATACGATTTTTTTTTGGGGGGGGGATCTTCCGACACTTCCCACAGTGGTGGAAAGGTGTTTGGAGCATTTTCGCTCTAATTTTGGAATTTTTCGTCACATCTTGGCACCACCAGAAGCTTTCCCACAACCAGAAAGTGCTGAAAATTCCCCCCTCTCTGAAACAGCTGATTGGCAGGTATTTTTCCTGCAATTACCACAGATGGCCACTAGATGGCCCTGTGAGGAATGTGCTGAATATGCATTGAAAACCAAATTACACTTCCAGAGCTCGGGGGGGGGGGATCCTTATTTATTTATTTATTTATTTATCCATTTATATAGCCGCCCAACGAAACAACTCTCGGCTGCTCACAACATTAAAATCAACACCACAGTCTAAAAACTTAAAACCCATAAAAACTCCCATTAAAAATACTACAAGAATTACCCCAAACAGCTAAAAGAACAAGGTAATGATGTTGCTATATCAGCTAACAGGTGGGGGTCACTGCATCACCAGTGCCCCACACCTGCCCCACCAGCCAGGTTTTTAGTTCTCTCCTGAAGGGCAGCAACTCCATCTGGAGTCGTAACTCAATTGGCAGGAGGTTCCATAGGGCCATAGCAGACACAGAGAAGGCCCTCCTTCTGGTACTAGAGAGGCGAGCCTCTCTAGCAAATGGCACAATAAGAGAGCCTCTCTGGTCTGCTCTGGTGGGACAGACAGATGTTCTTGGGGTGTCGCATCTCTTGAGTATCCTGGCCCACTACCATGTAGGGCTTTAAAGGTTCTTACCAACACCTTGAATTGCACCCGGAGGCACACCAGTAACCAGCGTAGCTCCTGAAGCAGTGGTGAGGCACAGGCACAATGCCCACACCCCATCACCACCCAGACAGCCACGTTCTGGACCAGATGCAGCCTCTGAATGGTCATCAAGGGTAGACCAAAGTAGAGTGCATTACAATAGTCCAGTCTGGAGGTGACCAGAGCATACGTGACCATGAGCAAGGAGTCCTGATCTAAGAGTGGGCATTACTGGCTTATGGCATGAAGTTGTGCAAAAGATCTCCTGGCTATGCTGCCACCTGCTCATTGAGCAGGAGTTGCAAGTCCAGGAGGACCCACAATTATGCACCGGGTCTGTTTGGGGCAAAATAGCCCCATTCAGAAACAAAGATGGTAGCTCCCGAGATAAATATCTTTTATCTGTTCAAATCTATAAAAGCAGCCAAAATGCAGCAAAAAAATCCAAAGTGCACTTTGTGAAGAGATTTGAACAGGGAAAAAATGTTTTCTTTTGGCTTTTTTCTGAATTGATTTTTTGCTTTTCAGTGTATTCCTATGGGAAACCACATTTTGATATACAATTTTATCAAGATACGAAAAACCTCAAGGAACAAATTAAGTTCGTACCTCAAGGTTTTACTATATACAATCACCATTTTTTACTTCATTGTACATTTACCACAGAAGAACTGGAGGCACACATCATCATGTGTACAAACATTCTGATTTCCCAATATCATACTGTGAACATGAGAAAAACAACACAGTGGGATTATTGTACAGTGGTACCTCACTTAAAGAGCATATGGTGTTCTATGGGATTGTTCTTTAAGCACGTTTGCTCTTTAAGCGAAACACCATTGTAAGTGACCAATTGTCACTTCTGGTGGGGGGATTGCAAACCCCGATTTAGTTGTTAAGTGAGTTTTTGGTTGGTTTTAGTTGTTAAGTGAGGTGACCATTCAGAGAAAATTCTGTTCTTTAAGTGAGTTAGTTTCTAAGCTAAGCACTCTTTATTTGAGTTTTTACTGTATTGGAATAGCTTGGGGTATTAAGCTGGAGTTTATGGTGTGGCCCTGGGCCAGCTTAGAGTTTCTGTTCTATATGCAAGGCCCTTTATTCAAGTGTACCTTTGACCTATGTTGAGAATAATTTGCCTTTCCCACCTCTGACATTGGGTAGAGAAGAATAGGAAAATAGTTCAGTTGTAGGATACATGCATTACAATCACAAAGATTTAGGTCTTGGTTCTCTAGCATCTCCAGTTATAGCAGGACTAGATAATTTCTGGTCTTTGACATATTGTTGATCTCCAATTCCCATCATTTCAAACTCCTTTAATCCTCAAACTCCCAAGAACCTTACCCAGGGCTAACCCTGCCATTAGACAGTACAGGGTGGATGACTGGGCTTTCACAGGATTTCATTGGTGGTGGTGCCATTAATCAGAGTGGAGCAGCCAGGTTTTAGGTGTCATGAAAGGATTGTTTGTAATTTAGTGTAGCAAACAGTTGTTTGTTCTGAACTAGGACTAACTCTTTGTGTAAGCAAAAAAGCCATCTTGAATGGGACAACTGCAAACAATTGCAAGTTGCCAAGTCAGAAAATCTGACACCTGAAAACCTTCCTAAGTGCCCTGTAGATGTTTATAGATCTTTCGGGCAAGTCAGAAGCTTGTGCTTATCACAGCTGGCATTTCCCCCTAAAAGGAATAATTCTAGTATAAAACCAGATAACTGTTTCCAGTCATATCTTTGTTTATCTGGGTACTGAGACATAATTCTGAGCAAATCAGCTTGCTTATTTCTAGAGTTTAATTGATTTACATTGCATCTATGTTTGAGAAACATAAAATACTTCAAAATGGTTGGAAACATGTAATATTTTTTTAAACGTTACAGCCCCATTTCAATTATGTAGAAATTAAACTTGCATCAATGAGAAAACTGTAGATGCAAACAGTTAATTCATGTAAAAGGCATCCAAAAGTCTTGTAATGACAAAAGAAAACTTGAAGACACAATTGCTTAAAATTATATGAAGAATAAAGTTAACTGGACAGAAAATACTTAAGTTGGAAATAATCCAAAGTGGAGGAGCACAAAAGTATATTACAAATATCTTTTAAAAATAAAAAAATAAGAATGTTTCAGTTATATTCTAACAATACAGCTGCTTACAGTCTAAAACGGCGCACATTTTAAAAATTTTAAGAATAATCTATAAAAGTAGAGATACATTATTCAGCTTCTTAACATATTCAGACACACACATGAAAAATATTAAGTTTTCTCATCCAAGCCATTTGCCAGTTTTCACTTAGGGAGAAAAATCCATTCTCTTTGTCTTTTCTGTCTTTGTGCTGTGGTATGTGATATCTGTGTTGTTGGCATCCAGTGTGTGTGATGTTTCATTTGTCTCATTGATTCCCTACATTTATATTGCTCACAGTTGTTTACATTTCCCTTGCACCTGCTGTACTAGCAAGCTGGTACCATACTATTTTATTTAGACATAGGTTTGCTGGGTGAGCAAAATGTCAGGAGTGTAAAGTGTTGGTGAACAAATTTGGTCAGGTACCCATTTGCCACACTTGCATTTTAGAACTCTGATATCATTTTCCTTACCAGTTGTGTTTACATCCACACTCAAGTATCAGCTTGCTATGAAAAACATTCTTTATAAGGCAGTGTTGTTTTTCAATGACCTTGTTTCCAGACTCAGCTGGAGAGCTGGCTCATTGTTTTGCAGTAACTTTTACTAAACAACTGTTCAAACCTCATTTTGTGAAGCAAATATATATTCTCAGAATTGCATTTTTCACAGTCCCCATAATTATTTTAGTACCCTGTACTTATACAGTCAAACCTTGCATTAACAGCGCCTCGCTTAAAGTGTAACTCGCTTAAAGAGCAGAATTTTCTGTGAATGTTTGCTTCGCTTAACAAAACCAACCAAAAACTTGCTTAACAACTAAATCAGGGTTTGCAATCCCTCACACCAGAAGTCACAATTGGTCACTTACAATGATGTTTTGCTTAAAGAGCAAACTCGCTTAAAGAGCAATCCTCTGACGTCTGCCCAGCCGGGTGAGGAGGATTCTACCGGGAACGCCTGGACTCAGCCCACCTGCCGGCGCTCCCAAGCCCCACCCCTTCGCTGGGCTTTAAAACTTTGTCACCACAGGATGCTTCCCCGCCGCCCTCTGACATCTGCCCAGCCGGGTGAGGAGGATTCTGCCGGGAGCATCTGGACTCAGCCCACCTGCCGACGCTCCCGAGCCCCACCCCTTCACTGGGCTTTAAAAAGACCATTGCAGCAAGTCACTGTCACGGCTTCTGGAGCCTGCTTGTGGTTAGGGTGAGAGTCTGATATTGCTGGATTATGTATTTTATATTGTATTGTATTACTGAGATTATATTGTTTTACTGAGACTATATATTATATGTAACTAGAATTGCATTTTTTGTAATTTTGTAACTTTGTTTTGCAGTGTGGTTTTGTTTATTGCACTGCTGTATTATATATTGTATTACTTTTCATTATGTTATATTATTTTTGATTATGTTATAAGTATGGTTACATGTATGGTTTTTGTGAACCGCCCTGAGTCGGTTTTTACCGAGTAGGGCGGTATACAAATCAAATTAATAATAATAATAATAATAATAATAATAATAATAATAATAATAATAATAATAATAATAATAATAATAATAATAATAATAATAATAATAATAATAATAATAATAATAATAATAATAATAATAATAATAATCCTGTGGAACACATTATACTCTTTAAGCGAGGTACAACTGTACAATTACAAACTTTGACAAAGCCGATGACCAGTCAGAACATGGAAGACAGTTAACCTTGCAAATCAGTTATACTCTATTTGGGAACAGGACACCACCTATTCTATTTATATTTTACTGTTGGAAGAGTTCTTGAAAACTTGAAAGCTCACCTTATTTGTAAAATTTAATGACTCAGTAAAGTCATTACTCAATTTACTCCTTTGTTTTTATAGATAGAAAACCTTGTCTTCATTATTTAGAATGTTGTATGGTGTCCATATATCTCAGGAAGTAAGTTCCAGTCAGCTCAAGTGCAGTTTACTTCTAGGTAGCCATGTGTAGGATTCATGACCAATATTTAGATGCACTTATTGTAGAATGAAATTTCATCACATACCTGGGAATAAGTGCCAACTGAGTACCGTAAATGCATACAGCCATGCACTGTCATGTGGAGAAAGTCTTTTTTTTTAAAGGGTGAACCTTCATAACAGTAAATAGGTATTCCTTTTAGATTTTTCTGTCCCAAATGATGTCGGTGACTTCACAATGACATCCCAACTATGCACCATTTGCAAGAAACAACTGTTCCAATCTAGCTCCATCATAATATATAGGGGAAGGGGTTAAAAAGCAAGGTCTAGCAATCCCATAAAGGTTAAACATGCAAATTGCAGCAAATCCCAGCTCCAGTTCAACAAGAAAAGCAATATTTGGGGACAATAGTACAGCTTACATAATGAGCCTACAGTATTCATTTCATGGAAGTGCCTATAGATGTAGTTTACTCCATGAATTATGACAAAATTAAACTTCATAACCAATATTCCAGGGCTTTGTGCAGTGCATTTGTGAAAATAATGTTTTGATTTATCATCTTTCACCAAAAGGCTGTGAGAGAGATGGTGTTTGAATAAAACTCATTTCATTAGGCCATCTCATTACACAGTGAGTTAAGATCTACACACTAGAAACAGTACTCCGTCATACACGTAATATCAGAACCTGATGAAGTAAACACTCTGACCTGAGAAAGAGCCAACATTAATGGTTTCCAGATAAAACATTTTTATTTAAAGTCCTTAAAGATACAGTTCAGTGCTCTGTGTTGTTCAGCTCTTCTATACGCAGGGAAGGTAGCTTAGAGGATTTCTTTGCTTTCTCCATAAATAGAGTCCTAGGCAGTTGTGCTATAAAAGTGTACAATCTCCATGTGCTGAAGGAATCCCATCGGTCTCGCGGCCGCCCCTTCCACTATTACTTTCAAATTGAGAAGTGAGAATGTGAAGAAAGCAGGCTGATGTATCTGGCTAACCCTACCACATGTACCAGAACCTTCCAAAATCAAGGTTCTACCCTGTGTGAAAAGCATTGTGTGAAAAGCATTAAAAGCATTGACCAAGAGGGGGCAAGGCTTGCACCTTTCCTTTATCACATGTGGTTTATACACAATTGACTTGATTGCTTGACAATCCATAGGTAAAGGTAAAGGTCACCCGTGCTTTGAAAGCCAGCTGTATCTGACTCTAGGGTTCAGTGCTCATCTCTGTTTACAGCCAAAGAGCCAGCGCTGTCTGCATCTCCAGATGTTTCCATGAACCTATGGCATGCAAGACTAGACACCGGAGTGCACAGAACACTGTTTACCTTCCCACCAAAGTGATACCTATTTATCTACTTGCAATTTCTTGCTTTTGAACTGCTAGGGTGGCAGGAGCTGGGATAGAGACAGGAGATAACTCTGTCCTGTAGCACTTGGGTCTCAAACTGATGACCTACCGACCTTCCAGTCATCAAGTTCAACATCTTAACCACTAAGCCACTGCAGCCCCTAGGCAATCCTGAAGGCCGGCCCAACAATTTACAGTGCCTGAGAAAAAAGCAGGAAAAGCTTGTACCCACCGGTAAGAATGTATTGTATCCATAGCCAGCCACATGAGTTTGGCAATGGAGCCAGAACAATCCCATGAGCGCTCCTTTCCAACCGCAAAAGGAACACAGATTCAAGGCAGCTCAAGATTAAAAACAGATACTGTACAAGTAAAAATATAAGTTATGTTAAAAAATAACAGATTGAAACAATGTGATCTTTTTTTAAAAAGCCTTTCCTTCTTTCTAATTGCTATATCCCTTTTCTCTCCAAAAATACATGGTTTCCTTTTCTAGCCTCTGACATTTCCCTTTCAATTGGACAAATTCTATAAAATCCTCCCAGATATCCATAAAAATCATTTATTTTCACAAATCCTTTTTTAATTTTAATCTCATATGTCAATTTGTCAGTTACAGCTAAATCACAAAAAAATTATGCCAGTTATCAAGTTAAAACTTATATTTAACTTTCCATAATTATTTTTTGCAATAATTAATCTAGCTGCTGTCACCAGATTTGTAATTCACTCTTTAAGAAACTCCACATCAAATGATCATTCCAGAAACTGAACCAAAGTACAATTTTGGACCTACTTCTATTTTTATGTAATGATCTAAAATTTCATTCATTTCTTCAAAGATTAATTTCAAAAATTATTTAACCTCATCACATAAACGCCATAAATGAAAATAGGTACCAATCTCCTGATTTAATCTCCAAAACAATACAGAATGATCACACATGCTTTGGTCACCTCCAGACTTGATTATTGTAATGCGCTCTACATGGGGCTGCCCTTGGTGACCATTTGGAGGCTGCAACCAGTCCAGAATGTGGCTGCTCAGATTGTGATGGGGTGCAGGCATTGCTCCGGGAGCTGCACTGGTTGCCAATATGCCTCCGAGTGCAATTCAAGGTGCTGGTTATTACCTTTAAAGCCCTACATGGTAGTGGGCCAGGATACTTAAGAGACCGTGTCACATCTGTCCATCCCACCAGAGCAGACCGGAGAGGCTCTCTGGTCATGTCATCGGCTAGAGAGGTGCAGCTCTCTAGCACCAGAAGGAGGGCCTTCTCTGTGTCCACTCCGGCCCTATGGAACCTTCTGCCAACCGAGTTGCATCTCCAGACAGAGTTGCTGCCCTTCAGAAAGGGTGTGAAGACCTGGCTGGTGGGGCAGGTGTGGGGTACGGGCCAGTTGATTGCCCCAGCCTGCTGGCTTATTTGATTCCTCTCCTCTCACTTGTGATCTTTTAAAATCTTTTAATCATTGATGATCATGTTTTAATTGTTGTTAGCTGTCCTGAGTCACTTGTGAGGAGGGTGGCATATAAATACGATTAAATAAATAAATAAATAATCATCACAGACTACCAGGGTGCCTGTGTGTTCTGTATTTTTTATTATTGCTGCTATTGTTTACTTTGGTATATGTACATTTTTACTGTATCATGAAGTTTTGTGGTGTATCTAAGCCGCCCTGAGTCTCATGATAGATTGGGCAACATATAAATACAATAATTAAATTAAATAACATCAAATCAAATCATAACAATTCAATTTTACAGGTATTAAATACCATCTCCATAGTTTTATATTACTTTTCTTTGATCCTTACAGACATGTTGTTTAAAAGCTTGTTATTCCATAATCTTCTTCACTCTTCTTTAGTTAGTTCTATATCCAAATCTGTTTCCAAAATTATTTTAAAACTATTCTCTTGATCATTTGTTTCTAAAAAAATTCTGTAACTATTATTTATTAAACCTTTTTAATCTCCTCATTACAAAATGTGGTTATTATATTTTGCCAACCTTTTAATTACATTATTGGTAACATTGAGAATAAAAAAAATCTGTATAATCTTCACTTTACAAATAGCAATTCTCCCAAACCACAACAACCTTACCCTTCTATAATTAATTAATTTGTCCTTCACCTCCTGCTTTAATTTATCAAAATTACTACTCTTTAAAACCTGCAGATTTTTAGTTATACTTATACCCAGTTATTGGATACATAAGTTAATTTTATATTAAATATTTCTTTAATCTTATTTCTTTCCTCCTTATCCCAATTAAATAACATCATTTCTGGTTTATTCCAATTTATTTGTACGCTCATTACTTCACCAAAGTCTTTCAAGTTGAATATTCTCCATAGCCCTTAATGAATCTTCAATAGTTAACAAGATATCATCAGGAAATAGTTTAACCTTAGCCATTTCTTTATGTCCTATTCCATATACTACTTCATCTTTCCTTATACTATTTTCAGATACAGTAGTTTTATTACTAATGTAAATAATACTGTTTGGAAAAGAGAGAAGGAGAAACACTCAGTGGAGAAAAGGTGGGATGTAGATGTAACAGCTTTGAAATGAATTGATTGATTGATTGATTGATTGATTGATTGATTGATTGATTGATTGATTGATTGATTGATTGATTGATTGATATAGGCTATGAATGTCCAAGGCAATTACATCTAATGACTGACAGGGAAGAACATTCCCAGAATTTTTGGTTGAATTGCCACCTATCTCAGTCCTGAAGCCACCAATGGTCCAAAGTCTTTCCTGGTACAGTATGTTGATTAGAACTTTTCAGCTACTCATGTTTACTTTAGCCATATGCAGTGTGGCTCATCTGCATGAATGCAGAGTAAAAACTGGAGATACTGTATAGACAAGAGTCCTGATCACAGATGATACAACACACTCATCAGTTTCCCAGGCCTTTGTGTGCTGAGTGCAATGAACTGTGTATGACTCTGAAACCATTTTTGGATTACTGCAGTTATGAAGCTTCTGTGATCAGGAAATCAGCTTAGCATGGTATTGCAATAGCTCTGAGCACAGTTACAGAGACTACCTGAGCACTTTTAGCTCAACATACAACAGTCCAACGCAATTGTGGATACATAGCAATATTGGGTGGCAGGTTGTGTGTGCATGCTTCCTAACTCTTGCTCCACCCCACCTGATTTAGTCTTGTACAGAGGCAAGCAAACAGAGTTTTTGTCATTTCCAGTCCATCCATTTCCCTCTAACTGAACTGAAGAAGAGATATCTGTGAGCATGCTATATCAACCTTTCCCAGCTTGTTGCCCTCTGGATACATTTGACTGGGGCATTCATTGTAAGAGGATCAGATGGGAACTAAGATCCAGCACATCTGGAGAGTGCTGGGCAGGAAGATCCTATACAAATCTGTGAGCTCCCATAACAGATTATAAAGAAACAACACCTGGGAAAAGGCAAAAAAAATCCCTTTGAAAGGATGGTTTTATTATAATAATTCTTAATTATATCCATATATGGATATGAACAAGATACAAGAGAAACAGTTTTTGCTTATTTATTCAGAGTCAAATAATGAGTTTACACCCCCTGTATGGTTTGAATACCTCAATGTCTGTGTGCAAGCTAAGCCCTGGAGCCTATGAGTACATACTTTCTTTATTAGGTACCATGAAAACTTCAACTGGAAACAATGACATGCCTGTTAGTCAGTAATTCGTAAATTAGAAAACTGTGCCATAAAACACTTTCCACTCTAATTCAGATTGACAGCTATGGATATCCCCCCTCCATTGTCTTCAACTCTGCCTGTCAAAAGAAGGCAGCATGACATTTGTTCAAATAGTAGGAGTATGAAGGAGTGATCCTGTATGACTGCTCTTTCTGTAATCAGACACGGAAGGTGAGGCCGGTTGCAAAGCCCTGGGTTCAGTAACATCACATGAAATTCAGCCCCCAGGGGCTGAAGCCAAATTTGCCGCCCCCTGGTGGACGCTGGCGCCCGCTCCCACTAGGGCTTCTGGGAATTGTAGTCCAAGAACATACATAGCCCAAAAAGTGCCACCCGGGGCCGAAGCTGACCTAGCGTCCCTTAGCGACGGCACTGCCTGGGTTCTGTTCTGAGAACAGTTTGCTAATTTCAGTATAAAGCAAAGGAGGTGAAGAGTGTATCTTGTGCCACATAGAAAGTCTACAAGACAAGAACTAGTTGTTTCTCTCTCAAAAGACATACACAACAGTATTACTGTCTCTTTTTTCCCCATTAACTAATAAAGACTATAAGGGCTCCACTGACACAGTGGTGAAGCTGCAGTATTGCAGCCAGAACTCTGCTCACAATCTGAGCTTGATCCCAACAGACACAGTGCTGATTCAGCCTTCCAACTTCCAAGTTTGGTAAAATGAGTACTCCATGTGTTGCTGGCAAAATCCTAATTACCTTGGGAGCCATCCAGAGAACATTGTAGCTACTATGGCATGTATGTGTAATTGTTATTGCCATAGGAATTAGGGTTGTAATCTTTTTCATATGTAAGAATGTTTTTTAAAAAACCATGTAGGGTCAAACTAGAAGGCCATGTAATGCACCATTTATTTATTTGTTTGTTTGTTCAGATTTATATTGCTGCCCACTCGCCAAGGCGACTCAGTGCGGCTTACAGTCAAAACAGCAGCAGTACAATAAAAATCATAAAATACAACCTCACAAAACAACCAAAGCAGAATTTATTTATTTATTTATTCTTCAAATTTATACCCCGCCTCGCTCAGGCAAACCTGACTCTAGGCGGCATCCATACAAACAAAAACAATATCCCACCAACCCCCCCCCATTGAGTCCTCCATAGCCGCCCAAGACCCCCAAGTTCTCTCCGAGGCCGGGTGGCCAAGGGAGGCCCCTTTTATCTTCCTCCCGGCCGGTGACGGGGACTGGGAGGGTGCAGCAGCGGCGGCGGCGTCTAGCGCGGCGGCGGCGTTTCTTCGGGCCTCCCCTGGCCGAGGGAGGCCCCTTTTATCTTCCTCCCGGCCGGTGACGGGGGACGGGAGGGTGCAGCGGTGGCGGCGGCATCTAGCGCGGTGGCGGCGGCGTTTCTTCGGGCCTCCCCTGGCCGAGGGAGGCCCCTTTTATCTTCCTCCTGGCCGGTCACGGGGGCCGGGAGGGTGCAGCGGCGGCGGCGGTGTCTAGCGCGGCGGCGGCGGCGTTTCTTCGGGCCTCCCCTGGCCGAGGGAGGCCCCTTTTATCTTCCTCCCGGCCGGTGACGGGGGACGGGAGGGTGCAGCGGCGGCGGCGGCGTCTAGCGCGGCGGCGGCGGCATTTCTTCGGGCCTCCCCTGGCCGAGGGAGGCCCCTTTTATCTTCCTCCCGGCCGGTGACGGGGGCCGGGAGGGTGCAGTGGCGGCGGCAGTGTCTAGCGTGGCGGCGGCGGCGTTTCTTCGGGCCTCCCCTGGCCGAGGGAGGCCCCTTTTATCTTCCTCCCAGCCAGTGACGGGGGCCGGGAGGGTGCAGACTAACTCCTCTCTGGCCATTGTTGTGGGCCCAGAGGAGGGGGCGATGTTCTCAGCCGCCTGCCAGGTCATGGAGTCTTCTCCCTCAGGCCGTTGTTGTGGGCCCAGAGGAAGGGGCAAGGCTCTCAGCCACCTGCCAGGCCATGGAATCTTTGAAGCTGTTGGAACAAAATGGCCACCCCCATCATGCAGGCAGGGCAAAATGGCTGACCCCTCAAAGCTGACCACAGGTTACGAGCCAAACCAGCCAGCTTAATCTAAAGGCAAATGTTCTCTTTCACTTTCTTTCTGTCAAATGGAAAGTATGAATACAACCATTAAGTTCAGTAGCTAATATGCTTTGACATATGGGACCTGCAGCAAAATATTTAGTATGAAGAACTCACATTTAGAATTGGAGATATTGGCTTTTCAGCACACTGCCATATATGCCATCCCAAAGATGCACAGATGTCCTAACTCATTCTTTCATTTTCTTTTCTAAGGATATTCCTTTGAAGAAAGAACTATGTTTTTGGAGGCCTACACCCATTCCATATCCAGACACCTTGTGTTCTTGAGCACAAAGACACAGTGGGGATTATTTAAGCATGCCTGAAACTTTTGAGATCCTGATGGCACTCTTATTTTGTACATAGTAAGCAATCATAGGATCACGGGGATTTAGAGTGGCTAAATAGGCAAGATAAAATTGAAAACAGCTTACTTTTGCAGTAAGTTGCTTTGTAACACAAGTTGCTCTGCAGTAGTCCCTCCTCTGCATGTAGAGATGCAGTTTTCCAACGCTCAATTAATCTTACATTCAAGGAAAAACGACAATGTATCCTGAGAAAGGATGTAATATACCTGGAAAGAGTGCAGAATGGGACACTTCTAATGGTCAGTGTTCAAAGCATTTTCTATATGATAAAAGATTGTAGTGTTTCAGGCTCCCCCATTTGGCATGCTGGGTGGCCACATTTAGCTGGCTAAGGAAACGGGAGGAAAGAGAATAGAAGGGAATGGCTGAAGAGAACTTTGGAAAGTTACTTTTTGGTGGCCATGCTTGCCATGGTTTTAAAATGGTTGGCATGTACTGAGAGAATATTTTTTCCCAAATTGGTTATGTTCTGGTTGGTTGCTTGCTTGCTTGCTTGCTTGCTTGCTTGGTTGGTTGAAAATGAATGGGGTATTTTTAAAGCAAAAAAGTGAGTATTATAAAACGTAATACACAAGTTATTTTATTTTATTTTATTTATAACTCAGTCCCCAGTTCTGGCCTTCATGTCTCCCTCCTTTTTGGGGATACCTCCTTCTCTGTTTTCTGTCTGTATCTACCAGAGTGGGGGAGGGCTTTTTTGATTATTATTTTTAATCTTACACAGATCTTCCTGCATTGACATAGGGCTGGGAGTGTCAAAAAGAAACATTTTTGGGAATATTGGGGGGATTTCTTCTAAGATTGACCTATTTGTTCTCCTCGCTGTCCAGGGAATTCTCAAAACTCTCCTCCAACACCACATCTCAAAGGCGTCTATTCTTCTGCGCTCAGCTTTCCTAATGGTCCAGCTCTCACAACCATACATTGCCACAGGGAATACCATTGCTTTGACTATGCGAATTTTTGTTTGCAATGTGATGTCTCTACTTTTCACTATGCTCCCCAGGTTTCTCATTGCTTGCCTCCCAAGAATCAGTTGCCTTTTTATTTCATGGCTGCAATCACCATCTGCAGTGAGCTTTGATCTTAGGAAAGTAAAATCTGTCACTGCTTCTACTTCTTCCCCATCTATTTTCCAGGGACTGATAGGGCCTGTTGCCATTATCTTGGTTTTCTTGATATTGAGTCTCAAGCCAGCTATTGCACTTTCTTCTTTCAACCTAATCAGGAGCTTCTTTAGGTCCTCCTCACTTTCTGCCATTAGGTTGGTATCATCTGCATATCTCAAATTGTTGATGTTTCTTCCAGCAATTTTGATCCCAAATTGTGATTCCTCCATCCTTGCATTACGCATTATGTGTTCTGTGTATAAGTTGAATAAGCAGGGTGACAAAATGCAGCCTTGTCTTACTCCTTTTCCTATTCCAAACCACTCCGTCATTCCATTTTCTGTCCTATCTGTTGTCTCTTGATTCATGTACAGATTTCTCATGAGGCCTATAAGGTCTTCCGGTATTCCCATCTCTTTAATTACTTGCCACATTTTGTCGTGGTCCACACAGTCAAAGGCCTTAGTGTAATCAATGAAACAGAAGTAGACTTGTCTCTGATATTCCTTTGTTTTTTCCATGATCCATCTTATGTTGGCGATGTGGTCTCTAGTCCCCCTGCCTCTTCTGAAACCCGCCTGCACTTCTGGTAATTCTCTCTCAACATACTGTTGCAGTCTATCCTGTATTATCTTGAGCATCACCTTGCTAGCGTGAGGGATGAGCGCAATTGTTCGATAATTTGAACATTCTTTGGCATTACCCTTTTTGGGTAGTGGGACATAAACAGATCTTTTCCAATCCTGTGGCCATTGTTGTGTTTTCCAAATCTGCTGGCATATAGAATGCAATAATTTGATTCCATCATCTTGCAGGGCTTTGAAAAGTTCAACTTGGATACCATCAACTCCACTGGCTTTGTTGTTTGCAGTGTTTTTTAGGGCCTTTCTGACTTCACTCTCTAGAATGTCTGGCTCATGTTCAATGTTGAAGGAAGTATAAAAAGCATTTTTTAAAGGAGGAAGCATTTTTAAATGGTTAAAGTAAAAACATGAGAGAGTATCTGAGAGTTTCAGTACTACTGCATCATGGTTTCTGTATCCTTCACAGACCCCTGTGCCACACCAGTCTCCTATGTTATTCCCATCTGCCCAGTGTTGTCATCATGTTGTCATCCATGCACCACCACATGACTGAAACCCTGTTCAGACAATACAGTACCTAATGCCATCAACATGATCGAGGTTAAGTCCTGACCCGTCTCCTTCTGTTGTCACTTTATTTACCCAAGGAGTCTGAAGAGGAGCGGATTCTATCATGCGAAGACTCTCTACGTTAGGGGTTCCCAACCTTTTCAAGCCGGGGGCCGGGTCATGCTCTCTCAGTCAGCTTCAGGGGCTGGATGGCTATTTTACCCTGCCTGTATGATGGGGTGGCCATTTTGTCCCAACAGCTATAAAGGGGTAGCCATTTTGTTTCTTGAATTTCTTTGGGGGGTGGAGGCACATGAAATTGTTCTGTGAGCTGGATCCAGACCACAGGCCTTAGGTTGGGAACCCCTGCTCTATATGGACAAGAACAGTGTATTGCCTATGCACAAATATCTCCCATGAAAAAGGCATGAAAAAGGCAACAAGGGGTGTGCTAAACTAGTCTAAGCCTTTTGAAGAGACCAGTATTCTTACCCCTGAATAGGGTTCAACGTTAGTGATGAAAACATTATTTATATGAAAAGAAAAGATTCACCATATTGTAACTCTCCTACGTAACATACTTTCCTTTGCCACCCAGTCGACCCCATGAAGCAGATGACAACCATCTGTTGGTCAAAACATGGGCCATTTTATTAATAACATAACAATACAATATTAACATGACCTGCAATGGGGCATCCTAGTGGGTAAATGGTATTAACTTAAGGGTTTATCTACCCATATCCATATTGTTGATTATGACCACGTCTCACTCCATACCTCTTAGATCACAATTTCCTTCAGGCCAACAAGCCTGCTCCCTTGTAACTGAGGGTTCCTACCCACAAAAGTAGATGCCTCCAGCGCCTGTGTCCTTCTGTTATGGTGAGGAACCCCCATTACGTATGGTCAATTAACATAGGTTTGATTACCATTTACCCCACTACCGCCACCAAGGATGTTCGTTTATGGACAGACGCCCCTACCTCAAGCCGCTAATTTGGCCTCAATGCCCCATCACAGGTTATTTAAAAATGTTTCTGAACCTTCCTCCAATAAATGTACTCTATTCTGCAGGTAAAAGTCCTTGCCACACACAGAGCAGGTCATATGATATTCGGCCCAGAAAATACAACTGTGTCCAATGATCACAATCTGCCACAGGTGGTGAGGAACATGACCTGGAAAGCAAGTAAAAAGCAGCAGTCCTTTGTTCAATACTTCATAGGTCTAATATATGTTTGGTAAGCCCTGGACTTCCACCAGCACACCATTTGAATGTCATCACAGAATAACCTGCCTCTGCTGTGGTGGATGCGCCCCAATCCAAAAAGAGTACATGTCAAAAAGCCGCACATCAACTCCTAAATGAGTCGACATTCTCTTTGTTACTGCCCAGAACTGGTATCATGTCAATGGCAGAATATCCGAATGGCAGAATAAACAACCAGTGTCAGTTCCTCACAGTTTGAGACATGCCTCTAGTGTGGCACAAGGGTTTGTGAAAGTGTTGCCGGACTTAGGACAGCGGTCTGATCAAGAGCTGTTATCCTGGCCACCAAATCTGTCAGATCTGGTGTGGCCAAGGCCATGGGTACTGGTGAAATCCCGTGCAGGATATGGAGAAGTTCTCTTCTCCACGCCCACATCCAAAGCAGAAGAAGTGCAACATTTAGGCACCATCATTTAGGCTCCCTTAGTAGAGGTTTATTCTGCGTGCCTCACATGAGGAAACTCAGACACACGTGCTTTTGCCAGATTATGAAGAAGAAGAGGGAGGGCGAGGTGAGAAGGAGACATGTTCTTATAGAGCATAGGCTCCTCCCTGAAATACTGAGGCCTCTGTGTGGTTGCCGCCTTGGGGTGGATGGACAGCAAAACACATGCATGTGTTAATTCACATGGCACAGCCATTATCAAACATTCACAGCTTCATTCAAGTAAAGTTTTGTCATTTCCTGTAAGGAAATAGCAGCCAAACAAACACATTGTCACCAAGTTGCAGATTTTCAAACTCAGCCAGTGATGATGATAATATTGCAATTTTTGTCATCAGCTGAACAATGATTCCTTTAGACATTTGCTGTCCAAATTATCCTTGGTGATATATATTCGTAGAAAGATAAATAGGCCTTTAGGAAATCTTTGCTATTAACACTATTTGTTTTGCTACCAGTTGACAACTTTAGGAAATTGCTTATAATTGGCTGTGTGAAAAGCGCAGACCTCTCTGCCGTTATTATGATATTGATTTTCAATAATTCCTTTCCTCTCCCACCCCCACTCAACTTTCATCCTTTTTTTCTTTCGTTTTTCTGCCATAAAAGTGAGCAAAGAAAGTAGTTGAGCAATGTGTGTTATACATCTGGAAGTTCAATGTAGAAAGAAGCCTATAAAATGCACATCAGGAACAGCTGAAGTATTTCTCATCCCTTGAAGTGTTACATTTTTACACTGAAAGAAAGGAGAATTAACGTGTCTAGAAAGGATGGCAGGCCCTGTAGGATATTCATGTTCGTCAAAGGCTGAAATGGATTACCATTTTAAAAACAGGAGGGGGGGGGGACTCCATGGGGTTGTTTAAAATATTCATTGGGTAGCAAGCAAACTGATATGTGACAGCTGATGTTCTGGAAACCAATAGAATGAAAACCTTTCACACTTTATATGGCGGAGGTAAACCTGGCACCCCAATTTCTCATTACATGTTAGGTTTTTTTTCTTTTCATTTTATTAATTGATCCAGATTAATTTCCCACAAGAACCTCATCTCCCCAAAACCATGCACTCCTAAGTATTGTTACTTGGTATTATTCATTACCTGCTACCTTTCTTATTATTCTTTCTGTTTCTGTTTCCCCCACCCCTCCATTTATTCAAAGCATATGCAATCATGCCTGTGGCCCAAATGATCTGTTCTCCAGCTCCCCCTTCTCTCTCTCTCTTTCTCTCCCTTTTTAGATGAAAGGAATAATGTCGCTTGGAAGAAATGTAAAGACAGTCTAGCTGGTACTTCTCAACAGGTAGACAGCTTTTGAAAGATGCTGACAACCATGAGCACTTAACATAAATACTGTCAGTGATTGAAAGGCCTAATTCGCCATTCACTTAATATATAGTTCCAAGCTCAGAAGATCAGATGGTAGTTGCTGCTGCTTCTGTACACTTCATGTCATTAAGCCAGCCTCCTCCTCCCCCACCCCCACCCCCAGCAAAGTTTACTTCAGGAGTTCTCAAACTTTTTAAGCCAGGGGCTAGCTCATGCTCCCTCAGACAGCTTTGGGGGCTGGATGGCCATTTTGCCCTTTCTCCACCACATGGCATCTCCACCACATGGCAGTGGGGGCCACATGAAATTGCACTGTGGCTGTATCCGGCCCACGGGCTGCAGGTTGAGAATCCCTTGTTTACTTGGTTTTCTGACCAGCCTTTCTCAGGAGGTTACAAGAGAACTGTTTAGATTCTTTCCTCATCCACTTGTTCTGGTCCCAAGATGTCAGGCGGTTGCCGCTGAAACACTGGGAGAAGTCAAGCTCTGAAGATTTACCCCTCCCAAGAGATTCTTGCCCAGCTCTGCTATAAAACTCTATCCAAACTTTGATCTTCCAGCAACTTGTACTCTTCTTGGTTACTGAAAACCCAGCATTATTATTAAGCTTAAGTTGAGAGCTTTAAACTTTTCAAATATTTACTCTCCTCCTGCCTCCCAATGGGATGTTAACAATAAAAAGAGTGAAAGGCTTCTACATTTGTTTTTACTTTACATAAATGAATTAGGCAGTTTTGTGTAGCCCCGTTTATGCCCTCAACAATGTAAACTAAAGGACATAAAAGGGCCTCGGCGATCTTTTGTGCTGAATAAAAGTTAGCAGATTTTAGGAAAGTTTCTACCTTTTCTCCCCTCTTTCCTAAATATGAATAAATGCCCCAATCTTTCTTTTCATAAAGGAAACATGCAACACTAACAGCCAAATAGTTTGACTTTTTTGGGGGGGAGGGGGGACTTCAAAGAGGTTTCACTTGATTATATGCCTTCTCCAACCCCAATGTTTCATCCCTCATAACCATTGTTTAATGAATTTTTATTAGAAAAGCATGGCTGCACTTATGAAAAAAAATCTTTCTTTGAAACCAGGAGAAGAGAGTGTTTTCCCTAGCATTAGTCTGTTAGTTTTTAATATCAGGTTTGCACTGGGGTTGACTCCTGGTGCATTTTGGAATCATAAGCCAACAAAATGAAGCTAATAAGAAAGGAAATAATGGAGGTGGGGGGAATTACCCCTTTGAAGTGTGGGCAGGAAATCTACACAATATTCTCCTTCTACTACCACATCCCTACTATGGGTCCCAATGCTATTCATAAAGCTAAGGGTGTTATTTGGGATTTGTTGTCTCCCAATCTGTACATATAAAACAAAATTAAAAATAATCACAGTATGTGAGGAGATAAAAGAAAGGCTGTTGATACTGAAAAGGACTAGGAACCTAGCTGGTGACTAGAATAACAGACCAGGCAGAAATGGGGAATTCATCATAGTTCCCTAATTTGAAGGCCATACATTGAAAGCAGATTGGCACAAGAACAGGCATAGCTTTTTGACTGAGCTTTATATCTACAGACGGCACAACTATGATCAGCAAGATAGCACAAGCAGGATTAAAGTTCCAGAGTTTAGGAAAGTTCCTTTTTTTGACAGAGGCTCTACTAGCTCAGTACAGTGGGCAGGAAACAGAACTTTTTTTTTCATTATCCTCCTTACTTGTTAATTCTGGCATGTATTTGTTATGATGTCATCTTACTTCTAAGATGAGAGGCACATTCTAAATGTGACATTGCTGTAAGGCTATGAAGCAGCATTCAAATGGTTGACAAGTAGATCAAACAAAAAATGGGCAAGACAGTGACACAATACTTTGAGGATTCTGTGTCCCTGGGCCTGAATGGCAGCTCTAGCATTCTGCCAACATAAGTAGCATGAGGAGCATGTAAGGGTTCAAGAGGAAGATAGCCTTGGAGAAGGAGGAGCAATCCATTGAAATGCTTTGCAACCCCTTCATCTCCTCCGGTGGATCAGTTATTTTATTAACTGAATAGTAGGGATGTATTCAGGGACTGCAGTGGCTCAAGTGGTTAAGATGCTAAACTTGAAGGTGGGAAGGTCAGCAGATCAGCAGTTCAAGACCCAAGTACGTACTGCACAACAGAATAAGCTTCCGTCTCTATCCCAGATCCTGCCAAACTAGGAATTCGAAAGCATGAAATGGCAAGTAGATAAATAGGGACCACTTCGTTGGGAAGGTAAATAGCGTTCCATGCACTCCAGTGTCTAAACATGCCTGCCACATGTCCATAGAAATGTCTCCAAAATGCAGACAGTGCTGGCTCTTTGGCTGTAAACAGAGATGAACATTGAACCCTAGAGTCAGATTCGACTGGCTTTCAAGCAAAGGCAACCTTTACCTAGAGGTGTATTATAGATTATTTTGATACTAAAACATTATTTAAAAAAAAAGATGCAGCAGATGATGTAACCCTGGCTTGTGAGAAGGATTGCCATACTTTGGCACAGATCATCAACCAGCCCCCATTGTCCTACCTAACCTTTTTGTATCAGCTGGGAGCTGCAGAGACCCATTTGTACAGGAAGATCTGGGATGCCTTTTTATTATTATTATTATTATTATTGCACAAGCAAGAAGAGAGCATGGCCAGGCCACTTAATGAAATTGGGAACCTTATCTCTTGGCCTTCTTCCTTCTTTAGATAGAGGTTCCATCAGATATATGTATCATTGAGAGAGTCAAAGCCCAGCTCTAAGCTTTGGTAGAATGAGTGGAGAAGCTAGAGGAGAGACTCAAGAAGCTTTGATGGAGCATCACTGGAAATTTTAAAAGTTTGCACTGCTGTTATACTTTTACATATCTCCCTCATGCAAAGTCCAGGAAGCAAATATACAGAGCCATAGAATATAGCTGAGTCTTGGTGGACAGACTGAGATTTGAACACTTTAGAAACACCCACTTGAACTGCACACGGTTACACAGAACAACACAAAGCAATGCTGAAGGCAGTTTTCCATTTGTATGGTGATGCATGTGTGTAAGTACATGATGGGCTTGGACATCATATACAGTGGTACCTTGCGTAAAGAGCATAATGAGTTCCACAGGATTGCTCTTTAAGCGAGTTGCTCTTTAAGCAAAACACTTGGAAAAAGCTCCGCCACTGCCATTGTAAGTGACTGATTGTGACTTCTGGTGGGGGGATCGTGAACCCTGATTTAGTTGTTAAGTGAGTTTTTGGTTGGTTTTAGTTGTTAAGTGAGGCGACCATTCAGAGAAAATGCTGCTCTTTAAGCGAATTAGTCTCTAAACGAGGTGCTCTTTATGCGAGGTTTTACTGTAATGGAAATGGAGTTAAAGCCTCCCATCTGAATACACATTAGAATGTTAATTCCCTCCCAGGTATGTATCATCATCATCATCCTACCCTGCAAAATAATCTGTCTTCATATATGTATCTATCCTCTCTGCATTGAGGAAAATCTCTAAATTTTGTCATCTAAAAATATCAAGTAAAAAGTGAAATGGAGAGCCAGACCAACTGAGAAAGAGAAAAATGTGGCCTTATTCCCCAAGGAACAAGAACACTTCAGCAAATAGAAAAGGGAAAGGGAACACCTAAACACATGAAAGCTTATGAAAAACTAGATGATGTGAAACTATTTTAAATCAAAGCAGCAGGTAAAGCTGGAAATAAGGTTATCCGCACTAAGGATCTCGCTGTACCACATTCCCAGTAATGCTTCATTTCCTGCAGACTATGAGTAAATCAAAGCCTACTTTGAGTTGCCATATCTGTCTAAGATCTCATCTCCAAGAATTTATTATTTTGGCATTTCCCACATCAGCATTACCTCTTGACCAAATTTGGGTAATAGAGTATAACAACATATTAACCGGTAATAAGCGTGAATTTTTTATCCTGTTTAAGATGGATACTTAAGTGGGAAGGAAAACAAACATACAAAAAGTGTGAACGTTTCCACAGTAATGGGCAATTAAGAACTGAAAAAACAGAAGGCTTCGGTCAAAAGTGGAATGATGTAAAGAAAATAAAAGTCTTGCTAATTGGTGGTACTTTTGCCATAAAAGAATGTGAGGGGCAACTCTAAGGTGAGTTGAAAAAAGCAGAACAGATGTGTGCAGTGTCTAGATGAGCTGCTGCTCTAGATATGTAATCTCAAATCAATGATTTGATTTCCCTTTAACAAGAGATTATTTAAACAGGCAGTTTGGATTAACAGCTAGATATATAAATAGGTATGCGACCCTTAAATCTTAGGTACAATTCTAACAAAAGGCTGGATAAAATGTAATTGGGAGAGAAAGTCTGATCTTGAGCATCCAGTTTATAAACCCTTCCCACACGTGTTGAAACATTTTCCTTTGGATGCCTCTCTGGGGCAATCTGGTTCTTACCTGATGGAAGATTGAGCTCATGCAGAGGACATGGTAAGGTGTATATGGGGTGCCTCATTGGGTAGATGCTCAGTATGTACAATTCCTTTTGTCCTGAAAAGCTGAGGGAGTAGAATTATTTGTCTCAAGCAAATGACTTAGATCTTATTGCTAACAGTGGCATCATCTGTGCCATGAAGTGTTGGGGAAGTAGGTTACTCCACCATGGAATGTTCTAAGTAAGCAGCTGTACCAGCTAGATTCAGATATGGGGAGTAATATGCATATTACCTGGATGATTCTTTGTTTGAAGAGCTGGGGGATATCCAACCAACCAACAGCTACCTGATATATAGTTTAAAAACCACCCCTTCAATGCAGCCAGAATTTTTCCCCCAGAACCCATCTCTACAAAACAGGGCCTGGCATAGACATCTGCCATTAACTTTAGTGATTCTCATACTTTTTCCACTTTCTCCACAACAAATCAATGCATGCCTGAAGAAATTGTCATGAATCACAAAAGCTCACACAACGTTTGATTATTATTTTTTTTAGAAAGTGGTCTAATAAAGCTGAGACTGTGGTGGCTTAGTGGTTAAGACACTGAACTTGATGACTAGAGGGCTGGTAGGGCAGCAGTTTAAGACCTGAGAGCTTTCATTTCTGTCCCAGCTTCTGCCAACCTAGCAATTTGAAAGCAAGAAATTGCAAGCAGATAAATAGGGACCACTTCGGGTGGGGAGGTAAACAGTGTTCTGTGAACTCTGGTGTCTAGGCATGCCTCTCACATGTCCACAGAAATGTCTGCAGACACAGACAACGCTGGCTCTTGGCTATAAACAGAGATGAGCACTGAACTCTAGAGTTGGATATGACTGGCTTTTGAGCATGGGCATGGGCTCCCACTTCCTAATCCTGGGCCTTATCTGCCCAGGGAAGGAAAAGACTAACATCCTCTGGCCGGAAGGAGGAATTGATTTTAGTTGTTTTGTGTTGTGTGTGAGTTATTGTTGTTTTGTTTTTGTTTGGTTTTTTTCCTCCTGATTGTAAACCGCCCTGAGTCGCCACGGCGAGTGGGCGGTGATATAAATTTAAATAAATAAATAAATAATGGGCAACCTTTAACTTTGCCTAGATAGTTTAGTGGCTTAGGCACTTAACTGTGGAGCTAGAGGTTAAGCATTTGTTCCCCCCTCTGCCTTCTGGAAAAAGAACCAACCTGTATGGTCATGGGCAAGCTGCATAGTCCCAGGGAGAAGGTATTGCCAAACTACTTTTGTGTATTGTCTTCCTAGAAAACCCTGGAAAATGGTCAGCATAAGTCAGAATTGATTTGATGGCACACAATTATTAATAATAAAGCTATTGCCTTGCTCTTGCATTTCCAGTATATTTGGACCAAGCGGCTCTCTTTCTTTACCATTTTTTATTTAAAAATTGACATTTATTCATAGCGATTAAAATCAATAGGATAGCATCCATTAAAACAGAGACAAACTCACCTGTTTTATAGATAGAATGGTCTCCCCCCCCCCCGAGTCAAACAGCACAATCTTAAACACACTTACTCAGAAGTACATTTGATTCAGTTTCATTATAATTTAAGATAAAAATAGAAAGTCATATTTGACCACATTTGCTGGTCAAGGGGGAAGGGTTGCTGTATGGTTCTTTTGCCGGTAACAGGAGGTGCCCAGACCACAGCACTTATGAGGCAGGACACTGGTTGCAATACAATGATGTAGTGATGCACCTGGATTTCATTTCAGTTCCCTCAGATGTATTGTATAAAAGTAAGTGTTCACCTTCTGTGACACCTCATTTATTTGTCAGTGAGCTAAATATTCCAAATTGGCACTGCAAGCCACCAAAACTGCTAAGGGCAGCTTTTTTTTACTCTTTTCACTAAATCCAGACTATACCAAACAATAAATGATAATTTATATACACAAAGTCTAATTGCCATTGTTTGTCTATATTATATGCCTAGAAAACCCTGAAAAGGGTCACTGTAAGTTAGAATTGACTTCACAGCAAAGAATTGTTATTAATAAAGAAATCACCATGCTTCTGCTTTTGTGTTGTGTACAGACCGTACGGCTCTCTCCGTTTGCCATTTAAAAAAAAAAAACTTAAAATTTATACATACCCAGTACAATTGACAGAAACAAAAGTTAACAGCCAGCTTTTAAAAAGGCATTTTGAACAGAGATGAAATAAATTTGAGATGCCAGCCCACTCACTGCGATTTTAAATGAACAAGCTTGATGTTATTATATAAATATAATTTTCATATCATAACTTAAATGGCAAGGTAATGCCCATTTCAGTTGGGTTATAAGTGGATTATTAGTGTCAAATATCAATCCTGATCATAGGAAGCTCATATTTCATTAGCAAAACTTACTTGATGCACTGTGTGGTTAAAATGCTGCACTGTAGCCAGAGGTTTGTGAGTTCGATCCTGACCAGGGCTCAAGGTCACCTCAACTCTTCCATCCTTCCAAGGTCAGTAAAATGAATAACGAGCATGTTGGGGGCAAAATACTAATTTTCAATTCAACAGATATATAGCAATCACACTTATACACCACCCCAAATGCTTAGTCAGAGACTAAGCATTTGGGGTAGTGTATAAGTGTGATTGCTATATATCCATTGAATTGAAAATTAGTATCAGACTTCATGGTACACCAACTCCAACTCTTCCTTTAGCCATCATCAAAAACAAAATAAGCTTCATATATGGATCTTCCCTTTTCATAGCTGGCTGTGGGAAATCTATACATTCAAGCTTATCATTAGAATGATGTTTCTTTACACATGGATATCACCAGATGGCCAACACCAAAACCGGATTGATGACATAATCTGCAACCAAAAATGGAAAAGCTCCATACAATCAGCAAAGACGAGACCTGAAGCAGATTGTGGATCATAATCTACTGATTGCCAGATTCAATCTTAGATTAAAGAAAATAGTGGGAAAAATAGGCCAGACAGGTATGACCTAGACAACATCCCTAAGGAATACATGGTGGAGGTGTGGAACAGATTTGATGGTTTAGACTTGATAGACAGAGTACCAGAAGAATTATCGACAAAGGTTTGGGACATCATACAGGAGGGCAACAAGTAAAACTATACCAAAAATAAAAGAAGTGTAAGAAAGCAAAGTGGCTGTCTGATGAGGCTCTTAAAATAGCGGAAGAAAGAAGGAACAGAAAAGGAAAAGGCAAAAGAGAAAATCCAATCAATTAAACACAGATTTTTCAAAGAAAGGCAAGGAGAGATAAGGAAACCTTAAATGAATAGTGCAAAGCAATAGAGGAAAACAACAGAAGGGAAAGGACTAGAGATCTTTTTTTAAAAATTGAGGGAATCAAGTGAACGTTTATTTTATTTTATTATTTATTTATTAATCAAATTTATTCATCACCCTTCTCACAAAGTGACCCAGGGCGATTTACAACAAAAAGCATCAATAGCAGTTAAATCCAATCTAAAAAGTTATTAATTGAGAGTTTAAAACTAGCTAAAACAAGTTAAAAGATTAAAGATTAAAAGTTTATATTAAATTAAAACTAAGGTCAAGGGGGCTCAGATAAGCCAACGGGCTGGGGTTGTTATACCGCCTGTCCCCCAAACTCATACCAACAGCCAGGTTTTCACTCCTTTCCTAAAGGACAGCAACTCTGTCTGCATACTTAATTCAACTGGTAGGAGGTTCCATAGGGCTGGATTAGTCACAGAGAAGGCCCTCCTTCTAGTGCCAGAGAGGTGCACCTCTCTGGCTGATGGCACCACAAGAGAGCCTCTCCGGTCCGCTCTGGGGGGATGGACAGATGTCCTTGGGGTGATGCAGTCTCTTAAGTATCCTGGTCCGCTATCATGTAGGGCTTTAAAGGTAATGACCAGCACCTTGAATTGCACCCGGAGTCATACTGGCAACCAGTGCAGCTCTCTGAGCATCGGTGAGGCATGAGCATAACACCCACACCCCATCACTACCCAAGCAGCCGCGTTCTGGACCCGCTGAAGCCTCCAGATGGTCACCAAGGGCAGCCCCATGTAGAGCGCATTATAGTAATCAAGTCTGGATGTGACCAGAGCATGTGTGATCATGAGCAAGGAGTCCCAATCTAGGAGCAAAAATGACTGTGATAAGAGATAAAAGTGGGAGGGATTTAGCTGATGCTGAAGAGATTAAGAAAATATGGCAAGAGTACACAGAAGAACTCTACAAAAAGGACCTCAACATTCCTGACAATCACAGTGATGACAGCTTTGAACTGGAGCCGGACATCCTGGAGAGTGAAGTCAGGAGAGCCCTAAAAGGTACTGCCAATAATAAAGCTAGTGGAGATGGTGGTATTCCAGTTGAAGTATTCAAAGCCTAAAAGATGATGGAAAGTACAGTAAAACCTCAGGTTATGATGGAGGTCTGTTCCAACAGCCTATAATTATAACGTGAAAAAACCATAAACCGAAGCACATTCCCCCATAGGAATGCATTGAACATTTTAAAAAGTCCTGACTGAACCACAAATAATCAAAAAATAATAATATTAAAAACCACAAAAAATCCAAAAACCGCCAGACACGATCGTCCTCCCAAAAAGGAAACAATCCTGACCAGACAAAAAAAAATACAAAAAATACCAGACACAATCATCCCCTACCCCCACAAAAGTAATTAAAGTAATTAAAGAGATGGGAATACCAGAACACCTTACACAAGCCATGGGAAATCTGTACATGAATCAAGAAGCAACAGTTACGACAGGATATGGAATGACAGAGTGGTTTGGAATAGGAAAAGGAATAAGACAAGGCTTCATTTTGTCACCCTGTTTATTTACCGGTAACTTATATACAAAGCATTTAATGCAAAATGCAGGGCTGGATGAATCAAAAGTTGGAATTAATTGCTGGGAGAAACATCAACAAATCGAGATATGCAGATGATACTACCCTAATGGCAAAAACTGAAGAAATCCTAAAGAAGCACTTACTTAGGTTGAAAGAAGAGAGTGCAAAAGCTAGCTTGAGACTCACCATCAAGAAAACCAAGATAATGGCAAAGGCCCTATCAATTCCTGGAAAATAGATGGGGAAGAAGTAGAAGCAATGACAGACTTTACATTCTTAGGATCCAATATCACTGCAGATGGTGATTGTAGCCATAAAATAAAAAGGCAACTAATTCTTGGGAAGCAAGCTATGAGAAATTTGGGGAACATAGTTAAAAGTAGAGACATCACATTGCAATCAAAAGTCTGCATAATCAAAGCAATGGTATTTTGGGTAGTAATGTATGGTGAGAGCTGGACCATAAGGAATGCTGAGCGCAGAAAAATAGATGCCTTTGAGATGTGGTGCTAGAAGAGAATTTTGAGAGTCCCCTGAACAGCAAAGAAAACAAATAGGTTGATCTTAAAAGAAATCAACCCCAACTGCTCCTTGGAAGGTCAAATATTGAAGATGAAGCTAACATACTTTGGACATCAAGTGAGAAAAGAGGATTCACTTGAGAAAGTCTTGATGCTGGGAAAGGTGGAGGGCAAAAAGAAGGGGGTAACAGAGAATGAGATGGCTAGATGGCATTGTTGATGCAATGGGCACAAAGCTGGTTGAGGAGGATGGTAGAGGATAGGGGTGCTTGGCATGCGGTGGTCTATGGGGTCACAAAGAGTAGGAATTGACTGTGCGACTGGACGACAACAAATTATCTTTGGCTTTATTTGTGAGGTAAGATTACTTACACATTCACAACACATTTTCCCCAAAGCATTAGTGCACCCATGAATTAAAAGAAAGAGCTGCCCATTAGATGACACTGTAAACTTTTTAACAAAAATCCTGCTGCTTAGCATAATTGCATGCTGTCAAGTCAATTCTGATTTATGGCAGCCTTTCCCAGGCTTTTCTAGGTAGAGAATACATCCCAGTCAGTGATGGGATGTCCCCGGTTCCAGACGGTTCCCTGGAACCGGTAAGAACAATTTCGGAGGGTTCTCCGAGAGGGTAGTCTATTTTTAAGGCGTCCGGTTCCGGACGCCTGAAAAAAAGAAAAAAAATTTTTTTTAAATTGGAGCCAAAATGGCTCCAATTCAGTGCGCATGCGCAGAAGTCAATCTGACGCATGCGTGCTGCAATTTTAAATTGCGCATGCGTCAGATTCTGTTTCTGCGCATGCGCACTTGTTTTTGCCGGAGCCGGACCATTTTGAAGTGGCTCTGGCAGTGGCGGAGGGCTTAGGAGGAGGAGCCATGCCTAGCCGGGCGGCCCAGCGCTCCCAGCCGCAACTCTCCACGGGCGCCCCAAGCCTCGGCGCTCGGCGGTGTGCCTAGCCGGGCGGCCCAGCGCTCCCGGCCGCAACTCTCCATGGGCAGCTCGGGGCCGCCCGGCTAGGCGCGCCGCGGAGCACCGAGGCTCGGGGCCGCCCGTGGAGAGTTGCGGCTGGGAGCGCTGGGCCGCCCGGCTAGGCGCGCCGCGGGGCGCCAAGGCTCGGGGCCGCCCATGGAGAGTTGCGGCCGGGAGCTCGGGGCTGCCCGTGGAGAGTTGCAGCCGGGAGCTCAGGGCCGCCCATGGAGAGTTGCGGCCGGAAGCGCTGGGCCGCCTGGCTAGGCGCGGCGCCGGGCACCAAGGCTCGGGGCCGCCCATGAAGAGTTGCGGCCGGGAGCTCGGGGCTGCCCGTGGAGAGTTGCAGCCGGGAGCTCGGGGCCGCCCATGGAGAGTTGCGGCCGGGAGCGCTGGGCCGCCCGGCTAGGCGCGGCGCCGGGCACCAAGGCTCGGGGCCGCCCATGGAGAGTTGCGGCCGGGAGCTCGGGGCTGCCCGTGGAGAGTTGCAGCCGGGAGCTCGGGGCCGCCCATGGAGAGTTGCGGCCGGGAGCGCTGGGCCGCCCGGCTAGGCGCGGCGCCGGGCACCAAGGCTCGGGGCCGCCCATGGAGAGTTGCGGCCGGGAGCTCGGGGCTGCCCATGGAGAGTTGCAGCCGGGAGCTCGGGGCCGCCCATGGAGAGTTGCGGCCGGGAGCGCTGGGCCGCCCGGCTAGGTGCGGCGCCGGGCACCAAGGCTCGGGGCCGCCCATGGAGAGTTGCGGCCGGGAGCTCGGGGCTGCCCGTGGAGAGTTGCAGCCGGGAGCTCGGGGCCGCCCATGGAGAGTTGCGGCCGGGAGCGCTGGGCCGCCCGGCTAGGCGCGGCGCCGGGCACCAAGGCTCGGGGCCGCCCATGGAGAGTTGCAGCCGGGAGCTCGGGGCCGCCCATGGAGAGTTGCAGCCGGGAGCTCGGGGCCGCCCATGGAGAGTTGCGGCCGGGAGCGCTGGGCCGCCCGGCTAGGCGCGCCGCCGGGCACCAAGGCTCGGGGCCAGCCCCAACGGTCCCCATTGTAAGAGGGGTTTGTGTTTGGGGTGGGTGGGTGTTTGGGTGTATTTTTATTTAATTATTATTTTATTTATTTATTTTATTAACGGTTTTGTGGGGGGGGTTGAGGGGTGTGTGTGTGTGTTTTATTTTTATTTTATTTATTTTATTTTTGGCCCCGCCTACAACGTCATGATGTCATGACGTTGGCTCCACCCATGACGTCATGACGTTAGCTCCGCCCCCACTGTGATGACGTCAGGGTGGGGTACTAAATTTTTTATCATCCCATCACTGATCCCAGTGGTTTACCATTCCCTTCGTTTGGGGGTTCACTGAGACTTATGCAACTTGCCCAAGCTTGGGATGCACAATGAAGAATCAAACTTCCAAACTCTGGCTCTGCAGACAGACACCTAATTCACTAAGCACAAGCAAATCACAAACAGATTAGGTTTGTTGAATCTATAGTTGTACCTCACTTAAAGAGCATAATGCATTCCGCAGGATTGCTCTTTAAGCGAGTTTGCTCTTTAAGCAGAAACCATTGTAAGTGACCAATTGTGACTTCTGGCAGAGGGGAGGGATTTCAAATCCTGATTTATTTGTTAAGCAAGTTTTTGATTGGTTTTAGTTGTTAAGCGAAGTGACCATTCAGAGAAAATTCTGCTCTTTAAGCGAGTTACTCTCTAAGTGAGATGCTCTTTATGTGAGGTTTTACTGTATAGGGATTTGATGAATCATCTCCTTTGCAAGGGGTGTACTCTAGTTGTGACTTACAATGCGAAGCAACATGATTTCAGTCTCTGATTCATATATATGATATCAACTCTTCTCTGCACCGGATTATTCCAGAATATCCTATGAAAATGGTCTCCTTGTCAAATATCTGCTTACTACTCTTGCTTGCAGGCCTTAGTTAGCAATTTTGGCACCTGAGGCAAAAAAGCACAGAATGCACTTGCAAATAATCTTTGTAACTCATGACAAGAATTTAATACAGGGAGTAATTACAGCATAGAACAACTTGCAAGGCCTTATTATCCTTCCCAGAAGACCTGTTAGAGCTATAAAAACATATCAGAAGTTTCAGTAGGGGTGCATACCATATACCAATGAACCCATTTCTGTACTATCTTTCCAGAAATAGATCTACAATTCAATAATGGATGTCTGGATTACCCATGATCCAGTTAGATCACCCTTCTGCCTGGACATAGTGTACTCTTCCATATCTCAGACAAAGAGCTGATCTGTTGCACTCTAAGTAGCCCAGTTCTCCACCATCTCAGCAGCATCTGGTATCCTGAACACTTTGCCCAAGCAACAAACAGGACTGTTGTGATTGGTATGAGCTGGGCTGCTGAGAATAACTAAATATCAATAGCAATTGCTCATATACTGCCTCATAGCACACTTTCTGGACAGTTCACAGGGTAATAACATTTTACCCCCAACACACTGGGTCGTCATTTTATTGACTTCAGAAGAATGGAAGGCTGAGTAAACCTTGACCCCTGTTAAGATTTAACTCACAACATCAGTAGCTTTGGCTGCAGTACAGCAGCTCAACTACTGCATCACGAGCATCCCTGTCTCCCAGCAGGAAAATTCAAGTACAGTAGTGACATTTTGACACAATTGTGCTGGGACACAGTTTTAACTGTATCTAGAGATATGGAATCTAGAATCCTATTGGTGGTCACATAAGATTTATGTAACTTTGTGTAGCTAATTTTCACTAATTGACAAGGTGCTAGGGTGGTATTTTGCTTGTACAAAATCTCAGCTTTACTATTAAACTCACAACCAGGCATTCATCCAGGATAGACCTCAGCAGTTCACTAATTAACCACAATTAGCTGCTGCAGGTTACACAAATCTTACTTGAACACTTACAAGATTCCAGCCAATATGAAGAGGGTAAAATAACTCTTCTTTGGAAATGGGAATGATACATTGTTTTATAAGGACGAAATTTGTTACCTTTGGATGAAAAAACATAACATACATTGAAGGCAGGAAAATAACTTTCATCTGCTTTGGTACCACTGGAGCCTAGCTCACTAAGCAACCACCTAGTTTGCCTGTATATAGTGAGTGAGACATATTGACTACTGTAGAGGCAACATTACAGATAAAAACCAGAACTCTGTATTTGGCTCTCCTTCATTTTTTAGGATGGGGTCTGTAAATGGAGCATTTCTGCAAATGGGAAAATCTGTTTTTAAAGCTTTCTTTATCATGAAGAAATGCATACCATATCATCCCTGAGGCAATTTAGGATTAGGCTGAAGTAAAATAAAATTAAACTTTAATCTCAAAAGACATTGGTTTTGTGATTTCCTTTTCTGTATGTCATATTTGCATCTCCATTCCCCACTGAAACAAATTATAATTTTCCTTTACCTAAAACTAATTCAAAACTTCCTCAGCAATGGTACTGAAAAAAGTTAAGTGTAAACTCTTTTTTTTAAAGGACTGAAAAGTTTACTATACCTCTAGGAAAGGTGAAAGACATTTTATAGATTTGGGAAAGAGTAATAATAGTTCATAAATGGTTCGTAAAAGCCCATAAAACAGCTTGAACTTTATTAATAGTTGCACTGCTGCTATGATATGCAAGAACCTAATAAGGAAATGTTTTATTATTTTTATTTGCCTACTTCAAACTTACATTTCTTACTGGCACACTAGTTTGTATGTACAGGAATAGAGATGTGAAGACCCGGGGGGGGGGGCAGAAAAATTCAGGAAACAACTCTCCCCCCCCCCCGGGTTTTTCCTGAAGCCTTCCCTCCCCCAAAAAATAATGGGGGGGGGGAATAAAAAATAAATCAAATTTATTATGGGATGTTTTATTTTAGTATGATGAATAAAATATTTAAGACAAGGTGTTTATATATTCTCCAAATCATTTTAAAAATTATGTACAGTATAGCTTAGAAAATGAGTCTGATTACATTTCATGTCTATTCACTGAATCTTAGTCCTTTCCGCACTCTCCCACCCCACTTCAATTCTTTTTATTGGAATTGGTGCTTTATGTCTGTTTGATACTGTGGAAATGAAATATAAATAATTTTTCTTGTTACTTCTGGGCTTTTTTAAATTGCCTACTCCACATAAATTGGCAAAACCAAAGAGGTTCCATCCATACAGTTCAGGAGTTTGTTGCTCCGTTGGTTACAATTAAAATAAAAATTTTACAAAGTAAAGTCTCTTTGTAATAATTATTTGAATTTGAATACACTGTATTTTTATTATACCAATTGTGATAAAACCTCGCATAAAGAGCACCTTGCTTAGAGAGTAACTCGCTTAAAAGAGCAGAATCTTCTCTGAATGGTCACTTCGCTTAATGACTAAAACCAACCAAAAACTCTCTTAACAAATAAATCGGGGTTCACAATCCCCCCCCCCTGCCAGAAGTCACAATTGGTCACTTACAATAGTGTTTCGTTTAAAGAGCAATCCTGTGGAACACATTATGCTCTTTAAGCGAGGGACAACTGTATATTTTTTCAAAAAAAAAAGGAAAATGTTTTTTTCCCCCACGATTTCAAAATTTCCAGAAATTTTACCTCTCTATACAGGAACATTTAAATGTACATATACATAAGGAGCCCCTTTGTTAAGAAAAAGGCTAAGTTTGTTTTAAAAGGAAGGAAGAAATGAGTCTGGGACAAGCAAGTTGAGCAAATCTGTTTGATTTTTTAAAAAAATAAATGAATAGAGTGAATTTTTCTGTCTTACTTCCAATAGAAACCCAAGGGAACTAACTAAATACAGTGTCCTTCATAGCGGAAATTTTCAAAGTTGTAGCCGTGTTAGTCTGTGTAATCATGGACATAAATTGGATATCAGAAATTGCAATACACAGAAACCTGTATCGAATAATTTCAACCTACCTGGACACAGCATAAGACTTGAAAGTTCCCGTTCTAGAACAAAGAAAATTACAAAACAAGGAATCCAGAAAGAGACAGCAGAGATAAAATATATGCATATGCTGGACATCCACTTCAAAGGTTTGAATATTAGTCAAGGGTTTCTGGGACATTATCAAATTTGATACACCACAACGAACAGTTTGTTATATGCTGTGATTTACCCATACCACCTTTATACTGCAAGTCCCCACACCACCTTTTCAGAACAAACTGATGGTCTTCATACTTGAATTTTTTGGAATAGTAGCCATCTTAATCTGTGGTTCAGGCATATCAGAAAACAAAACAAAATAAACAAAACAAAGTTAAAAACTCTGTAGCACTTTAAAGACTAACTGCTATATTTTTATTGTTAGCTTTCAGAAGTGGACTTGATCCACGAAAGCCAACAATAAAAATGTAGCAGTTAGTCTTTGAAGTGTTACAGTGTTTTTTATTTTGTTTTGTTTTGTTTTGTTTTCTGATATGCAGATAGTCAGTGACTCTCATCCATAGCCCCAGGCCACTTCAAAGAACAAAAGAAGTAAGTGGTACTCTGCCTAGGTCACTCACACCATTGACAATTTTCACACAGCATCAATAGGTGCTACCGTAGTTCCCCAAAAATGAGACCTAACTGGAAAATAAGCCCTATCAAGATTTTTCCAGGATGCTCGTAATCTCAGCCAGATTTGAATTGGAGCACCAGTGAAGGGTGGGTAGGTGAGTGGGTCAGTCCTTCCCCCCCTCTCCCTGTGCCATCCTGTACCATTGGATCAAGGAGGAGAAGCAGGTAGTGATGGGTAGGGCTAACTCCCCCTGCTGGCAGAGGAGGCAACAAAGTGTGATCCATTTTCAGTCCCTCTGGCTCACCGGAGCAGCAGCAGCTATGGAGGCTTGAAAGCAAGAGCAACAGGTAAGCCAGCCAGGGTAGCCACAACCTGTGTGTTGTAACAGACAAAAAAAATCCCCTGGAAATAAGCCCTAAGGCATTTTTTGGAACAAAACTTGATATAAAACATGGTCTTATTTTCCAGAAAATATAGTAGGTCTGAAAGATAAGTGTAACACCGCTATATTTATTTTTCATCAATCTACTCATTAAGATGTCCGGAGTTCAATTTCCAGGCACTGCATGATGGAGTGAGCTTCCGTCTCTGTCCCAGCTCCTGCCAATCTAGCAGTTCAATAGCAAGAAATTGCAAGTAGAGAAATAGGGACCACTCCGGTGGGAAGATAAACAGCATTCCATGTGCTCGAGTGTTTGGTCATGCCTGCCACATGTCCACGGAAACATCTGCAGACAGTGCTGGCTCTTTGGCTATAGACAGAGATGAGTACTGAACCCTAGAGTCAGATACGACTTGTTTTCGAGCAAGGGCGACCTTTACCTTATTAACCATTTACAACTCAACAGAACCAAACTTCACAGTATTTTGAACCACAATCGGGCGCACCCTGGTAACAACAACTTTGTGTTGCTGGATAATTTTTGTCACGGTAGGTCTGGCAAAAGGAACTGCAGAATGAACTCACCAAAAGGTGGCTTCATTTTGGCAGTTTCATGTCTGGCCTAGACATAGAAGATGTATAACTCTGAATACCAAACAGAGATCTTCTGTTATTACAGGCTGTAAAAAGCCACATTAATTTGTAAACTTGTCTGTTATACTAAACAATCATTGTGAACCTCTGTACTGGATGTGTATAAATTGATGCCATGAACTTTCACTCTTATGTCTGATGAAGTGGACTTGATTCATGATTCAGCTGACATTAAAATACAGCATCTAGTCTTTAAGGTGCCATGACGTTGTTGTTCTTTTTGGATTTTTGTTTTGTTTACTCTCTGGTATAACTAAATACAAGCTGTCATATTTACAGGGGAAAGTGGAGGCACTTTTTAAACACTCCAGCAGATGGCCCAAAATCTACTGCTCTATAATGATCTCCAGGGAAAGAAATAGTCCAACAATGCTATTACATGACCTGTGGCCTTTCCCAGAATTCAGCCTTCAGGCTGAAAAGGATTCACCTTACTTGGTTTACACACAGTTCAAATTCAGTTGTTTTCCTTTCTTTTCAATTCATTTCAATGCAAGCGGTGGTTCTTTTCCCATGAGGAATCTGGGCTATTTTTTCTTAGCTAATGTGAAATCTGGAGGAGATGTCCCATCAACTAGTACCATTCTTAGCTTAATTTGACTTCTACAACACTCATTTTCCAACACATTTATGGGACTGACATTTGACACTTGTTTGTCCATGGTGACTGGGTTTTATTGCAGGTTAAAGGGGGTGTGGTGGCTCAGTGGTTAAGAAGCTCGCCTTGTTAGCTGGAAGGCTGGCAAGTCGGCAGTTTGAGACCCGGGTATGGCAGGGCAGATTGAGTGCCTGTCTATGTCCCAGCACTTGGGGAAATGAAAGGAGCCTCATTTGGGCATTCCCTGAGCAGAGTTTATTCCGCAAAAATCCTTTCAACCCAGAAAATTTCTGACACAAAGTTATTATTATTGCTGGTCAAATCAACTTGATAGTTCTTTTCACTAAAATCTCATAGGAAACTCATCACAACATATCATTCAGAAAAATGGCAATTTAAGCATGCATGACAATGACTGAAATCTAGTAGTAAGCTAAAACTAAAGTAGACCCATTAAATCACTGGGGATTTGATACATTCCTTTAATTCAATAAGCCTACTCCAGTTGCTAAATTTTGCTCAATGAATGCAAGGCATACATGGCTTAAACTGAAGTAATATTAGGCGGCACAGAAGTATTATGCAAAGCCACTGTAACTAGTTCAGTGAAATATAAAATGTTTGGAGTATCTTCCAATATCACCAAGTCAATGTCATAAGAAACTGCAGATAGCTGCAAAGTTGGATCTCCTTTGCCATCTCCAACAGGTTTAAACATCTCCAGATTTTGAATCCTTGTTTTGTGGCATGTTGAAAAATCACAGTCATGGAAAATTAATGTTATTGAAAACATCTGTTAGTCAACTTTCCATGTTATGAAGTGCTGTTCAAACAATGTATGAGAAGGCTCTTCTCTGAGCCTTGAGGGGAAATTTGGACCACTTTGTTGTTTCTTTAAAGCTCTGGAACCTATACTTCAAACTGTCTGTCTTTCTCTGAGATCAGTTTATTCCTGGAAATGTAATAAAACATGTTCACAGAGGAATTTCCTCCCAAATGCCAGTCTCGTGTCATATCTGTTCCATAATCGGGAGGCCACATCACAGCTAGCTCAGTTATCCTGAAAAAAGGCACACATATGTATTTTCATTTCTTTCTTTGGATGTATTAAATCTCCATTGTAGTTATCCAGGTGGGTGAGAGATTGAGAGAGAACTGTATATTGCAGGAATGCCATCTCTTCCAAAATGCTATTACACTTAGGGATTATGAAATATATCCAGAGGACACTAAGATGACATATAGACTTAAATGGAGGATGCTCATCCATGTTTTTACTTTCACCACAGATTAGTTTTGTGAACAGAAAAAAACAGGGTAATGAGCACTGGCAACAAGAAAAGGGAACATGAAGGCAGGAGGCTCTGGATGGAGGTTATTACTAGGCCTGGCTGCCTCAGTTTGTGGCGATCCATGCTAACCCATGGCAGTGGCTTAGAAATACATACATAAGCATTACAGTACATACATACATCCACTCTTATGTCTGATGAAGTGAACTTGATCCACAAAAGCTAACGTTAAAATACAAGAGTTAATCTTTAAGGTCCCACAACGTTTTTGTCTCGTATTGATTTATTTACTCTCTAATATACATAAGCATTGTGAAGCTCCTGTCTTAGAAAGGCCAGGCTGGCTCTTTCCCTGTTTTTAGGTAAAAGTAAAGGTTGCCCTTGCTCAAAAGCCAATCATATCCGACTCTAGGGTTCAGTGCTCATCTCTGTGTATAGCCAAAGAGTCAGCACTGTCTGTAGCTGCAAATATTTCTGTGGACTTGTGGCAGGCATGACTAGACGCCAAAGTGCATGGAATGCTGTTTACCTTCCCACCGATGTGGTCCCTATTTATCTACTTGCAATTTTTTGCTTTGAAACTGTTAGGTTGGCAGGAGATGCGGCACTCAGGTCTTGAACTGCTCACCTGCTCACCATCATGCACCACTCAGGTCTTGAACTGCTCACCTGCTGACCCTCCAGCCACCAAGAAAAACCCAAGAAACTTTCAGATTAACAAGGCATTTGTTAATTGTTAATTCACTGACTCCCAAGAAAAGTGCTTAAAGGGGGACTTAACCTTTTAAAATAATCTTTTAGGTTTTTTTTTAAAAAAAAACTCTTTGTGAGGCATCAATATGCATCTCACCCAACAACAATCCCCAAACTCTTGCACTGTAGTCGAGTTTATCATTTAAACTTATGAACAAGGTCTCCTTCTCTTGACTTGTCCCTGTCACAAACCACCTCATAAACTGGATCCAGTGCTGGTAATATGTACTTTAAATCAATTGAAAGCTTCCTCTCCTCCACTTTTCAGGTTCTGAGGCTCCCTAGGGGTGCCTTTTGCCATGTGGGTGCCTCAGAGTGTTGGGAAAGGCTGTAATAGTCAAAACTGAGATTGTCAGTAGAGATCCAGCAACATGTTTTGACTATTAAGGTCTTACCCAGGGCAAACAGGAGCCCCAGGGAGACTCAGAACCTGAAAGGGTGGTATAGGAAGCTTTCAGTTGACTTCATTAAAATATTACTGAGCCCATATCCAGTTTACACAGTATAACTTTGTGCTAACAAGCTTTTGCCAAATTTTGAAGCTATAAAACACTTCTTTGGTGTGTAATCCTACGGGTTTTTATTGTTTATAATTTTGAGCACTTTCTGTTCTCTAGGGAAAGAGGAGATAGGTAGTTGCTTCAACCCAAGCTCTGCTGCTTCTGCTTCCTCAATGTCTAGGTCAGAAGTAAAACTGCCAAAAATGAAGTCACTTTTGGTGAATTCATTCCATAATTACTTTCGCCTGACACAGTGTGAGAAAGATTGGCTGGCACAACAAGGTTGCCATTGCCATGGGTTATGCCCAATTGTGGTTCAAAAATACCACAATCTTCAAGGAGGGTCTTTCTGTGTATCCCGACCCAAATGCTAAAATGACAGGATGTTTACTCACAACCTTTTCACAAATAGAAATTTCTCATTCTAACTGCAAAACTCTGACAGCACTTACTAATTTATTAGCTGCTCTGCAACATCTATCATTTACACACACAAAATCTGTCCTGCCAGAAACTACACAAACCAAAAAGCTTACCATTCCATTCATAATTTTACAGTGTAATTAATTATTATAGTTGTAACAGTGTTTGTATTTTATAATTGTTGTAAGTTATCTTGACTCCCTTTATTGGGAGAAAGGTAGGGCATAAACAAAATGAATGAATGAAAAGAAAGGAGAAAACCTGTGGTCTGTAGAAGACCAAGAAGGAGAAAAATCCTTTTTAGTGAGTATTACCAGTGATATAACTGTCTATAATTCAGTAAATTCAAATCCAAAGACTTACTTGGCTAAATTTGCTTAAAACGTTAAGGTTTTAATGATTCGCTGACCAAAATCCTGTTGGCATACTTACATTGGTGTAAACTGGATCCAGAGGCCAGAAATACCATATTTTCTAGTTTATGTCACATCGGAGTATAAGACACATCCCATTATTACCAAAATAGCCCACTATAGTCCACTATATACAGGACAAGATGCACTCCATTTATCCAGTGTATTTTAAAGGGGGAAAGTGGGTCTTATACACCACCAAACACAGTAATTAAAATTAAGTAAAAGCTTCCTATCCCTCCTTCCAAGTTCCAAGGCATTCTTCTTGTTCTTATGCTATATCTGATTCAGAATACTGACGATCCTCATGGTGATCAACCATGAAGATTATCCTGAGAATATAATGCAGTGGCCTTCCATCTGCCTTCTGCATCACAGCATGACACCCATACGTACCAATGATCCAGTTCCCTGAGTCACTTTCTGGTCCTGAGACCTTTGGCATACAAGGTCCTCCTCAGCCCCAGGCCAGTATTGATGAAGCTGCTGCCCTCCATCAAGATGAATCCACTTGGGGACCATCACCCTTCCCTGTGGAATTCACCACCCAAGGCCATTAGTCCTCAGGGTTGATAGGTTAGTTGACCAATGCCTGATGAACAGTCAAAAGTCACTTCTACACTGCTGTGATGGGATTAGGGCCAGCACACTCTTTAATTCATTAATTCATTCAATGCCTCAAAGAAGGATCACAAAAATGTTTGCATTTGGATTACAGAGATTATTGCAAAAATGCTATACTGTACAACCAAGTAACTTCCAACTAAGCAATTATTCCTTATAGTGTCTGTTGGTCTGTCTCTTTCTTTTCTCACATGCACACACACATGCACACGCACATGCGCACACACATGAAATACTGTTAATTTTGTTAATGTTTGTCTTTAACAATACAGTGTGAATTATGGGACTGCCATTTAAACTGTATTACATAAAACATGTTAACGGTATAGAAAAGACTTTTATGTCACAGCAGAGCATTGGGCCAATTTCTTTTCCAGAGAGTAAAGAAGACAAAAATAAGAAAAAGAAAGCTCTCTGCATGCTGATAGTGCCTTAGAAGCCTCAATTATTCCTGGTTTTTTTTTTTTATCATATACATATGTCAATCTTAAAGCAAAATTGAGCCCTCAAGGCAAAATTCCCTACTCTCATTCCAACATCAATGTGAGTTTCACATGTAGAGAGAACAGACTGCTGGAACTGAGGGCTGAGGTATAGATCTGATTGCTGAATTTTATTCTGGACTGTTTACCATTTTAAACATGACATTTAAAGAACTGTACATTCATAAACTTAGTAAGAGGGTACACAGAGAGAACCTCCTCAAAGATTGTTGAACCACAATCGGGCATACCCTAGTAATGGCAACCTTGTGTTGCCGGCTAATCTTTCTCACACTAGGTCAGGTGAAAGGAACTGCAGAATGAGCTCACCAAAAGTTGGATTCATTTTGGCAGTTTCACATCTGGCCTAGACACAGAAGAAGAAGAATTTAGGAAGAAGTTACTAAGAACATTGGGTTGTAATCTTTCAAAATATACTATGAACAGAAAGTGTGTAGATTTTCTTCTTCTTCCACTGATCTTGTATGTTTGGCTATCAATCAAATAATGTTTTTTTTTTCAAATCTGTTGGTTGTGCTCTGCTAAAATTGATTAATGGACTGAATTGATTAATCAACATATTTTCTAATCAAACTTACTTGAGTATCAGCAAAAGCACAAAGACTGTTTCAGAAATCATAAACTGTAGGAAGCTTCCATTACAAAAGGCCAGGTTATTTTTTATTTTAAAAATTGGTTATCCAACTCAGTATTTTCAGCTCTGACAGGCAACGTTTCACAATTTGACAGGATTAGGGCAACAGAAGCCTCTACCATCTCTTACCACCTGAGATATGTCCTATGAAGTTCTTGGGGATGTCCTATTTGGACTACACTTTCCGGGATGCAATAGACCATGTGGCTGGTGGGAAGTGCAGTCCAAAATAATGTTTCCACATTCTGGTCCCACTGGGCTGTCCCTCCAAATTGTGCAGACCAAGATTGGTAAAAGAATGATTGGGAATAGTAATCAGTCTTTGTAAGTACTATATATACTCGAGTATAAGTCTAGTTTTTTAGCTTCCAAAATGAGATCTAAAAGTTGGACTTGACTTATACTCGGGTCAATGATCCCAAGGGTGCCAAAACCACGGTGGTGCACATTCAAACATACATTTTAAAAAAAAACACTAACACTACCATCAAATTTTTAAACATACCCACACAAATGTCTGAATAAAATAATTGTACCACATTTCCATGTATTTTAATTACTGAAAATCACTACCAGCTGCTGTATTTTCCACCCCTGACTTATACTTGGGTCAATCTATTTTCCTAGTTTTAGAAGTCCAAATTAGGTACCTCGACTTATATTCAGGACCACTTATGCTCGAGTATATACGGTACTTACAGAAAAATCCCTAAATTTCTTCAGATTCAGAATAAAAATAACGAGATTTAAACTGAAACTCTACATCCTGACTAAGGACTTGGAACACTTACTCTTAATGGTTTTCATTTGAATCCCTCTGTATTCAACCTGCTGCTCATGAATTAGAGTTGCTGTATTTTTCCCCATCCACCCCAAAAAAGAGGTTCTTTTAACATCTGTGTGGCAGGCAAGCACAATACAGACTTCTCCATAAGGGCAATAACTGTACCGACTGAACATGATTTTGGGAGAGTTTACTTGTGACTTATTTTTGTTGTCAGAATTAAATGTCATTTTTTGTTAGCAACCTTACCAAAAATCATAAATAACAAAGAAGAGTTAAGAAAAACATAAGAAAAGGTGACAAGTTATAGCACTCTGAGTTGATTCATACGTATCCACATGTAAGTACATGATATCTCATCTTTCAGCACTATAGATATCAAGGTTTGGGTTTACGCATGACAATGGAAAAAATATCACAAAATGATTTGAATAAATATTTAGAGGAGGGATTAAGTTAAAGGCTGATTGTTTATTTATAACACTCCTATTGTTTTCACTTTTGGTATGGTTTTCCTTGCTGCCTCCTGCATGATGTCCCACATCTCTGTCCATAATTCTTCTGGCACTCTATCTATCTGGTCCAAGCCATTAAATCTGTTCCACACCTCCACCGTGTATTCCTTAGGGATGTTGTGTAGGTCATATCTGTCTGGCTTAATTGTTTTTCCTATTTTCTTTAATCTAAGCCTGAATTTTTCAATCAGTAGGTTGTGATCTGAGCCACAATCTGCTCCTGGTTTTGTTTTTGCTCACTGTATGGAGGTTCTCCATCTTTGGCTGCAGAGTATGTAATCAATCTGGTTTCGATGTTGGCCATCTGGAGATGTCCATGTGTAAAGTCTCCTTTTGTGTTGCTGGAAGAGAGTGTTTGCTATGACCAGTCCGTTATCTTGGCAGAACTCTATCAGTCTTTGCCCTGCTTCATTCTGTGTTCCAAGACCAAACTTGCCTGTTATTCCATTTACTTTTTGATTTCCTACTTTGGCATTCCAGTCTCCTATGATAATGTGTACATCATTTCTTGGTGTCTGTTCTATTAGGTGTTCTAGGTCCTCATAGAACTGGTCAATTGTGGCTTCATCTGCACTAGTGGTTGGTGCATATATTTGGATTACAGTGATATTGAATGGTTTGCCCTGTATTCTGACTGACATCATTCTATCATTTTTGAGATTATATCCCATTACTGCTTTTCTCACCCTTTTATTGACAATTATGGTTACTCCATTTTTTCTGAGGTTTTCTTGTTCACAGTAGTAGATATGATGGTTTCCAGAGCTGAATTCACCCTTCCCTGACCATTTTAACTCACTGATTTCCAAGATGTCAATGTTTATTCTTTCCATTTCCTTTTTTACCACTTCCAGTTTTCCTTGATTCATAGATCTTACATTCCATGTCCCTATACAGTATTGTTCCTTGCAACACTGTATTTCTCCTCCCCCTTTCCTGTCCCTCCCCTTCTTCTGATCTGATGTGCTAAGCATCCTACTACATCTAGATTTCCCCATTTGTTTTGCCTTTTGTTTTGGTCCATAGGGTTCTCTTGGCAAAATTCCTGACGTTGGTTTGCCGGTTTCTACACCAGTATCCTCTCATCATACATGTTATCACAGTTTAAAACAAAGTATTATCATGCATATTATCACAGTTTAAACAATATCAGACTAAAAATAGCTAATTAGCGTTGGTTATATGAAGTTATAAGTCAGTAGTTTCTAAGTATCCTTGTTAAGTGGTTGTCCGATGAGGCTCTTAAAATAGCAGAGGACAGAAGGAATGCAAAATGCCAAGGAGAAAGGGAAAAATACAGTCACTTGAATACAGAATTTCAAAAAAAAAAAGCAAGGAGAGATAAGGAAACCTACCTGAATGAACAGTGCAAAGAAATAGAGGAAAACAATATCAGGGGCAGGACTAGAGATATTTTCAAAAAAGTTAGGGAACTCAAGGGAACATTTAAAGCAAAAATGACCATGATAAAGGACAAAGATGGCAAGGAGTTAGCAGATGCAGAAGAGATTAAGAAAAGATGGAAAGAGTACACAGAGGAACTCTACAAAAAGGACCTCAACAGCCCTGATAATCACAATGATGAGAACATTGAACATGAGCCAGACATCCTAGAGAGTGAAGTCAGAAAGGCCCTAAAAAGCACTGCAAACAACAAAGCCAGTGGAGTTGATGGTATCCAAGTTGAACTTTTCAAAGCCCTACAAGATGATGGAATCAAATTACTACATTCTATATGCCAGCACATTTGGAAAGCACAACAAGGGACACAGGATTGGAAAAGATCAGTATACATTCCAATCCCCAAAAAGGGTAATGCCAAAGAATGTTCAAATTATCGAACAATTGTGCTCATTCCACACGCTAGCAAGGTGATGCTCAAAATAATACAGGATAGACTGCATCAGTATGTGGAGAGAGAATTACCAGAAGTGCAGGCAGGGTTCAGAAGAGGCAGGGGGACTAGAGACCACATCGCCAACATAAGATGGATCATGGAAAAAACAAAGGAATATCAGAAACAAGTCTACTTCTGTTTCATTGATTACACTAAGGCCTTTGACTGTGTCGACCACAATAAAATGTGGCAAGTAATTAAAGATATGAGAATACCAGAACACCTTATATGCCTCATGAGAAATCTGTACATGAATCAAGAAGCAACAGTTAGGACAGAAAATGGAATGATGGAGTGGTTTGGAATGGGAAAAGGAGTAAGACAAGGCTGCATTTTGTCACCCTGCTTATTCAACTTATACGTAGAACACATAATGCGCAATGCAGGGATGGAGGAATCACAATTTGGGATCAAAATTGCTGGGAGAAACATTAACAATTTGAGATATGCAGATCATGCCACCCTAATGGCAGAAAGTGAGAAGGACCTAAAGAAGCTCCTGATTAGGTTGAAAGAAGAAAGTGCAAAAGCTGGCTTGAGACTCAATATAAAGAAAACCAAGATAATGGCAACAGGCTCTATCAGTCCCTGGAAAATAGATGGGGAAGAAGTAGAAGCAGTGACAAATTTTACTTTCTTAGGATCAAAGCTCACTGCAGATGGTGATTGCAGCCATGAAATAAAAAGGCGACTGATTCTTGGGAGGCAAGTAATGAGAAACCTGGGGAGCATAGTGAAAAGTAGAGACATTAAATTGCAAACAAAGATTCGCATAGTCAAAGCAATAGTATTCCCTGTGGCAATGTATAGTTGTGAGAACTGGACCATTAGGAAAGCTGAGCGCAGAAGAATAGACGCCTTTGAGATGTGGTATTGGAGGAAAGTTTTGAGAATCCCCTGGACAGCGAGACGAACAAATAGGTCAATCTTAGAAGAAATCAACCCTGACTGCTCCTTAGAAGGTCAAATAATAAAGATGAAGCTAAAGTACTTTGGACAGCAAATGAGAAGAGAAGATTCACTTGAGAAAGCCTTGATGCTTGGAAAGGTCGAGGGCAAAAGAAGAAGGGGGTGGCCCAAAATGAGATGGCTAGATGGTATTGTAGAGACAATGGGCACAGAGCTGAGCGAGTTGAGGGGGATGGTGGAGGACAGGAGTGCCTGGTGGACAGTGGTCCATGGGGTTGCAAATGGTCGGAATCGACTGTGCAACTGAACAAAAACAACAAAAATTGTTTTCACTAGAGCCAGCTGGGTAGCTCAATTTATATAGTTATCTGGCTGCAGAGCCAGAAATTACAATTATGATACTCCAGTGTGCATCTTGGGGGATTAGTAAATTGCACTGCCCCAGGGCTCCACCCCCACGCACAAAGAAGGGAATGGTAAGCGCTTCTGTATATTCTCTACCTAGAAACCCCTGGAAAGCGTCACTATAACTCAGGGTCAACTTAATGTCATTTATTATCGTTGTTTTCTGCAGCATTCTGCTTATTCAAAGAGATACAGAGGCCTTTGAAAAATGTTGTAATTGTTTCCCTATGCTGTGGACCACTGCATGGTAATACAGTTCAAAGAGACCACTGGTAGATGAAACAGTAAAGGGATATCATGGTAGTTTAACTTCGCATTTAATCCAGATTCATCAGGATAAAATTAAGGAACATGAATAGAATGTGTTCTAAGGTTTTTAATGACCCTTTTAGAACTCCAGTGTCCTGAACACTAACAGTAAAGTTAGCAGTGTGGTTAAGGTTAACTTCAGTGGGAACGTAAACATCGTTCCATGCACTCCGGTGTCTAGTCATGCCTGCCACATGACCACAGAAATGTCTGCAGAAGTAGACAGCTCTGGCTCTTCAGCTTTGAAACAGAAATGAGCACTGGACTCTAGAATTGGATATGACTGGCTTTTGAGCAAGGGAAGCCTTTATCATTAGAGCTGAATATTTTTTTTAAAAAAAAAAAACAAAAGCATTAAAAAAAAGTATTGAAAAAGTCTTTAGCCTTATGTTTGGAACAAAATGCCAGGTTGCCTATTTCAAACTAGATTTAACCCCAGACAATTTCCAAAAATGTGTCCATGTTAGCCTGCTGCAAGAGAAATGACAGAATACTCTGATTCAGCCTGCAGCATCAAATAAAGATCAAGCAAGAAATTATGTTGTCTATCCAGAGATCACAACATTGCTAGAAAATTTGCCACACTCTACTGGGGTACCAACTTTCTTGGAACAAAAGCTGCAAAAAAGGGAGGTCAAATTCAAAACACAGCCTAACATGAAATACAGATTTGTTTCTGCTGTTTTCTGGGCCTTTCCTTGTGGAAACAGGAAGTGAAATGCAATATAAATCCAAACAACATAAAATCATCCAGAAGGTAACACACAAACAGCTGTTCTGTATATTAAAAATATATAAATAGACATCCTTCATATAATACATTTAGTTTTTCAGCATCTATCTTTTTTTTCTATTCTACAAACAGTATTTCATTGAGACCACATATTAGATACTACAGTTTCAAGATTCTTTTATTACATTTTAGTTGGCTTCTATGGATTAGAAGTATTTATATTAATTGAAGGAGACAGATTAACAGCTTTGAAACCTACATAATAAAGAGCCTTGGTAGAACATTTAACTGTCTCAGCCTTTTTTCAGACACCAAGCCTCCTCTTCATCTAGGCTTTAACATTGCAAAGAGTTGGCTTGTGAAAGAATCTAGAGATCAATTGCTTGGCTTGCTGCCATACCAACTATTTATGTCAGTGCATAGATGTTCTGAAGCATAATTTGTATGAGTTAATTTCAACCACATTCATACTCTTGCCTCAGCCATTTGGATTAGTTTAGGCCTGCGTAAACCCCCATCCCACCCAATTTTACTTAAGTAATTCATAGGCATCATTTGGAACCTCTGAACTAGTGTTCATTTTCTCCTAAAAGCTCAGAGTAGCAATGATGTCACCTCTTTATGGGCTGTAATTTCAATTAGCGTTCAAAGGCTGTCTTTTCACTCATGCCATTTGGTCCGTTTCAACACCTTGCCGCATGAGAGCTTCCATAATCATTAGTATCAAGATCATTACTACACAGATTAGGTTCTGTATAATCTAAACAAAAATTCTTTGTCATGTTTCATGTTCAAAGTTTGGAAGCAGACACCGGATTCTCTCAGAGGCTGAGAAGAAGAAAAATCACTACTTCAGGCAGAATAGAGTCTTAAATGCAGGCATGCAACCAGGAGCTTCTGTTCATTTTATTTAGGTAAATTGATACATATTAGAAGATTAAGATAAAATATACCAGATTGAAGCAGCACTCTAAGTGTTAACAATGGAGTGTCCCAACAAAAATATTTGCATAAGTATTTATTTAAATACTCTGTTTCCCATTTCCCATTTTAATTTTTTTTTACTTGGAAGTTTGAGAAGGTTGTGATAAAGTGAATTTCTGGCCACAAAAAAAGAGAGAGAAGAAGGGGGTGGGGAGACATGAAAAAAATTAACATCACATTTCCTCTTGAGAGGCCACAAATTTTGCTTCCTTTAAAGAACTTTGAAGAATCAGCTTCTATGCACAGCTATTTAATGGGAATGTACTCGTGTTATTTAATGGGAATGTACTCACATTCTTCATGTATTATGTTAATATAGATGATATTATATTTTAATCTGAGATTTAGCCCAAGGAAAAAGCTGTTATTCATTGGCTACAATGCAAATGTACAATGAAAAAAGCTGCAAAATTCGTACTGCACATAAATCAGTAATTGAAAGAACCTGTCCTTTTTCCAACTGGGTGGCTGTGTATATTTCTAAATTAAAATGCAGTACAAGCTTGTTGCTGTAGTTACAGTATGCTTGTAAAACAAACCTTACTTCTCTATCAACAGGTTAATAATAGTAACATGCCGTCAAGTCAATTCTGATTTACGATGACCCTTCTCAATTTTTCCAGGTATAACATACTCAAAAGTGATTTATCATTTCCTTTTTCTGGGGGCAAAACATGGGGCTGTATCACTTATTCAAGGCTACAAAGGCTGGTTCTTTTACAAGATATAGCAGAAAATCAAATTCCTGACAAAAGGCTCTGAAACCAGAGCCCTAATTCGCTGAGCTGTCCAGACAGTGTCAACACTTGACCTGTATACAAGTAGCTGAAAAGCACTCACCTCCCTTAAGGAGTATCATAGTTATTTTAGGGCTTTTGGAAGCCCCACATATTATGACTTATAGCCACCCTTTCCTGGATTTCTTAGATAGAAAATAATAGCCCGTTACCTGTTGGAGGGCTTTCTCTGTGGCATCTGGCTAACTAGAATGCTCTACCTGGGGAGCGTTTGACTGACTCTTTAGGGACCTTTAAGAAGCTACTGAAAACTGTTCTTTTTGAGGAGTCCTTTGGTAGCTTGTTGAAGCTTAAATAGAAGACCCTCCCATCATTGGCCAGTCAGGCTAGTGGTCCTTGGTTTGATTGGACTAGGGGTGTGTGTGGGGGGAGTTTCCTATGGTTTTATGTGTCTATTCTGCTCTTTTTAACATTGTGAGCCACCCAGAGGGGGAGTTTATCCCAGATGGGCAGGGCATAAGTCAAATTATTATTATTATTATTATTATTATTATTATTATTATTATTATTATTATTATTATTATTATTATTATTATTATTATTATTATTATTATTATTATTATTATTATTGTGATGGTGATGATGATGATGATGATGATGATGGTGATGATGATGATGACTATGCAGTTTTCCCATGGCTATACAGCCTGATTCTTCTCCCAAGAGACCCAGAGAGGAACCAAATTCCCAACCTCTGTCTCCTTAGCCAGATACCTAAACCATTGATCTATCCATCCAGCTATTTTGAAGGCACAAGCAATATGATGCCCAATCATTGAAATCTATTTTTCACGTTGTATTTGTCTACTGCCGTGGTTCCCAATGTGGGGCACACACCCCACAGGGAGGCAATTTGATTTTTAAATGGGACAATTCAAGAATGAGTTATTAACAGTGAATGGCCTTTTAGATTTTCTCCACCAAATAGTAGTTCACTTTTTGAATAATAAGAATTATACATCACAGGGAGGGGAAGCATCAGGATTTTAGAGATTCTTAGGTGGGGCATGGCCAAACAAAGGTTAGAAGCCACTGGTCTACTGTGATGAGTTCTACCTTGGCTTCGCTTTGAAAACTGTTCAGAACCTTTAGATGGTCTTGAATGCTACAACCAGAATTGATTGGGGTTAGTTATCAAAGTAGTACATGTCTACATTGTTACAATACATTGACTAGTTCTCTATCACTTTCCTTTAGTTCTTTTTGCTGAAGATTTGTATCATTGTATTTACTGTCATTTGAAAGTTACTATTGTTCACCACTTCAAGACTCAGATTGCAGATTAAAATTCAACTGCTATCTAATAACAGATGGTAACGGTTTCACATGAAAAAGTAGACAGAACATGATGTTGGACCTTCTACCGTCTTACCATTTCATTCCCTCTGTAGCCTTTATCCTGACAGTTCCCCCCATAGTCAAGCCTATTCATGATCTAGTTCAGGGATTCTCAACCTGTGGCCCACAGGTTGGATGTGGCCACCTGGCACCATTTTATGTGGCCACCCACTGCCTCCACCACACCTGGGTGGACAGGTGGAGGAAGGGGAAAATGGCCATCTGGTTCCCCAAGCTGTCTGAGGCAGCGGGACCCAGCCCCCCGGCTTTAAAAAGTTGAGAACTCCTGATCTAGTTGCTAGATAAAAGTTTCTGGAGAGGAAGGAGAAATTGTTTTTTAGTTTATGTTATGAGTCCCACACTTCTTATCACTCACTCAACATTTCTCAATTTAAAATACCAACTCACAGAAAGACTGCATAGTTGTTCAACAGCAACCTGCCTCTCAAAATACAAGACTGCCACTAAGCACATAGTTTGGCCTAAATTGCAGCAGTGTATCCTTACGGCATGCTTATAAATACCAAGTAAATAACAGAATCTCTTCAAGAAAGAAAACAATGCATCTTTTTTTTTTCAAATGACAATACATAAGGAGGTCCATTCTGTTTAGTGAGTTTATTTGTATTTAATTTAATTCCAAAACCTACATGAATAACGAAAGACACTAGCCTAAATTGCTTATGGCAGTGGGTCAAACCCATACACTTTTGGAATGGAGAATATGGTTAAACCTAGAAAAGAAATCATGCATGGATGAAATCGCAGGGATGAAAAGCCTCAAAATAGAATAGCTTCTGAAAACAAGTGGCGGAAAGTGACATTTGAAAAAGCTTACTTCAAAGAACAAAGGAAAGCAGGAGGTATTTTAAAGGAATAACTTTGTTGCAGAACAAACCATTGGAAGCATTTCTTTTTTTTCTTTTTCTTTTTTGCTATACTGTACTTATTCAAATAATTGTAATCAGTATTAACATTCATATTATTTTAGGTTGGATGAGAAATGTTATACAGTCAAACCTTGCATAAAGACCGTTTCGCTTAAAGAGTAACTCGCTTAAAGAGCAGAATTTTCTCTGAATGTTCCCTTCGCTTAACAAATAAAATCGGGGGGCGTGGCTTGGATGGCGTAGGAAGAGCAGCAGCTTCTCCTTGCTCCGCCGATACAATGGGGAATTAATGGGTTTTCTAACATTTTTGTCACTAAAATTCGGACTGGAAGCAGTGTGGTAATGTTCGAGTGCTGGGGGCTGCTGTCTGGAAGTTAAACGAGTGGTAATCACGGAGGAAAACCAAATAAAAGCGGACAAGATTGGGAGAATTGAGTTCGAGCTCCGGGTGGAGGGGTAAGCCGGCGGCTCGGAAGGGTCGCTGGATCTAGGCCAGCCGCCCGTGGAGTGGAACTGATCCTTCCTAAAGTAGATCGGGCAGCGGGGAAGCGGCGAGGATCTTACCTCAAAGAGGTTTTGCCGGTGGCGCTGCCCGAAGAAAGCGACCTGGGAACTGGTGTGGTGCCGGAGTCTGCCCAAGGACTAATAAACTGTGGACGCGGTGAGTTTGAACTCGAAGCTTGGGGGGCAGACGGGGCGCCACGAAGAGGAGGCTGACAGCAGCTATAATCCCGAGGACTGCGGGGAAGGAGAGGGGGTTGAGAGGAGGAAGAGGAAAAACGAGAAGTCCGGCTTGTTGGCGCTAGCAGCGGAACGGGAAGATCGGAGAAGAACCGCTGGCTTTAAAGCGCCATCGGAGCTAAATATTATATTTTTTGAGGACTGTGGTTTTAGTACTGAGGAACGAAGAATAATTATTTGACCCTTGTTAGTCTACTTTTGAAGAGTGAGTTGTTTAGAAGAATTAAAGACATTTAAGGGTCCGTTGAAATTGGTTAAAAGATGGCGGAGTGAAACGAAACTTATACAGACACAAAACGAAACCCAGTAAGCCAGAAGGAAGAAGCGGAGGCTCGGCGCCATCTTATTCTTTACTCTTCTATGTGTCTTTAAAGTTTGTCGGTCTGTATTGGTGTTTTGTCTGTGAAGTTTTGTTTGTTTCCCTCTCTCTCCCCCCCCCTCCCTCTCATTGAGTCGATTACTGGAAGCGGGCTATTTTTAGATATACAATCTTTTCACTATTACCATCGTTTTCACAACTTTGAAGATCCGTGATCCTCCCCTTTCCCCCGCCCCCTCCCCCTTTCTTCTCATTGTTGTTGTATTCTGGTTCTCTCTTCCTGTTTCTTCCTGTTTTTTCCTTTCTCTTTCTCTCTTTGGCTGTGTAGTATAGATTTTTTTAGTTTAGTGCTCAATTTGGGCTTGTGGATTTCTCCTACTTTTTTAGTTTTCTAGCATTTATTTAAAAAAAAAATTCTATTTTTTCCCTGTTGTCTAACTCTTCTCTTCTATATTTTTACTAAATTTACTGAAACATACATATATAAAGGAGGAAACAGGGATTGAATTTGACACTGGGGAAATCACTATAAGACCTTTCTTGGAGAACTAATTGGAAAGACAACAATATATATAGGTCATTTTGATACCTTTGTAATATAGTAAATCACTTCAAGGGAAATACATAACAACGTTAAAGTACATAATTAACAAATAAAGTGGATATATTAAGTAATCAATCAATACAATAAATTTTTTAATTGGAATAACAGATTTATAATTTATTGGAAATTGACCAAAGGGGGAAAAAAAAGAGAAGAAGAAAAGAAAAGAAAAGAAAAAAAAACAAATAAAATCAACCAAAAACTCATTTAACAAATAAATCAGGGTTCGCAATCTCCCCACACACACACACACACACACAACTGGTCACTTACAATGGTGTTTCACTTATAGAGCAAACTCGCTTAAAGAGCAATCCTGTGGAACGCATTATGCTCTTTAAGCGAGGTACAACTGTATTTTACTAATCAAAATGACAAATTCGTCTTTTGTGCAGCTTCTAATGTCAACCAAAATCTTGTGTAGTTATACACCCATAATTTCAATTTAATTCAGTGACTTTTTAAATCTTTTAGATTTTTGTAAATTCATAGTTTAATTCTTTTTTAATTGATTTTTAAGTGATTTTGAACCTTAAGGTTTTAATTTATGAATTTGTAGGGGGATTGTTTAATTGTTTTGCATTGTGTATAGTCTCTCCCCCTTTTCTGTAAGCCGCCTAGAGTCAGGTTCACCTGATTGGGGCAGGATAATAAATCTAAATAAATAAATTCAGTGAGAGATGCAGTGTTGTGATCTTCCCGGTATGCCCTGGTACGGATGTACTGGTAGCAAAAAAAAACATAGGCCACACCCACTTGGCTAGCCACACCCACTTCCCCACCTTGTTGCTCAGCATGCATGCACTACTTTGTAGTTTAGCACATGCATGCTAAGCCAAGCAGCCGTTTTCTGCACCTGGAGTGGGAGCAGTGCGGGCGCAGCAGAGAGAGCTGAGCAGAGGTGGAGACAGAGCAGCACCAGCAGCACCAGCAGCAGCACCACCACCACCAGCAGCAGCACCAGCAGCAGTGGCAGGCAAAGCAGTGGTGGTGAAAGAGAAGGAGGAGGAGGTGGCAGCAGGAAAAGCGGAGGTGACAGAGGCAGCGGCAGGGATGGGGGCAGGGGCAGGGGCAGGCAAAGAGGAGGAGGAGGTGGCAGGTAAAGTGGCAGAGGAGGAGATGGAGGCAGTGGTGGGGGCAAAGTGGAGGAGGAGGAGACAGAGGCAGCAGTGGCGGCAGGCAGAGCAGTGGTGCCAGGTGAAACGGCAGCAGAGGAGATGGAGGAGGCAGGTGAAGCATGGCAGAGGAGGCAAAGGCAGAGGTGGCAGGCAAAGTGGCGGCGGGCAAAGCAGCAGTAGTGGTAGAAGGTGAAGCGACAGTGGTGGAGGAAACAGAGGCAACAGCAGTAGCAGTAGCAGTAGCAGAGGGGAAGGTGGCGGTGGCAAAGACCTTGCAGCAGCGGGGACCTTGCTGCAGTGGTCGAGGCCTAGGTGCAGCAGGGTTTACAGTCAGCTGAACCTCATCCGGCCAGGCGTGCTGCATCATGGATGAGGCTGGGGCAGCCACACCGGGATCTCCCGCCTCTTCTGGGAGTGGAAACACCAATGCTCCAAGAGCTGGGACAGGCCTGTAAGGTAGGTCAGTCAATTCCAACCCTTTGCAACCCCATGAACCATTCCTTGGTCAGTTTTCCTTAGGGTCTAGCTCTCTGTACTTTACCACCGGAAATACAATTGCTTTGACTGTGCGAATTTTAGTTTGGGCGGCGGCGGCGGCAGCGGCGGCAGCGGCGTCTTCTTCTTCTTCTTCTTTTCTTTTCTTCTTCTTCTTCTTCTTCCAGCAGCCCTTAAGAAGAAAAGGCAACCAAATCTAACTGCTTCATTTTGCAAGAAACCAAGATTGGAATTGGAACCACCAGTTGTATCATATTTGACCTTGGATGTTACAAAACCATTACAAGCAGAATCGCCTCAACTTGGAAAGAGCAGCAGGTCAATTGAACTAGATAGTTCCAAATTGAAAATAGTATTCCTGGCTATAACTGTCATATTGGTCTGAAAGTATCTCAGTTTATTAGCATTGGAGTATTAGCCCACAATTTCAAATATTAATTTTTAAGCAAATGTGCCTCAAACAAGACTACGCACTGCTGGATGGGGAAAAAAACCTCATTCTACCCTATATCCAGTAATGGACATGGGCCGGTTCACCCCATTTCAACTGAACTGGTAGTAACAATCCCAGGTGGCCTCCCAGGGGAATAGTAATTTCCTGGGAGACCACCCGGGATTTTTACCCTTTTTTTTATCTGTTGTCTCTGGGTGCCCAACATTGCAGCCCAAAATGGCTGCTTGGTCAGTGCGCATGTGTTAAAATACCAATTGATGCCTCCAATGCTCAGCGTCCATGCGTCAACTGATATCTTAAAAAGACACATGTGCACCGAACCAAGCAGCCATTTTGCGCTTGGTCTTTGCCAGCATCAGACGTACGGAGGCCTCCGGTGGTAGCTGTTTATGTGTATTTTTATGTGTTTTTTATTACTTTGGCTCTGCCCACAACATTGGCTCCACCCACAGTGTGGTAGTAAAAATTTTGGCTGCCCATCACTGCCTATATCCATATGCTTCAAGCCTTCACATGCATTCTTCAGCCCAATGTGAATTTCATTTTCATTTCATTTTCATTGAGGGGTGTGTGTGTGTGCTTATTTTTATTTTATTTTTAAATTATTTTTTATATTTTTTCTTTGGCCCCACCCACAACGTCATGATGTTGGCTCCACCCACATCATGACATTAGCTCTGCCCACACTGTGATGACATCACGGTGGGGTAGTAAAAATGTTGACATCCCACCACTGGGTGTACAACATCCTCAGAACAATTGTTCCAAGGAATTAAGAACAGGAAGTCTATTGCCATGATGATAGCCAATATTCAAAATGGATACTGTACTTAAAGAAGAAAGAAAAGGTATATTTCATCTAGTTCCCCCACATGGAAAGACCGATCTCAGCAATCTGACTTGCAAACTAAGACATTGTTTATATTCCAAGCAGCCAATCACAAAGCAAAGCATGGTGATGTCAAGGCAGAACTTGTTGAGCAAAACTGGACAAGGGAGTCTTAAACACAAGGTTGAGAAGGGTGCCAGGAAATAATTTATGTCAGCAGTGTTTACTCTCTCCTGCTACATTAAAAAATGTCACTTATATCTTGCAGTAGAGCTCATACAGCCACCACAGCTTCCATAAACCTTTGCCATATGCTACAGTAATTTAGTTTTACGACCTGAATGATGAAAAATTATAAACTGTCAGCCTGAAAGTTTTATGCAGAGGGTCCTGTTATGAAATATTTCCTTTGGATTAATTTCCTTTGCACTTCTTTTAAACACAAGATTACAAATATTTATAAGTTTATTCATATCTCACTTTTACAGGATGTACATTCATATAGCATGATTTGACATAACACATTCTGGAAGTAGAAAGCTATGTGTCCTGATGAATTCACGAAGGAGCACGCTGTCATAACTAAGATTGTACATAATAGGTGTCTCTCTTCTTTTCATTCTACAATAGTAAAGGGCAATATATTTTAAGATCTGTTGGCTTTAGATAAGGTACCCCCATTATAAAAATCCCTGATATGTCTGGATATTCAGACCCTGTATAAAGAAACAATACAATCTAATGATATTTCAAACCATACTGGCTGCCTATAATTCAACAAAAGCAACTAATTTTAAAATATAAAAAAAATGAAAAGCATTATCAAATGTACACTCAACATAATTAAAATGTACAATTAGCTTTTTTAAATCAAAGCAATAAATAAGACATCTGTATACATCAATACAAAGAAATAAAGTAATCAACCTCTTCATGAGGTCATTCACACTTATGGTAGGTCTAGGTTCACAGAAATACTGCTTCTCAATAAATAGTTTCCAATTTAGCTTTGATCTTTTCCCTATTCCTCGGCTAATCTTTGTTAAATATAACATATCATGAATCAATTGCATCTGGACTGTTTTCATGTTCAATCTGCTGAATTCTACCATACCCCTTGGTGGTGGTGCTGGTGGTGGAGACATCAGGTGAATAAAGCATAGCTGATTTTTTGGAGAACTAATTTCCTCTCCTCTATCTGCAACCATCTTTACATTGCACTACATTGAAATTGGGAGCAGTTGTGCCAGAACTGAGATACATACCTACCTTTCAAGAGCTGATTATCCTCCTTATTCAGAGCTTGGTAACTTAATTGGTTTCTTCCCACAATGTTTCATCCACTAGCTATACTGACTGGAGAATCCTGCGACTTGTGATTTAAATAAAAATTTTCTTGCTTCTGATTTTGCTTGACTGATTTTGCCTGATCCCCCCCCCCCAAAAAAAAAAAAAAACAATGGCTGCATTATGGATTACTGGTTTACACTTGAGGTAAAATTTAAAAGATTTCAACAAGGTATAATATAAAATATACATTTGTTCTTTTTTTGTTTAAGTTAGGGCACATTCTAACCAGTGTTGAGTACTGCCAAATTTCATTGAATTCAAAAAGATAGCAAAGAATGTAGTTACAATTCCTTCACTTTCAAAGAAGCATAGCTTTACACAGGGTACATTTATATGACTTCCATAACGCACTCAATGGCTTGGAATCCTCGTTTCTCCTCAGCATTCTTGGTTTATTCCTTGGAATTTCAAAATATTGACTCAGAGGCTCATCTTTCACAATACATTGCCTCTTAGCATTTGATGATATTTTGTAATAATGGCAAATGGAGGGAAATGCAAAACAAAGAATAAAACAGAGTCTCTACAGAAAAAGAAACAGCTGTCATTATGATTTATCTTATCCATCAGAAACCCCTAATAGATCAAATGTCATTTGTTAAGGAATTAAATTAGAACAATTTTATTAAGAATATTCCCTTCAGATTTCCATAACATTAAGTCTTTTGAATTACTGGCAGAAAATAGCAATGACTTGAAATAAATACTGATAAAGGTAAAAAAAGAATGTGCAAAAAAATGGAATTACTGTTCAACATTAAGGAGACAAAAATCATGACTGCAAAATAGCTTTTAAGGTTGACAATTTCAAAATCAAAACAGATCAAGATTTTTTTTGTTACTTGGGTACTTCATTAGTCAAATTGGGAATTGTATCCAAAACATCAGAAGAAGACTGAAACTTAAAGGACAGCTGTGAAGGAATTGGGAAAGATGGTTAAATGTAAGAACAAGGCCAAGAGAACAAGAATGGTACTTCTATGTACAGTGGTACCTCTCTTAAAGAGCATAATGTGTTCCACGGGATTGCTCTTTAAGTGAGTTTGCACTTTAAGCGAAACACCATTGTAAGTGACCAATTGTGACTTCTGACTGGAGGGGGGGGGAGAGATTGTGAACCCAGATTTAGTTATTGAGTTTTTGGTTTTAAGTGAGACAACCATTCAGAGAAAATTCTGCTCTTTAAATGAGTTACTCTCTAAGAGAGGCACTCTTTATGCGAGGTTTTACTGTACAGAGAAAAAGCTGGATAGTGAAGAAAGCTAACAAGAAAAGAATCAATACTTTATAAGAGGGCTTCATAGAGATTTGGACTACGTACTTGAAAGAGAAATAGATCCTAGCTCAAGTCAAGCTTGAACTCTCACTAGTTGCTAAAATGACTAAACTAAGGGCATTTCACTACTTTGGGTATATCATGAAAAAACAAGATTATTGGAAAAGACAGAGATATAAGGAAAAAAGGAAAGGAGTAGGGAAGGGACAGAGTAAGGAATGAAGGATATTAAAGGTGATGTGAATTAATTCAATAAAGGAAATCACAGACTAGAATTTGCAAGACCTAAGTACAGCTCTTAATAATTGACATTTTGGAAATTTTGCAGTAATGACAAATCGTTCAGACATCCATCCTGTTCATGTCACTCTGTGACTATGACCCACTGAACACAGAACAACTTATTTCCAAATGAATGTGCATAGAATATGATGTCAGGACAAGTAAATCTACCATGTCTAGAATTATAGTTTTTTGACATTAAAATAATTTGGTGAGTATGGTTGGTTGGTTGGTTGGTTGGTTGGTTAATTGATTGGTTGGTTGGTTGGTTGGTTGGTTGGTTTGAGGAGCATTTTAGGAGGGTTTTTTTAAAGTAACAATCACTAAGAAACTGCAGGGTTTCATGACAAAAGGGCTAAATATCAATGGCCTGCACTGAAAAGGTGAAATGAATTCCAGGTGCAGAGATCTGTGAAGTTTTAACTATGGTTATAGCCTGAACCCATGTATATTTTAGTCTTCACTATTCTGGTCCAGTAATCCTCTGGATCAGAGTAATTTCACATTAGATAAACTATTAATGTTGAATAATCCTTTTCTACATTTGCACAACAATAGACCAGTTATCTCATTTGATTTTTTGGATTTCTGAGGCTTTTTTGCACCTGTGCTTATGCAACAAACAATGAAAACATGTGGAATGATTGCAGAAAAGAGCCACTGTATCAAATGCTATTTCTTTCAACCTTATCTAGGGGTTGGCAACGAGTGACCGGTGATCTGTTGGTGGCCATTCCAAAGGCATATCTGCAACCACAAGGGTACGTAAGAGCCCCCCAATGAGAAAATTATCTTAAAATGTTGTTTTTCTGTCCATAGAGACCTCCATGACCAACAATTTTCATTTTATGGGACTGGAGAGTTGGTCGCCTAAAGCTTCCTTTCTCCCAGAATAACAAAACTGAAAATTCTGCTTATTTTTCGTTTTATTTTTATTGTTTTTTTAATGGCTAAATGGAGACATTTTCAGACACAGCTGGGATGGGGGAAGACAAAAAATTACCTATACTTGCTCTATCTTATGGACTAAGGCAGGGCTTCTCAACCTATAGCCCACAGCAACATTTCATGTGGCCCACCACCACCTCCACAACACCAGGAAGTGCCATGTGGTGGAGGAAGGACAAAATAACCATCCAGTCCCCGAAGGGAGCGTGATCCAGCCCCCCGCTTTAAAAGGTTGAGAACTCCTGGACTAAGGTCTTTTAAAAACCTATGCCTCATTTCTCCCCCCTCCCCCCCCCCATCTCAAAATCTGCACTCATTCAGGCCTGGCTCCAGTTTACATAGATCACAAAATAGTTTGGATTTTTGGAGTACCCTGGAAAAAAGTGTCCCCCAGAACAGATGAAAAGAACTGGTGAGCTGGATTATGTCTGGGTTAGAGGATGCCAAACAAGGCATACTTTATCATACTCAACACTGTGTCAGCCAGCCCTTCAGGTGTGGATGCTAAAATCCACAAGGGCATTTTGTTCAAGGCTATTCTTTACACACTGCAAAAATCAATGCAAATAAAGTTAAAAGTTAAAAGTCCGCCTTTTTTACCCTTTCCAATGCTCAGACATTGCAAACATGAAGAGAAAGAATATGATTCAGTTCTCTTATGCGTCACAATCACCTTGTGATGAACCTGAACAGTTATTTTCTTGAAATCACCACTCAATTGAGAAAATTTACTGCCCAAAAGTTAGGCTAAAACTTCTTCAGGTTGTACACAACCTGTTTGCTTTCTAAGTACAAGGAGCTTTTGACAAGGAGACCCAAAGTGGCATAATGCCGATCATTGCCTGCTGCGGTGGCTCAGTGGTTAAGAAGCTTGCCTTGTTAGCTGGAAGGCTGGCAAGTTGGCAGTTTGAGACCTGGGTACTGCATGATGGATCAACCGCCCATCTCTGTCCCAGCTCTTGGGGACGTGAAAGGAGCCTCACTCAGGCACCGCCTGAGCAGTTTCTCCCAGAAAAATACTTTCAACCCAGAATAATTTCTGACACAAAATTATTATTATTGCCTACTAACAGATGACCAAATGTCATGTCTCCCTGTGCATTTCACTAATGCTTACTAATAGATAAATGCCATTAATCATTTCCATTCATATCAGAAATGCAGCTTTGAAATGCTTCAGGGGGGAAAACCCTACTCAAAAATTATCAAAGGACTTCAATTCATGCCATCATCTGTCAATATGACAAGTTGACCTTCCTGTACCACACCCATTCTTTAATTCCTCTCATTTTATATACAAGGGGTGAGTAGGGTAATGTACTGGATAAAGGCAGAAAGGTGAAATTGTGAACCATTCCTACAATATTTTTATATCTTGCCATTCTTAGTGAAGCTCCAGTTCAGATACTTTCATAGGTTCCTGTCTCTAAAAGCGTTGCCACCAAGAGATGAAGTGATATGTACAAATATTCTGTGGCAGAACCACTCTTCCTTTTGATTCCCATGTCACTTTTTCTGTCTGTTTGCTGGAAAAGAAAATTATCAGCAAAAAAAATTGAGAGACTCTTCATTTTCATTGCTGGTGACACAGACCTGTAACTGGATGGGCCATTACACTATGCCCGTGCTGGGATCGCACCATTTCAGCAAATTGAATTTTTACTTGCAGAAGGAGATCTTAGATACTTCCTGTACACAAGCGCTAAAATGAAAAAAAAGTCTGGTATCAAGCAAATAAATGGAATTCTGCCCATACAGTTTGTAATAATGATCATCATCACATCAAATACAGGAAGATAAAACTAAGATTTAAGTTATACTTAGAGGAGACCCACTGCAGTCAATGGGACAAATGTTAGTGAGAATTAATTTAAATCCATATATTCCATTAGGTATGATCAAATGCACTTTAGCTTACTTTTTCCTGTCAGGTACCCCCTGAATTTATACCTTTTTGTCTTAGGCCAAAGAATGTAAAACATGTTGTTGAAACATAAAATGAGTAAAGCCTGTCAACAGTACAAGGTAGAGATATAGTCTATAGGCAAATGTTATTCTTCTATCACAGATTAATGTATTTTGTCAACCTTTGTAAGGATAGCATCTGCAACAATGATTCCGTGTTAAACCCAAAAAAGTGTTTCTCTAATTACATTGAGATAGCCCGTTCTTTTCTTTCCGTCTGTATCATCTACAACTGGCATCACAAGATGCTTTCACTTCTTCTAGGGAAACTTGTGCTCTCTCCAACCCATCTGCTGAGCAACACTCCATATGTGCCTTTTCCCCCCTACAATGAGAATGTCTGTGTAGGGAAACCAATGTACATCAGATCACATAGGAAGTTACATAACAAATTTTACTGTGCAACAACATGCTTGCTTGTCAACTCCAGGTGTACCTCTGTGATCTCCTCAACACTTTCCCCCAATATCCCACACAAGCCACACCAAAATTAAAATTCTTCAAGTGCCATCTTTTATTCATGGGGAATATTTTTGCCACATTTTGCCTTTGCTGTTTTAGGCTGAAAGGCATCTTTATTTTTCTTTTTTGAGAAGTCACTTAGAGCCGCTCATAAATAGCAAAAGGAAGAGGAATTGCTCTTTGTAGCCAATAAAAGACAAAAGGGGGTGTCAGCTAAAAGAAAAAAGGGGAAATGGGGAAAATATTTGAGAAGGGAATGGGTGCTGCTCTCCAAGATCCAAGGTGAGTCTGTGAAGTTTCCAAACCATCACTGAAGCTGAGGGATGAGATTTTTGGATTTTCTGAACCACAAATGCCAGAATTCTCTATTCTGGGAGTTTTAAAACTTGAATGTGATATACATGGGAGAAAGGCCTAAATTAGAAGGTTTCGAAGCTTTGCTTGGCCATGCTTTGCCCAAGTGTCTTGTCCTGGTGCTGATTCAGAGCTTTTTTTCTGAGCTAGACACTTGGGAAGAACATCACCTAACTCTATCTGAAAGCCTTTTAATTTCCAAATCTCCCATCTCTGCTGAAGATTACTTGTGGTTCATTGGACTTGGATGTGTAGTTCTACACAATACTATGGCCATTATATACACCAGAACCTTGTTACAATTGGCTTGTGAAGAGAATTACAAAAGACCCCAAATGCTTTTACTGGTGCCATGACATTTGATACAGTGTGCAAGCAGAAATGCCACCAGCATTTACAAGTTCAGATGCCCTGGAAAATAAAATGTGAAGACTCCATACAAATTTGCCTAGTGTTGAGATGTTCTATAAGGAAAAATGCCGAAGCTTAGTATATCAAAGAGATCAGAAACCATGTCATAAGGACAAAGAACACACAATGAAATGCAACAATGAGGGTCAAATGTCAACCTTACCTATTATAAAAGGACAGATGGTACACAGAAATTACAAAAGCACAAAGTGGTATCTTGGCACAATATCCGCACATTAGTATAATTAGTGCAGGGATATTCTTTTTGTGCTTTCAAAAAAATTTCCATCAAGCCCAGTCTAGAAGGACCAAAAGAGGGCTATTTAATAGGGTTGCCCAAAAGTCATGTAAAGTGAAACCTCGTATAACAAAAATAATTCATTCTACGAGGCTGTTCACTATGCAATATTTTTTGTTATACAATTTTTCCCATATAACAAAAATCCCTATGGGAAAAAAATTGTATAACAAAAATCTCCATGGAAAAAAATAATATAACAAAAAAATTTCACTGAGCAATTTTTCCCATAGAAATTTTTGGAATACGATTTTCCCACATAGGGATACTGCATCGCTAAGCAAATAAATTTGCTATACAGGTTTTCCCCATAGGGAATGCTATTTTCACATAGCAAAAAAAAATTGTTATACGAGGCGCCATTTTTCCCCAATTGGTTTTTATCATGTGATTTTTTCACAATGGGGACATTCATTATATGAGGTTCCACTGTAATGGTCAACCTAAGTGAAATGCTCAGCTTGCATTTTTAATAACAGCATTAGCAATTAGATGTTCAAATTCAGCCCATGATTACCTGCCAATTGATGTCATAAAACAAAGCAGTGTAATTTTCAAGATCCTGAGGTGGAAAGAATTTGTGCGAGGGCAACCAGACAACTTTTGCCACATAAAGCAGCTCTACTTCTAGATACAAGCTGAGTACTTAATCTAGTTCAATTTATAGTCTAAAAAGCAGTGGCTCCCAACTTGGGGCACATGTCCCACAAGGGACTTCAATTCTCAGTAGCCTAAGTCAGTACATTGGATGATCAGTGCTTTGGGGAATTGACTTAGGCTTTTGGAAATTGAGGTCCAAAAACTAAAGGTTGAAAACACTGGTCTAAAGCAAATGTTGAAGGCCACTGAAGTAACCAAGAACAAATTCTACAGATCAAAGCAAACTCAAGATTTTGAAAACAGCAGTTCTGCAAAGGATAATGGGAAAACTGCTGTTGCTTAATGTAATAAATAGCACTAGAGTAGGTGCATTGAATAATAGGAATTGGGTGAAGTAACTGTTAGAGTAGACCCATTTAAATCAATGTAACTTTGGAAAAGTTGACTCACAAAATCCCCATTGATTCAATCAGTCCACTCTAGTTCAATTTACTACATTGAAGCAAAGAGGTTTTGACTAATATGTATGTTTGACATTAAATAATATTTAGCTTTAATTAATCCTATTGGGGCTGTGGTGGCTCAGTGGTTTAAAAGCTTGCCTTGTTGGCCAGAAGGCCGGCAAGTCAGCTATTTGAGACCTGGGTACTGCATGACAGTTTGAGTGTCCGTCTCTGTCCCAGCTCCTGCCAACCTAGCATTTCGAAAGCAAGAAATTGCAAGTAGATAAATAGGGACCACTTTGGTGGGAAAAGACTTTGGCAACATGAAAGGAGTCTCATTTGGGCATCCCCTGAGCAGAGTTTCTCCAGCAAAAATCCTTTCAACCCAGACTAATTCCTGACATGAAATTATTATTATTAATCCTATTGGCAAGGAAAAGAAGGGACCAGACTCCAGCTCAACTGGAAAAAAGCCATCACACCAGACTTCAGCATGAGACTGTTTTAAAACTTCAGATAATTGTTAATTACTGGTAAAAAAAAACTGATTACTGGAGCAAATTAATACATTCTGGTAAATTAAAGAACAATTCTCAACAGTGCTCTGATTATTTTGTTTCAAGTTGTTCCTTTCCCCCATTCTACAGTCAAAGTGCTAAAGAAATGCTTAAGCTTTTTTCCCTTGCATTATAAGATTTATCATTATAAACAATGCTTAAATTCTCTAACTGGCATTACACGTAGAATTTCTCTGGTTGGCAATATCATAGACTACAATCCATAGTCCTGCCCTTTGGTTTCATGTTGCCCTCTGATTGGTTTGTTGTTGTTGTTCTAAGATTGGCATACAAAACATTTTCAACATATGAAATCCTCTGGCTTCAACTTGGCACAGAACTGTTCCAGAGCCTGGAAAAAATACACTACAGGGCTTGAATCCAATTTGTAGTCTTTACTAGAATAGACCCATTGACCCAAGGAGATTTATACATCATTTGATGTACCATTGAGCAAATGATTCATTTAATCTGGCTGGGAATACTAATAGGATTAGGTATTAGACTACAATTCATAGAAGAAGGCGGGAGGGCGAACAGTAATGGTTGCTTTGGTGAAGTCTGGAAACTGTAGGCATTTTTAAAGTATCATTTTGAAGCCCTGCTCCCTAACTGTACTTAGGGTAATACAAACCATAACCCAGTTTAAGGCTCTTTGCATTTCTCTAAGGGATGGTAGGAAATACAAATCTGTAAGAGTTTCAAGATGTCAGATAACTTTCATTAAAGCCTTACAAGAGTAGCATTCCTAGTAATAAGAAGCTACAGCTGTTAATATTAATAGAACCAGATCTAAAATGGCAAAGTGCTTTAAAGAGCCACAACATTTTAGTGTGACATTTACACATACCTCATTGTGCAGGACTGTAACAATATTTAATTTTACATTTGCACTATGGTCTTGGCATAAAGAGGTACTGGAATTTTCCTAAAGAGTTAGGAGGTCAAGTAAATTGTATCCACTCTTAAACACATTCCAGATATAATTACTTCACATGAATAAACAGATGGACAATTTTCTAATAAGAAGACTCCTTGACAATTAGCATATAAGGCCAAAAATTGGAAATACTGTACCAGTTTTTCAATAAATAAAATAGATTACTGTCCTACAAGGATACTGATTTTTTAAAAAAAAATTATCATCTAAAAGTCTGAAGAATTGATTGATTGATTGATTTAAAAAGGAATACACCTGAAGGCAAACTGAACATAATGACTTTATGCTGTGGAGAGGCAAGGATTCCATCAATGAGGCTTTGATATCAAATGTTAAAAAGAAAGAGAGAGAGAGAAGTAGACAAGACTAGTGTTTCCAGAAAAAGCACAAATTAGTAAATTGATTAAAATAATTCACAAGTGAGTGAGATATAAAGGTATAATAAACACAGACACTTTGGTAATACAGTTTCAATGAATTTGCCTCAATTCTATGACTGGCACTAGTAACTCTTACTGGGAGTTGAGCTCCAGTAAAATTACATTTGGCATGTCTAAAACCAGTGTTAATTCCCATTTCTCAACACTGAACTTGTCCACTTCTATCTGACATTGGCTGAGTTGTTGTTTCTTTACTTTACAACAACTTGCCAAATAATAATAATAAAAGCTATGATTGATTCTAATAAGTAGAACAGGTATTTGAGCTTATTCCCCAGAAATATGAACAGGATTCAGAATCATGGCAATTCACTTTTATATATGAAATTCATATATTTTTTTACCATACTGTACTTCTTTATCAATGCCCAGACATTATCATTTTGGCAACTAAGGGCAGTTCTCACATCTGAGCAGGTTAGAGGTTCCTGCAGAGTTGGTTACAAACAGAATAAGCATGTGCGGCTATTATTATTTTTCCTTTTAATCTATAATATTTACAGTATTGCACTTTACTGCACTTAATTGCATTTTCATTAAAATGAATGCTACACCAGTATTATGCTTTTTTTTTAAAGTGTGTGTCCATCTTTGACAGATGAATCAAGCATTGTAGATTCTATCAACCAAGGCGGTTTCTGCAGAGCTCCAGATGTCCAGAACATAAAAAGGATGAAGTCAGCCTGATTGTATACCACAAGCACTGCAGCTTGTTCTTAGATAAAGAGACGTATCCATTATTGTTTCCATCATTTTGATCACCTCTCATTTTGGCATCTTTGTCTCACACACAAATACTTCATGGTGGTAGTTTGTTTGTTTTTTTCTTGTTCTTGATCCTTGTGAAGCACATAGCCTTTTAGACTGTTTTGTTTCAAGAAAACTGTCTTGTCTCAGATTGAAGTTCCACATTTAAATTAGAACCAGTTCTGCAGCAGCAGCGGTAGCTCCTTCATGATGGGAGAAATTGATGAGACTGAAAGAATACTGTTGGCAACAAAGTAGAAATGTCATCTTAATGGAGACCAGCCCCAAGGATTTTCATAAGCCATTTTTAACTTGTTTCTATATAATAGGCAATTCTCAAAAGATGTTTAAACTTAGGCACATGCATAAAGTAGCAGGAACTGGCAGCATCAAATGGTGCCAAGCTGATTTGATAATAATTTAGGCCAGTTGCCCCAACATTCATATATATGTTGCATGACTTGGATAGTGTTCCCTCCCGTCTACTTTCCTCCAAATGTTTTCTGGATTGTTGTTGTTTTATCATTATCATCATCGTCCTCATTATTGAGACTTACAAATAGGATTTGGATTCACTTCAACTTCGTATTATGCATCTGGTGACAGAAGAACAGTTTGACTGCAATCATCAGCGCAAAATGCATTTAAATATAAAATAAACGTAGGCCAGGCCAGTGAGGCCTTCAGTTCTCAGATCAACTGGATAAGTTGCCAAAATCTCTGAAAGAAAAAGGAGAGGGGAGGAAGGAAACAATGACCGAGCCAGTGCCGATTGGAAGTCTACAGGTACTTGCAGGCCTTCAGAAAAATTAAACATTGTCCTTATCCCAGGCAAACTAGGACATTGGTTAGAGGCGTGATAGTTATTGTCCATCCCTGGCAGCAAAATGGCTTCTGGGAAGGAAATGTCAAAGTCCCAGAGCCTCAGCATGTTTCCGCGCCTTGAGCCTCAAATCAGCGATACTGGAATTCTTACTGTTGCTCTTGGCCGCTGCAGCCACCACAGCGGCAGCAGAAGCCGAATCGGCCAAGGAGGCGATAGGAAGTCCAAAAGGGGGTGGAGGAAACATCAGGTAAGGGGCATGAGCAGCCAAGTGAGGATGGAGGTGAGGGTGAGCATGGGTGACGCCTTCCAGTTGTAGCTGAGCTTGGACCTGGAAGAGGGAGGGAGAGGAGAAAGAACCACACAAAAGGAAGGAGACCATTAACACAGGCACTTCCAAGAGGACAGCTGTAGAAGTGTGGTTCTCTGCATCTATAAATATATTTGTAGCAGTGCTACTTTTGAGAAAACCTGGCTTCTTAAGATACAAGGTTATGTCAAGATAACCATTGGTTTATATCTACTGCCTAGCTAGGGGGTGGTTAGCTTCCAACATGCATATATGTGAGGAAATGGAACCCTCAACCAGCATGTCCCGATGCATTCTGGGTATTGTAGGCCCTAATATTTTTTTAACTTTTAACATTCCCAAATGCTGGTTTTCCCTTCTCTCCCAGTTCTCTAAATCTTGAGGACCTACTCTTACTCTATAGGCTGCCTACTTAGAGATCCCTTCTTCTGTCTAGGACTGTCTGTACCTGTGTTTCCCAGAAAGGGAGAGTGTCTTCTCTGCCATGCTCTCATTTTGGATTATGGCTCCGCCCATTATTGGATTTAGCTCCACCTACAATAGACTATAGTCTTAATTCACTTTCCAATGGGTCAAAGGCACTTTATAGGAAACTGTCTCCCTGCTCTTTCTGTAAGCCATCAGTTGCTTGTGAGCAGGCATGTATTTGGCCATAAATGTGGTTTTTTGGAAAGGCAAACATGAAGTGTGGCTAAATCATTTCAACATAGAGTGAGTACGAATGTGTTTTAATCATAGATAGGTTTTTATCAGGCAGCAATCCTTGGCATCATTATTCCTCACAGGACACTAAAAATGTTTCAAAGTATCTGACCATTAAGATGGCTTTTTAATAAATCCACTTTAAAAGAGCTACAAAGTCCAGAAATGAAGAGGTAAGGAGAAGTATTAAATGGCTTTTTAATAAGAATTAAATGGGGAGAAATTAGATTACTAGTACTTCATGTTTCAATGGATTCTGGGAGCTGTGGTCCCAAATAGTAATTTTCAGGCTTTTGTCTGGCACATTGATTCTTTGGATTCAAGAATGGCTTCTTCTTTAAAGATTTATTTGGATTAAACCAAAAGGATGTCCCTAGAGTTGAAGCACTACGGTCTTACCTGAAATTAAGTGTTGTTGAACTCAGTAACAATTACTTCTGGATAGACAGATACTAGATTGCACTGCTGGAGGATAACATAATTCCAAAAACAATTATTTATGGCTGTTTCTACTAATCTTCCAGTTTCACTCTCTGCTCTTCTGTCAACCTCTCTGCCTTCAATCTTAGAATAAAATGTATGAATTCAACTGATGTAATGGTTACATTTTCATTTGGAGTTTGTACTTATGGAATTTCTATCTGTCAAATAGTTATTAAAGATACTTTGGCAGAGGAAAAAACTCTGCTGTGTTAAATACAATTGGGGGGGGGGGGGGTGGAGAGAGAAATATGCCAAAAGCTACTAATTGAATGGGAGGCTCTTGTACAGTATACAGGTATGCATGTGCTGTTTTTTCACAAATGACTAGAACCTTTTTCCTAGGAAACACAGGCATTTTAGCACATAACAGCCCTATGAGGAAAGTTAGGTAACCAGGACAAGGCTATTTACCTAGCATTGCCAAGCAGGGATTTATAGTTCTGCAGAACAACAATCATTTGTCTCTGAGGTGGTACAGGGGTGGAGTGGGGATGAAATTGACTAGGAAGGGAGGTTGCTTTTGTGGAATACATGGGTGCATGGATGTTGCAGTCCTGAACATCTTTACTCTAAAAGTAAGTCCTTTTGAGTTGAATGGGTCTTTCATTATTGGCTTGCAACCTTAAAAGTGTGGGTGAATGGAATTCCCACTGCAAAAAAAAAAGAGTGTTTTTCACCAAAAGCAGCATGGACATCAGTAACCCTAAATACTATGGTATGGAACACTAAAATAATGCATATTAATTACTCTCAACAGTCAGATCTAAACTGTCTATTAATATTCCACTTTTGTGATGCTTTGAACCTCAGGTATGAATTACAGCCATTCCCTTGTATGGCCACTGTGTCTGATGCTGGGCAGACTGAAAAAGCAGGTCTTTGCTCTAGGACAATGGTGGCCAACCTTGGGACTCCAGGTTTTCTTGGACTTCAATTCCCAGAAGCCCAAGTCAGCACTCCTGCTGATCAGGGCTTCTGGGAATTGAAGTGCAAGAACAGCAGGAGTCCCAAGGTGACCTAGGAGAAGGTTTAGTTTTGGGCTTCCAGGAAACTTTGAATCATTCTTTGTTAGCCTGACTTCAGAGAGAAGACAGGCTTGATAAACAAGCAGTGTTTATTATGTGGGGACTGGCTAGCAGGGAGACAGTAAATGTCAAAGACGCCAACTGAAGATAGTGTGGTTATTTTAATTCTGCTCAATATCTAAATACAATATAGATTCAACCTATTTCATGGTTTCTGCACACTAATGAGTTTTCAAGCCAATGAAACACCTAGTTTATTACAACAACCCTTTTGAAAGCAGGCAGGACAGCATATACCCTTCCTGATCTAGCAACAGTGACTATCTTGCCCAGAATAAAATCAGCAATGGTCCTGGTAATTTCCCACATGGGACTTAAGTAAGGGGGGGACAATAATACTAGTGTATAAACTAGAGAAGAAACTATATCAATACTGGTTTTACTACTCTTCTGAATTATATCATGCACTATTTTTAAAGGTTCAATTAAAGAGCTTTCCCAACTTTTCAATGGCCCTTCGCTGCCATGCCATTATCAAAAGCTTATTATCCATTCATTGACAGTGATAGCATTTGAGTCTATTACATGAAGTACTTTTCTGTCGCCCAGGAAATGTTAACTAGTACAGTTCCGTGATCCAAGTTCAGGCTTCCAGCCTGGATGACACTGAAACATTTTTGTGTCCACCTCCAGACCAAGCCCAGCCTAAGAAAGAGTCACAGAGGACTCAGAGACTCGCCCTTTTCCACAGTATTCTAGTGGGTCAGTGAAAGTATTACTCAGCTTTACTTCATTTAGCACAGAGCAGCCATTTAGATCTCATTTGAGCACACAGTCACGTGTCCAGCCATCTGTTACAAGTCTCAAGAGTTTGTGTGGACTCTATTTTCCAAAGTTACCGGGAAATATCGCCCATAACTTTAAGGCTTAGTTAGGCTTATATTCTCAACACTGGAAACTAAGTCAATGCCAGAAAATACAGCATGCCCCCCACATACATGTACTTAGCAAGCCAGTGTATGTGAGGCGCGTGCGTGGCTTTGCTCTCCTTTTAGACCTCCCACAACTGTCTGAGTCTCCCTAGGGCTGGGACACTCCTGGGCAGGCAGACATGCAGACAGGACCTCTCCTTCATAGAAGCTTTCTGGTTCGCTTCAGAGAAGGAAAGCCTGAGAACCTGGCAAATTATTTTTGAGGGGGGACTCCTTAGCCAATGAAACACAAAAGGGGAAAATTACAAGTTGTTCCTCTAATCAGGGAGAAGAGGGAGGGATGAAAGCATTGGAAGTTGCTCTACTATTCCTACTTCTTTGAAACTTGCTGCTTTGTCAATTTCACATTGATTAGGGATTGGGAGCTGGGGATGAAATTGACTAGGAAGGGAGGTCCCTTTTGTGCAATACATGGGTGGGTGGATGTTGCTCAGAGAAGCAGGCCCTTCTTGGTTATGGACCTCTCCCACCTAGAAGGGCGAGGGCAAGGAATAAACCAGCTTCCAACACAAGTATGCCAAGGGACTGAGTATGGCGGGGAAGTCTACCTCGCTCAAAAACATCCTGTGTCCTTCTGTGACTTCTCACTTAAAAATAAGAGCAAACTTCTGGCCGCCTTTTGCCTACAGCAGGGATTCTCAACTTTTTCAAGCCATGGGCCAGAACACGCCCCCTTAGACAGCTGAGTGGACCAGACTGGTGGTTCCCTCCGCTGTAAATGCTGCCGTAAAATGAGTCCATGGCTGTCATAAACATGTTTACAGGTGCATGTACAGCTGTCGTAAACACGTCCGCTTCCCTGGGGCAGCAGTGCAGGCTACATGAAATGGTGCCACAGGCCAGGGCCAGCCCACGGTCTGTAGGTTGAGAACCCCTGTCCTATATTGGGTTGTAAGGAGGAAACTACATTGACAGAATACTGTCCCCTCCTCTCTCTCTCTCTCTCTCACACACACACACACACACACACACTCTCTCTCTCTCTCTCTCTCTCACACACACACACACACACACACACACAGAGCTTCCAGCTTGTGAGAGCACAAAGGTGTGGTGACAATAAACCAGACAATTTAGCTTTAGTAATATTTCCCAAGAGCCAGACTTTCAGGCATCAGGAGGGGAAGAAACAGGTAAGCTTCCTCCCCTCCTAGTAGTCTCCAAGTTTCAACCTTTCCTGAAGGTTCCTAGCCATCACTACAGAAAATGTGCTTAACCCACCCACCCTATTCGATGCAAACCAGGGGGAGGCTTAACCTCTGGCCCATCCCCGACTGATGCTTTGGACTCTAAGGTCCCTCCTCCCCCACCGTCAAGCCTGATGGGAGTCCCAGCCCCATCCCGCACCAGAGAAAAAGGCAAACGAGGTCAAAGGAGCAGAAGGAAGCAAAACGCGCTACCTGCTGGAAAGGCATCCTCAGGGCGCCCATGTTCACATAGGGGGCCACTCGGCAGGCGTCCAAATGGCTGGCCGTCCCCAGGATCACACCTGCAGCGGGCAGAGAGAGGGCTGGATGAGGAAGGAGCCTGGCAAAGCCCCCCCAGCTGACAGCCTCCAGGGCGAAGGACCCACCTTTATGCATCTGGTTCTCTTGTTTCCGGCACTTGGCTCTCCTGTTCTGGAACCAGACCTGCCCAAAGAAGAGGGGAGGGGAAAGAATGGTCGTAGTAAAGACTGGGACAACGGGGGTGACATTCACTGTACTAGCAGTAAAAGGGGGAGGGAGAGATCCGCACATACACGTAAGTAGGGGAGACTCTAGGATGAGTTTGTAAGGCTGCCAGAAAAAATGTCCAACATGGGTTATCTCTGATCTGTGCGTCCTTGCCCTTCAGTCCACTTACAGAGTGCTTTGGGGCAGAGGCAGAGAGAATGGGGACTTTCTGTGGAAATGGGGTGGGGTGGGATGTGGTCAAAAATCTATAGGCGCAAATACTTCATTAAAGGTAAAGGTAAGTCGTGCTCATCTCCGTTTACAGCTAAAAAGCCAGCGCTGTCTGCATCTGCAGATGTTTCTGTGGTCATGTGGCAGCCATGACTAGATGGCCAAAGCGCACAGAGCACTGTTACCTTTCTGGCCCAAATAGTATCTATTTATCTGCTTGCAATTTCTTGCTTTCAAACCGCTAGGTTGGCAGGTGCTGGAAACAGAGATGGGAGCTCACTCCGTGGAACAGCATTCGGGTCTCGAACAGTTGACATGCTAGTTGTCAGGTTCAGCGTCTGTCACTGCAATCCTGAGTAACTTCATTAAGACAGATCAAAATGCCACAGGCTTTTGGTGCCTTAACAGAGGCCATTTCTCTCCTGCGCTATACAGTATTGGTACCATAGTCAGTGTAAAGTGACTAATGCAGAGTAAGAAGTGAGATTTGCCATGGGCTGGTTCTTGCTATGACATATAGCGCTGGTGGCACAAGAATGAGGGAAAGATTTGTGTGCGACCCTATGACATTTACCTTTATATTTCTTAAACATAGTGAGTTTCCTGCCTCTATGTGTGCATGTCCAAAGCATCTGTGCTGCAGAGTTGCAGCAGTTTGATGCTACTTTATCATGGCTATCCTTGGATTTGTAGTTTGGGGACATGCTTAGGATGTTTCTGAAACCAGACTACTTTATCTCGGGATTAATGAGGGAACAGCCGCGACAGTTAAAGTAGGATCAATCTGCTCCAACGCTGTTCTGTAGACACGCTCACTTGTTCTTAAGGTGGGAAATTGTGTTTTTATAGGTAAAGGTCATCTCCATTTATAGCCAAAAAGCTATTACGTGGTGGGAAAATCAACAATGCAGGACCAGAGGAGAGTTTCCCCATGCAAAAGCTGCAACTGCAGAGGATTAATCCCATCGAGTAAATGGGACCCAGTTCTACCTTTAGTTAGTAAAGCTTCCAGCTAGTTTGCATCGAGAAGAAGTCAAGACTCTTCCAGTGTCAGAGTGGGCATCTTTCCCACTTCTGCCCTGGGGTGGGGGGAGCAATCACAGGATGGCTTAAGGAAAGGTCCTCAGCGTCCCCTGCTGTAAAATGGGAATTTTACATGCCGGACTTCACGCGGTTTACTAAAATGTAAATCTGGCTAGTTTCAAGAGCATTTACGAGAAAGAGCCATGGCTGGTGGGTGACTTCCGTTCTAAGGCTAACAACCCACATTAGGGGAAAGTACAGCGTTCACTTCAAGGCACTGCCATACACCCCCCCACATACACACTTTTCTCAAACTGTATTTCAAGGTCCCTTTCTTAATGGCACTTAATTTCGTCCTCAGAGGGGTTAAGAGGAAGAGAAATCAGCATAGAGAGCAGCAAGAGCAGCACCATGAGCTATGGCTAAGCTAAAGATTAGAGAGCCACAGAAGATCACACACTGAAATGGGGAATCCTCCGCGCAGACAACTAACTGACAGGCGAGGAAGTAAAAGAGACGTAGCTCTGGTTTCAGTTTAGCTGTGCCGGAGAGAAGCGACCGTGTGATTTGACTTGGGTAGCGTGGCACGTTTACCACAGGCTGCAAGAACGAGGTCTGTCCACTGTGCCTTCCAAGTCGTTGTTAGTACAAAAGGCCAGTATTTAATGAAGTATTTAAGGAAGTGGCGAGCAGGATTCAGGAGGGACTCCAGTACTAGGTATACGCAAGGTTTAAAAGCAAGCAAGCAGTATATCTTAGTAGCCCTTCTAGCAATTGGTTGGCTGGTTGGTTGGTGGATTTGAAAATAATCCTAACAACTCAGGTAACAGGAAAACACTCCTTATAAAAAGGGTAAGCACTGTGTAGCTTTGTCAGGCATCCAGCGGCCAATGGTGTACAAGCATCTGTGTCTGCTCGAAAGTTAGGTTCCATTGAGTTCAAGCGAGGTATTCTTCATAAATGCCTATAAAACCGTTAGAAAATGTCTTGGAGAAGGAGTCGCCCCTGCCAAACCTGCACTCTAATCGGGAGAAGGGATGGGTGCTCAAGAAAAATTACGGGTCTTAGGGAGGAGGGTGATCCCCACATGACACAGAGACCCTAGACCGCGAGTTAGGTAGAACTGCTTCTTCTTTGCTTCCTCTTTTACCCCATAAGGTGTCAAAGACACCCGATGCAAGGTTCTTGCTCTGGCACGTCTACCCTCGGTTAGTAAAGCTTCCAGCTAGTTTGCACCGAGGAGGAGGCAAGATTCTTCCAGTGGCAGAGTGGTTCCACTGAGCTGCAGGAGTCCTCCAATGGTATTTGTTTATTTATTTATTTTATTTATTTATTTAAATTTCTATACCGCCTTCCTCACCGAAGGCAACCCAGGGCGGTTTAACACATCCTAAAAAACATCAAAACAGTACAGGCTAAAATTCTAAAAATTCTCAAAATCCACAGTTAAAACCAATTAAAACTGCTGTACCACTAAAACTTTATATAATTTAAAAACTTAAGAACTTAAGGGAGCAGGGGAGGAGGTCAAACCAGCCAGCAGGCTGAGGTTGTTGTGCCTCCAGTACCCCAGACCTGCCCTGCCAGCCAGGTTTTTACACCCTTCCGGAAGGGCGGCAGCTCTGCCTGGAGGCGCAGCTCAGTTGGCAGGAGGTTCCACAGGGCCGGAGCAGACACAGAGAAGGCCCTCCTTCTAGTGCTAGAGAGATGAGCCTCTCTAGCTGATGGCACAACCAGAGAGCCTCTCTGGTCTGCTCTAGTGGGATGGGCAGATGTCCTTGGGACGATGCAGTCTCTTAGGTATCGTAGGTGTTAGTTGGTATTCTTGTAATATTTCTTTGATGTAGAGGTAGAGCTACATTGTTAAAAGCTCTGATCTATCATAGTAAAGATAGAGGTTTATATTTCTATATGTAGGTTGTCTTTACGTATATAGCTCATGAGGCTTTAACAAATATATATATATATAACATATATATACACAGGACACTCATAGGTTTGCCGCTGCCGCCACCCCCTCTGTCCCGGAAGCGATCCTAAGGGAGGAGCCTCTATATCTGTGTGTGTGTGAGAGAGAGAGAGAGAGAGAGAGAGAGAGAGTGTGAGAGAGAGAGAGAGAGTAAACAGAAAAGCCAAACAAAGACAAAAAATGTTGTGACACCTTAAAGACTAGCTTCTGTATTTAAATGTGAGCTTTCCTGGACCAAGTCCACTTCATCAGATATCTAAATGTTCTAAGCGTCCTTCAGGCAGCAATCGTGATTTGTTTACAACGGCGCAGGGGCAAATTGTGAAGCACAGACTCAAGTTCTCCTAACCACTTCTTTAAAAAAAATCTTCAGAACCAACCAGTTCTAGCGGCTATCTCCGGGGGGAGCGGGCCTTTTATAAACCAGTCGCCCACTCAAAATCAAACCACCCTAAATCCTGGCCATTGCAGGACAGCTCACAACAACAAAACATTTAGGGGGATCCCTCTCTCCCCTGACTTCCAACCCCAGAGACAAGGGAGATGTGACTCCAGAATCCCCAGCTAAAGAAAGGGTCCTGGCGCTTTGACCTGGTTCAGTTACACTACCATTTGCTCTGTCAGGGGCAGAGAGGAAGGCCAGCCGTGGTTCGTTGCAATTGAACGAACTGGAAAGGATAAGTCGGGTACTTAGCAAATGATGGCTAGGAAGGGCTCTTGCGGTCATCAGGTGCCTTCCCACGTGACGGGGTAGGGATAGGGTAGAGGAACACCATTTAATTTAACCAGATTAATTTTAGCCAATGGGAAGCACAACTATGGTGCATGCCAACATCCTGCTGGGGGGACTCTCGGTATCCGTTCCAAGACTTTCTCAAAGCACCCCCACATGCTTCCTGGGATGGACATGCACACATTGCACCCTGGGAATCAAGGCCTGCTGATGACTTGCAACATCCCCAACCTTTGGCCCGGGGCAGGTGGGCCATGGAAGACGCACTTGGCTGGGCAGCAGAGGCGACTGGGCGGCCTTTCCTCTGTTTTCTCTTGGGAGCCTTCTTAAAAATGAGTCGGTTAATGCATCCCCAGGTGTCACAAGGTCAGGCAGAGCTCTGGCCTTGCTCTTTCTCTGGCTCTCTCTTTTGGGGCGTGGGGTTTCCTGCAGCGCACAGAAGAGTTCTCATCAATTTCACGTTGATAGGTGGCTTTCATGGCTCACTAACTACTTCCCGTCTTCGCATTTGAACACTGGATCCCACAGAGAGATTTTTAAGTTGTCCACGCAGCATTAGTCCTCATCTACGCTCCATCCATACACACATGTATCCTATCCGTAAATCCGGGGACCCGATTATTCAGCCCATCGTCTTAGGCCAGGGGTGCCCAAAATTTTTGGCCCGTGGGCCAGTCACGTGGTTCAGGGAGCCGATCACTATGGCCTGGGGGCTGGATCCAGCCCATGAAGCCCTTGTTGGGGAAGTAAGACGCGCCCGTACAGCATGTTTTACTTCTACTTCCTGGAGCGACAAGGGTTTCGTGGGCTGGGTGTATTGACGTCGGGGGCTGGTTTCGGCCCCCTGGGCCGTAGTTTGGACACCCTTGTCTTAGGCAGATAATGGATCCTGCCCGAGTGCAGGCGTGCCTGGCCCATCTGAACAAACGTGGAGATAAGCGAGCTGCCCACTGAAACCAATGAGTTCTTAACTCTCTTACGAGGGATAGGAACAAGTATCAGGGCTAGCAAAGTTTCGGAGACCCCTTAGCAATTCTTTCAGTAGCTGGCAGGAAGTCGTGGCATCGGGCGGCACACGGTGCTGACTCTGGAGTAAGCTTGGTTAAGGTCGCCCTCTGTGCCCGCGATCTCCCACGCTTGAAGGGGATTTAACTCCCAAGTTAAATAAACGCCACTTCGCCGTCCATGCAGTAATTCCACATCCACGCGAAGGCCCGGGAGCAGGAGCGAATCCAGATCACTTCCAGGGAGCTCTTTTCACAAGGTCGCGGGAAAGTTTCCAATTGACAAGCGGTGACTTGGAACAGAAATCCACTATGGCCGGCCTTAGCCATGGAGTAGCGATGCTTAGTTAAGAACAGACACTCACTCACACACACACTCTCTCTCGCTCACACACAAACAAACACGCTTTCTTTTCTCTTCTCGGCTCTCCTGGTGACGTTTAAAAGCAGGCTTTGCTACCAGACAGTCAAACGTCTTTCCAAAATAATTGGATTTGAGGAATTATATCTAATCCAGCCATCGGGATTTATGTTTAGTTGTTTAAACTGCGATCAATAATCCTCCCTCTAATGCCGGAAATTCAAATTTACTATACTTTGAGGGGGGGGGGGTGTCTCGTATCTTTCTGGCCCACCAAACGGAACAGGGCTTGGTCCCATGAGAGGAAGGAGGGGGTGGGGAAGAAATGTCAGAAGTACGTTTCAAGGATTATGTCTCTCTGTCAAGTGCTCGGTGTAACTCTCCGCCGGCTGACGAGATCTCCGTCCGTCGGCCCTTCAGCAGCTAAAACGGATCAAATTTGGGGGGGGTTTAAAGTCAACAACTCCTCGCCCCTCCCCCCTCCAAGTTCTTCCACTTGCCAAGTTGATCACACGGGTAATTAATACTAACTGCACTTCCTACATCACATTTCGCCTCCAAGGTTTCTTCAATTGCCTTAATGATGGCCATTTACAACAGAGTAATTAGTGCAGAGAAAGGCTTCCAAAGACATTAATTATCCAGGGGTACTTGAGTGGGTTTCTTAAGTGGCCGTCTTCAGGCTCTGACACGTGGCCTGGCGCCCCTTCTTCACCCCCTCCCGTTCTGCTACTATTCAATGGGCGATGCCTTGAATTAATATTATGAATTGGGGGTTTCATAGACTTTAGTTGGGGTTTCAATGCAGGATCAACGCCTCTTCCTGAAATTTTTGAGTAGTACAGTAATACCTCATATAACATTAGTATCGAATAACACTAAAATCGCATAACATTAAGGAATCTGGGGGGAATAATTGCATCAGATAACATTAAGATCCTATGGGATGCTTCAGATAACTGCTAAAGCCTGTGTGGTTACAATGTATCTCTATGGATCCCATAGGATTTTAACATGCATCAGATAACACTAAAAATCATATAACACCAAGACTTGTGGAACCAGGTTTTAGTGTTATATGAGGTTTTACTGTACTTCATCTCCCCCCCCTTTTTTTTTTGCCAACAACTTGGTTAGTTTCTTATTCTCAAGTACACCATCCATTTCTTAAACTGCAACCCCCCAAAAAATTAATAATAATAAAAGCTTCCGGGATATAATCTTATTCTATCCTCTTCCTGGTATTTTGCACGACAATGAACCAGCCTTCTCTCCCCTTTCCCTCGGGATCAACTACCATTGATTTCTGGGAAACTGACTTCCATGTAGGTGTGTTGAGAGTTACGGCTTTAATCAGTTTCAGGGCAAAGTCTTCAGCTCTAACTGGGGTTTGTTCGCCTGATCGGAAAATAAAGGGCTCCCTTTCAGTCCTGCTCCACTCAGATCCACGTGGAATCCAACGTGCTGGTGATGTTTTCCCCTTGCACATGGGCTCCTAAAAATGATGTTCATAATAATAGCCGTAAGACTATCGTGGTTATTGCCTCCGTCCGCGTTAAGAACAAAGGCATGGTTCTTTGGAGTAAATCCTATTGAGTGTCGTCCCTTCTCAATCTTAGGCAACTTGGTGTAAATTCACAACCTTAAACACTATTAACACGATTTTATCACCGGTTAAAGCATTTACGTCACGACCTCGAAGAGCAACGATTCATTGTTCATTTTGTGGATTCTCAGTCAATTTTGAGAATGGGGGAGTCTTGCCTCTCTTGCGGGAGGGTGAAATGGGGGGGTGTAAAGGACGCAGACGTGGCTGAGTCTTAAGAGGTCAGCAGGACTCTACCGAGGCTGAGACCAAGCAAAAACTGTGTTGGTTTTAAAGGCGCCACACTTTTTAAAGTGATTTTTTCCCCCTACCACATATCACAGAGAAGCAGAGCTACCCCACTGGGAGCGAAAGGGACAGCCAATCCCTGAACGAAAACCATTACGCGCAATGACTTTTCTACCCCGGCCCAGTCTTCACTGAGTCTGATTCTGGAATTACACACACACACTCCCGCGACCCGACTTCTGTGATTAATCGGTTTGGTCTGCTACCGGCACTGTCTGGGGGAGCATTCCTTCATTCCCTTGACAGCACGTGCCATCCTGGCTAGAGAGGGCGCAGTGATATGTTCAGGGGAAGAAAGTCCTTCTTCCCCTTTCGAACCACCCGGTCTCGGGTGGCTCATGGGCGTTCAAGGCATCGGGGAAGCCCTGCTCGTCCAGGATAGCTTCTGAACCCCCTGATCCAGCAAAAGAAGCACACGTTCGTTTGCCCCTTCCTTTGCCTTGAAGCGCCGGCGAAGGAGCGAGCAAGAAAACGAAAGAGGGAGGGAGAGGGAAGGAGAAAATGGAGAGGAACCGCAGTGATGAATTAGCCCGCGAGCCCAGCCGTCATAAATCAGGCCGGGTGTGATTCCCGATCAATTCCAAGTAGTCATGAATATGCTAAGTAAAGCGCAGGACAGTGTTTTAGACAGTTATTTCTTCATTAAGGATCACTCAGTGATTTCTTTCACAAATGCTCTAATCTGATTTCCTTTTGATTTCCATTAGAGACAGTGAATAATGACATTTAATTTAGCCCTGCGCCATAAAACCCAAAGATATTTGCTCGTAATTGAATTACTGCCTGCTCCTCACTATGGTCTCATAACTTTCAATTATAACCCTGACAGCTGGGCGATATGAGTTGCCGGTACAACACTAAAAATAAAAGGTTAATAAGGAGTAGCTACCGTAGGAGCGCCAATTTATTTACAGCACATTTCCACGCTAAATTGAAACTAGATCCTTTAACAACAAGGGACAGGCGCTACTGACTGGGATTAAGAGGCAATTTTGAGAGTATTACAATATCTTTGGGGTTCACACATACACCCCGACACTCTTCTTCCTTAAGTTTCCCTCCTTCTGCTTCTTTAAAATAAGGAATAAAAAGACGATCGAATCCTATAAGGCGATCCTGGCTAAAACAATTGGCTCCAGAAACCACTCTCTTTAATACCCTGCGGGGTGTGTGTGGGGGGGAGTGGGAAATTGGGCATCTGAATTATCCTTTCTCAGTTAAAAATTGGCATCGGGATCATCTAGAAAGGCAGAAAGTTCGAGGGTGAGGACGACCGTGAAGCAAAATCCAAAACCTGCAAACCTTTGAAACAGCAATTTTCCTTTATCCCTGTTAAACTAACGGACTGCCTCTGTAATAAATTATGTGAGACTACACAAATAAAGTAAGTCTAGTGTTTTTACAGAAACACTGCAAGCAATTATATATAACGTCTGTGTGTACACACACGTATACAGTATATTTATAGACGCTGCATCGAGACTCCGGCAAGACACTAAGATGGTTCTCATAAGGAGCTGTAAAGACAACCGAGAAGTTGAAGTCACCTTTCAGCCCAAGTTTAATCTTTCGATTCTTTTATGGGTGGTGATGGTTTAGAAAGATCAATCTTGGGCGTGAAAAGACGGGTCTTACTGTTTGAATAGTCGTTGGTTTCTCCTTCAGTATCAACACTCCTTGTCATGGTGTGGCCTGTACCTTTATTTTTTATTTTTTTAAAGGGACACTGTTCTGGATGAGGAGGCCCTCGGGGATGTTCTCCTTGCTTGGAAGACCCTTCAGGCTGTTCAGAAGATCACCCGAAGAACAGATTTGCACCGAGAGAAAAAGAACGACATGGACGTGTGTTCACGGCCTCTGGATCCTGTCCCTAACACGATGAGGAAGCAAGTCAGCGGGTGGTTCGAAGGGGAGGGAAAACCAGTTGGAACTGGGCTGAAGACCCAATCCCGTTATGGATTTCCCATCTTGTCCTACCCGGAATCAAAGGGCATTTCGTCAAAGGTTCACGTGGTGGCTCAGCTAGAAGAAGAACTCAGACAAACGCTTGATCTTCTTCCTGAGTCTTTGAGCCTCCACCCCACCCTCGAGGCAGGCTCCGGAACTCCACAGGTTGATCGGATTAATTCCGCTTTTTTTTTTTGCCACAACATCTGTTTTAAAGGGATCGATGCTGCTGCTACTACTACCGATCGCCAGAGCCTATCATTTTCGGCTTCTTTTGTTCTTTTCAACCCGCCATTCATGCAGAAGATTGAACAAACAATTATTTTAAAATAAAGATGCTCTTTTTTAAAAAAAACCGACTTAGTTCGTGGACACAGAGTTACCAGCGAACAACCCAAGCACATATTCTGGGGGATTTTAGAGACGTTATATTTTTAATAGAGGCCGGGGTGGGGAGGGAGGGAGAAGGAATAGAGCAGATGGAGCTCTATGAATTCATACCCTTGTTATGCAAGTCAAAACGGAGGCTCGTTAATCCAGTCCCCAAGCGCCCAGAGAGCCTAGCTTTGTCCATATCCTTCCCAATTGTCCCTGGAAGTTGTTTGGCTTCCCTTCCCTTTTAGAAAAGGGGTCACAAGGAAATTGGGGACAGAGAGAAATGTAGAGCTTTAGAACTGCTTGTAGTTCAGATCCATCCATGGTTTAGCAAATAGGATCGCAGGTGCTCGTGACCTTCCAGGCAAGGGAAAGTCCTAAGAGGCCAAAAGAGAGGAAAGGACCGAAGTCCACCCAACCCTCCCACGTGCCTCAATGCAGCTTCCCCTAAAGGGTGGGGGGAGACGTCGGTGGGGCGAGAGATCCCGACTGAGGATCGGGCCGCTGGAGCTTACCTGGACCCTGGCTTCCGACAGTCCTAGTCTTTGACTCAACTCCTCCCGCATAAAAGCATCCGGATAGTGCGTCTCGTCGAAGAGTCTCTCCAACTCGTTGAGTTGTTCCAGTGTGAAATTGGTTCGGCTTCGCCTCTGTTTCAGTTTGGTCTGGCCGTCCTCGTCTTCGGATTTCACCTCCTCCCGCTTGTCTTTGCACTCATAGATCCCTGCCGTGGGAGAGGGGGGGAAGGTTGGGGGGGGGGGGACGAATGGAACCAAGTTAGAGACCAGAAACGTCCTTAATGCTTTCCATGGGAATTAACTACTCTCTCCAGCCACCTAAACCCAAAGGAAGGCAAGCGAGGTCTTTAAAATCTCCCAGGTGAGCCTGGATCTGGGGTCGGATGAGGGCTTTTGGTGAGCGATCTTTCAAAGTAGGCACAAGGCTTCCTCTGCCGGGAAAGAAAGTAAGAAAGGCCGCGGGTGATCTTTATTCAGCCCAGTTTCAATTTCCCAGTTTATGCTACGTGCAGATTATTGTTTTGGGATGCTCTCCAGAGAAACCTTTCTGGGAAATTGGAATCACACGTCTCGAGTTCCGACTGCCATTCACAGCAGGGAAACGTTATTTACACACGCACAGATGGATAGGCATAGACATTTTGCTCTCTATATTTCTGAACGCCCGCCTCCCTCGCTGTCATATTGCTCAGCAGAAATTACGGCCTCTGGCCTGCGAAGGAGTGTACGCTGAACTTCTTAACTAACAGGCCTCCAGAAGAGCGTCCACAGATCCAGATGTGTCACCTAGGGAGAGTTGGAGGCGCAAGTGACACCATGATCCTCCCTTTCTCGCTAGCTGTCTCCCTTGATGGTGGTGGTGGTGGTAGTGGGGATATGTGTGCAGAGGAGGCCTTGCTGTGGATCGGGGCCTCAGCATGTACTCTAGATAAGGGGTGTGTGTGTTTGTTTTTTGACATTTATAGAAGACCTCTCAGGCTCTAAGCAATGACAACATAAGAAGAGTGGGGGTTTCCCTCTCGTTGACACAACACGAAAGATCCATCCAAGATCTCCACATCGGTAGCCCCACAGAAGGGGCATCGGAAAAGCAGCAACAGCACCAACCGATCCAATACTGTATGTGCTAACGAGGGAATTAGTGCAAACACGGAGGCCCAGACGGAGAAGAAAGAGTGTTTGAGGCCACGAAACCTTCAGTACTGCAGTGAAATGAATGGGGCAACATGGTTCTAAGCAAGCTTAACACTACTTCCTTCCTTCTTCGTTGCTTTTTTTAAAAGGCCGGGAGATATGAACAGCCTCCCCAGTTTCCAGCAGTAACAAATCAAAAAATGTAAAATAATAATAATAAAACGTGCTGTTCTATCCCAGGGAAACTAAAGGCAGGCCAGAAACCACTCCATTTGGGCAGAACGGAGCGTCCCAGAGAAGGGGGGTATCCATCTCCTCCCCATTTCAAACACACACACACACACACACACACACACACACACACACACACACACACACACACACTGTCTTCTCTACTGGCGGTGACTGGAACATCTTCACCTCGTTCCCCAAATGCTTTTGCTGGGAAATCATTCCCTTTGGTTTCAATGAGACTCCTTTCAGCTGCGTGGAGGATTACAAGGATACAGGCAGTCGCAGAACTGCTGTAGATCCCATCGATTTCAGGAGAACTGACTTCAAAAAATAATCTGTTTGTGGCTGATGTCGCTATTTGCATGGCCCGAATATACGCCAAAAATTTTGGGGTCAGCGTTCCAGAGTTTACCGGCATACAAACAGTTTACGGGCTATTTGATCCTTAGACACAGACTTACTCACCAGCCCAGACACCCCAGGAAGGAAAGGTTCTTAAAATGCCACCCCACGGAATTTCTTTATATTGAACGCACAGGCGAAAATCTATGCTGTATATTTAATGAGTTGGAGCTTCATAGCTGTGGGATGACTTTTTAAAATGCAATTAAGAAACCCTGGGATAGGGAAACATATTTTCGTGACTTTATGAAGGATGAGTGCTGAATATTGTTGACCCCACTTGCTGTGCAGATGACCAGATGAGAGTATGAGAAGTTAACGGTTTGCTGTCTTTAAAACTGCACTCTTTCAACAGTCTCCCTCTTAAATCACTTGCACAGATTTCAAAGGCACTTAAAGGCTCCTAATCCCTCCATCTTCCGCCCGCCAGGAGCCTTCAAACAGTTGCCTTTCTCACAAGTCTTTCCTTAATCACCTTATGTTTGGTCTGTGTTTTTCCTGTAAAGTTTACTGTACTGCTGAGACTAATATACTTCCACCAGCGCCTGCCGGCCTTTGGAGACGACACTTCTGAATACGCTATTTTCCCAAAAATTCGTTTTGGCTTGAGAAATCCGTGTGTGGGGGGGCAGATAATATATTTTACGCCCAGACGGTCAACATAACGTTCAGCAACACATAACACACACTAGTGAGGCTATCAAAGCTGCATTTTGACCCAAACAGTAAAGGACAACTCGATTCGAAAATACGTGTATGAAGAGCGGTTCGTAGTTACTCAGTCAAAAGAAAAATTAAACATGGAGTCGTTTTCGGGAAGGCTGTAAAAGGAAAACGACTGGTTGTTTATCTCTAGTCTAATGGTTCAAATTAGAATTATTAAATTAGATCTCTCCAGAATGCAAACTGTCGTTCATTCTCTCCTGGCTTTAGGTTATAACAGATCTGACGATAGAGGGGGGACAAAACAGAATAAATGAATAAGAAAGTTATTGCTACAGGGTGCGCAGATTTGAAGGCGAGGACCTTTACAAAAATGAATGAATATGGTTTTGTTTTGAGAGAGATGGAAGCCGAAAGATGGGCCAAAAGACTAAGAGAAGGGGAGTTCCAAGGCTTCAACCAAGAGGGGTTGAGGAAGATTATTTTAAGAAACGGGGAACGCCGGTCACTGCAGTCGTAAACAGCGAAATCTGACTCTCAAGTAATCCGTACTGAGGGCATTCTCTCCTGGTCTCTAGCAGTTCTCAGCCTTAATGAGATCGATCTATTTAATTCCATCCGCTTTGGCCATTAGCCTGAGAGGGAGGCAGGCTGCACCAAGAGTTGAAAGGCACTGCCTGAACTTCCTCAGTTATGTCCCCTTCCTCCACCCCCGGCTTCTTTCTAGACCACATTTGAAAAGTCTGAAAATGAACTATTACCCAGGAACCCGAACTAACCGGGAAGAGCAGAGTCGAGGCGAAACAAACGGATCTGGAGTCGGATGCACTTTTTCCTGACTGGTTTCTCTCTTCCGCGCAGGCCTCTCTGGCCGGTTGACCCAGCCGGAGCCCCCGGAGCCTATGCCGTCCCCCACCCCACCCGGTTGCCATTTAAAACCGGAAGTTAGTACTCCGAGCTTCGGTTCGAGACCCCTTTCCAGACACCCACCCGGGTGGGAAATGGTTTCGGAATCAAATCCGTTTCTTGACACACACAATTCTCCCCCACCCCCTTCTTTCCTTTCTTCTCTTCTCCCTCCTTTTTGTTTTAAAACGTCTAAAGAGCGGGACTGGGAAAGGGGCGAAAGTTTTAAGGGCCCCCCCTCTCTCTCTCTCACACACACACTGCGTTTTCGGTTACTCCTTGCGCGCCCGTAGATGTTTGGGGAAGCACAACCCAGGCCATGATGTGTGTCCGTCTCCGGTGGAAAGTCCAGGCACGGATACGGGTCCGGGGGAGGATCGGGGCCACTGGGAAGGAAAAGAGGTCGCCCCCTCCCCCTATTACATAGAGAGACCCCCCCCTCCCGGGTGGAAGTGTATAGGGGGCGCTCCCTCTCCCCCCTCCTGAGCCCCCCCCAGGGTGGCCGCTGGCGCTGCCTTACCTTCTGAGGTCCTGCTGGCGTGGTTGAAGTCCTTGAGCTTGTCCTTGTCTCCCTCGGCGGAGTCCTTGAAGAGGTGCACCGGGCAGTGGGCGCCGCTCTCGGCCAGCTCCTGCAGGCTGCCGCCCTCCGCGTTGCCCAGCTCCCGGGCCCGCGCCAGTCCGCTCTCCAAAACTTCCCGGTACGTGACGGTCTCCTTCTTGTGGCCACCGCCGCCGCCTCCCCCGCCGCCGCCGCTACTGTTGCTGCCGCTGTTGCTCTCCTTGCTTTTCTGGTCGAAGGATTTGGAGACAAACGCCGTCAGTTCTTCCATGGCTGCAGAGGCGCGGCGGGGGGGCGCAGGAGAGGAAGACCCCCGACCTGCAACGACAAGGCAGGGTCTCTCTCTCTCTTTCCTTCCTTCCTTCCTTCACTCCCTCTCCACGACGGACGATCTTCCTGGAGTGGATCCCGGGGTGGGGGTGGGGGCGATCCAGCCGTCTTGCCTAGGTTGGCTTGGGGCGATTGGGTTCGTCTCGGTGGGGTACGTATGTCTCTGTGTGCGTGAGTGTGTGTGTGCGTGTGGACGCGCGCGCACGTGTGTGTGTGTGTGTGTGTGTGCTAAATCATCCTCCCCATCCTGAAGGGAGACGGCCTCATCCTGACCCGCTCCGGACCCTCGCCGACGGCACCGGGGCGCTGGATCGGGGCGAGATCACTCCTGCTGTTATTTATGCCTTTCAATTTGAGATCCCACTATTTATACGCGGCTCCCTCTCCAGCCCAGCCACCCCCACCCCACCCCACCCCCCAGCCACCCCCAGCGCTCGCTGTCTCCGGCAATTACGGCGCCTCTTCCATAGTCGCAGGCGGACGCCCGGCGCGCGCGATCTCCCCCACCTCAGGCCAGCAATTGGCTTTCGGGGCATTTCATCACGCGCTGGCATCCGTCGCACCTTGATTTAGGGCGGCCGAAAGGCAGAGAGAGAGAGAGAGAGAGATGGGGGAGGGAGGAAGAGAGAGAGAGAGGGGAAGAAACCCAATGAAACTCTTTCCTCCTCCCCCTTTCCCCTCCCCACCCGCCTCCCAAACAGGTATCTTCTCTGCTTTCTTTTTCAATGACTTGCAGGGACGAAATGGAAGGCGCCGGTTGGGATGGGATGGGATTGGGGGGGGGGAGGGAGGGAGGGAGAAAAGGGGGGAGGAAGACTGAGTGAGTCAAGGAAGAGTTTATTAGCTGTCAAGAGATCTCCTGCTTCTGGACGGACACCCCAGGAAGGGGGGGCGACTCGTCCAGTAACCCTCAGCCGTGCAGGGGGAGGAAATTAAACAGAGAATCAGATTATTATTATTATTATTATTATTATTATTATTATTATTATTATTATTATTATTATTATTATTATTATTATTATTATTATTATTATTATTATTATTATTATTATTATTATTATTATTATTATTCCAAGCCCAAAGTGGATTCGAGTCCTGCTTCGACATGGCCTGTCGTTTTATTTCATTTGTGGTTTTTTGTTTCGTTTCGCTTACACTGTACTCTTTTTTATTTTATTTTTCAGAAAGAAAAGGAAAAACTTGCCATTCTTTTCAAATTCCTCAAAATGTTGTTTTCGAACATTTAGTACTTTAAGGCTGCAACTGCTTTGCAAGTCTAGCCCATTGGCTCCACAAGTTGAAAGAAACTTACTCCGCGTAGGCATGGGGAAATGTCCTGGAGTAAATTTTTCTCTTTAGCACTGGGTGAGGGGAGGGGGGACCCTAAAGATCGTTATCTGTTTTGCTTGTGTAAATTACTGTGAGAGAAAGAGAGAGAATATGTTTCTTTGTAATAGTGACAAATTCCAGTTGCAAAAAAATAAAGCGACCAAGAATTCTGTGGCTGGTTGAAGATGAACATGTCAAACCGTCAAGTGAAATGGACTGTAGCCCACGAAAGGTTACCTTGCCACGGAATTGTTTTTTTAAAGAAACGTTGCAATCCTTTGTTGTTGTTCAATCCTATACACTTCCAAAGAGAGGTAAACCACGTTGAATTCACTGCTGTGAACAATCAGCAAGCAGGAATGTTCATTTTCCCGAACAGCATCGAAGAGGAAAGTTTTCAAATCAGCATATAACAGTTAGGTATCTGCTGTTGTGCCAAAAGTTGAGAGTTCGATATTCCACAGTGACTCCAGGAAAAAGGACCAGCCTGTCAGTCGTGGGCAAGCTGCACAGGCCCAGAGGTCTCCCAGAAGATGGGAGTGGTAAAACACTTCTGTATTCTCTATCTCTAGAGAATCATGGAAAGGATTGTCATAAATCAGAATTGACTTGACGGCAACCCCCTCCCCATTATTAAATTATTATTATTATTATTATTATTATTATTATTATTATTATTATTATTATTATTATTATTATTATTATTATTATTATTATTATTATTATTATTAAAAACCAAAACACGTGCTGTTAGGTTTGCACCCATCAATCATGTTCCTTCTTCCACTCATCTCCTTACCAGTGGTCCTTCCTTCCTTTCGTAATTCTAGAACTTGGGCTCCCTCAACATGCGTGGCTCTTGGGTTGCTTTGCTGAGAAACAATTCGGGCTGACCGCCTTCCTGGCTTCCTCAGCGAAGTGTTTTCCAAAAGAGAACACGGTCCTGACGCTCCTTGACCCGGAAGCAAGGCAGCTTCCTCCTCCACATCGACGAGACTGGCTTTCCACGTTCCTTGCTCCCGCTGTGCGTTCATTGGAACCAATGGAGCCAATGGGGCTTTGCGCCATAAAGTAAGCGTCCCCAGCAATTCAGCTGTCGGGGAAGCTTCCTTCCCTCGCCTTGTGTGGGAGCCGCTCCTGGTTCAGCAAAGCTGGTTCGCACGTCTTAGCAAACACGAGGAGACCAGTCAATTGGTACTTTCCTAGGCCTATGCGTGGAGAGGTTGCGAGAGGAAGGGGGAGAGGAAGAGACGAGGGAATAAATGAACATCTCCGAGATCTCAAACGATCTTAGCTTCGCCGTGGCAGTTGATCAAGGATCCGGCGAGGGATCTGGTTAAATCTGAGGCTCCCCAAACAGGAGGTCCCCCGCCCCCCTTCTCCATTTAAAGCATCCTGCAGAACATAAAGATTTCTCTCCTTGCATCTCGCGTCTTTAACTGGAGAATTGATTAATGGCCCTACATGGGGGGGGGGCGCTCAATTCCCCCCCCCCCGCATTTCCATTGCAAGTCTTCTTGCCTGGAATACTGAATCCTTGTTTCCTGCCTAATGGGACCTCCCCCATCCCAGGGGACATTTAAAGCGGTTTCGCCATCCGCAACATGGCCAGCAGTGCGCGTGAAATGAGGCTTACTTTCGAGCAAGAAGATCGTCCAGATATTTACTGAGAAGTGGGGCGGGCGGGTTGGAAACCCATCGACTGCACCCCACGTGTGTGGCGGCATTAAAAAAAAGACCCCTCTTAGGATGGCTCCCTAACGCAAACCCGTCCACGCTTCCTCCGACACAAGCCTGCCTTTGGAACGGGTTCTTGCCGCTGATCCCAACGAGGTGCCTGAAACAGCCATAAGCCAAAGTACAGCGAAGAAGGACAAATCTCACGTTTACTGGGATTTTACTCCCAGGTAAGTGTCTTGTAGGGTCTTTCCCGCTGAGATCATTAACGGACCCCTCAACCCACCCCTTCCCTCCCCCTCTTCCGCTCCTTCCCCTCCCCCACCCCAAGGCTGTTTTTAATTAATCCACTGGTACCCGCAACAGCAGTCGTGGCACCTCCGCCAAGGGAAGGAGAGGAAACAATTAATAAAAGCGCTTTTAAAAGCAGATCAATTCCGGCGTGCATTTTAAAATAATTATCTGGAGGAATTAGGATTGATCGTTTGATCTTGGCGCGGGGGGGAGGGGGCGGTGACGTTTACGATGAAAGGTCTCTCGTGTTCATGGGGGGGGGGGGAGGTTGATGTCCTCCTTCCCCGCTTCCACCAGCCCAGGGTGCGTTCGCCTGCCTGGCCCCCTGGGAACCGGAGCACGCGTGTCAGGGATTCACACAAACTCCGATCAGGCGAGAGGGGATAGCAGTCCATGGATTTGGGTGGGGGAAAGGGGGGGGGTTTCCTGTATCACTCTAGGGAGTGAAGTGGGCGTGGAGGTAGCGATTCTGATGCCTCCGCTCGGGAACGCGCGTCCATTTAACCAGTGTGAAGGACTATAAATGTACAGTATACAAATTAATGAACTAATTCATATGCCGCCCTGACCGTCTTTTTGAAGGTGAATACAGTACAATATACTGCTTTTTAAACACATCCAGCCTTTCCTTCAAAGCAAGCAGAAGTGTATAACCGTGGATGGATGGGTGGGTGGGTGGGTGGATGGAAAATAAAAGACTGGTGGTTTTCTTGTTTTGCCCACTGAGCAAAGAGGGCTATTGGCTGGAGGTGGGGAGAAGAAGAAAATAAATTCTGCTACTCCTCCGTTACACTGATGTATCCCACGATTTATTCTGGGAGAGATAACAGCAGACACAACCTACTTTACAACCGCGAAGGCTGCAGCCCCTTCCCATCCCGCTTGGGAATATGTCACATCGAACTTTTTGTTGTTGTTCAGTCGCACAGTCGGTTCCGACCCTCTGAGACCCCATGGACCACTGTCTGCCAGGCACTCCGATCCTCCACCATCCCCCTCAACTCGCTCAGCTCTGCACCCATTGTCTCTACAATACTACATCGGATTTATTTTCTGAGTAGACAAGTACGGGGTTCCAAGGTGTAATATTTATGGCACAGAAAGCGAGTTAAAGAGTAAATGGGAATTAACTGGCATTAGTGATTTAGGATAACGTCGGCATTATTGGCTGGAAAAGTGTCACAGGTTTTCTATTGGAAAAGCATCTCACCGCATTTCCAAACTACCTGGCGACAAGAGGTGATCCTGAACAGGTGACAGGGAGACTGTAGTAACCTGGTCTCAAATTTTGTTCACTCTTGGCCCTTCGTGGAAGGATCCTCTCCTTCCTTGTTGAGGCAGTGCCCTCTTATTGTCCTTCTGCTGCCGGAGATGCCACTTGAAGCAGCGATGGAGGGAAAATTTCAGCATCCAAATGACAGGGAGAAGAGCTTTCCGTCCCGGAAAGATCTTTTCCAAGCCCCCGCCAACCTACGGTGGGGTAACGTTCCCTCTTGCTGCCAAGCCCGCCCAGCAATTTCCCTAAAACCTCGCAGCAGGAATGATCATCCACGTGCGCGAGCATAAATCACGTGGCCCTCTGATACCAATCACAGTTTCCCACCAAGCCTGGGCCCTGGTAAATATATATGGCTAGACGTTCTTCTTTGCTCCAAAATTCCCCCCTTTCCTGATTCCTGGAAAGCGATCTCGTGTGGAAAAGTTCCACATAATTATGTGAAAGAGAGAGAGAGAGAGAGACAGAGAAAGACAGAAAGAGACAGATTCAGTGAGTGAGTGAGTGAGTGATTCAGTGAGTGAGTGTGCATGAACATTCGTGGCACTTGATTCCATCGTAACCATCTGCCCACTTAACCAGTATGTCCTGCCATGAAGAAAAGGGAGAAAATAACTTTTTTGACTGGTTTTCGTCCTTATCCTCTTGCGAGAACAAACATGAAAACTAGTTGCGCCTTCCTCCCCATAGCCCGGGAAAAGATTTGCCATCGCTATTGTTACGATCATCCTTACAGTATTTAATATCGTGATGCCGTCAATTAGCATCTTGACTTTCCCCCTGGACAGGCGGGAGGGCGGAAGGTCGGTGAATGTTAATTTTCTCCGAATTATTTGCAGTGCCCAACGGTTGCCTCGAGAACCTGAGTGGACAGACGACCAAGCGCCTCCCCGCCCACCTCCAGACCGGGCAGGAGGGGCAGATGCCTGCGGCAGGGTGTGGGCTAGGACTGGCCGCCGGTAGGTCTCCGGCCGGTCTTGCAGAGGAGGAGGCTTTGCGAGGCTTCGCTGTTGAGCTGGGGGTGGGGGGTCCGGGCTGCTGGGCCACTCCCCGCTCGCCAGGCCGGATCCTGGCATGGGCGGCGCCGAGGCAAGGAGCCTCTGGTGGCAGCGGCTGCTTCCATATAAGGGCCCTTCTGAATGCAAGCCGGGGAAGCAAAACCGCTTCCATATTTCTCCCCTTGACATTTTTACGAGCGGCCCGTGGTAAACATAGATTCGCCTATTTGCAACACAAATTAGGGTTCATTCTCTATTCGGAGTTGATGAATTGAGCCATGGAAGGGGAAAGGAGGGGGTTACGAAGGGAAAGGAGGGAGAAAGGCCAAAAAGAAAAGACCCACCAAACCCAAATTAATATATATATATATACACACATATATACAGTATCAGGAATTTCCAGGAAGGAGCGATTGGGAGGCTCAATTGAGGTGTGCGACCTCCTTCTCTTAAGTGTGAGCCATCAACTTGCTCCGATTTGCTTGGAGAAGTCTGGATCAAGGGCGACCTCCCTCCTTGAAGAGAGCCCTCGTCTGTTTCTGAGTCCCGGTCCCTGGAGGCGCAAGACCCGTGGATCGATCCCCCTCTTGGCCTCAACCAGATTCCGAAAAAGACGTCGCCGCGGTGCCCACACAGGTCGAAGCAGGCTGTGCAAGCAGCTCCTCCGTGCCAACTCTTAAAGCCTTAGCAAGCCTGGATATATTAACCACTGGTTAATAAGTCTCTATCTGCGTGGAAACTCCACCCTACAGATGTTTTATCTCTCCCCTTAGCTCGACCAAGGAAATCCATTCCCATTTGGCCTTTATTCGGATTAGGCACAGAGAGGGAGGCCCCCCCTCCCATCAGCCCCGTCTGTGGTGCCAGGCCATGGCATAACCTACTCCCGCTGCCCACCGCTTCAGATCCGATGTGGGGACACAAACATTCTCACAATTCTGGTGGGAAAAGGCTTTCCACTGTCTCCTCTTCCCCCTGACCGCACACTTCATGGCCTAGATGAAAGGAAGGGTCCGGGTCATCGTTTGATTTTAAAGACAGGGCAATAAGGGCAACAAAAAACGACTGCCACCAACAATAGTGGCCTTGCTTTCCTCCTCACACACACACACCCGGGAAAAACCAGAGGGGGGGGCTGTGCCGTCTGCTCCCATCCTCCCCCGGCAGCTGTGGTGGCGGTGCTAAAACTGGCGTCTGAAAGTGGCAGACAAGAGAGAGAACGCAAGATGCCTCTCGGCCAGGCCTCTTTCCGTCTCTCGGGGGTTCACCTCGGGTGAATGAAGAGGCGGCTTAAAAATAATAATAAGGAGGACCTCAGCCAGCCGGGCCGGCGAACCGGCCTTGCCCCACGGCCGAGAGGAGGCTGTGGTGGCGCTCGCCCTTCCCCCGCCAGGCCGCCTCGCCATGCCAAGAATTCCAGCCTCCCCTCAGCGCAGGCCCTGGAGTTTGGCCCAGCGGCCCCCAAGCAGAGGTCAAGAGGGGAAGGATGAAATGTTAGAGAATGTATATGGGTACCTGTGGATGGATAGATAGATAGATGGGCGGGCGGGCGGATGGGCGGGCAGGCAGGCAGGCAGGCAGGCAGGTGCTTGCGACATAGACATAGACATAGACATAGACATAGAAACAGACATAGACATAAAGGTCATCCTTGCTCGAAAGCCAGTCATATCTGTCTCTGAGAGCCAGCGCTGTGTGCATTTAAAGATGTTTCTGTGGTCATGTGGCAGGCATGACTAGACACCGGAGCGCATGGACGCTGTTTACCTTCCCACCAAAGAGGTCCCTATTTATCTATTTGCAATTTCTTGCTTTTGAATTGCTAGGTTGGCAGGAGCTGGGACAGAGATGGGAGCTCACTCTGTCCTGCAGTATTCGGGTATCAACCTGCTGACCTTCCGCCTTCCTGTCAGCATCTTTGCCACTTGAGCCACTGCAGACATAGACATAGACATAGACATAGACATAGACATAGACATAGACATAGACATAGACATAGACATAGACATGAGAGACTGCGATGGCTTAGTGGTTAAGACGCTGGACTTGACTTGACGACCAGAAAGTCGGCAGGTCAGCAGTTCGATACCCGAGTGCTGCCGACGGAGTGAGCGTCCGTCCTCTGTTCCAGCTCCTGCCAACCTAGCAGTTCGAAAGGAAGTAGGTACCGCTTTGGCGGGAAAGGTAACAGCATTCTATGTGCTTTGGCGGCCAGTCATGGCTGCCAACATGACCAGGGAAACATCTGCAGATGCAGACAACGCTGGTTCTTTGGCTATAAAACGGAGATGAGCACCGCCCCCTACAGTCGGATGCTACTGGCTTTTGAGCAAAAGCTACATATACATGTACATGTACGTATAGCAAGGGTTAACATTCCAGTTACATCGTCTCACGTTGCTTTGAAAGCGAGGAAAGGCGAGGAGTCTATACCCCCCCCCCCAAGCAAAAGAGTGGCAGACAAGTCTAAACTGCGTCTGCACTGCTGTTGTCTCGTACTGTATTTATTATTCCCTAAGAGTCCGCACTTTGGGCGCAACGTGTCTGCCTGGCTCGTGCGCGCAGCAGCAGCAGCAGCAGCAGGCCATCCGGCCAAGCACTGAGCAAATACTCTCGGGTACAGACGACGCCCGGCAAAGTAATCCCAGCCGACGGCGCCCGCAGGCTCCTCCGGGAGATCTCGCCCGGGCGTCTGGCCTCAGCACAGCTTCCCTGGAGCCGGAGGCCGGTCTCCTCCGGGGAGTAGCTTCCCTTTTGTCCCCCCACCCTTCTCAGCCGTGGACCGGGCTCCTTAAGCGAGGCTTTCTCGGACTGGCAAGCGGGCCTTGCTGTGACGCCCACGCCCACCCCTGTCCCCTGGCGCGGATGACAAATAGGGTGATGGTGTGGCGAAAGCGGCCGTGATTCACTGTAAAGATTCTATCAATAGATAACCGCGGCTTCATTAGGCTAACCTGGGAGCATAAAATGTCGCCCAGCAGGGCCATCTCTCTCTCTCTCTTCATCTTCATTCTAATTTCCCTTCTTTCTTGTGATTAATTCCGAGACAGTTATTCCAGCCTATCCATCACATGTCCAGCTCTTGAGTCTCAGACTCCAGCCACCGTTTTGACTACCTTGCACGGAAGCGAGCCAAGCAATTGCACGGGGACGGGGAGGGGGTGGGGAAGATGCCCCCTTTCAATCCAGTTTTCTCTAACCCTTCACTTCCACATTTTCACAGCACGTCAGTCGACGGCCAATTGGTTTTATCGGGGCGTGAGACACGTACAGGTTCGCTTTTCTGTTAATAGCTCGACACTGGCGCTCTCTCTATCCATTCCGTTCCATTCTTTCTTTCTTTCCTTCTTAAGCCATTCAACATTTATAAGTATCGATCCAGAGGTTTCAGAGAGCTGTTGTTGTTGTTTCTTTTCTTCCTCAACAGATTTCATAGGAAAGGATTTAAAAAAAAAGCGAATAAATAAATTAGGAGGCACGTTTCTTTTATGCCGTTTATTGATTTAAGCAAGAGCTGCCTCTCCCTGGGAAGAGTTAATAGATTTTAATTCAAATAGGGAACCCTCAATCCTGATTATGAATGGATTGGATTGATCCACCCCAGCCTCTGTGTCCATGTAGAAAATGCAATCAAAGGCATGATTATGGCGGGGAGTGGGTCGCCTTCGTCACTTGAACACTCCCTCCACCCCACCCTCCTTTCAAGACTTATTTTGGGATCATCCCCTGGTCGCCACTGGAGTGAAATACGCTGGGATGAATCAGGTGTTATATTCTGAATAAAGAGCTCAAACTGCGGGGGCCAGTTCTGCGACTGGCCTGACAGTGGGTCAGCGACCTTGCTCTTGCGCATTTTCCAGTCTTTTCTGCAAAGATTGCGCATGAGATTTTGCCCTCTGGATGGAGTCTATCATTTCGCCTCTCTGAACCTTTGGCTGCGAAGCACATTTTCAGCTTACCATCTTGTGTCATACAATATGCTTTGAGTAATATAGATACTTCAAAGCTAACATTAAAATATAAGTTAGTCTTCAAAGTGCTACAACGTTTTTGTTTTGTTTTTTTCTGATAAATTCCCTTTTGTTCTCTCTCTTTCCTCCTCCCTTCCCGCTTTCTTCGGGGAACAGGCTACTCGGTGTGGTTTTTGAGGTTGGGTGTCGCTGGTTTCTAAGAAAGCGCCTACACTTCGTAATAACAATGGGTGAAGGTTTCCGCAGAGAATTGAAAAAACACAGTGGAAGGATTTACTGAGTCTCCAGAGTTCCTTTTGAGGGTAATTAACAGAATGCTGTCCTTTTCTTAAATGCTAAGGAGGAGGAGGGTCACAGGCCGGCCAAAATTAAGCACGTGTCCCTTCCATTGGACTTGGCTGAATCGGTGGAAAGTAGAGGGAATTATGGAAAGGAGAGGAAGTAGAGACGCCACCAGAGAGAGAAGGAGGGAAGGATCCATTTTATTTCTTGTCCAACACTGAGAACATTAACTGATTAATAATCACTGTGGCAAAACGACACATTTACGAATGCAAGTGTTATAATTTGGCTTATCAATTGAGAATCTCCTTCACGTCTATTGTTTTAATTAACCTAGGAAAAACCTTTGACTCAATAAAAACAGAGAAACAAAAACCTGAAGCAGCCATCATCTTTTATCTTTAATTAAAAATTAGACAATATCAAAATCACAAAAACCTTTTTCTCTCATTCTCTCTCTCTCTCTCTCTCTCTCTCTCTCTCTTTGTGTGTGTGTTCATACTGACTTCCTTTTTACAACAGTCAATTTTATTCCCATTTCTTCCTTCTTTTTAATATAGAGAGGAGGAGCTTCTCAGGTCTCAGACCCAAATCTTGCGCTGAGTTGCAGGACCCAAACTCCAGACTGAAGAAGTCAAGTCAAGGAATAGGGTGTGCCGAGGCATATGCAGAATGCTATTCATTACCACAGCGAGCCCTTGTAGATCTAGGCTTAAAGGTGAGAATTCTCAGGGCGGAGAAAGGATGACCTCCTGGTCATTTGAAACCTTGACAGATTTCAGATTAATATTTTACGCAGCCTAACCGCTGCTATTACACTCTAAGCTTTGCTTGTCCAAGATGTTCCAAACTGGATCTGAAAGCAGTGACCATTCCTACACAAATAGAAAAAAACAGGAGAGTTTTAAAAATACCTAAAGTTTAGCTTAGGTATTCAGAGAGATAGGCTCATTCTCAAAGGAGCAAACCAATTCAGTGAAGTGGGCAGCCATTTCTTACCGGTAAAAAAGCTTCTTCTGGAGATGTTTTTGATATCTTGTTGGTTTTCTCCACCACCATCATTTCTCGTATTTCTCTTCTAGGGAATGGCCAGAGTTGTGTGTGATAATTATAGATAATGATTGAGAGAACGGAGAAAGCAGATCAGAGCAGACGCTGGAAAATGCAGGAAGTGGCTCAAAGAGTCCTACAAGCTCAACTTGGCCCAGCCACCCCCAGGAGAACTTCCATAACTAGCAGCTTGTGTGGCTTTTTAATACGTTAGGATTGAGAGGAAACGCACTTCCCCTCTCCTCCTCCCTCCCCGAAACTAGCAATAACGATTCATAACGCAGGGAATTACAATGGACATGTTTGTCTTTCGATGCATTTTCAGCGCTCAAGGGAATATCTTGCATGGTCTGGAGGTGAGGGAGAGAAAAAGAGGGGAAAGTCTTGCAAATTGTTAACAACCCGCCCAGTCCCCCTTCCACCAGTTATTTTCCCAGCTAGTTTTCCATTCCAAGTAAACTGTTGCTTTCCCCCAGTTCTCAAGGAAGATTTATGGGGTCGTGAAGGCGACTAGTGGAAATATTATACATTGGAAGTTTGGCGTCTCTCGGGGAGTGTACACGACTTGATAGTCATTTCCAGATGTTAATATCATTTCCACACATACACACACTCACACAAACTAGTGTACTACAGTGGGGATTCTCACGCAAACTAACGTACTACAGTGGGGATTCTTAACTGTATTTGATTCGGAGGAGGCAGCCCTGAGCTATTGGGGCTGGGTTTTTCTTAATGCGATCAAAGTCTACACATGTTTATTTGAGAGTAAAGCTCAATGAACTCAATGAGACTTAACTTTGAGTAGAGTTAGATTTCACAGGTCAATTCCAACCTGTGGTGGCCCTTTGCCAGGGTTTCCTAGGTAGAGAAGTGGTTTACCATTCCGTCCTTCTGGAGTTACCCTGGCACTGTGCATCTTGCCTATGGCTACATAGGCTAGCTCTTATCCCTGAAGGCACAATAGGGAATTAAACTCCTTACCAGATATCTAAACCATCCAGCTATTCAACCAGCATAGTCGTTAATTCTTGAAGCACTTTGGAAGCATGGGCAGCAGGGGCCTTTGATTCAGTGGGCGTATCGTGAAAATAGATCACTGTGAATTAAATCCTAGTGGAAGATCAAATCATTTTACTGCCCCTGAAATTTAATTTTCAACTAATTATAAAGGATATGTTGAAAAAGCTCTTTTGAAGCAGAAAATAATAGCAGGAACAGTAGGGTGGTTACTCTTTCGACAGTGCAATCCTATACCTATCTGTTCAAAAGTTAGCCCCACTGAGTTCTATCTATTGGAGTTTAGCCCAGATGAGATCGTAGGGATACTTAGAATGTAGTCCTATATTCTTCCACCTGAAGATAATGACTTCGAGTTGATTTGTGGGAACGGGACAAATTTTCACCAAGCATGAGCATTTCCTTCACTGTTGTGAATGAGAACAGTTTCCATTTAAATCAGCTATTTAATGTGATTAGCTCTGATTGAATCAGGATCAGTTGATTACAGTGAGACTTCCTTTCAAAGAAATGTATACTGCCTCCAGGTCAGATGGCTCAATCCTAAAATATAAACCCGATCCTCACTCCTCTTTTGAAAACAATGGGATGTAGACACAGGTAAAATACGTCTGGAACCTTCTGCAATCACTGCTCTGCAGGAAAGGGTTTCCAGAATCTGTGGGATGAAGTCGAAGTTTCCACAAAGATATAGACAACCACAATGTTTGAAAAGTTTTTCAGTCATCCTTGTCTCTCTCCGTCTCAAATCCTCAACACATCAGCTCCATAGAAGTTCCTCCTAAAAGAAGAATTGCCAGGAAAAAACATGCAACACACAAGACATTTTAGGATGGACTATCTATCCCTGCCTAATTGTACTGAAAATGAAACCACTGTAGCTACAATTTCTCAGAAGATTACAAAAGGAAGACTGTTTTATTAGGAAGGATACCAAGGATAGCCTCTATTAAATCTGTTCAAGATTGCAGCCAGTGCAGAGCAATGTCACATCATCGCTTGACTCGCATGCTTGTTGCTCCACCCTCTGCTGTCCAACATATTGGGTTAAAATATTTCCACCTGAATGTCCATCCTTTGATTTCTTTAGGAGATGGCAATAGAATAGGTGATCTCTGGAGAGCATCGTGATGGGAGCGAGGCAAAGGGCTTCACTTGCCTGGGTTTCTAGGAGGGTGTTGCCAGTTCAAAGCTAGGAAGTCTGAGCCGTAGGATTGGGGACAAACCTATCCAGCTGCTAAACCAAAGTCTTACGCAACACAATTGGGTGGACCATCAAATGTCTCTTTGGCAAGATATGAATGACAGAGGAGGGTGTGTGTGTAGAAAAGCGTCCTTGCTCACCCCATCTGTTGTCATTTCCCCATTAGTCAAGGCAGACAATGGAGAGAAGCCTTGGAAGCAGTTCTGGCCTCCGGCCACACTACTGAGGAGTCATGGTCCAGCTGCAGCCTGGGGTACCAGTCAGCCTAGGGCTTGTGAGTGGGAACCGATCCGATGCAGCCTCTTTCCTCCAACATCCCCACCACCAGCACCATAGTGGCTTCTGGCTTCAGGCTAAGCTCAGGGCTAAAAAAAGCCCCAGCCCCAGTTGATAGGCGCACCCCTTCGAGCTTCGGTTCTCCCAAATAGAAGAAATGGTCAGGCTTAATGTGGAGGCTTGGGGGGGGGGGGTTTGCTGAACAATGGAAGTCCGGCCACTGGGAGATGCTCCTGTCAGGGAAAAATAGTGGTATGACTAATGGGGGGGGGGGGGAAATCTATCAATCCATCCATCCAACCCTATGACGGGCCCAAGCCCAAAAACTATGACTGACCTAAGGTGCCTACTGAATTTCAAGGGAGAATTTGAACACTAAGTGAGGATCCCTTACCCCATCACTAACCATTTACACCGCACTGATTGTCTATGATTTGTCTAGGATCCGACTAAGTAACTCTTCCACACCTGGGTCCCTTTGGGGAGGAGGGCGATAAACAAATATAAATAAATAAATAAATAAATAAATAAATAAATAAATAAATAAATAAATAAATAAATAAATGAGGGTTTTTTTGGTGAATCTTGGGTTCAGGTTCCACCATAGCAATTAATAGCAGGATATCACATCAGATAGATGATGGCATCAACCAAGTCGCAATCATCCTTCATTCTCTGAAAATTCTCTGCAGCCGGATCTCTGGGGGGGAAATGACCTGAAGGTTCTGTATTAAATGAAGTGACGGAGTTTGTCAGAATGTCTGAACTCTGGCTCAGGGGCTTGTTCTACTCTACTGAGAAGAGAACAAGGAGGATGAAAACTTGCAAAATCTCCGGATCAGAATCCTGGATGAGTGTCTTTTAACTCCTTAACTCATCATAAGCATGCCAGGTAGAGGTAGCTTTGCTGGTCTGTTAGAGACAAATGAACACAAGAGTCTTGTTTTGTTAACATTATCTCCCAATGTGATGCAAAGCAACACATTTCTTTCTTCTTCCTTTCCGAAGGACCCGCACAACAACACCCATCAAGCAGTGATGGGGCCCTAGCTCACAACTATCAAGGTCTTGTGGCACCTGACAGTTAGCAACAGCAAGAGCAATTAGACTTTACATACCACCTGTATGCCACTATTATATACTTAGTGCACTCTCTGGGCTATTCACAATGTAATTAGCAGTTTGCTCCAAACATGCTGGGTACTCATTTTACCAACCTCAGAATGGTAAATCAACCTTGAATCCCATCAGGATCGAACTCACAAAGTCAGCAGTTTTGGCTGCAGTATAGCAGTTCCACCACTGCGCCGTGAGGGCTAAACAGTCACACAGCTTTCATGGACCAGGGTCCATATCTTCAGGTGTACGACAAAGTTCAAATCTCTGCTGGCCGTCAAGGTACCTTCTACTCCAGTTTACTTCAGAATAAAATCTACTTGGAAGTCACCTTGATTCCATTCTGAGAACCATAGCCCAGCATCACCTTTTCAAATAGAACACCTTTTGAATTATTCCTTAATATTTTTGTCCTCACACTATGATTGTAGATACAAGACTATAAGTGCAGAAACACTTTATAATGGGCAGTTGGGTAGGGATATAAGGTTGCTTGGCTTTCAGTGTGATCCAACGGATCAGAGAAAATGTCCAACCAGGCGTCGATTCTGTTTCCAAAATAAAAATGCTTCAGAATCCTTACAAAAAGAACAAGAAAACAACTACCCACACCAAACTTTGTTGGCATTCGAAGAATTCTGGTATCGCCTCTAATGCTTGAGATTCGATTCGAAACAGTTTTCTTCTTCGTGCATTTTTAAAGGAATGTGGCATCAGATTTTCTGTGGCTTTTCAACTCGACAAAGTTTGCAAAAGTTACTTTTTGGTTGCAGCACCCAGAATCTCCTAGCCATCTTGAGCACTGGTGTAGGATTGGGGGAAGGGTGGGTAGAGAGTTATTACCCCAGCTTCAGGTTCTGAACTGACCATCACCGCAGTCGGGTGGCCTCAAATTGCCGTGAGTGTTTCCACCTTTAAGAGCCCTTGACACATCCTGATGTACTACCCAAACTATCTGGGTGATCTTGGGATAGAAGTTAGGAGAAAAGAGAATAAAAGGTAGCTGCGAGTCTATGTGTGAATCATTCCCTTTTCTCTCTCTGACGGGGAATTTCCCGGGGCTAAGGATGTGCTTCGGGAAGGTAGGACTGACTCAAAGGAGTCCCACCCTAGTTCATTTGCCCGTGGCTGTTCGAAAATAATCCTTCCTCCAATTGAGGGCCAGTGGCCAAGGTTTTAATATATCTCTTGTAGCGTCGGCTAGTTTTCTCCGCATCGTCGAAGTGTCAGGATTGGACCCGGCGGGATTCCAAAGGCTTGCATTGGATTAGGCAAGAGCCCTTTGGAACGCTGACATTTCCATTGGAATGTTGGCCAAGGTTGGCACTTTAGACCGGGAACCCAACCGGTCAATCACTCGTTAGGACCAGATTACAGCAGCCACTTAAGACGGTGCACTGTTTGACTTTAGCTCCCCCAGGGAGACTTACCGAGAGTGGTAGTTTTAGAGGGCTTCACAGATCCTTTGTACGAAGACTTTTTAAAAAAACTCTTTGAAATCTGTAAAAGGAGAGGTGTGTGAGTCTCAGTAATTTGGCGCAATGCACACGATATGCCCCTCAACATGCGCTGAGGAGGGCCTTACGTTGGCAAGAGGAAATGCTGTCGATGTGACCTGATATTGGGCGGATGTTATCTATCCCTTTTAATTCTATTTTGTTTTAGATGTGTTAATTTTAGCTTTGCATGTTATTATATGCTGGTCTGGCACGAATCAAGGAAGAAATAATCGGGCATGTGAAAAGGGGTTGTTGCAAGGTTGTTGCCAGATCGAGGATGGGTTCCAAGAGACTTAGAACGATGTTATCCATCTTTTTTTGCTTGACGTTTAAAGGTAAAGGTCGCCCTTGCTCGAAAGCCAGTCGTATCCGACTCTAGGGGGTGGTGCTCATCTCCGTTTTACAGCCAAAGAGCTAGTCACTGTCTGCACTTGCAGACATTTCCTTGGTCATATGGCAGGACCATTGTTACCTTTCCTGCTGAAGCGGTACCTATTTATCTACTTGCAGCACTCACGTCTCAAACGCCGACCATCTGGTCCTCACGCTCAGCGTCTTAACCACTAACTAAGCCACCACAGTCCCTATTGCTTCATGTTTAGCTAGGCTGCTAGGGGTTAATGTGAGTCAAGGTTCACCTCAAGCTGCTCTTTTCCTTTCCAAGACATGTAGGAAATGCAGAAAGGGGGGGGGGGGGAGACCGGTTTTTCTGCGCGGAGGAAGCTTTTGTCTCACGAACGACCACTTTCTATTAGCCTTCAGCCAGTGAGGACTTTCCAAGAAAACTCTTATTCAAATAATTATGTCACTATTCTCCCTCCAATTATACAAATAGGGTTGCGGTGGCTCAGTGGTTAAGAAGCTGGCCTTGTTAGCTGGAAGGCTGGCAAGTTGGCAGTTCGAGACCCGGGTACTGCATGACGGTTTGAGCGCCCGTTTCTGTCCCAGCTCTTGGGGACATGAAAGGAGTCTCATTCAGGAGTCCCGTGAACGGAGTTTGTCCAGCAAAAATCCTTCCGACCCAGAATAATTTCTGACACGAAATTATTATTATTTATAAAAATGCAGAGGTCTATGCTGCTTGCTTTTGATTTAGAAGCGGACTAGATGTACTCAGACGCATCCTCTCCAAAGGCGTTTTTTCCCTTGAGCAAGTTAAGGGTGCGGACGTGTTCTTCTCCAAGGCTCCATGAAAAGCGGGCGAAAATTGCGCGCGCAACGGTGAGCGTGGCATCGAGCGCCAGTCATTCTGGATGTTTGTTTTCTTGTTCATTGATTCGCCACGGAATGGCCCCCCAAACAGGGGTTTACCCGTGCCGTAGCAAAGAGCGCGAGTCATTTTACCTCAGGGCTTGTACAAACGACTATTCAAGGGTCAAAACGACTTGAAAATAATAATAACAACACAACCTAGTCATCCTCGCCGGGTCAGGGCGGCTGAGAAATTCTGGCAGCTGCAGCGCCGCCCACAACTAAACTTATCTCACCTCGAGGTCTCCCTCAGTTTCTCTACCTAGCCTCTCCCGCTCCTTTCCTCAATAACTACCGTGACAGCTGAGGGGGAATGCGAGACACTTCTGGAAACCAAGAGTCGCGTCTGAAAGGCGGGAGGGGCGAGCGCTGAAGTGAAGTGGTGGGTGGGTAGGTGGGGACCGCTTCCTCTCACGGGTGGCCCTGGGGCACCCCGCCCGAATTGTGGACCCCGTTGACCCGAGGCGGCGTCCGCCAGGCATCTCCCGGGGGTGAAAGCGGAATGGCTGCTTCGCCGACCCCCCCCCCTTGGTTTCCCGCCACCCGGCCGGCGCGCTCTGAGGCCTGAGCCCGCGGAGTTGTACTCAGACTGGCGCGTTCGCCTTTCTCACCTCGACCCCCACCCCCGCCTTGCAATTAAACGGCAATTAATTCCAAGCAGTAAAAGGCCTTTTTACGACTTGGCAAACGAACGAGCCATCCTCGACGAAAAGACGCGTTTTGACTTTGTGTGTGTGTGTGTGTGTGGTTTTTTGAGAGGGGTGTGAAGAAGCCTCGCCAAACCCAATACTCGACGGAGCCCTCGGACTTTTCTGTAATTTAATTTCTGAAGTTCTGTCGAACAAGGATTTCCGTTCCTTCTAGGGAGGTGGAGAAGTGGATATCTTAAGGATAATGGAAGCTGGAGTGAGGATATAGACCAGTGATGCCCAAACTAAGACCCGGGGCCCGGGTGTGGCCCCTGATGCCAATTCATCTGGCCCGCGAAGCCCTCGTTGCTCCTGGAAGCAGAAGTAAAACGTGCCCATATGGGTGCATTTTACTTCCGCTTCCAGGAGCAATGAGGGGTCGGGGGCCGCACCCGGCCCTCGGGCCTTATTGACCAGCTCCCTGAACCACATGATTGGCCCACGGCCCAAAAACTTTGGGCACCCCTGATATAGACCAAGGCTTCTTAACGTTTTAAAGCGGAGGGCCAAGTCATGCTCCCTCAGGCAGGCTGGGGGCCTGATGGTCATTTTACCCTGCCTGCCATACATGTCACATCCAGGTGTAGCAGAGGTGGTGGTAGGCCACATGAAATTGTGTTGTGGGCTGCATCCGGCCCCCGTCCATAGGTTGAAGACCACTGGTACAGTATAGTAGAGGAATGTTCTTTGAGCAGAGATTGTGACACAGGAAAGGAAGCTCAGGGCCAAGAGTCCTTTGACTTTGGGGGGAAGGGGAAGGTAGTTTACATTTCTTGGGGTGAAAGGTGGGTCCCTGAGACCTCGATTTTTCATCCCTTTCCTTCTTCTTCTGTATCTGAATCCAAATATTGGTGAACCTCATAGCGATCAGCCATGAAGACTGTCCTGAGAATACTGTATAATGCAGTGGCCTTTCTTCTTCCTTCCCCATTGTAGCATGACGCCCACACCACTGATCCAGTTCCGCAAGTCACTTTCTGGTCCTGAGCCCTTTTGGTGCAAAAAGTCCTCCGCAGCCCCAGGCCATGATTGACCAAGCTGCTGCCCTCCATCAAGATAGATACAAGTGGGATTTAATCCACTTGGGGACCATGACCCTTCCCTGTGGACTTTGCCATGCAAGCAGTTAGTCCTCAGGGTAGTCTGGTTAGTTAACCACTGCTTGACACTCAACGTAGCATCGCTGGCAGTATGGTCTACTCCAAGGGTTCTCAAGGTTTTCGAGCCACAGGTCAGACAACTCCTCCTCAGACAACTGAGCAGGACGGACACATGGTTTCCTCCTGCACAAATGCTGCTACAAACCTAGTGGGTGTGTTTGCACATGTGCATTTACAGCTGTTGTAAAAGTGCTGTGGGCCAGATGGACTGGTGCCAGGGGCTGGGTCCAGCCCACAGGCTGTAGGTTGTGAATCCCTGGTCTACTCTATTACCATAGCAGAATAACCTGGCCAGACTGCATCCCTTTCCTATGAAACATGTAATCCTTCAGTTTCGAAAGACCATCCTGAGTCTTTCTCATGATACTGTACTTGAGAGTGAATATAAATAGAACCATGTAAGGCTAAACTACTTCCTACTCAGATTTACATGATAATAAGTCCCATTGGAAGAGGACTGTGGTGGCTTAGTGGCTAAGTTGCTAAGCTTGATAACTGTCAGGTCAGCAGTTTGAGACCTGCATGCTGTTTGAGACCAGAGTGCTGGTCTTTGTCCCAGCTCCTGCCAACCTAATAGTTTGAAAGCAAGAAATTGCAAGTAGATAAATAGGAACTGCTTTGGCAGGAAAGGTAACAGTGTTCAGTGCACTCTGGTGTCTTGTCATGCCTGCCACATGACCATGGAAATGTCTGCTGGCTCTTTGTAAATAGAGATGAGCACTGCCCCCTAGAGTCAGACAGGACTTGCTTTCAAGCAAGGGAGACCTTTGCCTACCGTAAGTCCCATTGGAATCAAAGGTTTTCCTTCTGAGTAAACATGTTTAACCTCACATTGCACACATTTGGGGGGGGGGTAGAAGAGTGATCAAAACTGGCAAAGGAGTAGCATTCCCCGATTCTTCAATGGAACACTGACAAAAAAAAGGAATCATAAGTGAGTGAGTAATTATTCTTCTCGTGCCACATCAGATTCTGAATATTGGCTATCCTGATGGAGATCAGCCATGAAGATTGTTCTGAGAATATAATGCAGTGGCCTTCCATTTGCCTTCTGCATTGCAATGTGACACCCAAACCACTGTTCCAGTTTTGTGAGTCCAGAGCCCTTTTGGCACACAAAGTCCTTCTCAGCCCCAGGCCAGAAGTGATGAAGCTGCTGCTCTCCAAGATGGATTCAAGTGGGATTTAATCCACTTGTGAACTATCATCTTTCCTTGTGGACTTTGCTACCCGAAGCAGAAGTGTCTCAGGGTTGTCAGGTTAGTTAACCACCACCGGACAAGACATTGAATCACTGCCAGTATGGTCTACTCTATTACCATAGCAGGATAACTTGGTCAGACTGGAAATAAGTAAGTATAGATATTATTTATTTGGGATTTGAAGAAATTTCACAGAAACCCTGAAAGATAGAACAGTATATTTTGGACATCCTCACCCATCTAGTGGGAAATGACACATTGAGGGGGATAGTGCTTGCCTAACAGTGCAATCCTAATAAGGTTTACTCAAAAGTACAATCAATTAAATTCAACTGGTCCCAAGTAAACATGCATAAGATTGCTGCTTACATGGTCTACTTCTATTTGTATATAGAAAAGACTGATACAGTGGTCCATTATAATTTATACCTCAGATTGCCACATCATACATGGTTATGTCAATTCAACCACTCAAGAACTAGCACGGGGGTCCTCATTCCAAAGTTTCAGGAGGATGCCCCCCCCCCTGCACCAAATCCTACCAGGAGCCTTCACTGTTACAAAAGAGGTTTTACTCCAAGTAGCAGGCAAGGGGTGGAGGGAGTGCATTGTTTTGAGGCCTCTGTCTTCTGCCAGCTTCAATTGCATCAAATCCCACTGAATCCAGTAGAGCTCATTTCTGAACAAATGGGTGGAAGTCACTATAAATCATATCAGACAACTGAGCACAGCAACAAAAATAGCCACCTCCTGAGACAAACACATTCATCTGTTTTTGTCCTGAGCCACTGCCTTTCCATAAATGTGCATCACAACCCACAGTTAGAAGGCAGTCCCCTACTGACTTAGGACTGTTCAAAAGGAAGACCTTGTTGGGTTTGTGCAGTTCGCAGCCAGCCAAGTAGGTACGGAGGTTTGCCTAGTCCCCAGTGCTGCATTTCCCAAACTATGTTCTGTGGAACACTGGTGGACTTCAATTCCCAGATGCCTGAGTCAGAACATTGGCTGATCAGTGCTTTGGGGAATTGACTTAGGCTTCTGGGAATTGAAGTCCAAAACCCAAAGTTTGGAAAACACTGCCCTAGTGGATGGAAGGACTGTAATAGGATTGTAGGCCCTGACTGCACACTTATACTGCCTTGTTTCTGAAGTGACACAAAGTGTGTTCACTGATGCTCGGTCTGTAGTTTTAACATGTTAGCAATCTGAATTATCTGGCAATCCTAAACTTTGTGTGATATTAATAAGGCATGTAAGTGGTAATACTTTGTATTGATATTTATTGGAGTCTTTGTCTTGAGTCTTATAAAAAAACAAAAAGCTGCTGTTACAGTGAGTCTCACAAACCCACTGAATGGAGCAGAACAAAGAAATCATACCAAATCCTGCCAAAGTTACACCTCCATATTCTTGTAGCTATGCTTCCTCTGTGTTGCTGAAAACATGACAAAAGGAAAGAAAGCATCCCGTCTACATCTTCTGCAGTTAAAAGAAGTGAAGATGTGTAAGCGCAGACTGGCACACCTCTTCTAGCGTCACTTTTTCCTCATATTTTCAACCTTCCAGACTTGCAAAATAGGGGAGGATGGAAGCTTTCTTTCCTGTTTCTTCTAAAAATCTGGTCAGTAAATGCCAGAGGCCAAGATCAAAATAAAATCTGAAGAGAGTCTCACAAAAAATTGTGGCCTGTTCCTTTCAAGGGACACATGTTCATTATTAACTGAACCTGGAGCAAAGAAAAGTGCCATAGTTCAAAGAAGTAACTTCTCCAAACTCTGTAATTAATTGTAGTTAGATGAGTGAGTTAAGTCCAAAGCCATTGAAAATAGGATAGCAACTTGTTGAACTGGAGCGTCACAGCCCTTTGATACATTGTTCCAGAGGGGTGGACAGTTCAGGGCAGCCTGATTCACTAATTTAGTGATCTGCACCAGCTATAAAATTCAGATTTGGAATTCAATTTCAGAATTACAGCCCTTCAGATTTGGAATTTTTAAAATGTCAAGCTTGGGAGTACAGTACTGTATTTGGAATTCACCTTCAGTCAATATGAATACCACATAGTCATTTTTTTCATTAAAAAGAACACAAACAAACATTTTAACATGATTTCACTGCATCCTCTGACACCTTCCCAGTGATTGTGCCAAACAAAAAGAGTACACATCAACAGGTAATTACTGAACAATGGGAATGCTAGCAGGAAATACAAGCAGCATTGGAGAAGCAAAGAACATGTATGACTGTGAAATGAGCACATATCCTGGGAGGCATTGATTGGCAGATTGGATCAGCAGATCTGTGTCAACAATATGGAGTATAATACAGGTGAGTCAGTGTGAACAATCTTGGAATAGCACTTGGAAATGCATTGGATGCTGTTTGCTTTCCCACCAAAGTGGCCCCTATTTATCTACTTGCAATTTCTTGCTTTCGAACTGCTAGTTTGGCAGGATCTGGGACATTGATGAGAGCTCACTCCATCATCATCATCATCATCATCATCATCATCATCATCATCATCATCATCATCATCATCATCATCATCATCATCATCATCATCATCATCATCATCATCAGTTCAAATTTATATTGCCGCCCACTCACCATGGCGGCTCAGGGCGGCTTACAAAAAATACATTACATTACAATTACATTACATTACAATCATGCAGTACTTGAGTCTTGAACTGCTGATCGGCCGGTCATCAAGTTCAGCATCTTAATCGTAGTCCCCTCTTCACTTATCATGTGTCCTCAAATAGACTTACAGCTGTTCTTCCCAGGGCTTTCTAGGTACACTCAGAAGTTTTTCTGGGAGGCACTCCGGGACTGTGCAGCTTGCCCAAAGTTACACAACCTGGCTGTTTCCCAGGGAGCTACAGTATGGAATTGAACTCCTAACTTTTGGCTCTTCAGTCAGAAGGATTATTACTTTCTTGCTAGTGCAGGAACCCACAGTTAAAGCATTCCTGACAGATGGCCATCCAACTTTTGTTTTAAAATGTTCAAGAAAAGACAGCCCATCACTAACATTCATACTATTGCCCAACAGCTCTTTGCGAGGGAAGTCAGATGGCAGGGCGTGGGAATAGTATTGCTATTTGGCTTTGTTAAGTGCTTTGATTTTCCTTTTGGAAAAAAAACTCAGCCTACATCTGTGTTTGGCAATGAATAACTGTGCCCTAGAGTAATTTCAGACCACTTTTGAACTGCCAAAATGCAGCTTGAGTGAATGACTTCAGTGTAAAACAGCAACTGTTTTCTTGGCATCTGCCTTTCCATCATGCCCAGCCTCAGAATTCCAGGATGCATGTTTTATTTTGGACTGTGTGGAGGAGACCCAATAGGAGAGGGCAGCCCATCGGCCCATGAAGACAAGGGCCCCGAGTTTGAGACTTCTAGCTCCCCTTACAGACACTCTCAGGAAGTACAGTACTGGCATAAATGACGGAAATGTGCTATGTAACAAACAATATACACAGCTACAAGTACAGTATAGTGTGACCCTTAACAGGCCCACCAGGAAGTTACATGTAATATCTCCTAAACCAGCCAGGAAATGGGCTAGATCCACACATCACAACAATACACAGTCATGAAGCCAAAGGAAAACAGAGGAAGAGGATAACTGGTGTGGAAGACCCATGTGATAGGAACTGGCATTGAAAGAACTCTGCTGATAGTATTGAGGCAGCACAACAATAACAAGAACCTGCTCTTCCTCAATATCAGAAAGTTTTTACTAGTGTTAGGCAAAATATCCCCCCCCCCTTTGTAATTTGAAGGTTTGTCTTGAGGTCTACTTTGTGGAGAAGCAGACAATGAACTTGCTTGAACTTCTGCCTGTCCACTTTTCAGATGTTTGGAACAGCTGTCACTCACTCATCAATCTTCTCTTCTCCAGACTAATCAGATCCAGGTCTCTCAACCTCATACATTTCCAGATTTTTCCCCATCCTAGACACCCTCTTCTAAACATGCTCCAGTTTACTAATATCCTTAAATGGTGATGCCTAGAACTGCACTCAGTATTCCAGGTGAAGTCTGAGAAAAACAGGATGCAGGGGTACTATTCTTTTTGATCTGAACATATACTTCTATTGATGCATCTAGGATGCCATTAGTTGTTGCTTTCCCCTCATTGTATCACACAACTGAATCATGTTTAGCCCATGTTCTAATCAAAATTTCTAGATCCCTTTCATACCTATCACTGCATCTGATTTATTTTAATTCTACACCATAATGTGGGTTTTGATAGGGGGATTGTAAGTGGCATGTTGTGTCTGATTTTAGATGTTTTAAGGTGAAATCCAAGGTCAGTGGTGAAGGATGTATGTCAAAACAGTGTTCTTGTAAGAGGTAAATTATGTGGGGCTTCTCTCACTGCATCAAATGTTGTGAATACTTGTCCCCAACCCCAAGAGAAGAGGGTGCTGGGAATACCTAATGGAATATAGCCTGAATAACCTTTATTTGCTCTGCCTAATCTTTGCTTGAATAGAATTATTCCCAAAATATCAATCAGTTTTCTGGCTACCTACATCAGGGCCAACTTGTAGCAGAATGAACATGCTAGAACCATAGAAGGAACATGAGACTAACAGAATACTGTACATCCATTTACTCCAATGGCTGCCCACACGTTACCACATGGACATTTGCAGGCTGAATAAATCATGCTGGTCTTTTAGTCTGTTATTTAGCACTGCTGGATAACATATTGCCCAAATGAAGAAACACCTTATTCTACATGTGTGGGTGAAACCCACCCGTTCCCAAACAGAGGACACCACCTTTGCTACCTATTGGGCCTTTTAAATAAACATTGTTTAATTGTTTTATGAGTAAATAGAAAACACCACAAAAAACATGAGTCCATGATTTAACTCAAGTAACATCCATACTGTTCTCAAATAATCATTGCACTATATATAAAGAAGAAAAATCTTTTTAAAAAAGGATATCATTCAGACAATTTAGCATGACTGGATTACTAGTTCCTATAAAAGGATATCTGTACATGTTTTTTGCAAAGTGTAGAGACATAGTGGCCTATATGGACTCATTTTAAATTGGGTTACCACTGTGAAAATATAGGCTCCTTACATGGTATGGGACACTTGTTTATTTATTGCATTTATATTACCATGCCTTTCTTTCAGTGAGTTCACAGCAGCACACATTTCCATTTTATCCTAAGTTACAACAGTCCTGTGGGGTATGTCAGGGTGACAGAGAGTAGTTGGCTCATGGTCACCCAGTTCACTTCTTGTCCAGATGGACTTTTGAACCCAGGATCTACCACACCTTAGGCCTCTATGCTGCAGTCTAGCTGTAAAATGCAGGTAGAAGGATGGCCTTTATGTGTTGCTGACCTCTATGCTGCCTGGGTTAGCTACAATCCCAGGGCTATTGTAAGCAGCTGTTGAGAGGTGTAAGGTTAACTCAAAAGCCACAGATGTCAATTTCTCTCTCTCTCTCTCACACACACACACACACACACACATCCCTTGACAACCTTAAGATCTGCCTAAATACCTCAGTGTGCTCACTTCTTTGTGGAGAATGAGTAATTCACTCAGTCCATGTCATTAATTAGAAGCAGCTCCCCTGATGGCTTAGTGGTTAAGACGCTGAACTGGAGACTGGAAGGTCGGGTTTCAACACCCGAGAGCTGCATTTGGGGACATGAAATGAGCCTCATTTAGGCATCTCCTGAGCAGAGGTTCTCCAGCAAAAATCCTTTCAGCTCAGAGTAATCTCTGACACGAAATTAATTAGAAGATTAGTGGGTGTCAGGGACAAGCTTGTTTGCTGCAGAGAGGGAGAGTGTCTTACCAGGTCCAGAGTGTGTCTAAAAGAGAGCCAATGCATTCCTGGTTTGCTACCAGAGGTGGGCTGGGGAGACTGCTTTCTCTATTAGCGCCACACTGGAGGAATATGAAAGCAATTTCGAGATCCTGAGGGTCTTTCCACCAGGCTGAGAAGGGAGGCGGACAAAACATTTTGTGGCTGGCAGCTGTGTTGTGACTGAAACAGCTGGTGGAGAGATAGGCCCCAAAGAGGAAGGCTAAAGGTCTCCAGGAAAGGTGCAAAGAACTAGTGTGAGGCTTCAGAAGAAGAAAAACCCCCAAAGCCTGCCTGGCAGCTCACCAGAGCCAAAAAGTCAGGTGTGAAAAAGAGAGCAAGGTGAGGGGGAGCCTCTGATCACTTGTTTAAAAAAATATGTCTTGCTCCTAGGGACTCTTTGGGATGTGGGTGATCCTTGATTTCCTCCCCCCCCTTCTGCTTACACATTCAGACTCCCCACCCCCATTACATTGAGAAGTTCTGGATAAGCCTTTTCACAAAGGTTCCATTCCATTAGAGAAGGTAAGGGATTTTGGGGTGGGATATATTTCATTTATATACTGCCCATCTGGGTTATTCTCCCACTCAGCAGCATAAAACACATTTTTTAAAAAAACCCAATACCAGCACAAAATTAAATGTAACCAATCAACTCAGTCAATCCTTTAGGATTGATAAATAAGCCAGCCTGACACCTTGATGGTTTATTTCAGCTGGTCCTAAAAATGCTTCAAAGGAGCTCCATGAGTTTTTGTACGAGAGCTAAGTTCCCCATAAAGAATTTGATGAGGAAAACTGGAACCATCCATATGGTGGATATGCCCTATCTATCTAAGATAGGCCTAAGAATGGCCTATGATAGAAGCTTCAATGCTATTTGCATGTGCCTTCTTGAGAACTGAGATGCTGGTGACATAGTCAACCCACTTGATGTTCAAAATGGACTTTAGCTTCTGTTGGTGAAAGCACTCAAGCTTTTTGATGTCTTGGTGATACAGGGTCCATGTTTCACAACCATGCAATAACATTGAGGTAACAATAGCTTGGTATACCATGAGATTTGTATGAACTGTTAAATCTTTGTTCATGAAGACCCAGTGTGACAGGTGATGAAAGGCAGAATGGGCAGCACTGATTCTCTTCAGCACATCCTGTTCACAGGTGTAGTTTTTAGACAGGATGTTACCAAGGTAAGAAAAATGGTCTTCCTGTTCCAGTGTCGAATCTGAGACGGTAATACTGAACTCTGGAAGGGCTGTCCTTGGGGCAGGTTGTGTAAGTACTGTACCTTGGTTTTTTGAGCATTTATGGTGAGGCCAAAACAATCAGGTACATTCTTGAAACAGTTGACTAAATGTTGCAGCTCCTCAGGTGTGAAAGCAGGTGATGTAGTATCATTGGCATATTGCATTTCCGTTATCCTGTTAGCACTGGTTTGTCTTCAGGAGCATAGTCTATCCAAATTAAAGAGTCCTCAATTGAAGCGGTATTTAATCTCTACACCTGTGTTATTAGATGTTTCTTAGTGCTTGTCAGCCAAGTAAAAGGCAAAGTCAAGTAAAGTCAAGTGCCACCGGATGCTCCTCTGGCCAGGCAGCTGAGGAGGAATGGGCACCAGCTGCGTGGCCCCAGTAGAGTTTGGGTTTAAAAACATGCAAAAGTGTTCCTTTCACCGCTTCAGGATTTTCCGACCATCTATAAGGACTGTAGCATTGTCAGCTGCTTTCAGAGTGCCTGATGAAAAGTGAGATGATCCATATAGTTCTTTTATGCCATCATAAAAGTTCCTTAGGTCATGAGCGTCAGACAGTCTTTGGAGTTCCTGAGCTTTTTGTTGCCACCAGATGTTCATTTCTCTTATCTGTGCCTGGCATTTCTGCTTTAGTTCATGGAAATGAGCTTTTTTCATGTTGGAGGATGGATCTTGAAGAAGGGCTAGATAGGCTTCCCATTTCACATTGATAAGCCACAAAATTTCATCATTGTCATCAAACCAGTCTTGCCTTTTCTTCTTCACAAAACCAATGGTTTCATCAGCAATTTTGATAATATTTTGTAATGAAGGTCATTCTTGTTCAACATAATGAGTGCTGACTGAGTTATTCAACAGTGATGAATAAGTGGTGATGAATAGTTGATGTTCAGCACATAAACCAAGAAGCAGTAGTACATTGGAATTGCAGTTACCAAGTCCTTGCTTCATCCCTGCCCCAAGCACTGGCACATCCTTGACTACATCACCACCCAGCAGTGTGATAAGAAAGATGTCCTCATCACCATGACTGTTGGACAGACCATAAGCGGGTACCTAGCTGTCCTGGTGAGGAGGACATCTTTCTTATCACACTGCCGGGTGATGATGTAGTCAAGGATGTGTTTGGAGTGGGGATGCATCCATGTGGTCTTAAAACGGTTGGGTAGTCAGAACTGAGTACAGTATTGGTGATGAAGGTTTGATGTTCTGCACATAGACCAAGAAGCTGTAGTCCACTGGAATTGCAGTTACCAAGTCCTTGCTTACCCATATCCTTTCCCCAGAGTTGATAATCCCTTCCAACTCTGGCATTGAAGTCCTCAAGCAGTAAAAGGTTGTCCCTAGCTGATACCTTAGGATGGTAGAGCTCAGCTGATTGTAGAACTGGTTTTTAACATCTTCATCAGTATCTAAAGTGGGGACATAGGTGAAGATGAATGTGATGGAGGTATCTCCTGAAAGAGATATATGGAGAGTCATAAGCCTTTCACTAATTATGCTAGGAATGAGTTGGTGGTCATTTACCAACTTTGTCCTCACAGAAAAACCTACACCATGTATGTGACGCTCTCCTACCTCTTTCCCCTTCCAAAAAAATGGTATGTCCCAAACCAGACTCAATGATTTTCCCCCTCACCAGACAATCTGGTTTTACTCCAGGCAGCAACATCAGTGTTCAGCCTAGCAAGCTCATGCATCACAAGCTGTTCTTCTCTTATGTCTGTCCTTGTTGTCAAGATTGAGTAGTGTCCTAATGTTCCAGGTGCCAATCATCATTATCATTTGCTTGTTCTTGATTTTTCGACCACATATAAGGGGTGACCCACAGGGTGTGGCCTCTCTGCCAGACAAAATGTGTGACTTCCAATGTTTAGCTCAAATTTTCTAGGTCCTTCCCTGTGGACTTCTTAGAGTTTTTCCACTTTTTACACTGATGAATTTCCCATTTTGTGGGTTTTGCATTGAAAAAGGAAAGAACTAGAAGGTAGCAACACAACTCAGATTCTACTTGAAAATATTCTCCTTTCCTGGCAACTTAAATAATAATAATATTGCAGATATAAGCCACAAATGTACTGCTTAGGAGCTTGTTATGTCTTCATAGCAGATGGAATATGTCTGTAAAGTTGCACTTAATGTTCTGTACTTAACCAAATAAGTTCCGTTGAGTAGAATAAGTATGTATAGGATTGCAGCCATTTTAATTAGAACTTTAGAGGATTAATTCATGAGAGACATTATCCTTTGAGTTGGGCTGTTCAAATTGACATCCAAGCCCAGGATTTGCTGATATATTGATGTAGACTTTTAAGCTCTTAAGAGAATTCAGTTGATTGACGTCTCTAATGTATACATCACCTGCTTGTAACTTGTGTTAAGACCATGAAAGCCATTTCAGTAAAAGTCTATTTAGAAATGTCCCATCAATCTACCATTTCCTCCTTATGGATGGGTAAGTGCCACAAACTCCACTAAAGGTAAAGGTTTCCCTTGCTCGAAAGCCAGTCGTATCCAACTCTAGGGGTCAGTGCTCATCTCCGTTTCAAAGCCGAAGAGCCAGCGTTGTTTGCTTCTGCAGACGTTTCCGTGGTCATGTGGCAGGCATGACTAGACACCGGAGCGCCCGGAACTGCTTGTATAAAATTAACATAATTTGAACTTGTTGAACAACTGTTATGTATAAGAATTTAAAAAAAAAACCCAAATCATATCAAAGCTTCATACAAAAGTTTTTTTTAAAGAAAATCTACTGGTATACATTTTATTAACCACACATCTGATTTTACCACCTTTTTTCTGCTGTGTCCTTTTTATGAATCCCCACTTTTGTGTAATTAAAAAAGGGTGATGGACTGTGTTTTTAATTAATTATTGAAACTGAAAATTATTTATGCCAAGTTAATGTTAACCAAGATCAGTTTAAGTTTCAGCTAAACAGCGGTTAAAAAAACCTTGTGCACCATTTAAATTATTCAGCACATATAAAGTTAAATATAGTACAATAGGTGGATTCATAGCTATGTTTGCAGTTTAGGATAGGAAAATGATCTTTAACAACAATAAGAACAACAGCAGCAGCAGCAACTTCTCATACAGTGTTTATAGCTCAGTTGTCAACTTGCCACTAAGGACCTGATTAGCTATAAATTTATAGGGATGAGTAATAATGGGAATTTGCTTCCCGATAATGTTTCCTGACACATTTCAGGAGACCCTGCTGATCTGTGTTACCGATCATTGTACAGAATCTGCAGTTTATACAGGCAGTAAGTATACAGAAGGTCCGTTTGAGACCTTTAGCTATAGAGGAGCACATAAGGAAAACAGTTTCCATAGAAACATGCCCCAAAGCTGTCATCACTATAGGAAAAATTGTTTTATGATTATTTCAATGAAGCCTCATCTTTTTCTGTTTGTTTTGTTTTCAGGACTAGGTAAATAACATAAGGACAAGGCCAGTGGAATACGAAAATTCACTTTGCAACATGGCATGCGTCACAGGTGCTTCTAGCTTAGGACACAGGCTTAAAGCAGACGGCTAAATCCAACAAGAGCAGGCCCATTGAATTAATTGCTGAATAGTTAATCAACACTTATGTAGATTCTATTGGCTCTGTGGTCTACTCTTGTTAAGACTAGCAGTTGGAGGCTTGCCATTCTCTTACACTTAAAAAAATTCTACTACATCATGGAGATATTGTGAAATGGCAACCAAGAGCCTATATGTTTGTAGCCCAAGGCAACTAAAGAGTTTGGCATCTTAAAGACTACCAAATGTATTGGGTTGTAAGTTTTGGAGACAGGCATGAACTTCATGAGATTATGCAGCAGTATTTTATAGGCGTTTAGAATTATTATTTTTTTGGCCAAAAATTGCCTGGGAGATCAAAATCCAATCAATTATCTATTCCCCTGGTATTTTTGACATAACACATCTGAAATGGAGTTGTATCCTGTCCTTACCCAAGGATGTTGGGACAGTATAGCTGAAGCCACATAATGGAATACTAATGAAAACTCTGAGATGGGCAGGACTGAGTGTAGACTGGTTGTTTCAACATTCTTGTATGAGTGAACAGGGCGGCTGGACCCCAGGTTTTGCCCTACCAAAGACAACTTTCAATTGCACTATCGTACTATGCTATCCTATATAGTCAAACCTTGCATAAAGAGCACCTAGCTTAAAGAGTAACTCGCTTAAAGAGCAGAATTTTCACTGAATGTTCACTTCGCTTAACAAATAAAACCAACCAAAAACTCGCTTAACAAATAAATCGGGATTCACAATCCCCCACCCCACCAGAAGTCACAATTGGTCACTTACAATGGGGTTTCGTTTAAAGACCAAACTCGCTTAAAGAGCAATCCTGTGGAACACATTATGCTCTTTAAGTGAGGTACAACTGTATGTGACTACTCAAAATTAAGGTCCACTGATATTGATGAGGTTTATTTCCAAGTCACAACTAACAATGGCAATAACAATTACATGTATATACAGCCCACTAACAGTGGTTCATAATTAGCTTTTTTGCCTCCAACCACTGTGCTACCATGGTTCTTGTCAAGAACTGCAGCCCAAGTCTTCCTCATCTGAATCTCAAATGCCTGTGGCCAGCAATTGTAGAAAAGTTTTGAAGCAGTTTTTAAAAGTAGTAGCACAAACCTCATAGTAGTCACATTAAATAGTGACTTCTGTGGCACAAGGTAAAACCTCTCAAAATATCTGTTTCGGAATCTTTCTGGTAGTAGAGCTAATATTATGGCCAACACATTCTTAGCACTCATCTAGGTTTTATTGCCCCTTCCTTACCCCTCTGAACCTTCTGTTTCATTATTTTACAGTATTTAATTTCCAAATAGTCAATGTGTTTGGGACATGGGCAATCCAATTTCAAGTACAGTACAGTATTCACTGAGTCACATGTTAGATAACTGTGCGCCAAAGTCACCTTTTTTCCACCTACCTCTTAGGGTTGCTGCATAATAATTTAATGTCAGAAATTATTCTGGGTTGAAAGGATTTTTGCTGGAGAAACTGCTCAGGGAATGCCCAAATGAGGCTCCTTTCATGTCCCCAAGAGCTAGGGCAGAGACGGATGTTCAATCTGTCATGCAGTACCTGGGTTTCAAACTGCCGACTTGCCAGCCTTCCAGATAACAAGATGAACTTCTTAACCACTGAGCCACCACAGCTGTGAGGACAAAGGAGAAATAGAGTCATTTCTGCTACCTGGAGCAACATGGAGAAAATATAGGCTCTGCATTTGACTGGTAGTGCTAAAAGTTATCTGTCTGAAAAGTTAGTTACAAATCCTTGCCATTCACCTAATGTATCAAAACAATCAATCAATCAATAGATTTTATTTATCTATCGCGGCTTCTGCACACCCACCTGTTCTCACTAATTGAGGGAGGGATTCCACTAGTAAAGTGCTTTTGCTTTCTCCAGTGGCCCACATCTTAAAGAGAAAGATATTGGTCACCACAGTCCCCACCCTGTGCATTCTCATAATACAATAACACTTCTGGAGATATTTTTTGGGGCTTACAGAGGGTTGAAGGGAATAGAGAAAGACATTTCTGCAGCCACTGCCAATGACTGGATTTACTCCTAAGTGATGTTCAAGGAATAAGGCCAGTATAAACAAAGTACTATACCTGAAATACATAAAACGTTAAAAGATTTGGTGAGATGCATATCGTTTCCATTTAGAAAGAAGTACATCCAAGGGTTTTAAAACACAAATTGATTAAATGGTATGTTAAATTAATAAATCTGCATGCACAGATTTGGATTCAACAAGGTATTTTAATTCAAGTGCCCCACTGTGGGTTACAGTGCTGGTGGCACTATCATTAAATACAGTCTGTGTTTCTCACTCAGTCAATATGTGTAGGAAGCTTCTCAAGAGTAAATCATTTCTAATTGCAGTAAAGTGATAATCACTTCATATCCCTACATTATCACTCCTGTTAAATACTAGTGTTTGCAAGGAAAGTAAAACACCACCACTGCCATGAGCAATTTGGCTCTGTGAGCCCAATTTTTCTCTGTTGAGGGCAGTAAGCTAATAAGATTTTGCAAACTGAGAAAAAGTACACCTGAAAAATCTATTAAAATAGAAAGCATCTACATAAAGGTGTATAGATGAAATATAGGCAATAAATACACAAAATAAAAACACAATAGTATGGGAATTTTGGGTATCTAATCAAATCAAATCAGCACAGCAGTGCCTACTGTAGAGGACCTTGAAACTGTTAAGTTTTTTTATATGCATGAGCAGCAGTCGGTGGGGCAGTTTAACAAATAGTTATAGTTAATAAGTTCTCTGATTATTACACTCTCACTCTTGCCCAGCAATAAAACTCTCCATACATCTTGAAGTATAAGAAAATGTTCTTTACTTACATTTATTTTGCTTTAGAGATAATTGGTAAACAGTTGCTTTGATTGATAAACAGTTCTGTACAATTACTTTCATTTAAACAAACATACTTTGCTTGTAAGGCAAAATTGGAGACTATAGAGGAGAGAGCAGAATATTTATTTATTTATTTCGACTTATTTAACCACTCCCTCACCAAGGCGACTCCGGGCAGTTTACAATGCAGAAAACAACACTAACATAAAACACTCTGACACACAACATCCATAAATAAAACATCATAAAAATCTAAAAAATCTTAAACTCTCAAATCTAAATATCTTTGCCCTACCAAAGAGAACTTTCAATTGCACTAGACAACCTATGCTATCGTAAACACAACTACTCAAAATTAAGGTCCACTGATTTTGACGAGGTTTATTTCTAAGATCAGGTGACCCTAGGGGCAGGAAACTAGAGAACTCTTTGTATTGGCTGATTATATGCATAAATTAACCCTCTGCATTGTGGGATTCCTTTAATATATTCAACAGAAATTTGAAACATCCTTTACAATGTTTGCTGCTGAGTCCACCTAAAATCTAGTCCCTTCTTGGGTGAAACAAAAACAAGGGCACCTGGTAAAGGCCCTTCCAGGACTCATTTAGTCTTCATTGGTAGGAGTACAAGGGGTCTCTTCAAGTGCCAGTCAGGCATTCAAAAGGCAGTTTTAAAAAGTACCTGAGGAATAGTGAAATAATCTGGACCCCTGATGGTGCAGTTGTTAAACTGCTGTCCTGCAACCAAAAGGTTGCGAGTTCAATCCATACTCTGCTGAATATGAAAATTCTCCACACGGCTGATGACCCAGGATTTGTGTTGTGATGTGTAATCGCTGTGCTGCATTTCATATTTTCATTGATGTTTTTTAGGCTTGTTTCCTCCTGTATCAGTTAGATTTCCCTGTTTCTTGCAAAGGTGGGACATACTGTATACATTCGAATATAAGCCGACCTAGATATAAGCCCAGGTACCTAATTTTGACCTGAAAACCCAGGGAAACAGATTGACCCAAGTATAAGCCGAGGGTGGGAAATACAGCATCTGCTAGTGAGTTTCTATAATCAAAATACATGAAAAAATGGTATGATTAATTAAGTTGTCGATACATCTCAATCTGACGCAGTCTTGGGACCTTCGTGGCCATTGACCCGAGTACTGTATAAGCCATTTCCCCTTTGGGGCTCATTTTGGGACTAAAAAACTAGGTTTATACTCAAGAATATACAGTACATACATATGACCCCCTGATTTTGTTTCCATTTTGGACCTAGAATCCTGCATTTAGCCTTTTCTGCTAGAAACGTAGTTCTTTGGGCAGAAAATTGTGATAATCCTGGGAAGGCTGGCATTCCTTCCAGAAAGAAAGACTATGAAACTGATGAGAAATTATGTGAGAGTCCCCAGGAAAGAAATTTCTGAAGAAAAATCTAGCGATGAAGAAGAGTGATTTTTTTTTTTGCCCTTGATTTTTTCCCCATGAGCCTAAGGTATGACATTCAGATTGTTATTATGGTTCATGTGGAGAGCCTCCATGTGCCAGCAAAGGTGCTTCTCTTCAGATTATTGCTGACCTTGTGTCTGGCTGGACATCCCGCTATGGTAATGGAGTAGACCGTACAGCCAGTGACTCAACTCCAAGTGTTGGACGGCAGTAAATAACCTGACTCCCTAAAGGGGCCAACGGCTATGGGTGGATCAGTCCCTTTAGGTGGGGTGATGGTCACCTCAGTGGAGGAAATGCCACTGGAAACCATCATATTGGGCCCAACGGCAAAATGAGCAGAGGAGGAACCACTTCACTATTCTGATTCCAAATGGTCATGGAGGCGGAAGAGGCCATGCCAGATGGACTGGCTGTGAAGGCACACCTTGTTAATATCCTCAAGGCTGCGGCAGTCCATTGCAGTCCCAGTGTTAAATTCTGCATGTCTCATTTCATATGTGCTGCAGGAGATGGCTCTGTGATCATAGTGTGTGGGTCACTTCATGGTAAGCTGGGATTTATTTATTTATTTAGTCATATTTATGCTGCCGCCCCCTCGCCCAGACTACTCCGGGTGGCTTACACGTATAAAAATCACAATACAGCTTATACAAAACAATTAGATAAAACGTTAAAAATATACATTGTTTAAAATTTAGCGTACCCTCCCCCAGCAACCACATTATAAGAATTCTTAAAAAGAACTAGATTTTGGCTTGCTACTGTTCTCTCACTGGTTTAATTTAGCAAAGGTAAAGATCGGCCTTGATTGAAAGCCAGTCGTATCTGACTCTAGGGTTCAGTGGTCATCTTTGTTTATAGCCAAAGAACCAGCAATGTCTGCATTTGCAGATGTTCCCATTGACATGTGGGAGGTATGCATAGACATGGAACACTGTTTATTTTTAGTACTTTCATACAAGACATGCTGCATAAACTAAGCCCTTTGGCTACACCCTGGCACTGAACTGCTCTAGAGCTTGGAAAAATTACACTCCAAGACTTGAATCCAGTTTATAGTCCTGACCCATGAGGATTTATATACCAGTTGATGTGCCTTTCAGTTATCAATTCAATTAGTCGAATTTTCTGTAATTTACTACACTATACAACAAGATTTGGGCCTTCAATATTCTTTACAGCATTACTTGAGTCTTAATAAATGTTGCAACAATAGTAATGATTTCCAGAAGTGTAACTGTGTTACGGAACTGGTGTGGCTTAGTGGTTAAGATGCTGAACTTGACAACTGGAACATTGGTAGGTCAGCAGTTCAAGACCTGAGTGCTGTACAATGGAATGAGCTCCCATCCCTGTCCGAGCTCCTCCCAACCTAGCCATTTGAAAACAAGAAATTGCAAGTAGATAAATAGGTAACACTTCAGTGGGAAGATAAACAGCATTCTGTGCCTACCACATGTCTACAGAAACTTATGCACATACAGACAGCACTGGCTCTTTGGCTATAAATGGAGATGAACACTGAACCCTAGAGTCGGATACAGCTGGGTTATGAGCAAGGGCAACCTTTACCCGTGTTACTCTTTTGCAGCAAAAGGAACAAAGAATATTATACTTCCTTATACAAATTTTTCACTACCTGATAGTAAAGGTAAAGGTTTCCCTTGCTCGAAAGCCAGTCGTATCCGACTCTAGGGGTCAGTGCTCATCTCTGTTTCTAAGCCGAAGAGCCAGCGCTGTCTGCTTCTGCAGACGTTTCCATGGTTATGTGGCAGGCATGACTAGACACCGGAGCGCATGGAACGCTGTTACCTTCCCACCTAAGTGGTCCCTATTTATCTACTTGCAATGTCTTGCTTTCGAACTGCTAGGTTGGCATCACTACCTGATACAGAAGTGATAATGAACAGGGGTGGGTGGGATTTAAACTTGATCTGGTTTAAAAATCCACATGTGACTAGCTCAAGAAGAACTAGAATCTGAATAAGAAATTATTATTCCACTAGAAAACACAAATGGCTGATACAGCAAAGCCTCCCCCCCCCCCATGCCAACATTTCTTTATAAAGAGCTTATGTTGGAACAGCTGTGACTTTTTAGGAAATTCTTAATGGTTACAGGCTGCAGACAATTCACTGAGGAAATAGTGGAATTCCCCAAGCAAATTGCCCATTGGGAATTATTTGGTGAGTTCAAAGTAATGAGATTGAGCTCAACAAAGCTGTGCAAAGGTACTGGAAAAACTGAACATTCATACAAGAGAGTGACATGTGTTAGTGCCAACTCTGGAGTTTTTACTCTTTTAGTCTGAAGCAAATCCACAGATACTTGAATCAATCTATCTAGAAAGAAAGAAGTTCCTGAAGGTTTTACAGCCGATAATGTTTCTGCAGCTCAGGCTGCCTTTTGTTTGGTCTGAGTAATTGTTTGCATGGAGTTGTCATCTGTTTTGTTTGTGTATTTTTTAAAAAATTAAGGCTAGTGAAGTCTTTATGGCCTATTTAATTCACAAAATGAATTAGCAATGTGCTAAAAGAACAATGGTGCTTTATGCGAATGCATATGGAAAGATAGTGACCATTTTTACAGTTTCTGAAAGTTATGTCTCAGTCACAGCTAATACAGCCAGACCTTTTCCAGATGGCAAGAACCAAAAGAAGGCCGTATACTGGTGAAATTTAGCAGGAAGAGAATGTTGCTTTTATGTTTTCATTCTAAACATGTATTTGCAAGAAAATTCCATTCAGATAAATAGGACTGACTTCAACTACAAGCCCATTCACACATGCACATTTATCACTTGACAGACATTGATTGTAAAGTAAAAGGTAAAGGTTGCCCTTGCTCAAAAGTCTTTCGTATCCGATTCTAGGGTTCAGTGCTTATCTCTGTTTATAGCCAAAGAGCCAGCACTGTCTACATCTGCAGATGTTTCAGTAGACATTTGGCAGGTATGACTAAACACCGGAGTGCACAGAATGCTGTTTACCTTCCCATTGAAGTGGTCCCTATTTATCTACTTGCAATTTCTTGCTTTCGAACTGCTAGGTTGGCAGGAGCTGGGACAGAGACAGGAGCTCAATCCATTGTACAGCACTCGGGTGTCAAACCGCTGACTTACCAACCTTTTAGTCATCTCAGAAAACAAAACAAAACAAAATAAAGTAAAATAAAGTAAAATAAAAATAAAAAACACAGTAGCACTTTAAAGACTAACTGTGATTTCAGGAGGTCCACGGGAGAAGGGTTGGTGTCAGCGATGGGATGTAACAGGTTCTCACCAGTTCTCCAGAACCGGTAGTAACTTTCCCCAGTGTCCCAGAGAACCTGTAGCAACTTTTGGGGGGAACCACCTTCGGGGCTTACCTTTTCACTGGTTCCCCCACTGTGCATGCATGCCAAGCACTTGGTGTGCATGCATGCCTAGTGCTTGGCACATATGCACGGCCTCCTTGCTGTCCTCCCAAACGGGGAGAAGGAAGAGAAGCTGCTAGCCTGAAGCTTCCTATAGCCTGAAGCTCCCTATTTTTATTATTTTGTATTTTTTCTTTGGCCCCGCCCATGACATGACATCATGATGTTAGCTCCACCCACACTGTGATGACATCACGCTGGGGTAGTAAAATTTTTGACATCCCACCACTGGTTGGTGTCAAGCAAGATGACAGACAAGCAAGCACAAGAATGTAGTTTCACACAGCCATTAGCAACAATAGATTATTCAGATAAAGTCTAAAAGACTCCCTTTCAATCGCAAGGTTGCTGAGTAAGCCCACTATGGTATCTGATCAACTTGTGACCTGCATGTCAGGGGGGGAAAAAACAAATTCCCGTACCTGGGTTCTTTCTGTTTTACTAAAGAGAATTGGCAGGAAAGTTGTAATATAAAATCATATAGCAATCTCTGCATCAAATTTGATAATGTCCCAGAAACCCTTCACTAATATTTAGCCCCCTGTGATGGGTATCTAACAGATGGATGTATTTGGTTTCTGCTGTCTCCCTTTCAATCCTAGTTTTGTAATTTCTCTGTTCCAGAATTGCAACTTTCAGGTCTTGGATAGAGTGTCCAGTTAGATTGAAGTGGTTTGAGATGGGTTAGCCATTCCGGATATCTGATTTGTGTCCATTAATCCTTTTGCATAAAGATTGTCCTGTTTGTCCTAAATAAAGCATGGATGGACATTTCTGGCAAGAGATGGCATAAATCACATTGGCAGAAGCACAAGTAAAACTGCCCTTAATGTTGTGTGTGGTGCCATCATTGGGTCCAGTAATACTGTTTCCAGAGCGAATGTGGGGGCATAGTTGACATCTGGATTTGCAGCAGGGTCTAGTTCCCATATCTGCTCCACTTCTGTGTAGTCTGTTGTGTGTCAATAGTTGTTTGAGATTGGGGGGGTTGTCTATAAGCGAGTAGGGGTCTGTCACCAAGGGCTTTGGAAAGTGAAGCACTCTTGTCTAAGATGGGTTGGAGATCCCTCATTATGCGTGTGAGGGGTTTGAGTTGAGGGCTGAAGGTGACAACCAGTGGTGTGCGATTGCTTTCCCTTCTGAGCCTTTTAGTGTTCAAGTTCAGTGTCTTGATTACTAAGCCACCACAGTCTCTGACATTGATTGTATGGACTGCTAAAAGAGCATGATTCTCATGCTGCAGTAAAGGCTAGCTTGTATGTGAGAATGAACCATCACTGACAAAACATCCCATAAAGAATTTCACTGCCCCCCCCCTCCGGCACCTTAGGAGCATTGAGCCTTAACAGACGCAATTTATGCCATCAATAAATGATTGATCAAGTGCTGAGAATTCAAGATATAGTCTTTCAGACTAATGTAGCTCACAAGTTTGTTGTAATGATAACTGGATGGAAGAACAGATTGGTAAAGTGGTACCTATTTATCTACTTGCAATTTCTTGCTTTCTAACTGCTAGGTTGGCAGGAGCTGGGGCAGAGATGGAAGCTCACTCCATCATGCAGGACTCGGGTTTCGATCTGCTGACCTGCCAACCTTCCAGTTGTCAAATTCAGTGTCTTAACCACTAAGCCACCACAGTCCTAGTTCCTCTTTAATGCAAATCCAAGCCTGAATTGTTTTAATCTTTGTAACCAAACAATACTAGAGATGGCCAGAATTTAATTTCTGCTCCAGTACAACATAAAAGCAGTATTGGTTCAGCAGATTGCTTAACTGAGCAGCGAGGCTTTCGAGAAATTCATTCTTGAAAATCCTTGGCACCATAAGAGAGTCTTAATTAGAGCTTTTAAAATTAAAAATAATGAAGCTAAAATGTTTTCTGGCGTTTGGACAGAACAAGTGAATGTTCACATTAAGCAGGGGTAGCTTAAGTAGAATGGACTGCATTTGGAAGCATTTACGAAGATCTGTGTTATTTGAACCACATCCTAACATTTCTCACCTGGTAATGTACACAGTCTGGGAATCTTCAAAAGAATCACTGTTTGGTATTTTACTTTATGAATCATGCATAGGAAAAAACTAAATAATAACATCCCTCCCCAAATCCTTTTTTGTAATGGTTACACATTATTCTAGGATGGCACATTGTCAACACGTGTGGTGTTATGTGCTAGAAAATCCACAAGCAGTTTACTCAACCATGGGAAGGTTTTGATGGAGGGGTTGCAAGAACCTTTTTTCAATGAACTTGCCCAAACTCACATAGGTTTAGATTTAATCCAATCAGTTCTACATCATATGTCTTTCAATGTTTACGACCCCCACCCCCACCCCCAATTCTGACTAGTATGGAAGCAAATGAATCAAGGGGAGTTTTAAATGAAAACCAGTCCAGATTGCGTACTATGCTTTGACTTTACATCTGTGTCTAATTAGGATGCTCAATTTCCCTAAACCCAAGTCATAAAATGGAAGTAATCTGTGGCCTGTTTGTCCGTCATTATTGGGCTCCAAAGATGCAAATCAAACCTGGCTTGAATGACCAGCGTCCAGCTAGATGTGGACATTCAGTGATCCAGGCGAGATGTTATTGAGCAGCTGTCTGGAAGAGAGTCAGGAGGAAGTTCATTGAGATGGGTGTGCATGACCTAGAAGTTGGGGAAGGGTGTCTACGAATTTGCAGAATGAAACATATTAATGTGGAAAACATGTGTCCTTATTTAGAACCCACTTTTTGGCAAGAGGTCTTTAAATAAGAAAGATCTCATAAAAACTGTTTTTCTGAAACAACATTTTCACCAACAGTGCAAGACAACAAATCCAATTATAACTAAGTCCCTGGGTTTAATTTCCAAATAGGTTTTATTTCATATATTTTTTCAGAAACCAACTTACCTTTTTTCTCCCCAGTGCATTCTAGCACCAATCACATTTCTGTACCCTATAACATGTTAAGACAAGAGAAAAAGAAAGAAAATAAGACTTGGGGCTCTTTAAACTGTTTCTCCTGTGTGATTTATTTGGGACTCGGCCCTGACAAGGTAACAGAGACATCCAGTAGGGGAAAAAAACCCTCTCCTGCTGTTGGTTGCTCAGCAAGGCAATATATTTTGATTCGTATCCACTAAAGTTGAGTTTAGTATGTGAATAATCCACAAACTAGGTATTGATTTGATTAGAATTCCTCAAGCCCTGACATGGCCCAACACTGGAAATTTTTTGCTCTCCACCAGTGTTAAAAAAAGGGATGTTTAATCATACCAGGGATGGAACTCATATGTTCCATAGGATGGGAAAAGATATTTGTTGCTTGCAGTTTCTATGCTTGTGTACAGACTGGTTGGGCCACCTTCTCTTCTGGAGAGAAAAAAATCAGCAAAAATTGGCCAACACTGGAAGCTGAAACAATGTACTTGGCTCATATGTTGTGTTGTCCCATAAGTCACCCCCCCCCCCTGGTTTTATGAAACCAGAACTGGACTTTCAATGGAAGAGTGATTGTTACAGCCTGCAAAGGGTTCAAAATTAAGCAGGGGTTTGGACTGGATGGTCACATAGGCCCCTACCAACTCAATTATTCTATGATTGTATGAAAAGATTGCCTTCTTACCTTCCAGAGCTCGTCACCACTTTATTACAGAAATAGTCTTAGCTCCACAGAAACAGCCATTCTTGTATAAAACAGCTAAATAAAAGAATTAGCTAGCAGGCCTGGCCCAGCCATTAGACAAAGCGGGGCACCCAAGAATTCTATAGAATGTTATACATTTTCTGGGGAAAATTCAGAAGCCTCTGTTATCACAGTTGGCAGCTCAAAAAAGGTTCGATTTCCATAATGAAAATCAGACAAGAATCAAAGTATGGGTCACTTCATCGTTGCAATAATCCTAGGCAACGCATGGCCCATCATGATAGATTTTGGTTATGTGATGTCACTCAAAGTTGTGCGGATGCTTCTTATGGCAGGTTAGACTTTATTTCTAACTCTGGCGGTGAATTTCATTGTTCATGGGAACAGAATAGATTCTATTTATAAAATATATTTGTTAATGTGTTGTACTGTAAATTTAAAATAAAAGATCTTAAAAAAAGAAGAAACCTAATACATTTACTCTACGTGGGAAAGACAGTATCTAGGTGACCTGTATGCCTGATTAAGTCTGATGGTCAAGTACTGTTAAGTGAACAACTTCATTGTCCTTGTTTTCTCCTTATATGGTTCTTTTTAAATCAGACCTGAACTGGACAGCCCCACAAACTGAAGACACCTTCCAAAAGAAGAGCCATAGGTTATCAGATAGAGGACTGCCAGCAGGAAAAGAGGACACATGGCTACTCAACTGTGGAACCCAAAAAGTAAGGAATAGTGCGTGAAGACGGAAATCTGGAATCAAGAAAACAAGAAGAGGTCTTCTGGAAAACATGAACCATCTAGTCATCCTCCAAACCAAGTCATCAAAGTCAACAATCTGTTGTCCTCCGGATACTGTTGAACTGTAGCTTCCACAGTTCATCAGCACAGACTGTGCTACCTAGGGCTGATGATGGTTGCAATCCAATAACATATGGAGGGCTGAATTTTGCCCACCTGCCCTTACACTGGATTCTAACACAATTTTGCTCAACATTCTTCCATTCCAAAGCAGCTATCAGGATTTGGGTACTTGCAACTGTGTCCCATGGGTAGTTGGGATATTGGGCATTTGGTTTCTTCCTCCTTTCCAACATGTGTGCTTCACAGTAATCTTTAGATTTCAAATATAAGCCCCATTCCTTTCAAACAAAGCATTATTTTAGGTTTTAGTAGCAGCATGCCGGGGTGGGTGGGGACCAAATCAGCATGTTTGTTGATGAGTAAATTTCATAGCAAGGCTCATGTCGGTTCAGGATTAAATTGTAAATAAAATATAAGAGCATTTACTGTTGTTGTTTTTTAATCTGATAGTAGGATGAATCTTGACTTAATCTTAGTTGGAGTAGACCCACTGAAAGTAATGGGACTTCAATTAGTCCATGGCCTGCCTAGTTATCCTGATATAGAATAAATGAGATAAATGTTGAAAGCAATTTGCCTTAAATAATCACCATTATCTGTTGCATACTGGGTTGTCTGATTTGGTAATTTCTTAAATTAGGGCAATTTACCAACAGAAGTTAAGCCATCTTCAAAACAATGCAAGAGGATTTGAGCCAATGACTGCTCTAGTTTAATTGATGTCAGTGGGTCTGTTTTAACTAAGCATGACTTTAAAAAACTTTATTGTAGCAATTTGGGTGCCAAATTAAAGAAAAGGTTTTTGTTTTTGGACTTCTAGCAGCCTCTACCAGTATTATTTTGTGTTGTTGTAATACAGTATGTCTTTGATGTTATCTGTCCATCTCCCTCTGGGTCTGCCTCATGCTCTTTGTTGTTCTCCTCTTTTCACATATGCCTTGTAAGGAATGGAAACCCAAGACATTTTCTTCAAATGAGCAAACCACTTTATTTGCTGTCTCTGTATATAGTTTAAAATTATTTCTATTCCAATTTTCACTTATAATCTCATTCCTGATTTTATCCCTTCTAGTCACTCCAGCGGCCTTCCTCAGACGTTAAAAAAAAAAAACCATTAGTGACAGCAATATTATCCAGCACAGGTAGAGAGAAGAACCCTAGCCATCAAAACCATCATCTTTACAATCATCATCATTAAGATCTATATTATTTTTACAAATGGATTTGTGACTTTCAATATATATATAGTGTACATACTTTTAAAAATTGTTTAGTAGATTTGTTGAACCAACTACATAGGATATGAAACATGGAGAGATGAGTGATGAATGCATTTTGGGCTTAACTGTTCTAAGCTGTTGAGAGCTGCTACCAGTGAACCTAACCGTAACTCAGTTTGGGGTGAAATTCCATACATTGCTATTGGCACCCCAGGGTGCCCTAAGCGAGGGCCGAGTGGGACAAAGCCCGATTGCCTGATATACCAGCATGTGCCTGCCAACAAGGTGCATTTCCTAGAACTTCAGATCACCCCCTCCCCATGGGAGGAACAGGCACTATGATACTATTCAGAAGAACATGTAGCTTGTCCACAAGTGACTCACCACCACATTAGATAAATGTATGGGGACAGGGAGTCTCATGAACAGCTCTTCTGTGTTGTTGTTGTTCAGTCACACAGTCGACTCTGACCCTTTGTGACTCCATGTACCATTGCCCGCCAGTCACCTCTGTCCTCCACCATCATCCTCAACCTGCCCAGCTTTGTGCCCATTGCGTCTACAATACCATCCAGCCATCTCAATTTTTGGCCACCCCCTTCTTCTTTTGCCTTCCACCCTTCCCAGCATCAAGGCTTTCTCAAATGAATCCTCTCTTCTCATTTGATGTCCAAAGTATTTTAGCTTCATCTTTACTATGTTGTACCCTAAACCTCACTCCTCCTGCAAAATATACAACAGCAAGGTTTTTCCCAAGCACATTTGTACCAATGGTATTTTGTGGTTGTCTACAACCACCAGAGACTGAAAAACACCACCCCGTGGTGTGTCCGTCCTCTGCTTTAAACACATCCACCAATGTCTTGTACAGTTGTGTGTTGCCTTTTCTGGAGTGCCAAGTAGTATGCAGGGAAAATCCCAGCAGGCATGCTGTAAATCCACCTCTTACTAAAGTGAGATTTCATTGCATCAGTGTTGTACCATATATATACAATTTGGGGATGCTGAATGAACAGTTGGCCTTAAACTCCTCCTAGACCATTAGGTCACCATGCAGGTCAGTGGAAAGGTAATTTTCTCTAGGTTTGTAATAAGGTCTGGGAGTTGACCTCTGGCCCGAATGTCACAAGGTATTCATTATCTCCATACGAACGATATACACAGGCAAAGAAACATACATTTTTTATGGATCTGGATGAATGATCACTGATGGTTACCTTGCATTTGATGGTTTTATGACCCACATAAGCTCTTATTAAGAGAACTCATTTATTTCTAAAGCACAGCTCACTTTTTCATATTGCCCATTCCATTCACACTGGCAGGGAGGGAGTCAGTAAGCAAAGTATATTGGTGCTTAACTGCCATTTAGTTAGCAGACATAAGCCGGGGTTATTATGGTAGATTTAAACATAGCACAAACATCTCTTTCAAAATACTCAGGCTGCTTTACCTGACTCAAATCTAAAACTACTGATCAAAAAAAGCACACATTGTGTTTTCAACGCTCCTGATAAACAGGCTATCTCAAAAGAGGAAGAAACATACACACATCAATCCCCACTTCTCTTCATATTCCAAAGAAAGGTTGCCAGGCATTTGTTTGTTTTCTGAATTTAAGGAATATAAACAGAAATCCAGTAGTAAACATTTTCACCAATACTTGATATCTGTGCCAAAAAGATGCTTTGCTGCCTGTACACCTTCTGTCATATTGCTGTTCAAAGCGTAAGAGCAGGACCTGGGAAAAAATTGGCAGTGGTAAAGATATCCCCTTATTTCACTGAGCATCAATATTTTACATCATGTTGGGTTGGGAGAAAGCTTTTTAACATATATCTGCAAACTAAGTAATAATTCTGTGGGGGAAACTAAAGCAGCCCCCTGCTTGGTTAACATAAACCATATTCTGTGGCTCCCCATTTTTCTACTGTAAGGCAAAAAACTGACAGTATAAGAGAGGAATCTATATGGGGCTTAGGTAAAGGTTGCCCTTGCTCAAAAGCCAGTTGAATTTGACTCTGGGGTTGAGTGCTCATCTCTGTTTAAAGCCAAAGAGCCAGCGTTGTCTGCATTTGCAGACGTTTCTGTGGACATATGGCAGGCATGACTGGACACTGGAATGCACAGAATGCTGTTTACCTTTCCACCCAAGTGGTACCTATTTATCTACTTGCAGTACTTGCGAGTTTTTGCTTTCGGACTGTTAGGTTGGCAGGAGCTGGGACAGAGATGGAAACTCTCTCCATCATGCAATACTTGGGTCTCAAACTGCCAACCTGCCAACCTTCCAGTCGTCAGGTTCACCGTCTTAACTACTAAACCACCACAGTTGATTGGCCTTATCTACCTTTGGGTGAGCAGCCAACAAGGGCAGAACTGTGGTGGCTACAAAGGGAACTTGAAAGCCTCTCCACAGGAGAAAAATTTTCAAATTTTTGTAAAATCGAAAAGAGATTTTATTTTATTTTGCTCAGAGTAAGAAAGAGTGCAATGAAAGAGAAAATACCTGTTGGGGTATAAAGGGTTTCTAAGAAACTGAAAGCTGATCCAGGGTTGATAGGTAATGGGCTGGAGGAAGAAGAAAGAAACTGATAAAGAGGAAGAAAGGAGAGAAGAGAAATAGGATTGAAATGTGAGGGAGGAAACAATGGGATTTCTAACTGAGGACAAGCTAGCATTGAATGGGTGCTAGAAAGGAGGGAGAGTGAAAAAAGGAGGAAAGAAAAAGAAACAGAAGGGTAGTTTTCAAAGTGGTTGCCATGTTAGTTTGTGCAAGCATATCAAATAAGGATCAAAACAAAGCAAAGGCAAAAACAAAATAATACATAAAATAAAATAAAGACCTTAAACACAAACGGCTGTATTTTAATGTGAGCTTTTCTAAACCAAGCACATTGCTTTAGATGTAAGCGTGAGACTTCATGGCATTAATTTATACATTTATACATGGCATCAAAATTAAGAGACAGCAGTTGGTTAATAGATATAAATTGCAAATAGTATGAGAGTCAATGTGGCATTCATACAAGTAATGACTGAAGACTCCCGTTTGATATTCAGTTATTTTTCTTTGAGGCTTTGTTCTTTGAAGCTTGTTCTGTAAAGGTAGCTGTGATTAGTTGTGAAGGAACCTGGGCTATGGAAAATAATAGGAGATAATTGTTGGCTTTTACAACCTAAAGTAATTGTCTTATGCCACTATCCTATCTTTTCCTACCTCTGGATTGCTCCTTCTCCCCTTCCATTTTTTTCTGAATACTGTACATGGACTTTATCCTCAAACCATACACCACCAATGCACCTAGCTATTTAAGAATGCCACAGACTTTCTAAGAAATCTTCAATCCATACATGACAACACCATTCTAAGTTCTAACCAGATTGGACTAGGTGTAGAAACTCTCTAAACTAACATCCCACTCAGAGGCAGAGTACTAGCTGTCAGAAATACTATTCAAAATAAGAATGAAGTCCATATAGTCACCACCCTTTGAGATTTGTGCTCACACATAATTATTTCACCTTGGAGAATAAACTATAATTCCATCATTGAAACTGCCATGGCGCAACACTATCCAAATAGATTCATGGCTGACAGAACAATGTCATTGTATTTATATTACAGTATCAAAAAAAAACTCTTCTATTTGAGGTACACTGATGACATTATTTTTATCTGGGCCCAAGAAAAGGAAGCCCTAGAGCAGTGATAGCAAACCTTGGCACTCCAGGTGTTCTTTGACTTCAATTCCCAGAAGCCAAAGTCAGCACTCCTGCTGATCAGGGCTTCTGGGAATTGAAGTTCAAGAACACCTGGAGCACCAAGGCTTGCCATCACTGCCCTAGAGAAATTCCACCAATGTCGATCAATTTTATCCAAACATCAACCTCAGCCTGGACCAATGTTCATAACAGGTACATTTTCTAGACACCACTGTGAGCACCATGCTGTATCAAAAACCCATTGATTGATATGTCTCCAGCTTCTACCCTGAACACATAACAAAATCCATTGTTCATAGCCAAGCGCTTAGCTACAATCACATCTGCCTTGACTCACAAGATAGAGACTCCAAACTCAAGGATCTACAACACACATTTCTTACACTACAATACTCATCCAATATGATTAAGGAACAAATTAACTGGGCAAAGCAATCTATTGCAAGTCAGATCCAGAAGAGAAAACAACTGAACACATCTAGTCATCATTTTCTGCCCACAAAAGAGACTACTCACAAACATCATAAATGATCTCCAACTCATCCTTTACAGGAATACTTCACATTCCCAAGCCCATGGTGGCAGGCCTTTACTTGCTTACAGACAACCCCTCAACCCCGCAATCTCAAGCAACTATTGTCACTTAACAGACTACACAACATTGATACAGAGATGGGAACCAAACCCTGCTACAATCCCAGATGCCCACTTTACTGCCACATTAATCTAGCAACAGAAATATAGGACTCAACGAAGACACACACAATATCAAGGCCACTTCTATGTATCTCTCTGCCAAAGTAGTCTACACAATCTTTTGCCCATTTGCTCTCTACATTCGACAAATGGGAGAATCTGTACACAAAATAATTAATGTACATAAACTGGACATCAGGAATGGCTATGCACAGAAACCTATTTCAAACCATTTCAGTCTATCTGGATACTCTTCATGGGAGTTGAATGTTACCATTCTGGAAAAGGAACATTACAGAACAACTATCCAGAGGAGATGTGACAATCCACTTACTCTCAAGTAGGACTTGGACTTCCTCCGACCTCCTGGTGATGGGATTGCACCTGATCCTGCTTCCCTGGTCCATTTCAGACCCAGCAGTTCCGGTTTTTCCTAAAAGTGTGCCCAGTCACCCCTGACCGAAATCCAGGTAGTGAGCAAAGTGTGCACATGAAACTAGTGTGGATTCAGGTAACATGAGCCAAGTAACTAGTCCAAGTCTCTTCAGGTATTTTAGAAGTACAGTCATACCTCGCATAACGAATTTAATTCGTTCAGCGAGTTTGCTCGCTATGCGAAAAATTCGCTATGCGAGTCTGACTCGCATAACAAATTTTTCGCTATGCGAGTTGGACTTTTCCCTATGGAAAAACTTGCATAACAAGCATTTCTATGGGGAAAACTCGCATAGTGAAAAAATTCGTTATGCGAGTTTTCCCCATAGAAACGCTCGTTATGCGAGTTTTCCCATAGGGAAAAGTCTGACTCGCGTAGCGAAAAATTCGTTATGCGAGTCAGACTGCTTAGCAAAAAACTTGCTCGTTATGCAAGTTTTTCGCTAAGCGAAACGCTTGTTATGCAAGGTTTGACTGTACAGTATATTGAAATCAAAGCATAGTACAGAATACAGTCCAGCAAAAGCTCAGGAAGTATTTCAAAATAAAGAAATAAAGAAAGCTGCTTGTTTAAGGGATATCCCATGGCCCCCCTTATTTCTCAAGCCTCTACATTTTTGCAGTTAACATCCAAGCGAGTGTCTGTCTTTGGCCCTCACCTTCTAGGTTATATCTCCTCCCACAGGGACCACCTTCCAGCCATTCTCCTAAGGGATTGCAACCAATGATATTACAGCATGACATGTCAATCACATGTTAGGTTTTGTTTCTTCCCAACCATGAGACCAACATTGTTTACATACCAGACCTGGTATGAAGGGACTCCTACACACCAAATTCTCCATCTTGGATGAAGCTAAAGCACAGGGCATAATTCATTTCATTACAGGAGACAACTGGGATAAAATATATTTACAGTCAAACCTCGCATAAAGAGCGCCTCGCTTAAAGAGCAGAATTTTCTCTGAATGTGCGCTTCGCTTAACAAATAAAACCAACCAAAAACTCACTTAACAAATAAATCAGGGTTCGCAAACCCACCCACCCCAATTGGTCATTTACAATGGTGTTTTGCTTAAAGAGCAAACTAGCTTAAAGAGCAATCATGTGGAACGCATTATGCTCTTTAAGCGAGGTACAACTGTACATATACTTGACACACATCTCAACAGATTAAATATTAGTCTGGGGTTCTTAAACCATTACCAACATGAAATACTACAATAGTTATGTTTTGTTCCATAGCCAAGGTTCCTTTACCATTAACCACAGCCACATTTACTAAACAAGCTTCAAAGAACAAAACCACAAAGGAAGAGAGCTGAATATCAAGCAGGGGGCTCCGCTTCAGTCATTACTAGGTGTGAGATGCCATATTGATTCACCCAATTTGTAGCTTGTGTCTATTAACCAACCACTGTCTATTTTGGGCCATGTATAAGTACTTGTCATGTAGCCTCTCTCTCATGTCTGATGAAGTGAATTTGGTCTATGACAGCTCATACTAAAATAGTGCAGATGGCAGGAGGGTAGGTGCGGCAAAAGGTGTTTTAACTTTGGAAAAGCTGGATACTTTAAGAAAAAAATATTGCATAAACTCATAAATCTATGGAGTCTAGTAAGTGCTGGTCATACAAGCTGAGGGATTGTGCATGTTGTAGGTTTTCCAAGATCTGGACAGGGGGATGTCCTTCCTTCACTAGTTAGACTGGGAGTGTTAATGACAGGACATTTTGGAGTCATGCATTCCTATGGTCACCGTAAACTGAAGGTGTTTTGAATGCATCTAACAACAACCCTGCAAAACATACATGATAGGAGATCTTGGAATCAAGAAACATTTGGAGGGAGGGCCTCCTGTGTTTCAAAATGCACGGCGCTAGGAGAACTCCCTGGCACGCCCAGGATGATGTCACCGCAGCACACCAGGTTTACCCTTCCAGTGCCGCGAATTTTGAAATACAGGAGACTCTGAAAATTTCCTCAATGCAGCAATCGGCTTTGGCAAAGGCTGCAGAGGGGATGGGATTGAGCAAGGGGCTGCTCGGGGCAGCCCAGACAAAGCACGATCACCGCTGCCACCATTGCTGATGTCAAAACTGTCAGCAGCAGGAATAGCTTGCCTCTGGCTCCTGCAGCTGTGTGTCAGGGATGGGACTGGCCCGCGAAAAAAAAGTTTGGGCACCAGTGCATTAGATGCAGATTACTAAGCTAAAAACAGTTATAGTCAAGTGTTTTCTAAAAGATAGGACTTGGTGATGCAAACCCTAAAACCACTACAATGTCAGTTCCTTTGTATTTAGTAGGTCGTACATTGGGGTTTTGTGCAATATTTTGGATTCAGAGAACAGAACTGACTAACCCCCACCCATAACGCTTTATGCCACTCCCTGAGGGACAGCAGATACTCTGGAACAACAGGCAGCAAGGTGGTGACTCCATAGAACTGTAATGTCAGCAAGATTCAGTAGAGATTATTAACAAAATATAATTGGAACCAAGCCATAGGATTGTAATTTTAAAAAATACCATTTGGACAATTGGATGAACAATTATATTACAAATATTCCTTTTTCTTGTGTATTTTTACTACTCTTTTTTCCTGGTAGATAAACATTTTAAAATGAAAGGGTAGATGTGAGGCCTCTATTTCACCTTACCATTATTGACTGTTGAAATTAATAAAGAAGAAAAATTAGCTCTTTTTTTTTTAAAAAAGAGTGAATTATTTATGCAGCACTTCAGTTTTATTACTCTGGATCTCTGCAAGAAACCATTCCTTGTCTATGAATGAATTCTCTATGGTTGCCAGTCAGAAAGGGAGAGAAAGCAAAAATCTAGCCCACATGCATATCTTATTAAAATGTGTATCCATTAATGACCTGTCCTATAACTTGACGCCCTAACAAAGGGCACATTTCCAGCTTTTCCACTTTGTACCTTAAAAATCAACAGAGCCAACTGAATATATTTTACTGCCTAGGGCAGAGCAGCTAATGACACTCCAGCCACCACAGTAATGGTGCCCAGTGCCTGTAATATATGAGGCCTGTTTGTGTATCATGTAACATGTGAAGACTGTTTGGGTATCAGGAAAAATAGCTGAACTGAAGAGAGGAAGGGGTTAAAGGCAGTGGTGGGATGTCAAAAATTTTACCACCCCTCCATGATGTCATCACAGTGTGGGCATGTTATGGGCGGGGCCAATAAAATAAATAAATAAATAAATAAATAAATAAATAAATAAATAAATAAATAAATAAACATTAAAATACAGCCACCCAACCAAACACCCACCCACCCATCCCAAACACAAATCAACCAGAGCTTTTAAACCAGAGCTTAAAGCTTATTCTGGCTAATCTTTCTCACACTAGGTCAGATGGAAGGAACTACAGAATGAACTCACAACAAGATGGCTTCATTTTGGCACTTTTCAACAGTTAAAGAAGTTAGGTACTAAGTCTTGGCCTAACCAGTTCTCTAGGATAATATGCCTTAATATAAATGTACAACAGCTGTACCTCCTTAAGGGTTCTCCAATTGGAGCAGCACTTGGAACTGTGGTAGTACGTAAATATAGATAAAGGTATTAAATACACATTAAAATACACACAGACACACCACATCCAAAGGTGAGCCACTTACCTGGGGAGCAGGCTATAGGGAGCTTCAGGCTAGCAGCTTCTCTTCCTCCTCCCCACTTGGGAGGACAGCAAGGAGGCCGTGCATACACACCAAGCACTGTAGGCATGCATGAACCAATGAAAAGGTAAGATCCGAAGGTGGTTCCCCCAAAAGCTGTTACCGGTTCTCCGGGACACTGGGAAAAGTTACTACCGGTTCTGGCGAACTGGTGAGAACCTGTTACATCCCATCGCTGGTTAAAGACCTAACTAAAGTGTAATAGAGGAAATTGGTTTGGTTAATCTTTTGTCACCAGATGCAAAAGGAGGCCTTGCAAATATAGCAAAAGTAGTCTTGAGACAGAGCAGAGTAAACTGGGAACCTCAAGGTGTAGAATATTATGGGGATTGGTTAATTTAAATGAGCTGGGTTTTAAAGTAACAAAAAGGTGGTTTTTTTTAGTTAGTTAGAGTTTGGATCTGGAGAGGAAAGGTAATCATGTAGCATACTTAAAATGGACTAGAAATCTGGCCAATATGACTGTTGAGTTAGACTTTGTTATTTTATTTGGGAAGGAACCTTTGATTGGCTCTGATATATTTTGGGTTAGTCATTTTTACTATTCTATATTTCTAATAAATGAAATGTCTCACATCAAGTGTGCTTATTGAAGAAAGGAGGAGAACTTGAGTGTTGCCATGCAAAAGGTGCTTTATTGAGAAAGGCTATGCTATCATTTCTTTGTTCTCTCATGCAGAGGTGGCTTAATGAAAGGAGATATACCTCAATAAGGGCTGGAAGCTTAACTCAGCTAGTTGAAAGCCTAAAATAGACTTCCCAAGTCCTGGTTATTTGATACACTTTGGGCAAGTTGATACTTGATGCCTAGGTAAAGTGTTAAGCAGTGAGAAACTCAGGGCGGAGGGTGATGTCTTAGCGGGTACTTTGTCAGGTAAAGTTGGGTAGAACCTGAACAGTGTCCTTACATTTGATTTGAAAAATCCCATTAGGCTTTCCAAATGAACTACAGTAGCCCGCACCACCACCACCCCAGTATCTGCAGGGAATATGTTCCAAGCAGTGCCAGATTAATCAAGCACAAGGCCTGTAGCAAATCTTGTCAAGAGGCCCTTGCTTAGATTTAGGATACTTATAAAATAAAACATCACTATTAAAAACAAACTTTTCTCGAGATAATACTAGTCAAATCAATTTCTTTAAGTAAATCACATACGAAAGCACTAGAAGATCAGTGCTGGATTAAACCTATAAAACAAAACACAGCTCATACGTCGATTGACTCTGCTACTCAACACAAATTTGCTCGTGGATCATACATAGTGTGTATGATCCACGAGCAAAGAAAGACGGCTCCGCCTGCGCGCACATCTTTACTCTTTGGTGTGCATTGAATGTTCCAATGAGGTGTCGGTGAGTGTCTCAGAGTGAACATTTTTGACTATCCGCACGAATGCACGGAATATTTAAATTTGGATTTTCATTCTAACTGAGCACAGTGGCCGGGGGCCCCAGAGACACTGGGCCTGTAGCATTTGCTACTCCTGCTATATGGCTGATCCAGTATGGTTCCAAGATTTCCACAGATGCCCAAAACCACAGAAAGCATCAAACCCTGCACTACACATATAGAGTCATACAACCAAGGTAATGGTGACACCAAATGCCTCCATCCATCTGATATAAGGCAGTAGCCATAGTAAATGGTCTGCTGTTGAAACAGCAAATATTTTTTAAGAATACTCATGAAATGGCTCCCTTGAAACACCCTTCATTAAACCATACATTACACTGTGGGTAGTGGCATCTAATGGCCAACTGTGGTAAAGGTTTCTTGGAAATACATAAATATTACATATTTCTGGGATTTTTACTGAATATTTTTGGACCCATGAATAACTGAAATCGTGTTTACCAAACCTGGAGATGAGGGAGATGGGCAGAATACATAATCATAATAATGGTCTATGTATGTATGTGTCCTCTCCCCATAAAGGACCCATCAGTCACAACACTTAAAACTATACAATAATCACATTTTTTTAATTGCCATTAAAACAATACTAAAAATATTCATCAATATTAAAACCACAATTAAAACAATTTAAAAACCTTTTTAATTGTTTAAAAATCTCAAAATTAAATAAATATAACATTCCCCAAACTCTTTCTGATTGTCTGAACAGGAAAGTTTTTGCCTAAAGATGGAAGCACAATATACAACAAACAACTTGTGTTCTTTTTATAATCCCAACTATTTTCCCATGGTGGCAGCTGCATCAATTTTTATAGCTAGAAGTCATCAGTAGGGCTTGGAAATCTGGAGCTAGAACTTTTTCAGAATATAGACCCAAATGCTAATGTTACATTAGGCATTTCACCACGCTGATTCTAAATTCAATAACTAGGGAACGCAATGCAATCCCATGCTTATAATTTATTCAAATTCTGCTCTGTTCAGTGAGGCTTATTCCTTCTAAAAATCCTCCGAATAGTACCCTTTAGCAATTTCACACCACTGGCTGGATCATGTCCATTATGCTGTTTCTTTGTTTCACAGACTTTATTCCAAACCTATCAAAGCAGCTAATATTGTCTGTAGAACTCCTTAACATCAGTTTTTGTTTTAATCATCCTTAGGTGTAAACAAACAAGATATAAATGCTAATTACTGGTGGAATGGAAACAATTATGTGAAAGAAAGACAATATATTACCTACATATATAATAAAAAAATTAGCACACTGAAATGGCCATCCATTAAAACCCACAATTTGAAAATACATTAAGGAACAAATTATCAGGAAAATGAAGGGGAGGGGGAGGATTAATTACCACTCTGCATCTCAGAGAGTGTTTTTCCATTAGCTACAATTAGTACTCTAAGACTAAATTAAAATTATGCCCCATTTCACACTTATTGCAAAGAAACATTAAAGAAAGGAAAGAATAACAGCAGAGAGATGAAAAACCCTAAGCCAAGTAATTAATGTATTGGCATTTCTATTCACCTCAGAGCTAATCAGTCATTGAATCTATTTAATTCTGTTTATATAACTAATTCATGTTAGGTGAGAATCAGAGGCTGAAGCCTCCAGTTTATTCAACCTATTTTTTGGTGGGAGTGGGACGGATCTCGGTGAAAAAGGAATGCAAGATTTTATTCTACTTGAAAAAGGTTTCTGGCAAGCTAACTGATCGTCTTTTCTCAAATTTATTTGCCTGTTTTTATTTTCAACATGTAATGCTGCCATTATCACGTAAATTTCTCTGGATAATGTACAAACATTAGCAACAATATTGAACATAGAATAATAGCACTGCATCACACACACAAAAATTGTCTGCTACTTGGTCTAATCCATGCGTCCTATACTTAATCAAGTGAGCTGAATCCAAATCTGAAGTCCGATTCTGCCTAGGATGTCAGGATCTTAAGTTAGCAAATTCCACCCTCTTGGTTAGGTTCTTGTGTTGATCATGTGGGTATATTTGCCAAAAATGTAGCAAAAATTGTCTGATTTATTAACACAGCTGCACCTACTCATCTTTAGATTAAAACAGACTCACTATGGCCTAACTGTACTTACTATTCAACAAGATAGTTTCACACTAGAGATAAGCCCTGGGTCCATCTCGCCTTATATACCTATTTCTGATGTCAGCTCACTGACTTGACCAGACATGTCCAGCAGCTGCTGGAACATGCATGTCACCAGGGGACATGATTCAGCTGAGGCTGCAGCAGGCATAGTGGTAGCTGCAACTGTTATAATGTTCCCATATAAAAATACATTGCCCAGTTACCAACCATTTGACACACCTTAAAATCAGTATGTGTTAGGCAAATTCAGAGTTCAGATTTGGTATCAGCACACTCAATAGCATATAAATCACATGTGTTATTCCCAGTAGCAATATTGTTGTTGTGCAGTGAGGAACATCAAATATGACAATGGAAGAAAACTCATATAAAAAACACACACATTTTAAAATGTATAGGCACTGACTCCATTAGTTACTTAAATCATATGCAGTTTGGGCTTAGCTCCTTGACAAAGATTATGAAAAAAGCTTGGGTACTAGAGCAACAGCTGGCTTGAGACTGAACATCAAGAAAACCAAGATAATGGCAACAGGCCTTGTCACTCATTGGAAAATAGATGTCGAAGAAGTAGAAGTAGTGACAGACTTCACAGTCTTATGATCCAAGATCACTGCAGATGGTGATTGCAGCCATGAGATAAAAGGGTGACTGATTCTTGGGAGACAAGCTATGAGAAACCTGGGGAACATAGTCAAAAATAGGGACATCACCTTGCAAACAAAAATTCACATAGCCAAAGCAATGGTCTTCCTGGTGGCAATGTATGGTTGTGAGAGCTGGACCATAAGAAAAGCTGAACGCAGTAGAATAGATTCCTTTGAAATGCAGTGTTGGAAGAGAGTTTTGAGAGCACCCTGGACAGTGAGGAAAACAAATAGGTTGATCTTAGAAGAAAGCAACCCTGACTGCTTCTTGGAAGGTCAAATAGTAAAGATGAAACTAAAGTACTTTGGACATCAAATGAGAAGACTCACTTGAGAAAGCCTTGATGCTGGGAAAGGTGGAAGGCAAGATGAGAAGGGGGCAGCAGAAAATGAGACGGGTAGATGGTATTGTAGGTGCAATGGGCACAGAGTTGGGTGGGTTAAGGAAGATGGTGGAGGATAGGGGTGCCTTGCGAGCGATGGTCCATGGGGTTGCAAAAGTCGGAATCAACTGTGCGACTGAACAACAGCAAAACTAGGGAAACTATGCCACTAATTTAACTAAAGTAATAAATTCTTGCAACCCAAATGTAATTTCACTTCTGGATCTCAAAATCAACATACGTGTGAATAGCATTAGATCTGGCTGATCTATAAATCCAGTTAGTTGCAACTGAGTTTTGACACTTGTAACACAGCTGGCATAAGTAGACTTTCCTGCTTCCTTCTTCCCCTGGCAACTCCTGCAACCGTCTGAAAATTAAACATAAAGGACTGAGAAAGTCAGCTAAGTGTGTGAACTAAGAGATAGAATCTTCAAAAATCAACCAAAGGCACTTTGAATGAACAGAACCCTTGAAAAACACATGAGCTATTGAAGGTGCAAAGGTTAGAGATGTTACTTTTTGGAAATATTGCCATTTTCTTAGGATAGCGATTCTCAATATTTTCAGGCCGCAGCCCTGACCACACCTGACCACACCTCCTGGGCAGCTGTTCCTCCCACCTGGAAGTGGAAGTAAAGTCCATGCCAACCTTGCACAGAATGCATTTAGCAGCTTTCTGTGCATGTGTGGCGCATGTTTTACTTCTGCTTCCAGGAGCAGCGAGTGCATTGAGGAGGCAGAAGAAATGGCTTTGGGGGCCGGGTCTGGCCCACAGGCCGTAGGTTGTTAATGCCTGGATTAGGACATCCAAAATAGAGGTTTGCAGTGATTTACGATGTTACTTCTTTTTTTTACAATTCCCAGAATCCTCCAGCCAGGAATATGTAGCAGCCTTGAAAAACAGTGTTTTGGACTGGTATATCAGTTCAATATTCAGTGGATTGAATATGGGAAGGGGGCATATTCAATCCACTGAATATCGAATTGACATACCAGTTATTGTAGCCACATTAGTAAATGAAACCTTTTGCAGGTACCATGGGTCTTGGCCGTGTAACCACACCCCTTCTTCTGCTACAGAAATCCTTTATTCCTGACTAGGGTTTATTCCTTTATAAGGTCATACAGGATTTCAAAATAGGTTTTTGAAAGCTATCTTGAAAACCTGTGAAATACTTTCAAACATTTGGGATTTTCTTCAAATGGATGGCTCTGTGAATTTGACGATACCCCTCCAGCGGAGAAATCCTGAAACTAAGATATTACTTCTCCTTGTCAGGTTATTCCCCTTATGGCTAACCTGGCATCCACTTATGTTTTACCTCACAAAAATCAGTCTTTGGGTTTACTAACAGCTGAATTGTTGTTTATGTAATCATAAATATTTTCATTATCACCTTTCCAGGGAAAGAACCCCAAGGCTTGGTAACCTTTGTCTCCAGCTGACTTTATGTTTAGATTAGGATGCATTTTACAATCTGTCCTGCACTTTGAAATGCTAATCCAATTATCTGTCCAAAACTCCTTCTGGATCATGTCCCAAGACCACTGTAAACTGCAGAGTGAAGAAGCAGCTGTATCACTGCCAACTTTTCCTTCCCCTCCTCTACCACCTGCTATTTTATGTACTTTGTGGTGAAAAGTTCTCAAAGAAATTATTGAACATTCGCTCACTATTTTCTGACAGTTCGACTACTGTAGTTTTGGATACTACTGCAGTACATACGGCACTGAACATAGTGTTGGACCCCAAGATAGAGTTATGTAACAAACAATAACAATAGTGATATAACAAAACTGGGTACTACTACTTGTACACCAAGAGTTCTTTTCACCAGCACCAGAGCAATATTTGCTTAAAGAATTAAAGCAGAATTCAAATATCTCTTTGAAACCAAATGCGCACAAAGTCCAAGACATATTTATTAGCCAAAGTAGAACATCTGCAACATTGAAGAATTATCTCCCCATGGGCTTTATCATCCTCTTTGGGAACAGCAACACTTGCCTCTCCAGCAATGCTGTAGTCTGTGACACCCTGTATAGTCTAGATAGAAAACATAATTACTGATATTATTACATTACTAATTCTAATAATGCATGTGTAACAAGCATATTGAACTCCCTTCAACTGTCCCAGCTCTTGCCAACCTAACAGTTTGAAACCCAGAAATTGCAAGTATTGTAAATAAATAGGTACCACTTTGGCAAGAAAAGATAACATTGTTCCATGTGCTCCAGTGTGATACTCCTTGGGAGAGGAGAACTCCCCCATGAGGTGAAGCTCAAGAAAAATGGTCCTGCTAGCCTCCTCTCTCATAGGGCAAGCTGGTTAGATAGGCCTTTGGTCTGATCACGTTCTTACCGTGTTTCCCCTGAAAATAAGACACTGTCTTATATTTTTTAAAACTCCAAAACATGCACAAGGACTTATATTCAAGGGATGTCTTATTTTTCCATGACAAAGAAGATTACAGTACACATTTATTGCTGATACAGCGGATCGCCAGGGCAAGATTTAGGTGAGTGCCTTATTTTCGGGGGGGGGGGGCCTTATATTTCCGAGGTGGGGATAAATAAGGGGGTGCCTTACTATAGGAGAAGGTCCTATTTTCGGGGAAACAGGGTAGAAATAAAAAGATATTTGACAAGATACCAGTAGCGGGCAGTGACCGGTCTGCAAAGGTCCGGGCGGAGGGTGGCAAAACTGGGTGGCCTTCGGGCAGGGTGGTAGTAAAATTGGGTGGCCATGCCCACCTCCCTGCCCCATCCCACCTCCCTCCCTGCCCCCCTCACCTCCTCTTCCACTTCTAACTCCGGTGGCAAGGGGAGTCGATGGCCCGGGGTGTGTGTGTGGCCTGGCCTTGGTATGGCTTCCTCTGTTGGGGTCCCACTCCCCCTGCACGCCATGCTGCACGCAATGCTGCACGCCATGCTGCACACCATGCACATGCATGCCATGTGTCCATGCTGCATGCCATGCTGGGAAGAGAAGGAGAAAGCACAGTTTGGCCCAGTATGGCTGTGCCACCGCTACTGTGGCCTGGGTGCTTTCCTTCTTTGGCGTCAGCCCGAGTATGGAGGAGGAGGAGAAAAAATAGCCACCCAAGAGCCCTGCCACATGCTCCCCAGGGTAAGTGACTTTGGGTGTGGGTGGGTGTGGAGAGGGATGGTGTGTGTCTGTGTGTGTGAGAGAGAGGGGGGTCTGTGGAAAAGGATGGAGGGTGGGTGGGTGTAGAGAGGGATGAAGGGTGTGTGTGTGTGACTTTGGCTGTAATCAGATTTGAGCACTGAACTCTAGAGTTGGATACGACTGGCTTTCAGGCAAGGGCAACATTTACCTTTAAGGTTTTGGCCGTGGTTAGTTGTAAGTGGTTAGTAAAGTTAAAGGTTGCCTTTGGTCAAAAGCCAGTCATATGCAACTCTAGGACTGCAGTGCTCATCTCCATTTACAGCCAAAGACCCAGTGTTGCCTGTGTCTGCAGATGTATACATGGCCATATGGCAAGCATGACTAGATCGCCCACGATGTAGGCTCTGCCCATGATGTAGACTCTGCCCATGACATAGGATCCTCCCATGGTGTGGTAGCTAAATTTTTTGCTGCCCACCACTGCAAGATACTAACTTTGCCTGACAAGAAGTTCCAAGTCAGCCTTCCTCAGGCTGGACTTCACCACTGAAAACATCCACTTCCTTGAAAACTTTCATTGTGAAGTGAAGAAACCAGACCTCTGCACTAGTAATAGCACATACCAGTTGAGGGCCAGGAAAAGGAGCCCAGATGGGCAGCATGGAGAGAAAACTGCTCACATTTTCCAGCCCAGATGAACAATTTCACAATCAGTGAAATTTAACTGTGTATAGTATACGAGTGAAAAGCATACATAATACATAGACCCTCTCTATGTTATCAAGTTGTGCATATCTCACAACATCATTGGGACATATTGTATGCAGCTTGGGCACTCTACAAAATCCTCTCAGCATTTCTATGAACAGACTGACTGACTGACTAGAGAAGATGTCCATTTGTGATACAAAGGACCTTCCTGCTCCAATTGGTATCTGCTGCTCAGTTTGTTAAGTTTTGTAGTAGCTGCATAGCAAAAGGCATAGTATTAAAGCAAGTCTCCCCAAAGTTCCTATTTTTTGCCCAGCTAATAAATGATCAAACAAAAGGTATAAGGGGGAAAGGGGGGGGGATGATTTACTTACTACATCTGTTCTGTTCAAAAGTCTTCATAGGAAGGCATAGGTTGATCACTAGTAGTAAGAAGTTGGTAAAAGTTAAAGGGGTCTTCTCTTCTCCAGTCACCTGGCTGGAGAAGATGCAGTCTCACACAGAGGTGTCTGCCTTTCTCGAAGGCAAAAGGTAGAAAGAATGACCAGAATAAAGAAGGTTAATTGGGGTCAGTAAAGTAGAGCAGGAAAACAGAGAGCTTGTTATTAGCAACTTAGGGACAAACAATACAAATAACTTCCTTTAGATCAGACAGAAGTATTTCCTGTCACATAGTTAGTATACAGTACTGTACAGTATTAGTATTTATTTATAGTGTTTACTGCATGCTGGAGTTGTCCCAAATAATCAACACAATTCACCCAAGACTTTGGCTTAATTTTTCAAGACACTGTCTGATAAAGATGGGAAACATTAAGGTGTTTTTTTTTTTTAGTACAACTCTCAGAATTCTCTAGTCAAGATTGATATTGGCAATTTTGACTGGCATGTTCTGTGAATTATTGCCCAGAATCCAAATGAATAATTATTTTGGCATAAATTCATTAGTATAAATTGCCACTAATTAGGAAATCAGTGTCCACATTTCTTGTCACAAGTCAAATCATGCGACTGGTATGCCACAGGAAGCAAAACTGTCAACTTTTTAATTAGCCACAATTTGCCACTGAAATTTATGACAATTGACTTATACCAGTGGATGTCAGTGATAGGATTCTGACAATAAATAATAGGCTTCTGGCTATAATTCACAAGAGTACTTTCCCCTATCTGTGGCCCTACCACGTTATTTGGGAAGGGCTGCACTACAGGAGATAAAACTTGTAGCAAATGCCCATTCGTATGCCTATATAAGTATCAGAGGAAGTGTAAAAGAGAGAATTCTGATTTCCAAGTTACAAAGATGAACCATTTTTATAGATAACACTGATTAAAACTTGTGCGGCCCTTTGGGAGTGAATTTTTGATTTGAAGGTTAAGCCAATATTAGTGAAATAAAATAAAATAAAGTGAAGTGAATCAAATGGCCCAGAGCGTCACAACCACAGTCAATTCCAAGGCTGTTTTTGGTTACAAAATGAGCAACCGACTAATTGTGTAAATGCTGTTAATTAGCTGTGCAGAGCCCCTAACCAGGCTTTCCCCTGTAACTAATAAGAAATCAATTAGCTAATGAAGTGGCCATTAAATGCTATGCTAATCGTTGCCAGGGTATTTTTTTTAATGTTTCTCCTTTCTCTCTCTCCCCTTTTCTTTATGATCCTTCCTAATTGCCACTGCCATACGGAGCTCACAGCTTTCAGCATGTCTAATGAAACATCATTATATCATAACTGGCATTCTTGGAAGAGTTAGTGGCAAATCTGCTTCCCAATTATTTTTAATTGCCAGACATACTCATAACCGGGCCTTTTACCAATCGGTTCAGAGGCTTGCACTGTCGGGTAATATACACAAAGATAGCGTTTGCCTTTCCTTGCATATAAAAGCTAAGCTGTAGCATCGGCCACAATCAAGAATGTGTATTGCACCCAAACAAGGAACCAAAGCAATTGCCTTTTCTCCTGCTTTTGATTGAGGACTACAGAGACTCACCACGTTGCCTTCCCACTGAGAAGTTCAAGCCAGCCACATCTCAGCCTGGGAATGTAGCTACAGAACACCAGCTCATTTACGAATGAGAGATGTTAACTTTTACACAGGGGTGTTCTTGTAGAAATGCAGCAGACTGTCAACAGCACCTGCCAGTGTAAATTCTCAAGATGTTTCATTTCCAGCACTTTGCCTGCATATCTGTTCCTTACCAATGTGTTTCCATCTTCTTTCTGTTCCGGGCTCTTCAGCAGTTCCAACTGTCTCATCACCCTCTATGTGTGAGTCTTAGATCCCTACACAGGGATGGGGAAGGAGGGGTTTATGTCTTACAGTTTCTGCCCATGTGGAAATATTTGTAGTTCTTTTCAAAGCAGAAGAAGACATCACTTATAGGCAGAGATAGGAAAAGTTGCATTTTCCCACTACAGTTCCATAGCAACAACCAATATTGCCTGTGGCTATCCTGGATAGGATATTCTAAGAACAATGGTCAAAAAAGTAATTTTTAATTTCTCAATTCACATACTGTATTCAGTTTTACAATTGGCTAAATCCAGTTGTTTGTCCCAACTCAGTGGGTTTGAACAAACGATTGGATATAGCTCTAAGTTTTTGTGTCCAGACACTTGTTTTAAGAAACATTATCCATTATTTCAGCCACTGGATGGGGTAACCTGAACAACCAGTGGATACTCCATTGAGAAATTCTCAGCTGTATCTCATGAAAAGGAATGTAAGCTAAACAGCCTATTTCATGGGTGGGCAACCTTTGGTCCATGGTGCCAAATAAACTGGCCTGGCCCAGCGCTGGATGCAGATGTGTTTATGACAGCTGTAAAAATGCCCGCGGCTGTCATAAATGCATTTATGGTGGGGGGGGGACTACTAATCTGGCCCCCTCAACTGTCTGCGGGAGTGTGACCAGCCCCTGACTTTAAAAGATTGGCAACCCCAGGCCTAACTGATTAAATTGATTTCAGCTCTTCTCCACAGTTCCTACACCACCAACCCTATGCAAAATGATTGACAGTTCTCATTCCCTATGCCTTGAAACAATCTTGTTGTGCAGATGGAGAAGATGAAACTGAAAAGCAACGATCCACCCAATGACTTCAGGACTGTTCAGACATCTGAATTCCAATGTCTTATCCAAGAGATTTGTACCAACTTCCAGTAAATCATCTCATCACAGATATCTACATGCATTGTGACAGACAGACAGACAGACAGACAGACAGAAAGAAAGAAAGAAAGAAAGAAAGAAAGAAAGAAAGAAAGAAAGAAAGAAAGAAAGAAAGAAAATAATTGTTCACTTAAATGATATAAAAAGATGGTGAAATATAGAAGAAATCAAGGCTCATCTGTGGTTAACATAAAATAATCCCAGTCCAGACACCATTATTATTGTCATTATGCATGATCTTTAGTTACTATGATATATTCAAAGCAAATACAATGGATTAAATTCAATAGACCCACAGTCTTGTTAAACAGTATTACAACACAATCTAATATGTATTCAGAACGGGGCATCTCCTTCCAAATGAAAGAAACCATGCAATACATCCATTTTCAAATACAGTAAAACCCCAATTTACGTACGTATCGATTTATGTAAAAATTGACTTACATAACTATTTTTGTGTGGAAAACTCATCCTGTTTTACGCAAATAAATTGTTTACATAAGGGGTTTACTTGCAACTTGTAATTCTAAAATGGTGCCACCACCATTTTAAACTCTAAAAATCACAGTCCCACACCATTTTAGAATTACAAATTCCATCCCGCGCCACCCACCACCACCGCTGGAAGTCACAAGACATCACTTACCACGGTAGCGGTGGAGGTAGCACCAACAATTGCGGCAGTTTTGCTGCATTTTCTGGAGTTCCCGCTGCTTCTACCAACACTGGTGGAGCATGAGAGGCATGTCTGCTCAGTTGTGCTCTTCGTCTGAGGTTTCTCTGCTGAGCACTTTGGCTGGGAGCGCACGTTGGGTGAAGACCACTCCATCCCAACCTTCATCTGATGTGCGTTCCCAGCTAGAGTGCGCTGCAGGTGGACCCTGGACAAAGAGAACAATCGACTGGTTGTTGCTCAATGCGCATTCCCGGCTGCAGAATGTGGTGTATGGGGAGCATGGCCAAGCGGATGTGTCCTACCCCCCCCCCCCCCGCTCTACCGGTGCCAGTAGAAGCAGCAGGGACAGTGGCAGCGGAAGCAGCGCTGGTGGTAGCAGCAGTTCCTGCTCCCCCAACGGGCAGACAAACCGCTGAGGAGGAAGCAGCAGCATTCCCATTGTGCTGATTATGTTTTGGATAATTTTTCGTCTGGTCGGGACCATTTTTTATTTTTTTCATTGCATCCCTATGGGAATACATCAATTTATGTTTAAAAAAAAACCCATATTATATAAAAAGCTACGGAACAGACTTTTAGCATAATTCAGGGTTTTACTGTATGTTATTTTATAACCTATTCAGTTCAGTTTTGTTGGGGTTTAATAAAATTTAATGACTGTGTGCTGCCAAGTCAATTCTGATTTATAGTGACCTTTTCTAGGGTTTTCTAGGAAGAGAATACACAGAAATTATTTACTCTCCTCTTATTCTGGAGATGGTAAAGGACTATGTAGATTGCTCATATCCACACAAACTGGCTCTTCTACCAGGAGGTGATAGTGGGGAATTGAACTCCCAACCTCTGGTTCTGCAGTCAGATAGCTAAATCACTGAACTATCCAGCCAGTTTATCCTCAACTAAACGATAACAGGATTGTTTCTGTAACATCAAAGTATACATTAGAGAGAACACATCATTAGTGGAAGGATTTCTTTAAACTGTTGAAAGGACTGCTGATTTTGATCTGATGATTTTCTCAGCAGGAGATTTTCTTAGTTCCCATAATTTGTACATGAGTTTGCCTCTTTTTTTATGTGATTGGTCTTCTGGACATAAACATGCACTTTGATTGTTAGTCTGATTTCCCAGAGATGAAAGACTTCCATAATCTTATCTTGTGAAAGTGATTTTAGCTAGAATGATAGCTTATCAGTAATGCTTGGTTCAGCCTCAAGCTTTCCAACTTTAGACCTGGATTGGAAGTAATTGGATTCTATTCTTTTGTGCAGCTATCTCTGTCTCTGGGTGGTCTTGAGGTTCTTGCCTGGCTGTGGTTCCCCATATGCAAAATCTGTTAAATTAACCACCAACTGCACTGGTGTTTACGGTGCTAATTGCTATAAAATGTTTTGTATGCCAATAATCCAGTGACAGAAGTGATAACTGCTATGTCATTTCCCCCCCAGGATGTTCATTTTTCCATAATCACCCCCACCCCCCATAACTGGTTTGTAACCACAGAAATATAGGTGATATGGAAACCTGGCCTTCTGTAGTCTTGTCAAATGCAGTCATTAATAACACTTCCATTTTTGACTGACATACCATTTGAGCATGAGGTGCTACGAGGATGAAACTGAATCTAAATGAAATTCTCTAAACATATTCGCACTACAGTAGGCTCAGACGTGGCAGGATTCAACCTGCTTTTCCTTTCTTCTTTCTCTTTCCCTTCTCTGTACAATAGTACACAAGACATCTGTGCATAACACGTGTGTGTGTGTGTGTGTGTGTGTGTGTGTGTGTGTGTGTGTGTGTGTGTGTGTGTGTGTGTGTGTGTGTGTGTGTGTGTGTGTGTGTGTGTGTGTGTGTGAGAGAGAGAGAGAGAGAGAGAGAGAGAGAGAGAGAGAGAGAGAGAGAGATGTTCTCAAAAGGGATTCTGTATGGGATGAAATGCAAATTGAATTGGTTAATTTTGCACCCCTGTTTTCAGGAAATCTGCCACCAGCAGCTGCCATGGTTTCAGATGTCGGGAAGATGCAGATCCACTGTGACATTTTGTTCATTAAATAAACAAACTAGGTTCACGGTAACCGCATTAGGTAGAAAGCCCCATCAATTCTCATACATTTTGTTCGCGCAATGGGACGTGACAATTGTTTCATAGTTTCATAAGCACTGCATTGGAAAACAAAAGGAGAAAAGGAAAACATATACTATGTGGCAATTGTGACAACAGTTAGCATGCAATCCAGGAAGCTGATTTGGATTAATGAGACGCATAATTTTTTTGCCCAAGGCTACTTCTAATAAATATGGCTGCAAACATGGCTACTAGGGGGAAACAGACATTGTCACTCATTTCTGCCCACATAAAGCTTTGATGTTGTTTATCAGTTGGACTGAGGTTTTTCCTAGCCTGGGAGAACAAACGTTCACAGAAGAAATATCACAATACTTGTTCTTTACAATGGTTCACAATACAGTAGTAATCAGCACATTGACATTGGATTTATTTTACAGGGTGGGCCTTAAGCATTGGAAATTTAAGCAACACAATCCTATATACAAAGTCAGGGGTTCTATTAAGTTCAGTGAGCTTACTGCTGGCAGCACCCAACCCTAACTTTTCATTTTAGCAAGAAGATGCTTCAAGTTCATTATTATTATTATTATGCCTAGATGACTGAATAGTTCATTGGGTTGGAGCAGCTGGAGTGTTAGGACTTCTACTATTCCCTGCGCTCCTTGGACAAGAGCCATCCTGTGTAGCTTTGTGGAAACTGCACAATCTCAGAGTACCACCCCCACCCAAAGAAGAAAATGGTAAATGGTTTCTAATTTTCACCTAGAAAATTGTGAGAAAAGCAGTAGCGTAGCATGGGGAGGCAGGGGGTGCGGCCTGCCCTGGTCAGCACTTTGTGGGGGATGGCAAATGGAGGCCCCGGGAGGGCGCAGGGCCGATGGCATGGTGGGTACCAGGGGGCGCTTTTTCCTCCTCTGCTGCCTTCATCCTCCTCTTCCTCAGGTGCCCTCTTCCTCACGGCCAGCTTGTGGTGCCGGACAGGGCAGCACTGGGCCCAGGGCCGCCCTTGGTCCCTGGTTGAGACCCAGAGGCTGAGGCGGCGCAAGCCTAGCAAAGAGCCCACTGTTGGCATCCTAGGCATGCAGCCACGCCACCTCCGAGCCCAGCAGTGGCAGCTCGTGCACCTTCAGCAGTGGCGGCACCCAGAAGGGTGGGAGCGAGGCCAGTGGTCATTGTAATCCAGCACCCACAGCTGTAGCAGCACTGGCCAGCGCCAGCCAGGCTTTGCAGGGGAGGAGGGCTCAACGTGGCCTCTGCTGCTCAGGCTGTGGGTGCTGGATTGCAACGACCACTGGCTCACTTCCCGCCCTCCTAGGCACCACCACTGCTGAAGTTGCATGAGCTGCCACTGCTGGGCTTTAAGGTGGCGCAGCTGCACTCCTGGGATGCTGACGTTGGGCTTTTTGCTGGGCTTGTACCACCTCAGTCTCTGGGTCTCGACCCAGGACCAAGGGTGGCCCCAGGTCCTGTGCAGCACTGCCCAGCACCACGAGCTGGCCATGAGGAAGAGGGTGCCTGAGGAAGAGGAGGACGAAGGCAGCGGAGGAGGAAAAAGCGTCCCCTGGTCCCCACCGTGGTAGGATTTTGGATTTGATTGGGGGTGAGCCTAGGCGGGAGGCAGGGGTGCTGAGCCTAGGTGGTGGGGCGGCAAGTTTGGCCTGCCTGGGGAAAACCATTTCCTTCCTCCCCTGCTGTTTTTGCACTTTAAGATAAATAAGTGGGTTTGGGGTTGCAGTTTGGGCACTCGGTCTCCAAAAGGTTTGCCATCACTGATCTAGGGAGTCTTCCTCCATAGACACTAAACTTCAATTTGCAAATAATGATATTTTGTAATTTTCTCCAGTTGTTTGTCTTCAATTCGTGCATCTCCTTGTATAGCAATCTCAATAAACCAGACCTTCTTCTTTTCAACAATGGTTATATCAGGTGTGTTGTGAGTCAGATGTCTATTCAAATTTTAAAATCCCACAGGATCTTGATACGCTCATTTTCTAAAACTTTACCTTTTTTGTTGTTCAGTTATACAGTCGGTTCCAACCCTTTGCGACCCTATGGACCATTGTCCTCCAGGCACTTCTGTCCTCCACCCTCCTCCTCAACCCACCCAGCTCTGTGCCCATTGCACCTACAATACCATCTAGCCATCTCATATTTGGCTTCCTCCTTCTTCTTTTGCCCTCCACCTTTCCCAGCATCAAGACTTTCTCAAGTGAATCCTCTCTTCTCATTTGATGTCCAAAGTACTTTAGTTTCATCTTTACTATTTGAACTTCTAAGAAGCAGACAGGGCTGATATCTTCTAAGATTGACCTATTTGTTCTCCTCGCTGTCTAGAGGACTCTCAAAACTCTCCTCCAACACCATTTCAAAGGCATCTATTCTTCTGCGCTCAGCTTTCCTTATGGTCCAGCTCTCACAACCGTACATTACCTACCTACCTACCTACCTACCTACCTACCTACCTACCTACCTACCTACCTACCTACCTACCTACCTACCTACCTACCTACCTACCTACCTACCTACCTACCTACCTACCTACCTACCTACCTGATATTCCCAATTATTTTTACCACATTAAAATCCAAACATCTGGCAGCTTCCAATGAATAATTTTTGCAACCCTATTATGGTGTTGCAAATAATGAACTATGGAATGAATTCACCAAAAGATGGGTTCATTTTCGTGATTTCACATCTGGCCTAGACAAGGAAGAAGAAGAGGGCAATCACAAGGTCTCTGTCAATCACCAATCAGAATGTCTGGAGAAAAAAAGAATTTTGAATCTGTCTGTTTGCTTATGCCAATAATTAATGCTCATCACTACTCTAGGTGAGTCACAATAAAGTAAAAAGACAACTAGAAATACACACATAGATAAAATAAAAAAGAACAATAAAAAATTGCAACAAACCCAAACAACCCTATCAGCCAAATAGACTAAATAGCACCAGTTCCAACAGCAACAAATCTCAACAATCAATTATAAAATAGTAATGAATCCAACTTTCAAAGTAACTCAACCAGTAGAAGTATTAATATACCTAAATTTGATTTGGAAAAGACTTGGTGAACAAAAATGGTTTTAACATTTTCTGACAAATCAGAAGCATAGAGACTGTCCTAATGTCAGATAGTAATGAATTCCATTGTAAGGCTGCCACTGCTGAAAACTGCTTCTTGTAGAATATCTTTTTACTTCTTTGGGTGTAGGCACCTGCAGTTTCATTGATTGCGTGCTTTGGGTAGAACTTCCCAAGAAGAGGTACTCCTGCAGATAGCATGGTCCTGCACCATAATGGGCTTTGTAGATAATCACCAGGACCTTGAACCTGGCACAGAAAGCCATGGGTAGTCAATACAGGCTAGCCAAGAATGGGATAATATGATCAAAGTGACCAATACCCAAAATTAGTCTAGCTGCTACATTTTGCACCCACTAAAGCTTCTGTATCAGCCTCAAGGGTAGCCCCAGACAGAGAGTGTTGCAATAGTTGATCTTCGAGATTATCAGCGCGTAGGTCAATGTTAACAACAAGTTTCTGTCCAGGAACAGGTAAAGTTGGGTAATGCATCGTAGCTGATAAAACGCCGATTACACTACCAAGGATACCTTCTGTTTCTTTGACAATTTCCGCCTAATTATATTCCCCTTCTTTCAATGGGAGGGAGACACCCCTCAATTTGAGGGAAATTTCCCCAACCTGAGATACATTGCCCCCTATCAACATGGCCTCCATCTTGTCAGGATTCAATTTCAGCCTATTTTCCTCCATCCATTCCATAATCGAATCCAGGCAATCTTCCAAAGTCTGAATAGCATCATCTGCTGAAGTGGAAAAAGAAATATAGAATTGTGTATCATCAGCATACTCCAAATCTCCTGATCACCTCACCCAACAGCCTTACACAGGTGTTAAACAGCATCAAGGAGACAGCTGAGTCCTGAGGTATCCTATATTGTTGTACTTAGGGATTGGACAATTTTTCTCTGAGCTGTATTCTGTGAACAGAATTCTCGAGAAAGGACTGAAACCAAGTGAGAGCCTGACCTCCAATACCCAACTCAGTATCCAGGAGGATACTGTAGTCAACAATATCAATGGCTGCTGAGAGATCAAAGAGTACCAACAATGAAGAATTACTTTGGCTGGTCTCTCAGTAGGTCACATAGCAGTGTGACCAATACTATCTCAGGCCTAAATCCAGACTGGCGGGGGTCAAGGAATTTGATCCTCTTCAGAAACGACCTAACCTGGTTTGCTACCACCCTCTATATTAGCTTGCATAGAAAAAGTATATTGGCGACCAAACAATAGATGTTAAAATAATCGACCATCAAATTAGGAATTTTCAGGATGGACTGGATGCTTCTCTCTTTCAATCATGGTGGTAAATCATTCTCCCTGACTGGTGTTGACAATTTCCATCCCCAAGACTTTGAATGTTTTACATGATCTTTTCCTGATTTTTCATCCCCCCTCCCCTCCAAGCAACACTGAACAACCAGGTTTTTGTATAATTGGAGGCTCATATCAAAGGTTTGGGTGGCACTGGAATCATATTATAGGAAACTATAACTGTTCTAATTTTTAAAAGAGTGGCCATGTTAGTCTGTGTTTCAAGCACATCAGAGAATAAATGTAACGAAACAAAAACAAAACAAAACATTGTAGCAGCTTGAAGATTAACGGTTAAATTTTAATGTGAGCTTTCATGGATCAAGTCCACTTTGTCAGACATGGGAATAGAACTTCATGGCATCAATTTATATGCATCAGGTACAGAGGCACAAAGTGACATCTGGAATGGCAACACAGAGAAACCCATTTCAAACCATTTCAGTCTACCTGGACAGTGGAAACTCTATCTAAGACTTGAAAGTTGCCATTCTAGAACAGAGAAATTACAAAACTAGGCTCCATAGAGAGACAACAGAAATAAAATACATCCATCTGTTGGACATCCATCACAAAGGTCTGAATATTAGTCAATGGTTTCTGGGACATTATCAAATTTGATACACAGATTGTTATATGCTTCTATATATGTTGTATATTATATTTTGTTATATTATATCACCTTCACAAACTTTCATGTAAAATTCTCAATCACAACATAAGCTGTCTCACAGAACAAAGGATGTATTCACACAATAACAGAAAGGTTAAATTCGTTACCAAATATTCAATGCCAGGTGTTTGTTTTGTATCTTCCCACTATTTGCAATTGAAAGGGGGATATTTACAACTAATCCAAATAGCAGCCAAAGATCATCTGCTACTGCCAGTTGTAAAAAGCTATATTGATTTGTGTTTGGTCATGCTGACCAATCACTCTGTGCCTCTGTACCTGATGTATATAAATTGATGCCATGAAGTCTCACTCCTATGTCTGACAAAGTGGACTTACTCCATGAAAGCTCATTTAGTCTTCAAGGTGCTACAACTTTTTAGTTTTTTTTTTTGTTTATTCTCTGATGTTTATTCTCTGATGTGTTCTAATTTTGGATTTAGCAGCTACAAATAATCATGTCCTGTTTCCAAATTAATCTGTCCAAATAATTGTTCACCCAATAAGCTCCTTTCTTTCATGCATTTCCTATCCCATTTATTTTTACTGTGCATGTTCAGCTGTGCTGATATTTTCTTCTCATTTGTCATTACATGACCAAACAGTCTAGCTTTTTGCATTTTCTGTACTTTATCAACCAACCAACCAATCATATTTGTATACCACCAGATTTAGTTGTAGAACACTACTCAAAGTGTTGAACAACACAGTACAAATAACATCTCAATGAACAAAGTGAAGAAAGCAATATAATAAAAGTTCCCAACATGATAATAAGGCATTATAGATTAGATACAAAAGTGACATTCCTACTTGCATTTCCCTGTTGAGACAGTATTGCTCTTTGTTTCTTGCTCTTCATTAAACTGCTTTACCTTTTCTTAATTTTTCACCTTCTTGCTCCAATAAGTTTTATCTATCTATCTATCTATCTATCTATCTATCTATCTATCTATCTATCTATCTATCTATCTATCTATTACATTACATTTATATATGCCCATCTGGGTGGTCTACCCACTCTGGGCGGTGTACAACATTGAATAAAACATAAGAATACAATGTTAAAAATATACAAAGTTCTTGCCATTCTCCAGTAAACCCACACTTCAAAATGTTTGGAGTTTTAAAAAAAAATAATAGTTGAACTCAAATCCATAATTCTGTGCCATACAGTAGAACAAAGGCTATACAGTAAAACCCAGTATAACGGAAAAACTCCATTCCACAGAGCTCTTCACTACAGGTTTTTTTTCCAGTTATACAGATCACTATGGGTGATGTACTGTATAATGAAAAAAAAGTTTGTTATAAGGATCGCTATTGGCGATAACCTGTACAACAATTTTTTTTCATTGTACGGGGTATCCCCAATAGCGATCCGTATAACAAACTTTTTTTTCGTTATACTGTACATCACAAATAGTGCACGGACACTTCATTGCATGAATTTTTCATTATACGAAACATTCGTTATACGGAGTACCACTATATAGCACCATACATTCCATTTTATTAAAGCCAGTTTTAAAGGTTGCATGTTATTTTCATAGGTGTTCTAGGACATCTCTATTCTTTTAATGTGTGGCTATAATCCCTTTGTTCAGTCAAATTAGAAAGTGTGCGATCTCATTTTAGCTTTTTAGGGGAAAAAGACATATAGCCAGAGAAATGTTTAGGAACATATGGAAATAGGAGTGTGCAGTGGATTTTGACAAAAACCTGTTTCTAAGTGAAATCAGTCTGTACTGGGGAAGGTTTGTATAAGGGGCAAATCAAAGTGGAATTGTCAGATTCAGTGAAGCAAAACAAATTGACAAATAAATTCAGATTTGAGGCATAAAATCAGTAATCGGCACAAATCATTTAAGTCTCTCTTTTTAAGCGAATGTCAAAGGTTCCTAATACAGAGAACCTTAAAGCTAGTTGTCTGAAATTTGGCTCTCTTTGATAGGGTCTGTCATGTTATGATTATTATATATGCTGATATGGACTTTTTATTGAATAATTTTCTTTTTGCTAGGTTTTTGATGTTTTATAATGATTGTAACTTAGATGTGGTAATTTATTGTTGAGAGCCGCCCTGTGTCACGTGGGCGGCATACAAATGTAAATATGAAATAAAATGTTATCCAAATTTCGTGTACTGTACAAAAGTGCAAAACCAAAAGATTTATAGCTCTTTTGAATGTCCAGTGCATCAACTTCACATATTTATAAACAGATTCAAATCACTCCAGATGGAGTTGGAAACATTTCAAAGCCTCCAATTAATCTTAGAACTAAATTGGGAGATCTGTGTACAGCCCTGTGCAGAAAAAACTCTGCAGAATACATTACTTTAAAAAATAGGCAAATAATTTGTTTGCTTACTTTCCTTATAGTACATTCAGTCACATCAGTCTGATCAATTCTTGGTCAACAGCTCAATGTAAAAGACTCCAATAAGTAACCTTGGAGGAGTGGAGAGAGAAAAACAGGAGAATCCTGATCCCTTAAAAATACCATGGAATAGGATTATATCTGCCATCATTTTACTCCACCAGTAATCTATGGAACAGAAAAACAAATCTCAAGGGACTGTCCTAAATCCACACCACCTGTCCACTTGCTAATATTCCAGTCTGGAATATTAAATGATCAGAAGTAGAAGAAACCCTGACACCACCTGCAGGAGATTTCAAATGGCTCTCTGTGCAGATGCCAAGGAGCCAAACACTATTTGAACTGTCAGTCAGCTGACAGTTAGTCCTTCTGCCTTTGATTCATCAATTATTTAGTAAGCTATTGCCTATTAAATAAAATAAATTAACATATAATCGATCTCTTGATACAGATGCCCTTTGCACATACAGAAGAATATGTAAAATACAAAAACACTCCATTTGTCATTACGTGTGTTGGTGGAGAGCATTTTTTTATTGTTTTCTTCTTCATTTCCATGTACAGCATCAAAAGAACCTCAGAGCACAGAACTCTGTTCTGCCCTATTCAGTTACAACAATGAAGATTTGCCTCTGCCAATAAAAGATGGAAACCTTTAAAACACACACACAATTCCCTTTATCTGTCTTGCTGTACAGTAGGAAAAAATTGTTCTCTAACACTGCATTGTAGCACCGCCAGAATTTAGGGAGAGAAAGCTAAAGAGAATGCAACACAGGTAAACCTGCCATTTCCCCCCAGCATGTTAGGTAACCAGGATCATGAAAGCCACTTTTTGCTGATGTTCGCTTTCATGGAAGATTAAGCCCCCATTTGTTTTTGAGTATTTGATGTATCATTCCTAATGATCTTCCAAACTCAGAACCAAAGTTGTCTTCCTGACAGCATGTGCCAAGAATGATTATGTATACCATGCCAGAGATCCTCACCTCGATCTAGCCTTCCTCCCACCTTGAATCAAATCATTGTCAAGACAGACACACAAGGTAAGGCTGGCAGCAGCTAAGGGCAGTGCAGCCAAACACTCACTCACACACACTCTCTCTCTCGCTCTTCCTCACACACATACACACGCCCTCATTGAAAATAACTATATAGAGGCAACCATGAATAAAAGAAAGTCATTTCCCCGTAACAAAAACCGATAAAGATCGGGTGTTTACATAATCATATGTTACTTCCCCACATCACCCCACTGCTCATCTTTGTTCTATGATGACTTTATACTGCATATGATAAATAACATGGGATTATCCAGCTGTGGATCAATCTATAAGACAGAGCACTATCCTACATAAAATGTGCACGAGAAGAAAAGCAGTCCAAGATATGTTTCACAGTACTGATAACAGAGAGCCTTTTCAGGCACCTTAGGTGCCCTCAGTGACTGCTTCTGTTATATCAACAATTCATTAAAAGTTAATTAAAAGGTGAAGTTCAAAATGCCATTTCCTTTGGCTAATTCTCTTCAGACAGCTCAGTACAGCAGAAACATATCTGCTGGGCTGTTAATAGAAAACAAAAGGGCAAATTGTCTAATTATGAGGTGGTTGTTTACAACAGAGAGGTTTTCTGGCTGGCAAGACTGAAATCAAATTAATTTTAATGTAGTTGAGTTTCCAAATACCTAAGCTGTTCACAAGAAAAATTGAGTCATACTCCAGTGAGACCATTTTAAAATGCCAAAATTCTTCCATAGCCTTAAATCTTTTTTTTTTGGCTTCTTCTTATTAAAATATCAATTGAACTCTCCCAGTCATTCCAATGATCTTTCTTTGTCTGAATATTTGTATGTCTTGTGCCGCCCCCAACGGCGGAGGGGCCACGTGCCCACAACAGGCCCCTCCCACTCAGCTGTGGAGGAACCCAGGAGGTGGGGCTTGGGATGGAAAGGAGGGAGAGGATTTTGCCCTCCCTGGCATGGGCGGAGCTTGCTGAGCTCTTCACGCGCACGCGCAAACCTTTTTGCCATTGGCTCTCCTGTGGGCTAAATAACAGCAAGACTCCAAGGGGAGCATCAGGAGGCCACTATGGGCAGCTATGTCTATCCCAACTGAAGTGCACCCAGCGTATAAGACGACCCCCCCCCCCACTTGGAGGCATGTTTTTCAGGGGGGGGGGAGTCGTCTTATATGCCGGCAAATATGGTAATTATAGTAAACAGAGTGAGGATAGAACAGAGTGAGGACTAGCTGCGGTAGATGCGAAGCCACTCTCTTCACATGGGGATAGAAGTCCTCTCCCCAGTGTGACAGTGGAGAAAAAGACCAAACCATGGACCACATATTTAGGTTCCTTTATGTGCATTTGGAGGCACACTGGAGGACTTGCATAATATCACAGATGAAGCTTTTCAACGGCTTTCAGACTTCAATGTGGAACTCTAGCTAGGAACTTGAGATGGTCAATTTGTGCTTGCTGTTATATCAATATTAATGAAGATAATCATGATATGATAAATAAATAATTGTGGGAAACATGTTTCTTAGGAAAACAACAACCAGTGCTAATGACCTAAAAATAAGGCTTCCATCTGTGCATATAGGAAACATAGAATTTATTTATTTAATCACATCTATATCCTGCCCATCTAGTAACAAGACCATTCTGGGTGACTTAGAACATAAAAAAACACATTGTGGTTTGACATAACAATGGGCATTGTGAATTTATGCAGGGTGCAACTAGGGATGTGTGAAAATCTTCCTTGGTCTACAATTTGAAGGGACTCTCGCCTTCTGGACTGATGTATGGATCAGAAGAACACCATTGTCCTTCAGGTTTTGCACTTCTTTGAATTTTGTGATGGTGCCCCTGTTTTTAGAAAGGTCCATGTTAAATATGTATTGTAAGATATAATACAGCAAAGTGTAGTTTAGTGGATAGAATGTCACACCAGGATTCAGTAGACCCGGGTTCAATCCCTACTAAGCAATGTTCATTTACAGGGGGGAGGGGTAGTGTGAATAAAACTATCCCTTAAACATCTCACACACCTTGAAAAACCTGTTAGGGTTGGTATACTTTGGCCATGACCTGAAAACACTTAATACACAGGAAACAATATACAGAACAGTATTTAGAAATGTACATTTGCAGAGAAGAGGCTTTTAAAAAAGAATATATGTTCACAATATACAATTGAATAAAATCTAAATGCAGCTTTTCATGTGGATTTTAAATCAATGCTAAATGCACTAAATATATGGAACAGACATAATAATCATGCAAAATTTGTATTGACCAGAAATAGAGTAATAATAGTCATTGCTAAGCAATATAAAACATTCTACTTTACCCCTATGAACATAGATGCAGCCATAGATGCAGCCATTTTAATATGTGCACATTCTGATAAAGGAACATCTGAAACAAAATTAAGTAGGGCTTACTTTTTGTTTCCATGTATGAGGAAGGGGACAGTTATATCATCGACACAAAAGGCAAGTGAGCTTCAGTTTTTTTCTTAAATTGCTCTTAAAGTGCATGTTTCTAATTTCAGTATCTTTTATTTTGCAGTGCAACAGGCCAGTTGAGACCAAACTCAAAAATTCAATTCTCTTTTCAGCTCAAGCTCATGAAAAGGGGTGGGTGAGAAATCCATTCCTGTAGTTTAAATGTTCGTTCAGCATACACTGAGTTGGTCCGGAAACAGTGTGGTTGGAAAATATGTGCTATATGGTAAAAATGTTCGGACTCTCTCCCACCCATTTCAAGGTATGGAGACAGAAGAGAGACAATCTGTCTACAGAACTGGACTGACAATGAAAAGCACTTTCCAGTTTTCAAATAGAGAATGCCTTAACATTTCCAGTTGTTCCCATTGCTAAGAATAAAATATAATAGAATAGTTTTCTGGGTTTAGAAATGTTGAGAAATTTAGTCATGTTTGTGAATTATATTTTACTTCGTGAGGTTTATTTTACTCTTGCATAGTATTCAAAAACTTTCAGAAGTCTGAAAACACTGAGCAGTATTCGTGAATGTCCTGTGATCCGCTCATTTATTTTCCAGAGCAGGCCAAATCAGTTATACACAATTTATTTGACATATTTACTGAAGGTTCATTTGAAGCATCAGCTACAGGGGAATAAAATAACAAACAGTCAAAAATGTAATTTGTTTTCTAAATTATCCTTGATAAATAGTCAATGAATATTCCTTTAATGTCCCCCAAAATCCTAGTTTATAGACTTCTTAAAGATATCTCTGAAAATTTAATTGACTTTCACAGAATTTTACTCTCAATAGACAGCTCTCACACACAAAGTCAGTGATGCCAATGGGAAACTTTGTAATAAACAAGCTAAGATTCATGAGACTTAATATTCTTCACCCACAAAACAACAGATCTGGGATTCAGCTCAATTCAACTCTTTGTTAGAAGCAATTTGAATCACTACTGTTTCACTTATTACGTATATTATGATGATGATGATTATGGTAACCATCACTAAGAATGGCATATAATTGTGTCCTTTATAATAATATAATTGTGTGCTGTCAAGTCAATTCTGACTTAGGATAACCCTTTCCTGGATTTTCTAGGTATACAGTATTTAGAAGTGGCCTACCATTCTCTTCTTAGGAGGGTATCCTGAGACCAGGCTGGCTTTCTTCCTGGATTCAAACTGAGGACTCAGAACCTCTGATTCCACAGAGGGACATCTAATCCACTGAGCTATCCAGCAAGCTACTGTGGCCTCCCACATAGGCTTTTAAAAACAGTAGAATTCAAGTCTAGATTCATCTCACAGTGCTACTGACTTGGCCTGAGTCAGTAGCCAACAAAGAAGTACTGTACTAAGATCAGGAGTTCCCAACCTATGGCCTGTGGGTCGGATCCGGCCTCTGGGGTGAATTCATATGGCGCCTGGGCCAGATTGCCACCAATGCTGCAAGTGCCCCGACATCACTGGAAGAGCCAAAATCACCATGTTTTTGCACCAAAACGCAGTGAAAATGAAGCAAAAACATTCAAAAATGGCACAAAAATGTTCCTCTCTCACTCCCTCCACCAAGGGAAGCAGCAAAGGTGGGGAAAATGCCTAGAAACATGGCACAAAGGCATGCATCAGGAGGAACCAAATGGCCAGCCTGCTCAGCTGACTGAGGGTATGTAGTCAGCCCCTAGCAGGGAAAGGTTGGGAACCCCTGACTAAGATGAATGGAGAAAGAACAAGAAATCATAAGGAAAAATGTAAAGTGCAGGAAGCTAGACATATGAGAAATAAAAAGTATTGATTATTATGGGCAAATATCTAGGTAAAGATAATAAGAATTTATTGGCCAAAAACCTTGGCTATTGGTTTGGGAATAATATAAAAGTAGGAAATTAAAAAGTAAATGGAATAACAGGCAAGTTTGGTCTTGGAACACAGAATGAAGCAGGGCAAAGATTCATAGAGTTCTGCCAAGAGAACACATTGGTCATAGCAAACACCCTCTTTCAGCAACACAAAAGGAGATTTTACACATGGACATCACCAGATGGCCAACATCGAAACCAGATTGATTACATACTATGCAGCCAAATATGGAGAACCTCCATACAGTCAGCAAAAACAAGACCCGGAGCAGACTGTGGCTCAGATCATAATCTACTGATTGCAAAATTCAGGTTTAGGCTACAGAAAATAGGGAAAACAATTAGGCCAGACAGGTATGACCTAGACAGCATCCCTAAGGAATACACAGTGGAGGTGTGGGACAGATTAAATGGCTTAGACTTGATAGACAGAGTACCAGAAGAATTATGGACAGAGGCGCGGAACATCACACAGGAGACAACAAGAAAAACCATACCAAAAGAAAAGAAGCGTAAAAAAGCAAATTGGTTGTCTGATGAGACTCATAAGATAGAAGAGGAAAGAAGGATTGCAAAAGGCAAAGGAGAAAGGAAAAAATTCAATCACTTAAATACAGAATTTCAAATAAAAGCAAGGAAAGATAAGGAAACATACCTAAATGAACAATGCAAAGAAATAGAGGAAATAACATAAGGGGTAAGACTAGAGATATTTTTTTCTAAAATTGGGGAAATCAAAGGAACGTTTAAAGCAAAAATGACCATGATAAGGGGTAAAGATGGCAAGGAGTTAGGTGATGCAGAAGAGATTAAGAAAGATGGAAAGAGTACACAGAGAGCCTCTATAAAAAGGACCTCAAGACTCCTGATAATAACAATGATGAGGAAATTGAACTTGAATCAGACATCCTAGAAGTCAGAAAGGCCCTAAAAAGCACTGCAAACAACAAAGCCAGTGGAGATGATGGTATCCCACTGGTATCAAAGCCCTAAAAGATGATGGAATCAAATTATTGCATTCTATATGCCAACAGATTTGGAAAACAAAACAATGGCGACAGGATTGGAAAAGATCAGTATACGTTCCAATCCCCAAAAAGGGTAATGCCAAAGAATGCTCAAATTATCGAACAATTGCGTTCATCCCACAGTCTAGCAAGGTGATGCTTAAGATAATACAGGATAGACTTCAGGAGCAGGTGGAGAGAGAATTACCAGAAGTGCAGGTAGGGTTCCGAAGAGGCAGGGGAACTAGAGACCACATTGCCAACATATGTTGGATCATGAAGAAAACAAAGGAATATCAGAAACAAGTCTCCTTCTGTTTCATTGACTACACTAAGGCCTTTGACTGTGTGGACCACAACAAAATGTGGCAAGTAATTAAAGAGATGGGAATACCAGAACATCTTATACGTCTCATGAGAAATCTGTACATGAGCCAAGAAGAAACAGTTAGGACAGAATATGGAATGGCGGAGTGGTATGGAATAGGAAAAGGAGTAAGACAAGGCTGCATTTTGTCACCCTGCTTATTCATCTTATACACAGAGCACATAATGTGCAATGCAGGGATGGAGGAATCACAATATGGGATCAAATTTGCTGGCAGAAAGTGAGGAAGTCCTAAGGAAGTTCCTGGTTAGGTCTGAAATAAGAGAGTGCAAAAGCTGGCTTAAGACTCAATATCAAGAAAACCAAGATAATGGCAACAGGCCTTATCAGTCTCTGGAAAATAGATGGGGAAGAAGTAGAAGCAGGGATAGATTTTACTTTCTTTGGATCCAAGATCACTGCAGATGGAGATTGCAGCCATGAAATAAAAAGGCGACTGATGCTTGGGAGACAAGCAATGAGAAACCTCAGGAACACAGTTAAAAGCAGAGACATCACCTTGCAAACAAAAATATGCATAGTCGAAACAATGGCATTCCCGGTGGCAATGTATGGTTGTGAGAGCTGGACCATTAGGAAAGCTGAGAGCAGAAGAATAGGTGCCTTTGAGATGTGGTATGGGAGGAGAGTTTTGAGAGTCCCCTGGACAGCGAGAAGAACAAATAAGTCAATCTTAGAAGAAAGTAAACCTGACTGCTCGTTAGAAGGTCAAATAGTAAAGATGAAGCTAAAGTACTTTGGACATTGAATGAGAAGAGAGGATTCACTTGAGAAAGCTTTGATGCTGGGAAAGGTGGAGGGCGAAAGAAGAAGGGCATGGCCAAAAATGAGATGGCTAGATGGTATTGTAGATGCAATGGGCACAGAGCTGGGCAGGTTGAGGAGGATGGTAGAGGACAGAAGTGCCTGGAGGACAATGGTCCATAGGGTTCGAATCGACTGTGCGACTGAACAACAACAACAACAAAAATTTTAAGAGCCATAAACTTCCATCAGAATAGCCATATATTTATGTATTTGTTGTATTTATAGGCCAGTTTGACAGCACTGTTCTTTGGCTATAAATAGAGATGAGCACTGAACCCTAGAGTCAGATACGACTGGTTTTGAGCAATGGTGACCTTTGCCTTTATCTTTTTCTCAATGGGGGATTTAAGGTGGTTCACAATGTTAAAAAATCAAATAAAACACAATTAAATTAAATTATATAACACAATAAATTATACCTTACATTTATTCTGTGATAGGGAATGAATAAGAGAAAAAATGATGAATGTTAACATACATATTTGTGCATCTGAAATAATGTTAATCATAACCATTTGCAATAATTTGTAGTCATCTGGATTGTTTAAAATTTCTAAAACAAGCAACAGCGATCCCTATAACAGACAAGAATGGTGCAGTTTGGTCTAGAACCGTGGTTCCCAACATGGGCCCCAAGCCCCACAGGGGGACTTCAATTACCAGAAGCCTAAGTCAGTACATTGGCTGATCAGTGTTTTAGGGAATTGACTTAGACTTCTGGGAATTTAAGTCCAAAAAGCAAAGGTAAGGAAACACTGGTCTAGGATCTTTGTTCTCCTACATGCAAAGGATTGCTCTCTGCAGTGAAAAATCAACCACATTAGTAACGCTTATTTTACACTGTATCTTTGGGGAAAAAATTGTTTGCTCAGAGGTATTTGAATTCATGAAGTCTCCGCTCACCTGTGTGGTTCAGTGCACCAGTTCTAAACCTGTAGTATCTTATGCTGCTCCATTCGACCTTTCTAAGAACTGAGTTCCACCAGTCTAGAAGCAAACCTCACACTTGGGAGGGGGGGCATTTAATGCTTACAAATTTTCTATTAGATGAAATACCGAGCATCCATGTTTACTTCTAGCATGCCAAGGTTGACAAGATGGAAAATTTGTGATGGGCGTGATGTGTAGCAGACGCTTGCGTGAGGACAAGGAATCTGGAGGACTGGGAATTCCTATTAATTGGAGAGTATGAAAACCAGTGATGGGATGTAACAGGTTCTCACCAGTTCGCCAGAACTGGTAGTAACTTTTCCCAGTGTCCCGGAGAACCGGTAGCAGCTTTGTTGGGGGAACCCCCTTCGGGGCTTACCTTTTCACTGGTTACCCCACTGTGCATGTGCACCAAGCACTTGGTGTGCATGCACGCCTACAGTGCTTGGTACGTATGCACAGCCTCCTTGCTGTCCTCCCAAGCGGGGAGGAGGAAGAGAAGCTGCTAGCCTGAAGCTCCCCAGGGTAAGTTACTCACCTTTGGATATGGTGTGTGTGTGCATTTTAATGTATCTTTAATACCTTTACCTATATTGACGTACTACCACAGTTCCTAAAGAGGCCTGGCGGCTTGGCTTGGGGTTTTTAAGCAAAGTGTGTGTGTGTGTGCTTATTTTTATTATTATTATTTATTTGGCCCTGCCCACAATGTCATGATGTCATGACATTGGCTCAACCCATGATGTCATTATGTCATGTTAGCTCCGCCCACACTGTGATGACGTCACGGTGGGGTAGTAAAAATTTTGACATCCCACCACTGATGAAAACCCTAGGTCCTGTTGAGAACCTGTCTGGGGCCATGAATTCTATGTGAGCCACTAGCTGAAAACCATCTTTTAGTGGGTCCTTGGGGAAACAAAACTAGCCTCCTTGAAGATTGTGGTATTTTTGAACCACAATCGGACATATCCCAGGCAACAGCCACCTTGTGCCAGCTAATCTTTCTCACACTAGGTCAGGCGAAAGGAGCAACAGAATGAATTCACTAAAAAGTGACTTCATTTTGGTAGTTTCACATCTGGCCTAGACACAGAAGAAGCAGGTTGTTTTGGCAAGTCACTTTAGCTCTTCTGCAGATGACTAGAGAAAGATGATGATATATTTAGATTATACAGTATGTTATAACCAGCACATGAATTCACTTGCGTGCATGCATGCATTCATGAACACACCAGTACTGTACAGTAAAAGTTGCTAAAATGAGATTTAGTTGATGAGAAAACAGGTTTAAATCAAAATAATCTGTGAGTTTTTAACTAAAAAAAGCCCCTACTGCTCTCTAGTGGCCCAAAATGTAAGTTAAAAAAACCTATTCAAACGTGACAGAATAAGGGACTCTTCCAAGTGCAAAGGGTAACCCTCAGAACATGGCAAACTTTTCCCTTAGAGATCAGTAAAAAACATTCTAAGGCTCTTTTCTCCTCCCCCCCCCCAAAAAAAAATAATCTGATCAGTTCATCGCAAAACCTTCTCAGAATTTTTCAGAATTTTTTTTTATTTAAGGGATTTGGAGGAGACCCAGGGCTTATTGGACCAGCAAAGTGCCTAAGAACAAAATACTAAACAGCACGACACCAACTGCCATGTGCTGATTTTCTTTTTTCTCTCTCTTCTCTCTCTCTCTCTGCATGATGGTTATGTTGTTCTCCTACTTATGGTGACCCTAGAAATGAGAGACTGTCCTGTTCTCGATAGCCCTATCCAATGTTTGCAAGCTACAGATTGTGGCTTTTCTTAGGGAATCAATCCATCTTGTGTTTGGCCTGCCTTGTTTCCTGCTGTCTTCCACCTTCCCCAGCATTATCGTCATTTCCAGAGCATCTTGCCTTTTAATGATGTCTCAAAGTAGGACAGTCTCAGTTTCATCATTTTTGCTTCCAGAGATAGTTCAGATTTGACTTGCTCTAGGACCTACTTGTTTGTCTTTTTGGCAGTCCAGAGTAACTACAAAGTTCTCCCCGCATGTTTCAAATGAATTATTGCTTTCCCTGTCAACTTTCCATATTGTCCAACTTTTGCATCCATACATGATGACGGGGAACACAATAGTGTGAATGACCTTCATCTTGATCTTGAGTGACACATCCTTGCAATGGATTAACTTTTCTAATTTCTTCATTGCTGCATTTCCAAGTCTCTTCTTCTGATTTCTTGGCTGCAGTCTCCCTTTGGATCGATGACTGAACTAAGGTATACAAACTCTTTCACCATCTCAACTTCTTCGCTGACAATGTTAAAGTTGTGTAGTTTTTTTGAAGCAATTATTCTGGTCTTCTTGATGCTCAACTGCATTTGGCACTTTCTTCCTTCATTTCCATTTAAAGTCTTTTTAAATCATTTGGTTTTTTCCTGGCAGTAAGATGGTGTCATCTGCATATCTTAAATTATTGATGTTTCTTCCACAATTTTCGACACCTCCTTCATATGAATTTAGTCTGGCTTTCCGCATTTGTTCCAAATACAGATTAAACAGGTAAAGGGGTTAAATTAGGCTTCATGAATGCCAAGGTAGGAGTGTGATAAATGGCTTTATTTTATTCATACATTTAAATTTTGAACAACACAGTTGTTGCTCTCAGCAGAAGATTGGTTTAGGTCAATATGAGAGGCTATAATCTTATGCCTGGAAATCTTATTCAGTTTAATGGGGTTATGACTACACTTGCTTACATGGAAGTAACTCCCATTGGAATGAATAAGGCTGGTGTCTGAGTAGACATGTGTATAAGATTACAGTGTTAGCTGTTTTCTAGTCCACTACAATCAATAGGACTGAGTTTTGTCTGTGCACTAACCTTTCACTTTGGTTTTATGAGGTCCTATATGTAGCTATTTTATTTCGGCCCCAGCTGTTCAACCACTATTCTCTCCTCCTCCAGTTCTCTTGATGCACAAAGTCAGAAGGAAAATTAATTAAATTCTCTCACACACACTTTCATTCTCTCCTTATATGTTACAAGTTTGTTTCCTATCTAGTATACATCTGTTAAAAGTAAATGCAAATTTTGTAGTAGCTCTTTTCCCCATATCCTGACCCTTTAAAACTTTTATATGCTATTTTTAAAAGCCACAGGGTGTCTTCTCCTTCAGTACAGGGGGCTTAGATGTGAAACTCTCTGTGTATTGAGGGGTTATTATATCCCTTAATTAGAAGCTGTTTAATGCCCTTGATTTAGTTTTTTAGTAGAAGAGTTACAAGCAGTCTGGCTGTGAGCAAAGCAGTATTAAAATCCCTGGCCAGGATAATAGTAAGTGGCTTTTTATTTGCTACACTGGTTGCAGCTTTCTCAGGCTCAATCTGCTTTTTACTTTCACTCCAGTGGTCATACTATGTCTCACCCACTATAGCTGGCCAGCTAAGACATAACTGGAGATCTACTCTAGCTAGCACTAAAATTTACATAGATTGAGAAGGTGCTCAACAAAATATTGGGGAATTTTGGTTATTCTTCTAAGCAGAGTATTAAGTAGAAAAACCAACAACACAGAAAATGTGGAGCAATTAGCCCAGTCTTATCACTGGCTCAGTGGTTAAGAAGCTTGCCTTGTTAGCTGGAAGGCTGGCAAGTTGGCAGTTCGAGACCTGGGTACTGCATGATGGATTGAGTGCCCGTCTCTGTCCCAGCTCTTGGGGACATGAAAGGAGCCTCATTTGGGTGTTCCCTGGGCAGAGTTTCTTGCGCAAAAAATCCTTTCAACCCAGAATAATTTCTGACACAAAATTATTATTATCATCACCACCGTCTTTCCTTTGGTTTCATTTTCCCCTTTTAAACTAGTACTCAGAAGCATTTAAAATAGCAAAAAAAGAGGTATCTTTACTTGCAGTTACTATTTGTAATTGCAATCAGAAGAGAGAGAAAAGAGGAAAACAGAGTCTCCAGAAGAGTCTCCATGCTTCTTGCTTGATTGGAGGTCTGAGAAAGAAGGGACTATAAAAATATGAAAGCAAGAAAACAAACAAACAAACAAACAAACAAACAGGAAGAGGCATTCGGGGGTTGCCTCAAATGCCAGAGTCATGAAAAGAACCTTATCAAGAAAGTTAGTGGCACAGCCTGTAAAGTTCCCTCTCACTGATACTCAGTAGTATGGAAGACTGCAACTGTCCCAACGTAAAGATGTACTAAGTGAGCAAATAAAGATCACAAAGTCATTTTAAAAAAAACCCAATAAAATGTAGAAACTTTTAATACATCAGTCATGTAATGGGAAACTTAAAGTACAGATCATTGGAGCTGATCATTCACAATAAAATAAAGGGAGGGGAAGTTCGGGAAGGAATGGATAAAGTACAGTGTGCTGTATACAGCACAATATTGTTTCAAGCTGCAATAACCAATGTGAAAATATCCAACCCCTGCTAGGAAATGACAAGCGCTTTACTTGAAATAAAAATTGTTTTTAGCCCACTGAGAATGAGTTAGTGATTTTAAGGTGATTGTGTGCTAAATTTACACAGTAGTCTGATCTCTTCAACTTCTAAGGTGATTTTTTAAAGGGTTGTCTTGTATTTAGTCGGTGGGACAAGCAGTCATACAAGTCACATGGTCACAGCCTCTCTCACCATGGCAAGATGTAGTGCATTTTTAAAGTTATGCTAATGTTTCTTAAATTTGCATCTCTATACAGATGCGCTAACAGATGCATATTTTATGAGAGAATACTTTCCTCATTTGCGGGGCTGTGTTTAAGTAACTGTCTGCTTACATATTGCGGAGCTTTTGATGGAATAAAAAGAAAATCATTTCTGAAGTGCCAGAGATCTTATGCTTGTGCAGAATGCCTAAGCTGCACTGGGGACCACTGTTGAATTCAAGCATTGCCTGGAAAAGAAACTTTTCCAAGATCTGGAATTCAGCATACATGAGAACTCTGTTGGCTGAACAAAAGGGGCTTCCAGCTGAAGATTTTTACCATACAGTAATTTGTCCTGGTGGCACAGGGGTTAAACCGCTGTACTGCAGCCAAAAAGTTGTAAGTTCGATCCTGACCAGGTTGACTCAGACTTCCATCCTTCCTAGATCAGTAGAATGAGGCTCCAGCATGTTGCAGGTGAAATGGTAATTGACTTGTGAACCACCCAGAGAGTGCATTAAGCACCGTGGGGCGGTACGTAAGTGTCTATGCTTTGCTTTGCTTTGCCTCTTCTATGGAAATTTATAGGGCCCTAAGAAATCATGATTTTTCCATTGATAGATAATTTCCTTTCACCTCTGTCTTTCTCCTGCCACAGCACAGGAAAGAAAGACACAATAACTTATGATCACTTTCATCAGATGGGTCCAAGAACTTGCCGTCAGAAGGGACAATATAGTGAGTGCATGTCTGCATTATACACTTTCACTACTTTCAGGCAGACCCTAAGCTCTCCCTCTGACCTTTAATTAAGTTAGGCTCTTTTTGGGCCCTGGTGAATTTGGTCCTATCTGCTTTTAACCATCACTGTTAATATTGCACATTTGATGTGATCCATGCTTAACAGTTAATGCTGAATGGCTCACAATTTCTTTCATCAGTGTTGAACACCTTTTGGTATGTTTTGTCTGAATTCCAAATATGTTTTTAAGCTGGCATAAAGGAACCTGTTTAACTCATAGTAATGAATTAAGGTTAAGAAGTCAGAGTTGGCATTTACTGTTCAGGTACCAACAGCACACAACAGCAAATGCTCATGTTGACATCTTCACTTACAACAGTTCATTGCTAATATTTACACCAATTGCTAATGCTGCTAGTTTAACTTTTAAAAAAATTATTGACACTCCTTTCATATTACATAATAAACCATGTCATTTCATAGCAATGAGAACATGACAAAAAGCTTTAGTAATAAGAACAACAACAAACTTAATAGTTCTTAAGTCTTGGGTTATGTCTTGAACTGTTAATATTATACCAGTCCTTGACTGTTAATCTAATGGCAGATTTTTATAATAATAATAATGTTTCCCCTAATTGCTATGCGATTTCATTGCTATATGGAGCAATTGTTGTATGAGGTTCCACTGTAATATAAAACTATCTAAAAGCATTTATATTATTATTAAGATATTCTTATTAATCAATGTATGACATCCTTCATAATGATGTTGATAATGATGACGAGTCAATATGTAAAATTTTTACCATATTGCATTTCTGCATCACCAGCCTGTTAACAGTGTTAATATGAAGGCTCCCATCTCAAGATTTTTACGTCTTCTTCCTCTATAGCCCTTCTGACCAACTGCTGTGCAAGTTTTATGGCCATGGACCTGCTTTGCTTTTTAAATCATGTCAGAAGCACACAAAGATGCTTTCTGAGTTGAAAGGACTTTTTTCTGGAAGAACTCTGCTCAGGGGATGCCCGAATGAGACTCCTTTCATATCCCCATGAACTTTTCCCACCGAAGTGGTCCCTGTTGATCTACTTGTAATTTCTTGCTTTCAAACTGATAGGTTGACAGGAGCTGGGACAGTGACAGGTGCTCATTCTGTCATGCAGTACTCGAGTCTTGAACTGCCAACTTGCTGACATTCCAGCTAACAAGGCCAGCTTCTTAACCACTAAGCCACTGCAGTCCCTGGTGGTTTTCTTAAAGCTGCGGCTACATCCCCCCCCCATGTACCTTACTGCCAATACCCAAAATACTAGACACAGGGTAAGCCAGCACTTGAACGAAGTGCTGTGTTCACTCCATCATTTAGTATAGCCAAACACCCAAAAAGTAAACAGCTGAACAACAAATAAACTGAAGGTATTCAGTGTTATTTACAAAGGTCAAGTAATGTAGTGAGACTTTCATTATTAAGGGAAAGGGAATTGATGAAAGGTTAGCCTGCTGGATGTATTCCTCATACAGTTAAATTTCCTAACAGATTTTACAAGTAAAATTATTTTTTCAGTATCTTCTCTTAGCTGGTGTTCCAGTTGTTAAGACTGAGATGTATATTCTCTTTCATATTATTTCATACTGGTTTGTTTCTTCCTATGTCTTCTTTATTCCATAACTAAAACCACAGTCTCCCCTCTGTGTAACTTGCACAGCCTCTCAGTACATTGTGTGTTTTCATGTCAGAGATTACTCTGGGTTGAATTCATTCTCCATCATAGCAACCCTTAGATTCTGGTGTGTACCAGATGGGTCTTATTCCACTGTTGAAAGAGAGCACCGTCAATCATTGCTATTGATATGAAACAAAAGTTAGGATTATGAGCATGTGTGTGTGTAATGTACATAAACCAGTTCACATGCTGGTTAAGCCTTTACTCTGACAATCTGGCTTTTGTAGATTCTGGAAGAAGATTACAACACTCCTAAGTACACCAAAGCATCACAGATGTCAGGGAAACAGGCTACATGATAGAACAGCACACTTTTTAAAAATGCAGGATTTCTGTACCTTCTTGAAAGGAACTTTCCTCCTTCTTCTCTTCATCTTTTCTCTCCATCCACCCCATTCCCCACCATCATCATGCTCCTCTTTCCCTCCTGTTGCCAGTTAAAATGAACTGTCAGAGTCTGGATAAAGATACAAACACGATTGCATACCGTACCAAGGCTGGAATGACTAGTAGACTTTGATCTAATTCCATTTGCTGCTTTATGATGCATGGAGCTGTCAGATAAAGAGGTGTTCCACAAAAAAAAATCTGCCTGAGTTGTCAGCCCTGACAAGTCTTGTGATGGATTACAGAGAAAACAAAAGGGTTATCACCTTAACCACAAACATTTATATCTCCTCCTCCCCCCACCCCTAAGTGTGCCTCAATCAACATGTAGTTACCAATGTGCAGGTTGTTGTGAAGCCTGTAGAAACACAGATGCAATGACACGTGTTGAAGCAGCATTTTAAAAAATACATGCCTGTTTTTGCATTAATATGATACTGACATGGTGGAATGGTGCCTGCTTGGACCAAAGTGCAGAGCTCTTGAGTTTCCAGTGGAAAGAAAACCTCTGTGTGTAATGGGAGAATCTTCTTGGGTCATCCTGTCTTTGTCCAAGGTGAATTTCATGTTGTTGTTGTTGTGTTAGGGAGTCTTAACTAAAAGACAACCAATGTTTAAATATAATATTATTTTGTGTAGTAGGATATTCAGTTCATGGCCAAATTAAGGTTTTGATGTAGCAGAATCAGAAAAGTGAATTTTGTTTTATTTTTTCCTATACCATAAAGTTACGTAAGCAGCTTATAGGTGGCAATTTTATTTTCCCCCAACTGTCCCCATCTTTGAAAAATGGCCATTATAGGAAGTATATTTGTCAAGACTGGGACAACTTAGCATTCCTTTTAAAAAACTTTTTAAAAGTTGAGATTGCATTATCAAATATTCCCCTTATATTTACTAAGAACACTTTTGAAAATTTATTTGTTTTCCAATTTATTTTTGGCAGAAGTAAGTGAAACATGTTCCCTCCTCTTTCTGATTACATAAGTCTAGTAGAACTATGTATCTTATAAAGTCATTTCACGTCATTTAAAAAAACTGATTTTCAAAGTTCCTATAAAGGTCAACCAAGCAAAATTCTCAACAATTGTCTTTTCTGTATGTGTATTTCTCTGTGTCTTATAATGTTGTTGTTGTTGTTGTTGTTGTTGTTGTTGTTGTTGTTGATGATGATGATGATGATGATGATGATGATGATGATGATGATGATGATGATGATGATGATGATGATGATGATGAAGAAGAAGAAGAAGGTGGTGACGGTGACGATGACGATGCATGATGCATGATGCATGATCAATACAGTATTTGATAAATAGAAGGAAAGGCTGATGGAAAACTAACATGGGGCTGGTGAAGAGCAGGAGTTTTTTGAAGAAGAAAACCAAAGGATTTATCTTGACAGGTCAAGAACAAGTTTTGCCAATATGCTACATGAAGACTAAAAAACAGCACGTATCCAACAATAGCAAATGCCAATTTTGCAATGAAAAGGATGAAGATCATCGAATTAGCAGATGAAACAAAACTTCACAGACTTATTATTTGCAATGCCATGACAGGGACACAAAAGATATTCTTTGGAAACTTTGCCAGAAGTTTGAATGTGAATGTAGTAAAAGATATAAGGAACATCAGCTTGAGAAAGTTTTAGAAAATAAGATGGTTAAGATTCTGTGGGACTTTAAAATTCAAAAAAATAGACATCTGACTCATAACACACCTCATATAACTTTTATGGAAAATAAGAAGGCCTGGTTTATTGTTATTGCTATACCAAGAGATGCACAAATTGAAGACAAACAACCAGAGAAAATCACAAAATCACAAAATATTGGCTCCAGCAGTGTAGGAGTTCTAGTCAAGTTGGATTTATTGGACTAAACATCCTACCTCAGTGGTGGCGAACCTATGGCATGCGTGCCAGAGGTGGACTTGGAGCCCTCTCTGTGGGCACCCTTGCAATCACCCCAGCACACAGTGTGTTCTGCCCTTCTGCCCAGCAGCCCAATGGGAGCACTTCCTCCTCCCATCAGCACAGAGTTCACCCCACTCCTCTGCCCAGCAACTGAATGGGAGCGTTTCCTTCCTCCCCTGTTGCTGTATTGGCACTTTGCAATAGATAACTGGGTTTTGGGTTGCAGTTCGGGCACTCGGTCTCTAAAGGTTCGCCATCACTGTCCTAACTCTACGAGGGGAAAGCCCACAACTCTATACCTAGATGTTACCATAGCAGTTCTTAGGTCCATGTTTTTTCTTATCTTCCCATTAAAAGCAACAGATGTGCTATGGTTTTGGGCCATGGTTTAGCTCTATCTACAAAAGTAGAGGTGCGAATATTTAAAATCCCTTGATTTTAAAAAAATCTCCAAAATCTTTTCACTAAAAACTCTTTCTAGTGTCCTTAATTAAACATACATGCCCATACACAGACTCACAGCAAGTAGAATGAATGAGATCCAGACTTAGTCCTACTGAAAATAGACCCACTGAAATCAAGGACATCAAAGTTGGTCATTCGTGAGTCCTTTCTCTGTATTTCTAAGTTTAAACCCAAACCAGTGTTCATACAAACCATTTAGAGTTTTAGAAATCTCATCACAGAAGACTTCTTTACACTACCTGTTCATAATAGTTCACTAATTGATAGCAATGTACTTTCACAGAGTTATCTATATTCAGCTCTCAAAGTGTCTGAAGTCTTTAATTCAAATTAAGTAACCCAGTCAGCAAAATCTCTAAGGCCAAGATGTAATTAACCCCATTAGAAAAACATAGGAGAAAACATTCTTTTCCGGCCCCACCTCACCATCACACCCAACTCTTGCTGCACAGAGGGGGATGAACCTCCCCAAGCAGGTTCCACCTAACCAGCAGATGGCTACATCACAGCACTTTCATGTGGATTGCTATAAGATTCATATGTAACACTCACAGAGGCTTTAGTTGTGGTTTCATGTATGTTAAAGGTAAAGGCTTGAAAGCCAGTTGTGTCCAACTCAAGGGGATGGTGCTCATCTCCATTTATAGCCATAGAGCCAGTGTAGTCTGCATCTACAGACATTTCCGTGGTCATGTGGCAGCCATGACTAGACACTGGAGCATGCAGAACACTGTTACCTTCCCACTGAAGTAGTACCTATTTATCTACTTGCAATTTTTTGCTTTCAAACTGCTAGGCTGGCAGGAGCTGGGACAGAGACGGGAGTTCATTTCGTCGTGCAGCACTCAGGTCTCCAACTACTGACCTGCCGACCTTCCAGTCATCAAGTTCAGCGTCTTAACCACTAAGCCATGGCAGTCCTTTCATGTATGTTATGTGCCACCAAATAAAGACATCCAAAAGGGAAAGATTTCCAAAAGCTGTGGCTGCTTTTCAGTGTATTGGTGTAAATCCAGCATTACGGCATCACCCAATGCTATGAGATACATGTGATGTAGATAAAGGCCTAGCTGAACAGATGACGGGGTAGCACAGAAAAATGTAGGATAAACTATTGAGACAAGACAAAGAATAGGGAAAATCAAACATCATGAAGCCCATAGAACTCTTTATAGTCTCAATAAATCACATCCCAATTGACAGAAGATCAATTGCCAAAAAAAACCCTCTACATTTCTTATTGAATAAAATTGATTAGTGTGTGTGTGTGTGTGTGTGTGTGTGTGTGTGTGTGTGTGTGTGTGTGTGTGTGTGTGTGTGAGAGAGAGAGAGAGAGAGAGAGAGAGAGAGAGTTGTTAAGCTAATAGCTCATAAATAAAGATGAACCCTCTTTTAACCCACTTTAATGGTGCTGAATTCGAACTTGTCTCTGGTATTAATTAATGAGGAATGGTTGCACCATAAAAATTAGACCCTTTTAAAAAAATTACTCAAGGAGTCATTTTTTAGCATCATGTTTTCTGGTGTACACTACTACTGATATGTTCTGTGGCTCTGTTTGCAAGTAAGACTGTATTGTGATTCTGTTTTTTCATTCAAGCATCTTTTCCCAAAAAGCTGAAAACTAAGTAACTTTGGACAAGATGCTATTAGTATGCATGGAATCTTTAAAATACATCTGTTTTCAACAATGTACAAATTGAAGAGGAAGTACTTATCCAGAGGGTGCTATATGGCAGCTGCCCCAAAATATGTGCTGCTACTCAACTCAAGGCGCATAGTACCCAAAGAAGGGCAAGTTATTTTTTACACCTGAAGCACAGAATGCCAAAAGCATCCTCTCCCCTACCTTGCAATCAAAAGACAGTGCAAGAGATAGAGTGACAAATGCTTTGTTGCCGTTTTATGACACACAAAATAGGCTGCCTGAAATATTCCACTTACTCTGTCCAGTGGTACACCCAGCCTTGTGCTCCATGCATTTATGGAATACAAGGCACTATCAACAGAACATTGTGCAAAAAGCATAATGCTCTGTTGATCCTAACTGATATGAGTCCTTACTGGCACTCTCCAGTGCATGCTAAGCAGTTTCTTGCATCTGGCTTTGTAGTTGCATATATTATGAAATTTATCGCCTGTTAATTGAGAAAGCCCTCTATCATTGGAAAAAGGACTTAAGTTTGGCTAACGACAAAGCCAAAGCTTCATTTTGGCAGTCCAGGGTTTGATCAGGACATGAAAGAAGATCTTCATGAAGCAAAGACTCCTGCCAATGGAAGGGGCTTTGATTATAAATTTTATATTAGAAAGAGAGAAAAATAGACAAGAAAGGGGTTTCTCTTCCTTTTGAGCAAGAATTAGGCCCTTTTTACTTTGATTTAGGTAAGAGAAGGTTAGCCTATGTGCACAGGAAGAGAAGTGAAATGGCAAACCATTGTACAGGTACAACACATTTTTATTGCATTTTATAAATGTGGTTAGCAGGTCAACCTTTCCAGACCCAATTGCTGTGTGACACAGTGAATGCCCGTCATCTGTCCCAGCTCCTGCCTTCCTAGCAGTTCAAAAGCAAGAGATTGCAAGTAGATGAATAGTTGCCAGGAAAGGTAATAGCATTTCGTGTGCTCCAGCATCTAGTCATGCCTGCCACATGACCAAGGAAATGTCTGCAGATGTTCTTTCTGGGACTTTATTTCATGTGACTGACTCTTCTTTTAGCATCGTAACTGTGCATGGAAATCATGGTCATATTTTGTTTCAGGATTTGTGTGTGAGTGTGTTTGCATTTTTCATAGCACCCAATTTGACTGGGTGTGTATTGTTGCAGTTTCTGTAGATAGAATTTCAGGGTTGTTTTTCACCAAACTCTATCGCATTTGCAGTGCTTGTTTAGAAAAGAACCCCACAGAACCAAGAATGCAATACAGTACATGCATATCTGGTCTCATGGAGGAAGTTCCCAAAAATCCTTGGAGATGTTCAATGTCCAATTTAATTTGCAGAGTTGAGCCCATATACACTTATCAACCAGTCTTCTTCAAAAATGGTACTATTGCTCGAATAACCAGGTTTTACGTGCATTTACTGCCAAGATTGGCTCCTTACCAATGTCTCATTTTTTAAAATAGGCAATATCTCATTATTAAAAGACTGCTTCTTCTGTGTATGCATAGTTCACACTCCAAGGATACATAGCTTAGGTGGGCAGTGTGCCACTGGCATGATAACATTGCATGCCCTGAAATGATGGGTGTGCCTAAAATGCCACATGGGCACATTCTTCTCGCCTCGCCAGATTCACATTTAAATTAGGTCTCACAGGCATAATGTAGTGGGAATTCAGCTAGCTGAAGCACAGACTGAAGTTAAGCATATGATATTACTTATGGATGCATGAAAGCAATCTGCTTTAATATCAAATGTTTTAGTGCGAAGAATGGAAAGGTTACCAGAGGTTAAAATGAGTCTGATAGGTTTTTTTCTAAACCACTACCCCATCTCCTTCCTGCTCCCAAAACAAAAAGATGAAAAATGAACCATCTCATTTCATGTTCATCTCCCTCAATCCCAGAAAAACAGGTTTGTTTATTTAAAAAAAAACCACACACTTAATTCCTTAAAATGACTGCAAATGGGAAAAAACGAAAGAAGTTCAGTCAGGCAGCATTAACTATAAAGACAGACAAAACAAAGCAGATGGTACAATAGTGCCCTTTTTGAGTCATTAAGATGTGAAATACATCTTTGGCACATTTCAGATGTAACACAAACATGTGATTTAGTATTACTGTATACCTATAGGTTTTGGAGGTTGTCTTCTTCCTCCTTTCTTTCTCTAGCATGGACACAAGAATGGAATCAAAAGCAGTCATTTTTCCTTTTTATTAATTCAAGTTCTTCATTTCATCCAAGCCAGGACAACTCATAGTTAGTTTTAAGCATAGCATAGCCAGGGGAACATAGTTTCAAACCCCATTAATGATAGTGCTCCTGCCAACCTAGCAGTTCAAAAGCAAGCAATTGCAAGAAGATAAATAGGGACCACTTCAGTGGGAAGGTAACAGTGTTCTGTGCACTCCGGTGTCTAGTCATGCATGCCACATGACCACGGAATTGTCTGCAGAAGCAGACAGCACGGGGTCTTCGTCTTTGAAACAGCACTGAGCCCTAGAGTCAGATATGACTGGCTTTCGAGCAAGGGAAACCTTTACCTTTAATGATAGTGACCTGTGCTCTAAAATGAAGAATGACATAGTGGAACTCCTTGCCTCCTCCATAAACTAGCAGACAGGATACTGTCACAGAAGTGAGGAAACTGGGGCTGCTCCTGGTCCCACCCTTTACCTGATAACTCTGCTCATGGAAAAAATGTTGCTGTTTTGACTGTAAGCCGCCCTGAGTCGCCTTGGCGAGTGGGCGGCAATATAAATATGAATAAATAAATAAATAAATATTCCTAATACCTCTGATCCCATGATGACTAAAAAAGTATTTTCTCTAGTTGCTACTAGAGGGTATGACTACACAGCAGGGAAAATTGTGAGTGGATGTGGAGTAAAGTTGCACCCAGTAATTTGGATTTCCCTGGGTTAATTTACTTCAGCCAGCCACACAGAAGGTAGCAGAGAGAGGAGGAAATTGGTATTCAAAAGCCTTGTTTCTAATTAAGGCAGACCTTTCTTTGGCCATCTAGATTTTTCAAGAGGCATAGTTAGAGCAGAACTACCTTAACAAGCTGGAAACAAGGCTGACTGATAACTTTCTTATCAGTCTCTACCAATTCCTTGTTCTTTCCCCCCATTTGATCACCTAGCTGCTAATAGGGTGGGAAGCCTTTAAAGAAGGGGTGCCATTTCATGTGCCCCCCACCTCCTCCAAGGGCATTTGAGAAACAAAATGGCCACCCCTTTGAAGCTGTTAGGATAAAATGACCACCCCCATCGTGCAGGCAGGGCAAAATGGCCACCCGACCCTCAAAGCTGACTGAGAGAGTGTGACCCAGCCTGGTTTAGTGAAGGCGTCACAGGCCTGATGGAAAGGTTTTGGGGGCTGTATCTGGCCCGTGGGCATGCCTACTCTAAATCAACAGACTCTTGAAGACAGCAGACTCTTGAAGGCAGTGTCTCCCAGGGTCCATGAGATCTCAGCCTTATTATGATGTGAGCATCAAACAGTACATAGTGACAAAACTGTCCAGATACACATATTGGTCCATGATCTGTACCCCAAGTGAATGTCATCACTAGGGTCATGGGACAATTGCCCTTGGAGTTAACAGCAACACTCAGGGAGTCTAACAAATTTGAGGTGCCAATAAAAATTGCTTAGGATACATGTAAATACATTCATTGAGACAGATTTTAAGTACAGAATTCCTGTTAAGACTTTATTCTTACCCTGGTGAGGAAAAAATGTGCTTCAATTATCAAGAACAAACAGTACATGATGAGTACCCAGCGTGTTGGAAGAGGGATGGTAAATACCTGTAAACCGCCCAGAGGGTGCACTAAGTACTGTGGTAAAGGTTTCCCTTGCTTGAAAGCCAGTCATATCTGATTCTAGGGTTCAGTGTTCATCTCTGTTTCAAAGCCGAAGAGTCAGCGCTGTCTGTTTCTGCAGACATTTCTGTGGACATGTGGCAGGCATAACTAGACACTGGAGTGCGTGGAATGCTGTTTACCTTCCCATCAAAGCGGTCCCTATTTATCTTCTTGCAATTTCTTGATTTTGAACTGCTAGATTGGCAGGAGCTGGGACAAAGACAGGAGTTCATTCCATCCTGCAGTACTCCGGAATCGAATTCCTGACCTATAGGTGTAATTGCTAGTGTTATTGCCAACAAAATATATCAAAGATGTAACTGAACGAGCACCTCGGTTTCTTTTCAAAAAAGGTACTTAGGATGACAAATTTAATGAATAGTTTAGGATGGAATGAGGTCAGCACCACACCATCCACTAAGAACAGGTGATAAAGGCAGTCAAAACCTTTGTATTTTCTGTTGCACTATGATAGAACCCCTTTTAACGTACTTACAGGAATGCAATTTAAGAATTATATAAGTTGCCCTCCAGGTGTGAAAGAAGGAAGAGGAAAGGAAGAGAGCTACAGCACAGTTCTGTGCTTAGTTACTTGGACGTAAACCTCACAATGTTAAATGGGACTTATTGCCAGGTATGTGTGTGTAGGATTGTACCCTTAGAGAAGGGAAGACAGATGGGTCTATCAGTAATGTATATTATGACCCACCTGTCAGTTATGGCCCCCAGGGAATGTGACATAATAACAAAGGGGGGGGGAGAAAAAAGAAATGGAAATCTTTTAGAAATGAACAAAGGAAATTGCATGGAAGGGAGCGGTGCAATAAAGATGGTTTAAGATAATATAAATCAAAATTTCAAAAGCAATATACTCAAAAGGACCCCCTTCGTGTGGGACAATGTACAGAAGGCGGTGTGGAGTATGTTTAGACATTGTGAAAAGGCAGGGGGCGGAGAAGGCAGTCAGAGAGCAGGACATGCCTAAACGCAGGCAAGAAGTGTACATATTATCATGTTATCCCCCTTAAAAAAAATCTCATGATCAAATCCTCAATTACAAAACTTTGTTAATGATAAAGCTATTTTATATACATTCTCATGTCTTATTTTCTGCACCTATAACTATAGCCTTGGGCTCAGGATAGACTTTTAGTAAGAATCATTGTGGCAGAACTTTAAAAAGTTACTTCTTGGAAAAATAGATCCCCAGAACAACCCTTGGACCTATAATTGTATTTGGATTCTAAAATTCAGGAGCCTTAGTTAAAACAGCCAAAATTCTGTGGCATTTCTCAAGTCTTCTCAAAGTTAAATCCCAAACTACTGAAAGCAACGGCTGTTTCCAATCATTCTTCTTTAACATAGGGCTACAGAGTATGGGTGCCCAAACTTTTTGGTCCATGGACCAGTTATGTGATTCAAGGGGCCGGGCACTTTAACCCATGGGCCAGATTTGGCCCCTGATGCCAATTCTTCTGGCCCACAAATCCCTCATCACTCCTGGAAACAGAAGTAAAACGCATCTGTACAGGCACGTCTTACTTCTTCTTCCAGGAGCAACAAGGGCTTTGTGGGCCAGATGAATTGGTGTTGGGGGCCCGATCCAGCCGATGGGCCATAGTTTGGGCACCCCTGCTATAGAGGAAGCTTTGACTGAGGCAGGATCTAGACATTTCAGATAACTTACTTTGATGTCAGCTTTGTCTAACTAATGAAAAAGCTATCCTAATTTTGGATCTGACCTTTACACTCCCATGAACTTTAAGAATGTTATGTCATTAAACTGCACTTAGCAGTTTATTTGCAAGAGGGGAGGGGAAGGCTGAAATAGTGACTGAATGCATTTTAGTGAGAAAAATACCACACAGTATTTCTTTTGGATTTACTGTGTCCATTATTGGGAAACTTTTTTGTTATTTCCCTTAGCAAAGTATGGGGTGGTGGGGTGTTAAAGATTTTACTACCCCACCGTGACATCATCACAGTGTGGGCGGAGATAACATCATGACATCATGGGTGGAGCCAAATAAAAAATAAAAAAATAAAATAAAAATAAGTATACACACACCCCTCAACCTACCCACCCACCCACCCACCCACAACACAAACCCGTAAATAAATTAAATAAATAAATAAAAATTACATTAAAATACACCAACCCACCCACCCCAAACATAAATCAACCCACCCACCCCAAACACAAACCTGTCACTTACCTGTTAGTGCCTGGGCAGCACCATGTTGCAAGATGAATATGGTCATCGTACCGGTTCTCTATGATAATATGGCTTAATGTAAATGTAAAACAGCTGTACCTCCTTAAGGGTTTTCCAATTGGAAAACAGCACAGGTGTAGCTTATTCATGAGGTAACTCCAAGACTTTGATTAAAAACCCCTAGCCATGCTGCCAGGCCTTTTTAGGAACTGTGGTAGTACGTCAATATAGGTAAAGGTATTAAATACACATTAAAATACACACAGACACACCACGTCCAAAGGTGAGTCACTTACCCTGGGGAGCAGGCTATAGGAAGCTTCAGGCTAGCAGCTTCTCTTCCTCCTCCCCGCTTGGGAGGACAGCAAGGAGACCGTGCATATGTGCCAAGCACTGTAGGCATGCATGCACACCAAGTGCTTGGTGCGCATGCACAGTGGGGGAACCAGTGAAAAGGTAAGCCCCGAAGGTGGTTCCCCTCAAAAGCTGCTACCGGTTCTCCAGGACACTGGGAAAAGTTACTTCCAGTTCTGATGAACTGGTGCGAACCTGTTACATCCCATCACTGTAGGGGAGACAGCAACAGAAAAAAATGGAAATACTGTATCAGCTTTGTTTTAGTCTTTGCCTACCCTTTGGGTTCCTTTTCTCCACAGTTGTCATGTATAGTTACAGCCAGAAGAAATGAAAATGGAGTCTCCAACTTGAGGAGAGAACCTCCATATATGTTGCTTAGTCAGAGGTCAGAAAAAGAAGAGAAAAGCTACCAATAAATCAATGAAACCAATATAAAAAGCAGGACAAATATTGCAGGTGCTTGCCTCAAATGGAAGAAGTGGGGAAAGGACTTGGCCAATCAAGTTAGTGCAAAGGATAGAACATATTTTATAACATTACTATGTTTTATAATATTTATACCAATGACCAGCCATTCAACAGTGGAACTAGGGACTTCATTTGTGTGGATGACGTAGCAATCACAGCTCAGGGAAGAAGGTTTGAAGAAGCAGGGGTTCCCAACCTAAGGCCCATGGGCTGGATATGGCCCATTACATCATTTCATGTGGCCCCCTAGTCCCCCAAGGGGCATTTGAGAAACGAAATGGCTACTCCTTTGAAGCTGTTGGGACAAAATGGACACACACACTCCCATTGTGCAGGCAGGGCAAAATGGCTGTCCGGTCCTCGAAGCTGACTGAAAGAGCATATGTGCCAACCTTGAAAAGGTTGAGAACTCCCGGAGTAGAGACTAAGCTAGAATCTGTTCTTGAAGAACTAGCTGCCTATTATGACAAGAGTCACTTGAAACCTAATCTGGAAAAAAACACAAATACAGCATGTGCATTCCAGTTACAAAATAGGGAGGCAAGAAGGAAGCTGAACATTACCTGGAGAGGCCACAAATCAAACCACTGTGACAATCCAAAATACCTGGGAATAAAACTGAACCGCACTTATAAGCATCATTGTCAGGGTTTTAACCAACCACCACATGGGGAGCACAGTTTGCTATTCTCAGTGCATCTGCCCTTGCCTTGTGTTTCTCTGCTGCAAAGTATGCTGCCCCAGTCTGGAAGAACTCTTCCCACATTAGTCAAGTTAACATGGCCCTTTATGAAACACGCTGTACAGTTACAGGCTGCTTATGACTGATGGATGTGATTAAAATCTTCTCACTCATGGGTATAGCACCTCCAGATGTTAGAAGACAAGTAGCAGCAGAAGTGGGGGGGGGAGAAGAGAATCGAGAAACAAACCCAAACACCATCCATCAAAGTCAAGGAAGAGCTTCCTAAAAACATCAACACCAATTCCATCTACAACCTGGCTCTGCTGAAGTTAACTATGGAAAAGAATATCACCCGGAGGGTTATGGGTGATGAAGGAGAAGCCAGCAGAAAGTTACCATCGCCAATATGGGACATGGATGGAAGATGCTGAATAGGTGTCTCATGATTATCTTTGAATTGCAAGATCACAAACTATGGAACTAGAGGGAATGTTTTCTCCGATTGCAAATGTGCACAGGGGTTTTTGTTTTTGAAAGAAATGTAGTGAAAATCAGTTTTTTCTTTCTATACTAGTATAGATGGTTTCAAATGTGAAGAATTTTTTTGCCCATGCACACAAATACAGTTGTCTGAGGCAGCTGTCTTCATCTGATTAACGATAGAATTGGCCCTGGCTTTTCTGATCTGTGTTTCCCACAGAAACATTTACTAACTCTTTGATGGAACTGTGCTGTGTAATATGCCAAAGAATTATTCTTTTTCAGCTGTGATGCCCCAATTATGGACTGCCCTTTCCTGCCTTCTATAGATGAGCCTCAAAGCCTATAGGACAGTTGTTTTAGCTCAGGGGTGGCCAAACTTTTCACACCGCTGCCGGTCACATGGTTCAGCGGGTCAGTCACATGGTTCCTCCTGCCATAAAACGCATCTGCAGCTGTCATAAATGTGTTTAACGACAGCCGTGGGTGCATTTACGGCAGCATTTTGCGCATGTGTGGGTACATTTTACTTCAACTTCCGTGGGCTGTAGTTTGGCCACTCCTGTTTTAGCTGCAGGTTAAGAATTTTCTTTCCTCTCATGCATTTTAAGTTGTGAAGTACCTTATCCTGCTGGATGTTTTTTCATTATTCATCCAGATCATCATTAATTTTATGGTTGCATTATAAATGTTTTATAGTTAAATAATTTATTATTTATACTGCCTTGTCAGGGTGTGGGGGCTTGAGCGGTCTAACTAGGCAGTGTTGCTCATCTCTTGTCAATGATGTTAGGCCGGGACTAAAACATACCAAAGCACCCTCCGGCAGATCCCTTGGGCAAGGTGAAAGCGGAGGGCACATATCATGATCCGCCTAGCCAGCGGGTGACGTGATATCCAAATAGCTAAAAAAAAAAGCCACATACAAATGGACCTGGTTTCTCAGGTCTATTTGCATGTATGGAATGTTGTCCCAGAGACATCTACCATTGTGAAGACTCTTTGTGAATAACGACTCCAACAGTGATGGGATGACCCCGGTTCCATCCAGTTCCCTGGAAGCGGTAGGAACAATCACAGAGGGTTCTCCGGGAGGGGAGTCAACTTTTGAGGCATCCGGTTCCGGACGCCTCACCGAAAGGAAAAAAAAAATTAAAATTGGAGCCAAAATGGCTCCAATTTACTGCGCATGTGCAGAAACTCAATCTAATGCATTGCACATGCATCAGATTGAGTTTCTGCGCATGTGCAGTAAATTGGAGCCATTTTGGCTCCAATTTTTTAAAAAAATTCAGCGGCGATGACAGCGATAGTGGCAGCGGCGGCGATGACGGCAGCGGCAACAGTGGCGACGACAACGGTGGCAACGGCGGCAACTATGGTGACAGTGGTGATGGCAGCGGCGGTGGTGGCAGCGGTGGCCTGGGCAGGCGGCACCAGCCCTCAGAGGAGGGCACTCCCCCGCGGCTGCCAAGCCCCCACAGGCAAGTTGAGGCCTGGCCTGCCCAGGCCGTCTGCCCCTGCCGAGCCCTCCCAGGAGTAAGTGAGGGGTTTGTGTTTGGGGTTGTATTTTTATTTAATTTTTATTTTTTTTATTTATTTATTTATTTATTTATTTATTTATTTATTTTCTTTAATTTATTTATGGGTTTGTGTTGTGGGTGGGTGGGTGGGTTGAGGGTGTGTGTGTGTATTTATTTATTTTGTTTTATTTTATTCTATTTTTAAAATTATTTTTTATTTTAAGGCCCCGCCCACGACGTCATGATGTCATGATGTCAGCTCCGTCATGACGTCATGATGTCATGACATTGGCCACGCCCATGATGTCGTGATGTCATGGAGTGGTAGTAACAAATTTGTCATTCCATCACTGGACTCCAAGGTATCCATGGTATTTAAGGACATCCTACCACTGACTAATTAAGCCTAGTGGACACAAATTTTTGAGATTTGATTTATTTTTATAGTTTGTCACCACAGGACATATTATTGTTATGTATCTTCTTTCTCATTTTAAAATGTATTTATCGTTGTATTGTTTTAATGCTGTACACACCGTAAGAACTCACTTCTCCCGGGTGTGTGTTTGTGTATAAATATATCAAACAAGCAAATAAATATTGAACATGTGTGAAAGACCGATCTGGGGTTAATTACCATGGGGGTGGGGACACACCTCAAATACTTGTAAAGAAAGCCAATTCACATGTTCAGCTGAGTGTCATTAAGTGAGGAGCTGAACAACCATGTGTATATGAGGTGTTTGAAGGTCCCACAGTAGGAGAAAATCTGTGGCCTAAAATTCTGTTTCCTAGAAACAAATGAGAGGGCAGGAGCATAAAATGCTTTCTCACGTCCAGCTCAAAAAAACTTCCCACAATTCAAAAATTGTAGAATGTGACAGAAGTATGCCTTAAATCTCTAACTGTGGGATTAAATCTTTATAAACCTTTTAAAATCAGCCAGACAGCTACAGCACTCGTTATGGTTTTCACCATCTTTTAAACCAGTGGTGCCCAAACTAAAGCCCAGGGGCCAGGTGCGGCACCTAACGCCAATTCACCCGGCCCGCAAAGCCCTCGTCACTCTTGGAACCGGAAGTAAAACCCTCCCGTATGGGTACGTTTTACTCTGCTTGCAGGAACGACAAGGGCTTCACAAGCTGGGTGAATTGGCATCGGGGGCCACACCCAGCCCCCGGGCCTTAGTGACTGGCTCCCTGAACCACATGATCGGCCCACAGCCCAAAAAGTTTGGGCACCCCTGTTTTAAACCAAAGTGCTACTCTGTCACATACAAACTCACACTACTCACAAGCTGCTTTTCTTCTCTTTTATGCACCTCAAGTTCTGGGTCTGTCTGGTTAAGAAGGGCTGTCTTAAATGGGGTGGAAAACCCTCCTATACATTTTGTTCTGTCGAGCCCATGTTTTCCAAATAAGAAGACACTACACTCCCCAGACCTTCAGTGCCACATGCTGAATTGCTTTCCTCATGTAGACGAGATGAAAATCAGTTTCTGATGTTTTACAGGATTTGCTTTTCAAAGAAAGAAGCCCCCAAATATTTCACATGGGCATCCCCAAAGTCTCAGGGTATTTCATGAATGCAGGAATGACCATGAAGTCTTTCACTGAAATATCAAGCAGACATCCCTTGGAAATGAGTTTTTAATTTTATTTTTATATATGTTTTATAGCAATAGTAATTATACTGCTATACCGCCCCATAGTGCTTAGTGCATTCTCTGGGCCGTTCACAGAGTAATTAGCATTCCCCTCCCCTGACTCCCCCACCCCACGACATGCTGGCTACTAATTTTAAATTATTATTGGGACTTGTTGAATTTTATAAATTTTAAAACTTTTTAAATTTTATAATTGTAATTTTGATGTTTTAAACAATGGGTTTGGGTTGGGTTGTATTATGCTTTTATGATGTTGTAAACCGCCCTGGGTCGCCCCGGCGAGAAGGCCGGTATAAAAATTTAAATAAATAAATAAATAAAGGTAAAGGTAAAGGTAAAGGTAAAGGTTTCCCTTGCTCGAAAGCCAGTCGCATCCGACTCTAGGGTTCAGAGTTCATCTCTGTTTCAAAGCCAAAGATCCAGCGCTGTCTGCTTCTGCAGACGTTTCCGTGGTCATGTGGCAGGCCTGACTAGACACCGGAGCACATGGAATCTACTTATCTACTTGCAATTTCTTGCTTTGAAACTGCTAGATTGGCAGGAGCTGGGACAAAGACAGGAGCTCATTCCATCCTGCAGTACTCGGGAATCAAACTTCTGACCTTCCTCCTCCCAGTCAGCATCTTAGACTAAGTCAACTTTGAGACTAGTCAGGATCAAACTCACAATGATCTGGCTGCAGTACAGCAGTTTAACCACTGTATCACCAGGGCTCCACTTCTGGGCTCAATTCTGTTTTCCTCTCAGGACAGAGGAACAGGGTTTCATTTCTAAATTCTTTCTTCTCAAGAAATAAAACTGATGGTCAATACTAGGGAGCATATCTCATACTATGATAGAGCATATATTTGAAAATCTGATTCCTAAGTATTGAAATAATTGCTTTGGGGAAACTCTTCCCTACTCAGGACCTCTATACATCATTTCATGCAGCAGTTTTCATAAAGCATATACAATAATATTTTCCAAGAACCGTAGGTTGTCACTTGGCAACTGTCATGCAAGGAAGGACTCTCCACTGAATTGTCTCCTGCTAATGTATTCAATGTATTCTCCGTTAGTTTCCCACCTGGCAGAGCTCAAGATGATCACACACAAAAAACACCTTTGGTCAGATACTACTTTTCCCCAACTTAAGTTCCTTCCAGATCGGTTGCACTACAACTCCTATCACTTGCAAGGGAACAGATTAAAGAAGCCTGGAACACTTTGCGTCATAAAAAATAAAATATACTTAGGTTTAGCAGAGACATTCCTTCTACTAAAATCTGTGCTATTTTATATATTACAGAGCATTTGGAAGTATTTTACTAGGGAATGCTCTACACCAGTGATGGTGAACCTTGGCACTCCATATGTTTTTGAACGTCAATTCCCAGAAGCCCTGATCAGCAGGAGTGCTGGCTTGGGCTTCTGGTAATTTAAATCCAAGAACAACTGGAGTGCCAAGGTTCACCATCACAGCTCTAGGCCTATTCAGCTTGCTCCCAACCCCCACACTGTTGCAGCCACTACGACATCTCTTTCATTTGTTGTTGTTCAGTCGCACAGTCAATTCCGACCCTCTGTGACCCCATGGACCACTGTCCGCCAGGCACTTCTGTCCTCCACCATCCTCCTCAACTCGATCAGCTCTGTGCCTATTGTGTCTACAATACCATCTAGTCATCTCATATAGGACCACCCCTTTCTTCTTTTGCCCTCCACCCTTCCCAGCATCAATGCTTTCTCAAGCGAATCCTCTCTTCTCATTTGATGTCCAAAGTACTTTAGCTTCATCTTTACTATTTGACCTTCTAAGGAGCAGTCAGGTTTGATTTCTTCTAAGATTGACCTATTTGTTCTCCTCGCTGTCCAGGGGACTCTCAAAACTCTCCTCCAACACCACATCTCAAAGGCATCTATTCTTCTCCGCTCAGCTTTCCTAATGGTCCAGCTCTCACAACCATATATTGCCACCGGGAATACCATTGCTTTGACTATGCATATTTTTGTTTGCAAGGTGATGTTTCTGCTTTTAACTATGTTCCCCAGGTTTCTCATTGCTTGCCTCCCAAGAATCAGTCACCTTTTTATTTCATGGCTGCAATCACCATCTGCACTGAGCTTTGATCCTAAGAAAGTAAAATCTGTCACTGCTTCTACTTCTTCCCCATCTATTTTCCAGGGACTGATAGGGCCTGTTGCCATGATCTTGGTTTTCTTTATATTGAGTCTGAAGCCAGCGTTTGCACTTTCTTCTTTCAACCTAATCAGGAGCTTTTTTAAGTCCTCCTCACTTTCTGCCATTAGGGTGGTATCATCTGCATAGCTCAAATTGTTGATGTTTTTCCTAGAAATTTTGATCCTAAATTCTGATTCCTCCATCCCTGCGTTGCACATTATGTGCTTTGTGTATAAGTTGAATAAGCAGGGTGACAAAATGCAGCCTTGTCTTACTCCTTTTCCTTTTCCAAACCACTCTGTCATTCCATATTCTGTCCTAACTGTTGCTTCTTGCTCCATGTACAGATTTCTCATGCAGCATATAAGGTGTTCTGGTATTCCCATCTCTTTAATTACTTGCCACATTTTGTTGTGGTCCACACAGTCATAGTGGTCTTAAATTGGACAGTCTTAGCCTTGGTGTAATCAATGAAACAGAAGTAGACTTGTTTCTAATATTCCTTTGTTTTTTCCATGATCCAACGTATGTTTCATAGAGCAAGTGAATGATTTGTCTGTTGTTTTGGTAGACTGTTTCACATTCATGAATATTCCTCTTTGTCTTTATTCTGTCATATCGCTTGCTTTACTAAACCTAAATGTTATTGCAACATTAGGATCAAATGTGTGAGTAATAGTGGAAGGCTTTGATTGGATTGGCCACCAAATGGGCCATTAATTCTGTCTTTCCTCCCTCACTTTCTCTCTTTTCTCTATCTCTTTGGTACAGTGCTGCAAATATCAAACACTGTCTGCTGGGATTCTGGTTGTCATGTTAAAACTTCAAAATGGATGGTGCTTTGTACTTCCTGAAGATACAGTCATATTTACAGTAATCTTTTTATTTTATTTTACAGAGGACCAGAAATATATAGATGTCATATAATCTAGATGGAAAGGGCACCATTAAGTAGTCTGTACTCAATAACCAGGTCCAGAGTGGGTCAGGAACCTTCTGCCCATGTCTAACAGAAACAGAATTACAATACATCACACTAAGATCAGGAAGACAATGATTAACTGACTTTTTGGTCTCCTCATATTGTTGCTGCTAACGAGAGATGTGGATATCTGTCTTTGTGAGTCTTGATCTTTAAATCAAGCTTGAACTGGGACCCCTTCAAATGGAGGACACTTTCAACAGGAAAACTATCCTCTGACAGTCCTTCAAATGGAAGACTGTTGTCTCTAGTGGGGGGGGGGGGCAAATGGCTCCTCTCCAATTTATAATGCTGCTTTTCTGAGCATCTCTAGAAAAGGATCATTAGGAAAATGAAAGAGACTTGTGGGCAAGTGGTATGTGCACATATATGTACATGTACATATACAAGTATAGCTCTGAAGACGCGTACTGGAGTATAGAGTTTTTGTAAATTACAATACAGTAATACCTCAGATAACATTAGTATCGAATAACACTAAAATCGCATAACATTAAGCAATCTGGGGGGAAGAATTGCATCGGATAACATTAAGATCCTATGGGATGCATCAGATAACAACTGCTAAAGCCTGTGTGGTTACAATGTATCTCTATGGATCCCATAGGATTTTAACATGCATCGGATAACACTAAAAATCGTATAACACCAAGACTTGTGGAACCAGGTTTTAGTGTTATCTGAGGTTTTACTGTACTTTCAAACAGAACAAAAGGGGTTCTCCCAGCAATGGCAAAGGTCTGTTTAACACCCAAAGTGTCCTTTGTTGTTAGGCTTCCTTAACGCTCAGGGTAACCCTGAAAGTATTAGATTAGCAGACCTTTTTATTAAAAACCAAATATGAGTGACTATAATCCAAACAAATCCCAAGAGGCTGGGGCTGCAATAAAACTGGATCTGTACATACTCAGAGCCAGGCTGCATAAATTGAATCTGCTCGGAGACTTCCTTCCTCAGCCTCTTGAAAGCGGGGTTATGTTTTTTCCAGGAGGATGAAATTGAAATGCCAACCTCGGCTCTCAGACTAGAAAATTGTTTTGTTTTTTTAGCTTTCTAAATGGCTTGATCATTTCTCCCTCGATAGGCTAGTGGTTCCAAATATTTGTCCAAACAATCGCTCTAGAAAAATATCTCTGCAGCCACAAAAGTTTCTGATGTGTTACATTATACTTTTGTAAGCGCATCCTATAGCAACAAACCTTAGAACAGATTTGTGTGACATTGGGAGGGACAGTGTCTTGAGCTTATTGACCTAGTTCGAATGCTATGCATAAATCAAACCTCGATTTAAGACCCAATATCAAGCTGAAATGTTTTTAAGTTATTATTTTAACATACAGTGGCCACACCCAAGATGTCCTGTAGCCTTCTCGATCTCTCTTTCAAACTCTTCCATCACTTTTCTGCAAATTTTCTGCCACCCTAATGGCAGAAAGTGACGAAGACCCAAAGAAGATCCTGATTAGGTTGAAAGAAGAGAGTGCAAAAGCTGGCTTGAGACTCAACATCAAAAAACACCAAGATCATGGCAACAGGCCCTATCAGTCCCTGGAAAATTGATAGGGAAGAAGTAGAAGCAGTGACAAATTTTACTTTCTTAGGATCAAAGATCACTGCAGATGGTTATTGCAGCCATGAAATAAAAAGGCAACTGATTCTTGGGAGACAAGCTATGAGAAACCTGGGGAACATAGTTAAAATTAGAGACGTCACCTTGCAAACTAAAATTTGCATAGTCAAAGCAATGGTCTTCCTGGTGGTAACGTACGGTTGTGAGAACTGGATCATTAGGAAAGCTGAGCACAGAAGAATAGATGCCTTTGAAATGTGGTGTTGGAGGAGAGTTTTGCGAGTCCCCTGGACAGCAAGGAGAACAAATAGGTCAACCTTAGAAGAAATCAACCCTGACTGCTCCTTAGAAGGTCAAATAGTAAAGACGAAACTAAAGTAGTTTAGACATCAAATGAGAAGAGAAAGCCTTGATGCTGGGAAAGCCTTGATGCTGGGAAAGGTTGAGGGCAAAAGAAGAAGGGGGCAGCCAAAAATGAGATGGCTAGATGGTATTGTAGACACAATGGACACAGAGCTGGGCAGGTTAAGGAGGATGGTGGAGGACAGAGGTGTCTGGAGGGCAATGGTCCATGGGGTCACAAAGAGTCAGAATCGACTGTGCAAATAAACAACAACAAAAACAGTGACTGTTGGTTATACAGTGTAGTATAGTGAGCAGAGTGATGGACTTAAAGGCACCTGGGGTCAGTGGCATAGCATGGGGGCTCCCCAGGGGGCACTTTTTTGGGGAGGCAAAATTTCACAGTAAATAGGGCTTCACTGCCGCCCCTAGACTTCCTAGCACCTGGGGTGAAGTGGCAGCTGCAGGGACAGACACTGGGACCCTCCACCACTGCCAGCATCCTGGGTCCCGCCCTGGGCCAGGGCACAAAAGGCTGCTATAGTAGCAGGACTTCACCGCGATCCCTGGGATTCGTAGTGGCCAGGGCAAAGAGGCCGCTGTGGGGACAGGCGCTGGGACCCTCCACCACCGCCGGCGTCCTGGGCCCTGCCCAGTGGGGGCGGCGATTTGGCCTATGCCCTGGGCGGCTGAAACCCACGCTACACCACTGCCTAGGGTTCAAACTTGCAATAGCAATAACACTAATGCAGTCCCCCTTGACATTTGTGGATTCTCTGGGTGGTTCACAAGGTAATTCGCATTTTGGCCCCAACATGTTGGGTACTCATTTTACTGGGCTCAGAAGGATGGAAGGCCGAATCAACCTTGATCTCCATCGGAATCAAACTCATAATGTAAGCAGTTTTGGCGGCAGTATAGCAGTTTTAACTGCTGTGCCACCAGGACTCTTCAGTCATGGAAACTTATTAGGGGATTGGAATTGGTAAACCCACTCCTTAAATCTTACACTTACCTAGAAACCACATTACAATAATTAGCACTTAGAACAGCAAAAATCGTTCTGGTGATTAAAAAGTAAGATACAGTAAAACACTGGATAACGATTGGATCAGATAACGCTAAAATCGCATAACGTTGGGGAATTTGAGGCAAACATTTGGATCAGATAACATTATGTTAACCATTATGTTAACCATTATGTTAACATCTGATCCATCAGATAACCTAACTATTTCTAAAGGCTAATGTTTGCCTCAACTTCTCTGAGGTGAGGCTGTGACTCACCAGTTTCTCTTGGGAGAAAGAGAGGGGGCTGCCTGCTCTCTTTATTTCAAGCTTGCAACATTTGAATAACAAAAGCTTGCAAAACCAGTCTGACTAGTTTAGCAAAGCAAAGCAAAGCAAAAGAAGACATGGTGGTGGGGGTGTGGACTCTTTCAATATGTCCTGACTCCAATTTAAAACATGCAGAGTTTCCATATAGAGCCATGAGCACAGAAATCAGTTTTAAAAGCTAACAGCAAGGGTGCTTATACTTTTCAGGACGTGGGTCAGTCACGTGGTTCATGGGTGCCCAAACTACAGCCTGTGTGCCAGATCTGGCCCTGACACCAATTCATCTGGCCAGTTCCACCGTTGCCACTCCCAGAAGCTGGGTGAGTTTTACTTCTGCTTCTGGTGTCATTGGCTGGATCTGGCCGATAGCCCATAGTTTGAGCACCCCGGGCTAACGGATAGAAGCAGGACCTAAAATGGATGCAACCATTGGTGTCATGGGCCAGATCCGGCCCACAAGCCCTGTTAACAGTAGGGGTGCCCAAACTATCTTGTCTTGGCCCATATGTTGCTTATGTTTAGACCGGGCTGCCCAAACTATGGCTCATAGGCTGGATCCAGCCCACTGTGCCATTCCATCTGGCCTGTGGCACCATTTCATGTGGCTCACACCACCCGCATCTTTATTCACAAGTAATCATAACAAATATATAGTGAATGTCCATTAATTAAGCAACTTTGGCCCAAGTTAGACTAAGTTAAGCATTTTTAAGGAGAAATGTATTTGAACTAGAAATGTATTTTAACAACAACAAGAAGAAGAGCATTGACCAAAAGGATCTTTTTTCATATCTTGGAATCTACATGTGTACTGTAAAACCTCAGTTAACACAATTAATGCGTTATCTGGGACATTTCTTAAAGCGAAAATTACTTAAACCAACTTTTCAATAGAAATGCATTGAAAACCAAAATATGTTAACCAAAATGTGGTTTCCCATAGGAATGCATTAAAAACTAATTACTCTATCCCAAAAAAATTTCTGTAAACCAAGCCACTATTTTCTATGGATTTCCTTTTGTTATGCAATTCTTATGTAAACTGAGCCATTTGTTTACTAAGGTTTCACTGTAGGTCTCATTAGGCTTGTACCCTGTAAATCAAAGGCTAAAAGACTCCATTTGTTTGTGGTTTTTTGTTACTGGAGACATTATCTACAAGAAGGCTTGCCTGTGTAACCCTCTTTTCTCTGTGTTAGCTGAGTGACAGTTTCACACACACATTTCACTCTTACTTTCCCTGCCTAGTGCCCTCTGCCTTTTGTAGATACAGTAATGAGAACCAATCTGTAAATACCAAACCAGCAAAATATGAATTTTATGGCAACTTCCATCAAAACTGTATGCAAACAAGGATCACTAATGAAGCATTACTACAGTACTTTGTCTTGTATTTTTTAAGTTTCAGAGGGTGTTTGAGGTTGGCTATTTATCAGGATCCAAGATGGATGATGCTTTTGCAGCACTAGAAATCTCATTTTGTACAAAATAGGTGGAATTTGGTGGTGCCAGCAGGAAAATATGCACATTCTGTGATCCTTTTTTTTATAGCTAATCGAGTTTACATGATTTGCCTACATTCCTCTAGAATTTAGAGCCAGCAACAGTTAGGTTTTATGTTGGTAGTCTCAAAACTTATCTGGCCTTTTCTTGAAAAATGAAGATGGCTGAAAAATAACAAAATAATGAAAGCACAAGTATTGGAAATATTTCTTTCTTTCTTTTGCACACATTGCCCGCAATCTCCCAGCAATCACTGCCTCCATGAAATGCCGGGAACTTTCTTCTAAAAATGAAACACTCCGAAACAAAATTATCACAACAACTAGGGGGGCAATGCATATCATGTATTAACCAATCAAGTAGAAGGCCACCCTAACCCATGACCCAATCACGGTCAATGTACGAGGCCTAACTAGCCAATGGTGATTTTCTATGTAAGCATTTCCTTATACGTTTGTAACAATAAAAAGGCTCAAACAGGTGTTCGAGGGAGTTTTGTTTTTCCGCTGGTTCGGACTCCTGTGTATTTCATGAAGCTTTATCCCTCCTATTGTTTTACACTGTACAGGTATCTATTCAAGTTACATTTCAGTCTGTAAATTTGATCATGAGAATTAAGGCTTGCTCTGTTTACAATCTGTATATTTTAAACATATTTGTTCAAAACTTGCCATAGAATAGAAAAAATGGTATCTGAGCCCCATCTTTTGAACATCATTCAGACCAGCAGGTCCAAGACAAGAAGGTAAATGTTGTGGTCCATTTGGAGTTCCTCACACAGCATTTCTTTAACCCCAGTAAGTACCGACAGCAGACATCTTAAATCAACACTGCACAAACACTCAAATAATTACTCCTGAAATATGTATCATAACAAAATATCTCTCACACCCCTTTTCATCAGCACTACCACAGCTGGAAGGGGTGGATGCACTTTTAAAGTTTTATTGTTTTCAACAGTTTTGAAAATGTGCAATATTTTCTGATACAGTAAGAAGATTGAATTCATAAAATTAGTGTTGCAATTGTGAGCCTAATAAGCTTCACCGTATTACAGGCCACTATAATTTTGAGAGTGGCAAATTTCATTAGGATGTTCTCAAGAGACAATGCTGTTTCATGTCCCTTTAGAAGCCAGTGTTTCCCTTCAAAATATATTCAAGGAAAGGTTTGACTAGGAGTGTTTCTCTTGATCACTATAATACCTCTGGGGATTTGAGGTTATTAGTACCTTTGTAGTCTGATAATAGTGGGATACTGTCTGTCCTTGGGAATGTTTGAAGCAATTGTCATTTATTGTGGATTCTGTCCTCCTTATTACACAATACAATTATTTCATAAAAGTAGAAAACAATGTCTTCGGAATGATGCCAGATGTTTCAAGATACACACACACACACACCAGTTTCAAAATCTTTCCTTCTTATACATTGCTTTTGTTGTCCTTTTGCTTTTAATAAATAATTGTATAGCATAATAAGAGGGACAGAATTTCAGTCGATCAAAACAGTATGACTGTCATGAGCTCAAGGCCATTTTTCTGAGACATGACAAACTCTATCAGATTCAGTGTGAGTTTTCTGAAGCCTGCACTGTGCTGCAATGACATTGGGAATAGTTGACAAAACTCAGAAAAATCAATTTCAAAAAATGTCAGCCTTCTGATGGACTGGAGAGAACTATGCAGGCAAGTGTTTCCTCCTAGACATTTCTCTGTTTATGACTTTGATTGATTGATTTTATTTCCTTCTTCTGTCAAGATTCTGGACGCGGAAAACCAGATAAATGTAGCTCATTTCGAGATAAAGTTCATAAATGTTACATAGATCACTGAACACAAGGCAACCAGAAAGCAGAGTACAGCGGAAAGTTCTTCAGCCTGTTTTGTCAGTGGTCACTGTCCAAAATGAGGTAAATGGGGATCTATCACTAGTGGCTTCAGGTTTTTGGAGACATTTGGGCATAACATCACAATGAGGCTTCTATTCTGGAAGAGGCAGGATGAGCAAACCAAGAAGCAAATGACATTTCTTGTTCTTCTAGGCGCTGCTTCTAATATATTGAATATTCGGGGGGGGGGGGATGACAGCAGTGTTGTGGAGGCCCCAGTGTTTTCATGGCAATTCTGAAGTACAGTTGCTCATCATGTCTGTCTGCAGAACCCCATCTGAAAGAACAAAACATAAGTTGATGCATACGGTATCAGCATGCCAGTTCTAGCAGTTTTCCTCTCCCCCAAGGAGCTGGTCTTTTTGGAAAACTAATGAATTCCAATTGCCTGTTCAATTTTGCCACTCCTGAGCCAGGAGAGGTTAGTAAGAAACTATAAATCCTTGATGATTCAGGCCAGCATTTCCTCCTTCAAATAAAAGAATTGTGTGTTTTTTAACCCAAAAAAAGTAACTTTATCGTGTCCTACCATGGCTTAGTGTTAAATCCTATAACCATAACAACCTTTTCTTTGCTGTGATGTGAAGCTAGTGTCAGCTGAGGATGCATTCGCAAAATCTGGGATGTTTTGTATGTTACCGTTTTTTAACTATTAGCATCTGCAATTGTTCCAGGAAGCAAAAAGCCAGTGCAATTGTTTTAGGATTGATCGTCGGTGGTTTGAAGATTAATTTGTTAATACTAAACGTTAAGGCACTGTAAAATTAGTTTATTCCCACAAATGTAAAAAAAACCCCTATTTAACTTGTTGAACTAGCAGAATTTACTGCTCTAACAATATAATTGTTGCAGATTCTTTACAAATATAAAGGGGAAAGGAAGATAACATTATTTTAGTTGCTCTGAAAAACCAGTAGGAGGGAAGAGGCAGTAGTGCCCACATCACTTTTCACTATAAACATCTTGATCTATGCTTTCGAGAAACAGCAAACAGTATTTAGCAAGGACTGAAAAAAATTTCATTCATGCAACACAATTCTCAGCCCAAAATGTTGAGAGAAAACACAGCAGCAGTAGCAACAAGAAATGATCACATAGGGTTGAACAAAATTTACTGGATATTCACATGAAAAGATCAGATCCTCTCACAATTGGAAATAACATCATTTTAGTTTCATAGAAAGTATTGAAATTGTAATGACCCAGTTACTCAAGAGTAGAACTGTAGCCTTAGTCTACACATAGGTTGGACCGCACCTGAAGCCAGGATTTTAAGCTTGCCTTTTCATGTGTCCTGATCTAAAGCTAGGCTGTGAGTAAGGTAGCACATAAGAAATTAAACCACTACAGTCATCTTCTTGTCTTTTAAAAGTATATATATTGTAGCAAAAGCAGGTTACATATTAATTAAGCAAACGAAACAATCCAAGTTCAGAAAGCACATTCAAACAACGAAAGCCTATCTAATGTGGGAAGCCCTGGGGCCCCCTCTTAGCTTAAAACCCCCTACTTGATTTACACAGTGTTGAGTACCCGACCAAGAGAAAGCCCTGCCCATTCCCTCTGGTTTTTATCTCCTCAAATAAGTTCCACCCTCTATTCCCCTAAAGGAATCCAGCCAATGACTATACAGTATCATATGTCTGTCCAATTTAAGTTTCATTTCTCCAAGAATATGAGGGTTGAGATGTTTAATCTGACAAGCAGCTTCTGCCCAGTGATACCCATGATGCACCATAACTCCTCTAAAATCTCCATTACAGACTTGAAAAACACACAGGCCCCATTCTAACCATGACAAAAGTGATGGTGGGCCATGCATGTGTGCCACTTCAAAAGATGCCAGGTGGCCGAAAGTTATCACAGAATGGATACCACTTGACATAACACGACCACTAGGAAGGCCAGTAACCAGATGGAAAGACCAGTTCTGCGCAAAGTTCCCAAGGCCCTGGATGAGACTGGCACAGGATTGGAAACAGTGGAAGATGATGCTTCGATCCACCACATCAACCTGACATGTGAAACACGGATCAACCAAGTAACCAAGTGACCAAATGGCAATCTGACTGTGCCTCCCCATCAGCTAAAATTAACTAATGTTTCCATTTCTTGGTCACACTAGAAAATTACCAAAACTATTTTTTATAGTCTTTGGGGAACAGGGGGAGTATACTTTCTGCCCTACAGTCTGTTCTGTTCCTAACCCTAACTGGGATTAAGAAAAGAACAGATCACCCCAATGTACAATGCAATATTTTAAAAACATTTCATCATGATGACAGGTTATAAAATAAGCTTCTAATATTTTTTTAGATGGGACATATTTCTATGACATAATTTATGTGATAGCCATTATATTTATAAAGACACCTCTGTGTGTGTGTGTGTGTGTGTGTGTGTGTGTGTGTGTGTGTGTGTGTGTGTGTGTGTGTGTGTGTGTGTGTGTGTGTCTGTGTGTGTGTGTCTGTGTGTGTGTCTGTGTGTGTATTTATACTATTAGATTTGTGAGGAACAACTAGTATCACTGTACTATTTAGTCACCAGATCTGTATGGCAGAAAATGCTGCTATTTTAATACCGCAGTCTTAAACCAAATCACCAAAATGGACACAGCACTGGATTTTTTAGGTGAAAGTGTTGGGGAGGGCAATCTTGTTTTTATGAAGTAGTAATGAACTGAGCCAAAAGGCTTAGCTATGATTATGTCAACAGTTTAGAACTAATCTGGATCGAAACTCAATAGAGGGTTTCATTCACCTAGAACATATGCAAGTTTAAAAAGCAGCTTGGAAAGGTCATTAGTGCGTGGCCAGATCTAGGGGACATTTGCATACAGTTGAGACAATTAGGAAATGGGATGCTTATCAGTTTAGGATAGTAACGTACATTGGGACTACCCCAAATAGGCTATATGATAAAAGATGCTTTTCTTAAATTTTGCTAAAACTTGGAAACAATTGTTTGTTTTTGTCTGATGAAGCGTTTGTAAGAAAAAGTGAAGACAAAAATATAATGACTCAGGGGATGTGTTGCCACATCCTCCCTTTCTCCCCCTCTTCAAGACAGTCTCATGAGCTAGGCATTTGAATCATAAGGACTTCAGGGATGGGATTTTCACTCAGAGATCCCCATTCTTATGTGGATTAAGAGGATTAAAAACCATTAAGTGACCATCCTCTAACTCCCTAAAGCAGATTTGCCTTTTCTTTCTTTCCTCTCCCCCCCCCCTTCTTCTATCTTTCTTCAACCAGGGCAGACTTGGGGGTAACAAAGTACCACACAAAAGACTCCCTTAGCATGACAAAAGGACAACCAATCCACTGAACTGCCAGTGTCTGAGACAATGAAATTAAGGCTGTCTTCTGGGCTCATTTTTCTTGGAACAAACAGCATCAAACTTGGCAGAAGCATTATTTCTCCAACTTGAGCATGGATGGGGATGGGGGGGGGGTTTAAATTATTTTTATTATTATTTTATTTTCTCATCTGAAAGCTCAAGGTGTCATATTAATTATTTAAATCTTCAAAAGATTTTAGCTGTATCCTCCAAGGCTCCGCTCTGTGCCAGAAGGTCCCCACTCTGCATTAGCTTTTGTTAATTAGAGCTGAAACAAGGGCTTTGATCTCAATGAATATAATAAGAGAGAGAGAGAAAGAAAAACTTCCTGTGTGATTTATCTTTTACCTATTTTCTGCCTGTGCTGTGTTTCCACTCTATTAGACTTTGATTTACCTTGTCTGAGTAACGTTAAACAACTTGTCTACAAAAGAACTTAAGCAGCTTCAAAAGCCTGAGGAATCGATAGTTAAACACTACATGAAGTGACCCTGTACTTTTTTTTTTTTTTTTAAAAAAAAGAAAATTACACTGTTATTTTTATTTTATTGTATTATAATAATTTTTCATCACAATGTGTGCGATGGGGGTGGGTGATTTGTATCCGCAAGAATGTATGTCTACTGATCTCAAATAGCACAGATTTTCCTGTTGGGATTGATCTTTCCTCATTAATAGACTTGTTTCTAGAACTAGGGTAGTGATAGAACAGAAGGCCAGTGAGATTCAGCAAGATGGTCTCCACGTATTCTAACTTTGTCTGAGTTTGCAGCAGTGCTTAGATCCAAGCGGGTCACTGCCAGGGCTTGCCTTGTTAAAAATTTTCCTCATTAACATTTTTCCATATAGAAAGCCTCAAAAAAGCACATTTCTTGAACCCTGAATGAAAAACATTTATCAAAAATTAGTGTCACTTGAGGTCTAGCATTCGAACCACTTCAACAGAGTCCCAGAATCTCACCCCTATCTCTGTCAGGCTTAAATTTAACCAGCCAGCCAGCCCACCCTACCCTTCATCAGTATCCTCACCATTGCCAAAAAATATCCTAGGAAACATCCTATGAGTAAAATCTGCATTTGACATATACAACATATATTTGTAAAGATTTTTTTTATCATAAGGGTTAAAGAGTTGTGCACATGGACCTCATTAATAACAACACCTAGTTCTGGAAATGCACCCTAGATTGTTCTGTCCAGAACAATGAACCCCCAAGAGACTGTTCACTTGGTTTTAGCATTTTATAATGAATAAATTAAATGACACTATGTGAATTCCCAGCATAAAAATATCAGAGCCGAAGAGACAAGTCTTAAAATAATGGCCAGGAATGTTAATAACCCACTAGATGGTTGTGCCTCAGAGATAGGGAGTTTTGAAGACATGTGGGGGAAGGAGCTGAAGCAAGGTTCAAATGGAAATGTTAACCTACAGATGTTACTGTGCTTACAAATTCTAATGCCACATTTCAACCCTTCTTGGGGTCTCAATCTGCCCTCAAAGCTACCCTGCCAACATAAGTGAATTTTAACATATGCTTTGGGGTTTCATGGGAGGGCAGCGGATCATTATTTAGGTAAAGGTAAAGGTCACCCTTGCTTGAAAGCCAGTCATATCTGACTCTAGGGTTCAGTACTCATCTCTGTTTACAGCCAATGACATGTCCCTTTGTTATTGTATGAGTACTACTGAGGCAGAAGAAACTGTTGCAGAATTTGGTGTCTCATAGCCCAAAGTACTTTGCCAGCACTGGGTACTATATGCCGCTAATTTGGGTAGGGGTAGAGTACAGTTTTCCACTGTGCCACTAGCAGCAAGTTACAGTATCTTGGTTTTCTATTGGCTTATTAAATTGAATTATACACAAGATTTTTGGAATTTGCATTTAGCCTTCATGAAGTCTGCCTTTACATAAAATGAAAAAAGTATAAAATCTTAAAAAACAAAGATATGTAACACCTATATTAGATCACTAAAATATCAAAAACAGACAAAACTTTTGAATCCTAAAGGAGTGTTCATCACACTGTCCATGGCAGATCTGGGATGGAGACAGAAAAAAATCCATCATCCTGGCCAGAGGAACAAGTAATAACTCATAAGTTTTCTGCACAAGTTATTTGAGATGCAACACAAGTCTTAAATATCACTGTTTTAGGAGTATGTTTCCCAGGTGTTTTCCAAAAGGAGGACTATATGTACCAAAATATCCAGAGTTACCTGTTTTCATTGTAGTAGACAGTGACAGCTTTAAAAACAGTTATATGAATAGACGGAAGCAAATGAAATTAAGGATTCTTTAAAAGGAAACCGTTCTGTTCTTACCTGTCTTTTGTTCCCCTCACAAAGAAAAGTGCCAAAAATTATTATTATTATTATTATTATATTTAGATTTGTATGCCGCTCTACTCGCCGAAGTGACTCAAAATTGTCAAAAAATATTGATTTGTTGAACTTGACTCTAAGTGCTTATGTGAACATAAGCTGCATATTTAACCCTAAGCTTGAAAAGTTACTTATCTGAACTACAACTCGCAATGTTGACGAATAGCATTATTAATAGACTTTGGAAATAAACACATAGAATGGAATAAGAAAGAAATGATTATTCTATTGGTAACAGCTTTGAAATTGATTATTGTTTAAAACTGGAAAGTAGATTGTGAATTTGAACTAGATGATTAGTATAAAGAGATGTGGTATATAGCAATAAATGATAAACTAACATGTGGATTAGTAAAAACAACTGAATTCAGAGAAATATGGGGAGAATTTATATACAGCATTGTGTATTAGTGAAAGGGAAAAGAGTAGGGCCAGGGCAATATCTTTTATCCTTTTGGAATGAGAGGACAAATATATAAATAATGGTAATGATAAAGAGAATAGTTAAACGAACTATACAGGAGATAGTGAACCAGTCTAGCCCTGCTCTATGCCCAGATTGGACTCTTCTGGTCTAGCTGTTCCTTTTTTTGGAACAGGTCAGGAACAACTCTTGTAAGAGATGGAATGGTTACTTCAAGAGAGATTGTTCCCAGCAAAATGACCCTTTCCAGCCTGTTCAGACGTGTTCCTTTCTCACTTTCCTAAGCTCTGACTGAACTTTCCATTACTTTGATAATTCAGCATTTAACCTCCTATATATGTAGGTACATGAACTATGTCCACAGAAAAAGATTGTGTTTGAGTTAGCATCAAGTGACTGGTAAGTTTTGTCTTCTTGCCTTTCAGTTTGCTCTCTGTGCATTGTTTTACTTGGAAATTCTGTACACAATAATACATATTTGACTGCCAGACTGTGTCTGGGGTATCTGACAGAACATATTAACAATCCTGGTGGCCAGAAGCAATTGGAAAGCAGCCAACATTAACAGCAAACTAAATACAAAGCCGAAGGCAAGAGGTATTTCACAGCATAAGGGCAGTATGTTGCACATTTCTGGCTCATGCTATAATGTCAAACCATGAGAGAACCTCAACTCTTCCCATCCCTGTCCAAAATCTGAGTAAGCTGTGTGGAAAGAACTGGGATGAGTTCAGCTTCCAGCAAAGGACCGTCTGGTTTGGATAATTTGGGGTTCAATATATTAAATAAGAAAGGCAATTCCTGAAAGTCATTGTGATAGAGTAGCTAGATATTGGATATGACTATGGGATAGAGGCTAGGGAGTAAGAGAGAAAGCTATTACAACAGCTTTTTAGTCTCACTTTGCCACTTTCTGAAAACAGGTAGATAGACAGGCAGGCAAACAGATGTTGTGATGTAAATCCCATACATCTTAACAAATAAAATGTTGACAATCTATACTATTATTTCCACTATGTAATTATCTTACTGAATTAACATCTGCAATTGATTCAATCTGGAAACTTTGGACCTTCATCATCCCTGCACCTTCTATCCAATTTGCTCCTACTGAACTGCAGTACCACTATGCGCCCAGAAAGGGAGGCCATGATGGGCTAAATGTAGAGAGAGTGGCAAGGATAAGCTCTTTTCTTTCTCACAGCAGACCAGGACTATATGCAGAGGCTGAACAATAGGCATTTCAAGAAGGAATAAAAGGAATCACAGGTACATTCAGTGTGTAGATGAATTAGGTAATTCACAATCTCAGGATGCAGTGAAGGCTGCCGAATTGAATGGCTTCAAAGAAGGGGATTGGATAAATTTGTGGATGACGGAGCTACTGAGCTATATACTCCCATTAGTACCAGAGGCACATGCAGGTTTCTGCTTATCACTTGCTAGGAGCATAAGCAAGTTTATGGGCTGCACATCACTCATCCTGCCTTTGGCTTACCCTGTGTGACTAAGATGATATGCCTGCAGTGACACATCTCTTGCTTACATCTCATTTAGATTCCTGCAAGGCACTCTCTGTGGAACTCCTTTTGAAGATGGTTTAGAAACTGCAAGTGGTGCAAAATGCTGCAGCAGGCTCCTGTCTGAAGCTGAGTGCAGGAACTACATGACTCCTCCTTTATGACAATTGCACTGGGTCTTACAGGAGGAGCATTTTGCTGCTTGTGCACAGACCAATGCTTGACTCTCTGTTGAGCTGCCTGTCACAGTGCTTCTATTTCATTTCTGTCCATTTTAGTTTGGCTTGCTCAAATGGATCGAACCACCTGGGAGACACATAAATTTGCTTTCTTGTAGAAAGTCACAAAGCAGATCAGTTCAATCACACTTATATACCGCCCCATAGCGCTTAGTGCACTGTCTGGCTGGTTCATAAGTTAATTAGCATCCCCCCCCCCTCCCAGTATGCTGGATATTCATTTTACTGACCTACGAAGGATGGAAGGCTGAGTCAACATCGGGCTCTGGGTCAGGATTGAACTCACAACCTTTTGGTTGCAGTACAACAGTTTAACCACTGTGCCACCAGGGCTCCACAAAACAGTGGAGAAGAGGTTTCATGACTGCCGTCCTATAATAGCAATAGCAATTACACTTATATACTGGCCCATAGTACTAAGAGCACTGTCTGGTTGGTTCACAAGGTAATTAGCATTTTGCTCCCAACAAGTTGGACACTCAACTTACCGGCCTCTGAAAGATGGAAGACTAAGTCAACCTTGTGGCAGTTGGCACTGAATTCAAATTGTGAGCAGAGTTTTGGCTGCAGTACTGCAGCATAACCGCTCCACCATGGAGGGTATAATCTGCTACCAATTATCAACACACCACCATTTGCAATGCTCCTATGGCAACATCATTGGGGTGGTTTTGCAGCAATACAGTGAATATCAAGTCTACCAAAAAAACAATCATTTACCACACACTGATGTCTACCCAGGCCAGACTTTAAAAAAGGTAAAAAGAATTAGACTACATATCATGGAATCTCCTAGCCAGATAAGCTACAACAGTTGGAAGGTCTGGGAATTGTAGTCTGGAAAATAACTTTTCCCATCTGTGTCCCAGATTTGCTCACAACACAGTTGCCCTATGGAATTTTGGCTCTGGCTTTAGGAACGGCCAACTGGTCCAATATTTTTAACAGAAGGAACAGGGGCTAAAGCACATTGCTATGCAGCCTTTAAAAGCTGCAGCTGCTGAAATCATGTCTGTTTTGCAACAGTTATGGTGATTGATCAATTTTTTTGTTCCCTTGTTTGCACTGTTGCTCTAAGGCAGGGGTGCCCAAACTTTATGGGCCATGGGCTGGTTGCATGGTTCAGTGGGCCAGTCATGTGGTTCAGCAGGCCGGTCACATGGTTCCTCCCACCAGAAACGGAAGTAAAACACACCTTGCAATCTGTTTTGAGATAGATTTTAAGTTGCCACTTTCTTTGCTTAAACCAGGGCAGCCCAAAATATGGACTATGGGCCACATCTGGCCCCTGACGCCAATTTATCCAGCCTGAACTATCCTCATCACTCCAGGAAGTGGAAGTAAAACATGCTCCTACGGGCCAGATGAAATGGCATCGGGGTTGGATCTGGCCCATGGACCGTTGTTTGGCCATCCCTGCTCTAAGGGTAGGTACTGTATAGTGAATTCTTTTTATAACCAAGGAGTTGTAAGAAAATATTTCTCTATTAATATCAGTGAGTTAATATGAAAATAGAAGTGGGCAAAAGCTTTATTTTTAAAAGAGAGATAATTATCTTCAGTTAATGTTCTGTGCCATAGACTTATTCTTTCTATGGGTTCTTTTCTTCTATATGTTAAGTTTGTTACTCTGCTCACCAGAATGAAGGCAGGTGTTAAATAGATTTGCCCTGCCCTTTCCTTCTGGGGAAAATTGCTACCAAAGTGTGTTTCATAGGTCTACTTATAGCTGTTTGTGCTTATAAGTGTAGGAAGATCCACTCACCTTAGACATGAAAGGGGCATGTCAATCTCCATCGATATACAAGACCAAATTACAAGAAGCAAAAAGCCAGAGATGTCAGAAATTCAGCTGATAAGAAACTATGCTGAAGGCTACAGAGCTTCGTAAGAAAATCAAATACTCACTCCCCTCAATCACACTTTCTTCTCTGGCTTCTGTGGAGCAAATCATGTTGTACCTATTAGCTTGTTACAATAACTAACCTAGAACAAGTATTTTCCTTTTTCCAATTCGGACTGTGGGATGAAATGTATTCCTTCTTAGCATTTTGAAAAGGGCGATGAAATGAGGTGGAAAGACCAATTATTCTTCTCATCAAGATTTTTATCTTAGCATTTGTTTAACCTGGCTTTAAAGTATTATTGCCCCAGAGGACATAAACTGGCAACCTGCCAAGGCTGAGGAAAAAGTTAAGACAGTGCTAGATTTGGTGCACAACCAGTTACATTTTTCAGTTATTCTGGAAAATAGTTTACCCAGACAAACACATGTATTCTCCCAATTACATGACTAAAAAATTTCTATCCATAAGTACCATGCTCAGACAGGCATTATGTTCTGATTCTTGCATTCCTTCCCAAAACATAAGTGGATTTCAAAAAGATAATGAAGAAGAAATGATTTGACATTAAATGTTGTATTCCAGAAGAAAACATGTGAAGGCATTGCTCAAAAGCATTCTCTCCTCTGCAACAAATGAATTATGCAATTAGCAATAGTTTATCATCATTCATTCTAGATTTGCACTAGAACAGGACCATTCATATGCATTTTATGAATGAAAAATTTCTATAGAATTTAAAAATTCAAAACTGTGAACTTCTCCTGTACCAATAATATACAGTATAATATCAACACAGGTGAATTTTGTTGTATTTCTCAGTTGCTCAAAATGTGAGGAAAGACATCAGCACTTACATCAGAAAATCCAACATTTGGCTTCCAGATCAAATGGTCAATTTGTTCAGGATTCTGTTTTAATGTTTCCAGAGTATAAATCTTCTCTGGCACACCTCCATATGCTCCTTGTCATAGGAACAAAGATCATTGAACATGCCTTTTTGGACCAACAAGCTTCAATTTAGGAGGTATCAGATATCACCTTTTAAAAGTTTATCAAATATTGAACCATTTGTGCAATGGTTTGTTGCTTGGGTAAAATAACAGATTTTGCCAGTAGTTCAGTTCTTATTCATTCACTCACATTAACTGAAGCCTGTTTTAATGAGATATGAATCACAAAGCCATGTGGAAGATTAGTGTCCTTAAGATAATTTTGAGTTCATATTAATTTCTGCTGGAATGTTGGACAGGATTTGACCATGTATATCAGTGATAAAAATCTGGTCCCAAGGCTTGCTGATGCTAGCCATCCAGTGATGGGCTGCTACCGGTTCGCCCGAACCAGTAGCAGCTTTCCAGAGGGGATTGTCCGGGGGGTAGAGAACCCCCAGGTGACCGATTCGGTCACCTCTCTGGCCGCCCTCCGGAAGTGTATTTCCGGGTAGCCAAATGACTGCCCGGAACTGCGCATGCGTCAAACCTTCATTTGACACATGCGCACTAAAAATAGAAGTGTGCATGCGTCAAATGGAGGTTTGACGCATACGCAGTTCTGGGTAGCCATTTTGGCTGCCTGGAAAGGGCGCAGGCAGCATCCAGAGAAACAGTGGCAGAAGCGGCGGTCTTTCCTCACCGGGCCACACTGCCAGGCCATTGCACCGCTGTGGCGGTTTGCCGCAGCAGTGGTTTGCCACCGCGGATTGCTGCCGTGCCGCTGCGCTTCCTGGCTGCCTGCCTAGTGCCTGCCTGCCTAGTGCCTGGTCCCGGACCCCAGGCCAGGTAAGTGATGGGTTTGTGTTTGGGGTGGGTAGGTGGGTTGGTTGATTATTTTAATGTTAATGTGTATTTTTATTTAATTTTTATTGAATTTTATTTATTTATTTTTCTTTGGCTCCACCCACAACATCGTGATGTCATGACATTGGCTCCGCCCATGATGTCGGCTCGGCCCATGGTTGGGTAGCAAAATTTTTGACAGCCCACCACTGTAGCCATCTCTAACCATAGATGCACTAATGAAGAAGCTCCATAAGGAAGACTATGATCCTTCTATCCTAACATCCAAATTTATTTATTCAGATTTATTCAGATTTATATGCACTTCTTTAACAGGCCTTTACTTCCTCTCCCATATCCTCCACACATTCAAAACCCACATAGCCTTTTCCAGCCTGAAGAACATATATCTGGGTACATGGGGCTATGTGGGGTAAGAGAACTGCCTGTTGGATAATCTTTGCAGACTGGTGCAGCTACCATGTCCCAGAGGATTCAGGACGAATGTTTTTAAACACAAGCACCTCTCAATTTCCTACTCTTCTTTCTTCCTATATAATGTTTTCTTACAAGACTTGTACATAGGTATTGTAGCTTCATGTGTGTACTGGTGACCTAATGTGTCTAGCATTTCAGTTATCTTTTGCTTTTGATTTAATAGGTACAAGTTAACTGGTTTTTTTTTCTCAAATTGAATGCCAAAATAAAATTTTGTAATTTTTAGCTGTTTAATATAAACTATTTTGCCAATTTCTCTATATATTGCTACTTTGTGTACATAGCTACAATTAGATTGTCTCCATATGCAAGACAACAGTTTAAGTGTCTATCTTTGTTTCTAGTGAATAAGAATTTATCTCCTTGCCTAAACCCCTCTTGAAGCAATAGTTTCTCATTCCAGATTCTTGCAACCTCTTTGAGCCCATACAGTCCTTCTTTCAGTTTGCAAAAAAATAAAATAAAATTAATTTGGGATATTTCTTGTTAACAAAGTCTGATGGCTGTTCCATGTATAGCTCCTCTGTGAGTTCACCATATAAGAATGCAGTCTTGTCATCAAGATGTTTGACTTGCACCTTTCATGATGCTGCTCTGACGAAGAGCATCCTTACTGTGCTGAATTTTTGCAACTGGAGCGAAGTTCTTATCAAAGTCTTCTCCATACTTTTGTAGAAAGCCTTGGGTGACTAACCCTGTCTTGTATTGTTTGCCTTGCCTTTCTTTTGTTTGAAAACCCACTTGCATCCAGTGGATTTCTTGCCTCATGGTAACTCAGCCAGGGTCCATATGACATTTTTGTGCAGTGCTTCTATTTCTTCCATGCCTGCTTCTCTCCATTTGGAAGCTTTGGTCCTTGACATTTCCCCAATATCTTCCTAGGGTGCAGGATAATCTTTGCACAATTACCTTGTGAAATAGGATAGCAGGTTTGATGATAACCTTAGTTGATTTGGAATAAGCATCTGATGGTAGATTCTGGGATATTTTGTGACTCAGGTGATACAGCATCTCCACCCTCAAATACTCTCTCCTGGTGTATTGCTGTCATAACTGAGTAATAAATTATAGAATAGCTGAGTTGGAAAGGGCCTTTTAGTCAAACATGTCCAACCCTATGCTCAATGAAGAAATGCAATTCGGAGCAGAACTGACAGATGGTTGTCCAACTTTCTCTTGACTGCTTCCAGTACTGGAGTGCTCACCAACTCTTGAGGTAGTTTATTTATTATTTTTATTTATTTATTTGTTCAAATTTGATACCCCGCCCCACTCGGGAAGACCCGACTCTAGTTGGTTCCACTGTCATGTTTTTCCTAATATTCAGCTTATATCTGGCTTCCTGTAGTTTTCACCCTGTTATTACACATCCTGCACTCCGGAATGATGAAGAACAGATCCTGCTCTTCCTCGTTATGATTATCTTCCAGTTATTTGGAGAGTGCTGTCATATTCACATTGCTTTCCTCTTCTCTGTTTGGTTCTAATTGTGGTGATAATGGCCACATCATGTCTAGAAGAGGTTCATCATGTTGGCCCTCTTCTTCAGGATCATATAGAATGGTCCCTTTCTCATCAGCTTTCCTTCATTCATCAAAGTGAACTACATGTCTAAACCTGACTTTTCCTGTTCTTAATTAATTACAGTAATTTGTATCCTTTGCTATGGGAATCATATCCAAGCAAGATAGTCTGTTCAGTCCTGGAGCCTAATTTCTGTCTCTTCTCTTTAGGTATGTAAGCATAGACTTGATTTCCAAAGACACTCATGTGTTCTACATTTGACGCTCTGCCATGCCAAAATTTAAATTATGTTTTTCTGATGATTCTACAGTACTTGACAGTCTAATCTGGAGACATGTAGAAATAATGAATGCATGACCCCAAAACTTTCTGGGTAGTTCTACATTGGTGAGCATACACCTTGTCATCTCTAGAAAAGGCCTTAGTTTTCTTTCAGCTACACCATTTTGTGCAGGTGTATATGGAATAATTTTCCTTTGTAGTACAACTTGCTCTTCTAAGAATTGGTGTAGTTCATATACTGACCACCATTGTTGTGTTGTAGAGTTTGGGGTTTCCTTTCTAACTCTTCGGCCTGAGTCTTTGGATGAGGGCGGGATATAAATGCAATAAAATAAATAAATAAATAAATATGTTTCTCATCAGAGCAATGTGTTTCTTGAGTGTGTTGTGAATTTTACTCTTTTCTTTTTTTCTCATTCCTCAAGAAATTATCAATCAATATTAAAATGTATATATTCCCTACCATTGAAGGAATATGAAAAGGTCCACACAAGTCACTATGAATAACCTCTAGCACCTTGATCATTTTCTGAGTATTATTTGACTTGAAGGAGGGCCTAAACCCCTTTTATTTAATTAATTAATTTATTTATCATCATACTTCTATGCTGCCCTCCTCACGAATGACTCAGGACAAACTTACACATTTGTCCATCTGGTCAATCTCAAGACGTATTGTGACACTTATGGTAAGTTGCCTCTTCTGGAGTTTGAGAATTGTCTTTTGATTTCTATGTGCAAACCATCTGTGCCATAACCCCATTCTCTCTGAAATGTTCTGATTTTGTCCCGTATTGATTTGCTCCATTTCCTGTTTCTAATGTAAACAGCATTGGGCAAATATCCTTCAAAACTTAATTCATTATCTTTTTCAACATGACATTTTCCTTTCCCAAAAAGCACATCATATCCTCTTTTGTCTAGGGCAGAAACACTTAGTAAAGTTGCAGTCCAGGTCTGGAATAAATTGTAGTCCATTGACTGTAATTTCAAATAGTTGGTGTCTAGTGCTGCAATTAAGAATGTCAAAACCTTCACCACAAATCTCCATCATTTCTCCATTTAAAGTTTTCATTCTGCCAGACTTGTTTTCAAGTGTTTTTTGGGGGGGAGGGGGGAATTCCTTCAATTTTGTGGAGTGAGCTGAACATCCAGAGTGAAGAATCCAGTTGTGATTCAAACTTCTGTGAAGTTTCTATGATCGCAAGACAGCTACAATCTTCTCTGTTAGCTTTAGAATTATTGCTTTTCTGTCTTGCTTTGTGTTGTGGATTAAGGAAGCAGCTTTCATTGGCCATGATACTTTTAGAGGCAGTTCAATCCCCTTTTTCCTAAATTGAAACAGCTATGTGCTGATTGGTTGTGAGGAGTGGCCTTCCTATAGCCCCTGTTTCAAGCTATGTAACCTGCTCCATTAACCTTGCGTTACTCTCTGAGATTGTCTACAACTCTTAAAAATGAAAGAATGTGCTGATCACATTCCCTCTTGTTGGCCAGTCTTAAATTTGCAAGTTCTGAAATCAGAAACATTTCAAATAATTGAGCTTTGACAACAAAAGCTGCCTGCAGGTTGTCAATAACGTCCTTGGCAGATTCACATGTTTTCACATAATCTAGCTGCTCGTCACTTAAAACTCTGGCAGACTAGTGTCTGGGCTGCTATATTCATCTCACCCCACTTAGGTCTGCCATCACTGTCAGGGCTAGGCTTTTCTATGCATTCATAGACCTTGGCATTCCTTAATTCAAGCTTCATTCTGTGATGCCAGTGCTCAAAATTATGAGCAGTCAATCTTGGCAACCTTCCTAGTAATTCACTTTTCTCAGCTGAAGCCATCCTGATGATTAGAACACAAGTCAATCAAACAATTGAAGCTTCTCTTCTCTATTTAGCTGACTGCCCAAAAGGGGGAAAGGAAACAATCCTGAAAAAAATGCTTTCTTTTAAAATAGCTTTTGCCTTTTAATCCTGACCAATTAATTTCTGAGCAATTTACGGGTAACATCTGGGTTTATAACCTTTGCGGTGTGGTGCTGTTGGCAATTCCCAAAGGATTAAGGCTCAGTTCCTCCTTTTTCTTTCTTTCTTATTTCCTAAAGTACAATCATTCAGGCACAGTTTTATCAGGAAAAAATAATATTCACTTAACAAGGCTTGTTCTCAGACAAAGTTGTCCGGTAGATGGCAAAAATAAGATATAGCTGTTCACTTTATCTTGGTTGCAATAAAACAGGAAGAACAATCTCTCAAGCAAATGATGGTTGCCAGAGGATACTGAAATACTGACTTTCTGAAACTAACATATTGTGAGTTAGAAAGATAACCTAACCAGTCAGACAGAGAGACAGACTAAACTAAACACTAGCAGAAGTACACACTTAGTGGTTAAGATGCTGAACTTGAAGACTGGAAGGCTGGAGTTCGATACCTGAGTACTGCATGACTAAGTGAGCTCCCATCATCTGTCCCAGCTCCTGCCAATCTAGCAGTTTGAAAGCAAGAAATTAGTCAGAGGTCCTTATCCTTTTTTCAGGAAACATCAGTTCCTATACAAGTTTTTAAAAGGTTTACATTTGTAAAGTGGATATGACAGGAGTCTTATTGAAAAGATGTGCATAAGCCATCCAAATTGATGGCATCCAGAGACAAATCTATCCTTCACATATTCATGTAGTGCTTTTAGAAAACCATGTACATTAGAACTGATGTCTCCTTTTCTATTAGGTATCATTGCAAAATCTTTATTATGGTCTAACACCAGCATAGTACAGCAAAACAGAAGTTGAGAAGAGGGTACGCAAAATATATTTTAAAATGGATGTTTCTATTAGTACTTAAGATTGCAGTACTGTACTAACTAGTATTGCTACTACTACTAAGCCATATAGGGCTTATGAAAGCCCTATATGGTAGTGGGCCAGGATACTTAAGAGACCGCGTCACCCCAAGAACATCGGTCCGTCCCACCAGGGCGGATTGGAGAGGCTCTCTTGTTATCCCATCGGCTAGAGAGGCGCGCCTCACTAGCACCAGGAGGAGGGCCTTCTCTGTATCCGCCCCGGCCCTGTGGAACCTCCTACCAATTGAGTTACGCCTACAGACAGAGTTCCTGCCCTTTTGGAAGGGCCTAAAACCCTGGCTAGCAGGGCAAGTGTGGGGATCCAGGAAAATAGGATCCCATATTGGGTGGCTGAACTAATGGGACAGCCACTCTTCCGGCTTCTTGCATTCGCTGTTTTAATTTTTGTAAATTTTTAAATTTTTAAATTTCTTTTAGTATTTTATCAGTTACAGTCTCCACTATTTGAATTGTTAAGTGAATTTTTTTGTATGCAGAGGGCGTGATGGGACTGTCTAGTCGGTTACACTTAATGGGGAATTGATTGTTTAAACTATGTATTTTTTAATGTATGTTGTAAGCCGCCCAGGGTTGGGTTTACCTGATTGGGGCGGGATAATAAATTGGAATAAATAAAAAATAAATAAATAAAATATTGTGCTGATAGTTTATTTAGCTAGGGACCTGCCACTTCTCAGCCTTTCAGCTAAGATCAAGGGTAGTATCTGTTCTTATCAGTTTCCATTAGGTAGAAGCTACAGAAAACATATTTCTAGCTCATAGTGTGCTGGAGGTAAGAAATTTATGTTCTCTTTCAGCCTTAAGAATACAGTGATTGTAAGGAGCTGGGATTCCCAACTCATCCTAAATGATATACAGTAGTGGCTTCTAAATCTATTTTATTTAAGTTTGTAAACACTGTGTCCTTAGGAACACCGTCTCCCAACAAAATCAGTTTGGTATATACGGTAGATTTCCCATTAAGCGCTCAGGTTTTTTTTAAAAAAAATCTGCCACTTCTTTTCTCAATTTCCCCCCAAAATGTAAGTTACTTTTTAATCTCTGATTTCCCCACTGCTACCAAATTCTAATCATCCCCCATATCTGATGCAATTTGCTGTCTAGATATGCTAACCAAAACAAGGTTCACTTGCTTTTGTCTTATTAGTCACCTGCCCACCTTTCAGTTTCACTCAAGCAGTTGTCAGTGAACTAAAGGATACAGAAGATTAGCTTGCAAGGCATTTGGCCAGCACTGTCCTCTTTCAGAAAAATTAGTTTTGCTTTAACGTGTGTGCCAGTCTTTTGCTCCAGGATCCATCTCTGCAAGAAAATCTTTTAATTACCTCTTCCCAATCCCCCATCTCCCGAATGACAGCTTTCACCACTGGAGTTGAGTTCTTGGACATTAGCAATTGAATAGGAAGCCTTCATACTGTATATCATTTTAATCTTTCATGTTTAAGTAAGCCAGATGGCTTATTATTCTAAGCCCTGTTTTAAAAAGAGAGAGAGAGGAGGGGGAAAAAGAAAACCACACAAACTTTCTATCTGAGGATTTGTAAGATGATGGGAGGAAAAGAAGGAGGGGGATCTGCATCGCACAAAATAGCCTGAATTTTAATTGCACATCATAGTTTGGCAGTAATTTTCCTGTAATTACCATTCCTGCTAAATGAATAGGTGGATTAAATGGATAACTAAAATAGCATTGAAAGTTCCTAGTGTGCAGATTTGTCCTTAAAAGATGGAAGAGCTAAGTAAAGTTGTCAGTTGCTTGTGTGTAATTCACAGAGCTTTAACAGTTTCTCCCAGGCGCAAACAAACTGGTATACTTTCTGTTAAAGCATTGATTGTAATTTTTTTCCTTTTAAAGAACAAGCTAGCTTTGCTTCTCTCCTGCCAAATGCTCTCTGTTATGCCGCATACAGAAGCGTTTGATTGATGAAGCTAAAATATGAAAGCTGTTTCGTTTTTGCTTTGGATGGCATTCTGTAAATATCATGTAAGAGCCCAGCCAAACTTTTACTGGCTGAAGGCCCACATCTACAGGTTTCTCTCTCTCTCTCTTTTGCTTCAGACTGGAAGCAGTGCAACTTGCACAAGTGGCCCATAAAAGTCAATAGGACTACTCAAATGAATTAGACTCATGCTGTGTGCACCCCCGTGTGATTCGTCCTAAGGCATATTACTATTGCAACTTCCAGCAAACCGCAGTTAAATCATTTTATAAATCTCTTGAGGCTATGGGTTATATTATTGCTTAAATAAGCATTGTGTTGCCCTGGTAAATCCTTGAGGTCCATATTATTTTTTAATTACATCTGACCAAGTATTATTAACTGGATTCTCAACGTTGCCATTTCCCAATTAATGTTAATCTCTCTGTAACATTATCGGTTAAAGCCTGGAGTTCTCCAGGACAAAACTGTCATTGATCGCAATGACATCAGGAATAGACATGCTACATTTTAAATAAGGAGCAGATGGCAGTGCAGATGAGGTCAAAATCATGATATTGTACGTTGTATATATAGTGTGTTATTTTCCCACTTGAGAGCCATGCCACCATCTACTTAGACTCATAGAAGGAGAAGGGGTCGGATTATTCAGACACCACCATTCTTCACAGTTCAGCAAGAATCATTAGTTCGTTGCATAGAGGGGTGGGGGGAGAAGAGTTAAGCTGATAGTATCAGTGTCATGCTGACTGTTTCAGAAATATATACACACACTAATTGATTAAAATAAAATAGGAAAGGCATTTTGCATAGCATTCTCCTTGCTCGTCCTTCATGTGATCCAGCATTAAATTCCAATGTAGAAAAATATTACTAGATAAACTAATAGGCACACTGTTGCAGATATGAGAGATATCTTTACTAAAGATAAAGGTCACCCTTGTTCAGTGCTCTTCTCCATTTATAGCCAAAGAGCCAGCGCTGTCTGCGTCCGCAGATGTTTCAGTGGACATGTGGCAGGCATGACTAGACACGGGAGTGCACAGAATGCTGTTTACCTTCACACCAAAGTGGTACCTATTTATCTACTTGCAATTTCTTGTTTTTGAACTGCTAGGTTGGCAGGAGCTGGTACAGAGACGTGGTGGCTTACTGGTAAAGACGCTGAATTTGAGGACTGGAAGGTCGGCAGGTCAACAGACTTGATTGCTGCACAATGGAGTATTCTGTAGCAATCGAGTCTCTAACTGCTGACCTGCCAACCTTCCAGTCCTCAAGTTCAGTGTCTTTACCACTAAGCTACCACAGTCCCTGACCTTTACCTTTACCTTTACCTTTACCTTTACCTTTACCTTTACCTTTACCTTTACCTTAATATGCATGTAAAACATGTTAATCCCCCCAAGCATTAAAAAAAAATAAAGGCCAAAGATATAAATCAAAGGCTTCCTTCTTGTGATTACTTTGATTGTATAACAAAATAAAAATGATTCCAAAAGTACATATTTAAAGGAAAATACAGAGCAAAAGAAAGGTATGCTAGATGATAAATATTGTCCACCATGTCTCTTACGGTCATCCAGACCATTTGTATATGTTCATTGTAACACTGTTGTGATGGCCAGATTTAAACAGTTGTCATGAGGGAATGCCATTTATGTAAGCCCCATTTATTCAGTGGGTTTGCTTTAGTTAGAACTAAGAATTTAATTTAGTTCAGCCACCACTGCCATCGTAGTCTTTTAGACATGCTTCAGCTAATCCATATGCTTCTTAAACTGCCATGCTGAAAGCTGGACACAGTTAATAGTATTAATAGTGTGATACCATTGTTTCCTGTGATCTAGATATTCTGCTGCCATTGATACAGCCAATAACTGTTTTTAGGCAAATCAAAAACATTTGTATCATACATACTTTGTGGTTGAGCTCTCATGTTCCTTCTAATCTGCTTTTTTGAGAAATCAACAAATTGTAAGTTATTATTGATGCTGGGAAAGGTCAAAGGCAAAAGAAGAAGGGGACGGCAGAGAACGAGATGGCTAGATGGCATTGTTGATGCAATGGACACAAAGCTGGGTGGACTGAGGAGGATGGTGGAGGATGGGTGCCTAGCATGCGGTGGGGGTGATCCATGGGGTCGCGAAATGTCGGAATTGACTGTGTGACAGAACAACAACATAGAAAACAAACCAAACAAATCCCAAAAACACCTGCAGTGGCCAAATTCAACAGGTGCAGCTATTGCCAGAAAAAAAATAAGATCAGGGGATGCCCAAACTCTGGCCCGTGGGCCTAATTGGCTCCCTGCATATAGTTAATGCGGCCCGCGGTGAGCACCCAGGCTTCACCATTGACCGCGCTCAGGATGACATCATCCTGAGTGTGCCTGGGGACTCTCTTAGCGCCCCGAATTTTGACTCGCAGGAGGCTCTGAAAATTTCCCCAAAGCAGCACAGGCTGCTGAGGGGAAAGGATCGAGCAAGAGGCTGCTTGGAGCAGCCTGGAAAAAGTGCAGTTGCTGCCTCCGTCACCACCATTGCTGATGTCAAAACTGTTAGCAGTGGAAGCAGCCTGCCTCTGGCCCCCACAGCTGTGTGTTGGGGGTGGGACTGGCCTGCAAGAAAAAAAGTTTGGGCACCACTGGTGTAGATGAAAGTTTGTTTTAAAAAAAACATCATGAACAGTATTGAACACACAGTTTCAAAATCAGACATTTAAAAGCTAAACACTAGAAAACCTCTGGTTGAGTAGATAAATCAGCTGTGATCGATCGGCGCTTGGGTTGGGGGGAAAAAGCGCACACGCTGGTTTCCCCCAACCCAAGCACCAATCGCACGCTGTGATTGATTGGCGCTTGGGTTGGGGGGGACTGGCGCATGTGCCCATTCCTCCTCACAACCCAAGTGCCAATAGCAGTGCAGGGGCAGCGTGGCTGGGAAGCCAAACGGGGACTCCCAGTTTGCCTTCCCAGCCATGCCACTCTGGCACCTGTATTGGCAGCATGGCTGGAACGGCAAATGGGGAGTCCCCGGTCAGCTTTCCAGCGACGATGCCCCTGTGCCACACCACACCTTTGGAACATAAGACACACCCTCACACACACCCTTTTTTTGGGGGGTGTCTTATGGTCCAACAAATACGGTATATAAATTAATGCCATGAAGTCTCATTCTTATGTCTGATGAAGTGGACTTGATCCACAAAACTTAGTGTTAAAATACAGGACTTTGTCTTTAAGATGCCACAACATATATTGGCCTTTTGTTTTTGTTTTGCTTTATTTACTCTCTGATGTTCCTTTGACAGAACCACACACAAAGTTTCTTTGCAATGTAATAATCTGATTTTGTTTGTTTGTTTGTTTTTGTATTTTTGCTCAGCCAACAAACAATGAGGAAAGGGCCTTTTTACACTGGCTAGTTTAGCACAGCTTTTAAAAAGGCCCTTGAAATGGGAAAGGGGGGGTCTGTTTGGTGTGATCCTCAGGTCCAGACCACATTTTGTTCCTCCAAAGCAGGAGTTCTCAACCTTTTTAATCTGGAGGCTGGGTCACGCTCCCTCAGAGAGCTTCAGGGGCCAGACAGTAATTTTGCCATTTCTTTACCACATGACACTTCCTGGTGTGGTGGAGGAGGTGGTGGGCCACATGAAATGGTGTCATGGGCCACATCTGGCCCACAGGCTGCAGGTTGAGAATCCCTACTCCAAAGGAACCCAATGGGCTTCAGTGGTTGTATAAACTGCTTCTACCACTTCCCAGCTGATGAGAGGGAAACTTCCCCATCAGCCAGGACCTGGCTGCTGCTGCTCCTGCTCCTGCTCCTGCTGCTCCTGCTGCACTGCTGCTGCTGATTAGGTTCTTGCATCCTAATCAGCAGCAAGTGTTGCAGTTACTTCCCCTACAATCTCAGGTGATGTGGAAAGTGTTCTCCCCATCAATTGGGAAGTAGGGGGCGTGGCTACTCTGGCTGCCAACACTGATTGAACTGCTGGAATTCAGTCAGTGAAAGCTACCTTAGCAGCTGCAATTGATTGAACCCAATGAAAAGGTCACAAAATCAGTGGGTGGGTTTTGGGCAGTTTGGTGTGGATGAGCTCAGTTAACATATTCACACGATAAGACCAAGTCACCCAAACAAGCAGGCCATGTGCTCATGTAGACAGCCTCAAATATATGTAAGTCACCAGTTTTGGCTTCTTTGACTGTTGTTTCTTGGTGAAACCAATGGGATTGTTTCAAAAGTAACATGTTTCAGTCTGCTGTTCCTGTGTTATTAAATTGAAGGGATTTGTATTGGATTACTTGAGAAATACCTACCTCAGAAGTTTGTGGACTATACCGTTAAGACTTTCCACAGAAAGCAAATTACAGAGCTCAGGATTTGGCATTTTTACTCCCATCTTAGAGGCATGTTTAAAGCGTTTAATTGTCCAGATAAAACTTTAAACTGCCAAAATGAAGCCATCTTCTTGGCTTTGTCATTAGCAAAAATTAAATCCTCATTGGTACATAGAGTTTAATGAAAGGCATGGTAATATGGAATCATGTGTTTATATTCTTGCCTTTTTATTTCTCCTTGTTTCCTCCTCTTCTTTTGCCCTTCTTTATTTCTTCTTGTAACGTATCTGCTTATTCACTTATTCATTATTTCCTCTTGTGTGTTTATTCTTGTTTGTATAACATACAAGAGATGGTGTGTTGAATAATATGGTAAGTGGGAGTGTGTTAATTTAGGTTCATTGGCTGTATTTAGTAGATCCATCCTATAGTGAGAGAGGGAAAGGTGATATTCACAAACCTACTCTGTATTGATTTTTTAATTGATAAATCAGTGGGGGAAAGTAGAAAAGGAAACCCCTTCAATGGGTTTTTAATTTATTTAATTTATTTATTTATTAATCAAATTTATATTCCGCCCTACTCGCACAGGCGACTCAGGGCGGAGCACAATTGGCATGTAATACACCACTACAAACACTAAAAGAACAAAATAAAAATCAATAAAAAAACAACCTCTCATTCCCTAGACTGAAGAAAACCGAATAAAAGGAATGGGGGTAGGAATAGGAGGGTAGAGAAAGGAAGTTAAATAAGCCAGCCTGTGTGTCTGGAGGTGCAATTCGAGAGGCAGGAGGTTCTACAAGGCCAGGGTGAATAGGGAGAAGGCCCTGTTTCTTGTGCCAGAGAGTCGAACCTCTCTGCCAGATGGTACAACTAAGGCACCTCTCCGGTCTGCTCTAGTGGGATGGACAGATACCCTTGGGGAGATGTGGTCTCTCAAGTAACCTGGCCAACTACCATATAGGGCTTTAAAGGTAATGACCAGCACCTTGAATTGCACCTGGAGGCAAACTGGTAACCAGTGCAGCTCCCAAAGCAGCAGGGATGCATGAGAATAATGCCCACCTCCCAACACCACCCGGGCTGCCGCATTCTGGACCAGCTGCAGCCTCCGGATGGTCATCAAGGGCAGCCCCATGTAGAGCGCATTGCAATAATCTAATCTGGAGGTGAGCAGGGCATGGGTGATCATGGGCAAGGAGTCCCTGTCCAGGAGTGGGCACAACTGGCAAATTACACACAATTGTGCAAAAGCTCTCCTGGCCACAGCTGCCACCTGCTCATTGAGCAGGAGTCGTTAATCCAGGAGGACCCCCAGATTGCGCACCAGGTCTGTTTGAGGCAAACTAGCCTCATCCAGGACCAAAGATGGTAACTCCTGTGTTGACCCAGGACCAACAACCTGCAACCACTCAGTCTTGCCAGGGTTCAGCTGTAACCCATTGTCCCCCATCCAGACCCTCACAGCCTCCAAGCACCTGGATAGGACTTTGACTGCATCACCAGGATCCCCACGAGCCGAGATGTACAACTGTGTATAATCTGTGTATTGATGGTATTTTACCCCATGTGAACAGATGATCTCGTCCAGGGGCTTCATGTAGATTTTTTAATTCTACCCATTATAGTTTTGGGACTTTAGAACAGTAGTGGTGAAATCAAAGGATCTAAGATTGTATTTAAATAGTAGTGATCCAATGAAAAAAATCCTCATTTTCTTGAGTTGTACCGGTCGGAAAAATCTTGAGATTAACAAGAAAATACAGTCTTACTTTCCAAAAATCTGACTTGCTAAAATGGTTTCAGTAAATCTTGATAGCATGCAGAGGAAGTTACACTAGTGTTACTCCTGGCAAATCCAACAGATAATAGCATCATGGCAGGCCTTTAGTGGAAGATAGTTTAGAGTGCAGCTGTTGACTCCTGCAATGTTTTCCAATAAATGCAGTAAAATAAAGGACCTGTTTAAGAAAGAAATAACTTACAGTTGTGGTGATAACCATTTGACCCTGACACCCATTACTTGCAAACAGATGACAATGTGAATCAGCTGCGGTTATGTGTTAAGAGATCTGATTAATACTGAGGAAAAATAATATGCATAGTATACTCAATAGATGTATAACTACCATCTTAAATGGAGTTTCCTGATATTTTAAATAAATTGTGTGGCTTAATTTGGCAGCAGCTGTAGCACATAAATAACGTTTCATATTATTTTGGTGCCATTCTTAATATGAAACTTTTCATTTTGCTTAAAAAATTGTAATTGCAACACTTAAATGTCATTAGTATTGGTTTGTTTAAAAAAACAACCCAGAGTAGAATAAAACTTCTGTACCACAGTTGAAAAGAGGAAACTTCTTGGCTGTTTCATCCATTACTGTCAGTATCCCTTTATTGTCTGTTTTCATCTCCATTTTACTTTATCTGTGAAACTACTTTGCATTTCAAGACATTTCCACTCACCTTGAGTTCTTGGTTCAAAAAGAAACAATAAAGTTTAATCTTTTCACTTGACAATGATGTATGGGTTTGTTGGGAAACACTTTTCAGGTGTTATCATTTTTTTAAAAAATCTGTCCCTTGTTTTTTTAGTTTGTCTTTCCTTTTTGATGCAGTGACAAATATAAGATGCAATCCACATGGAAATGGTTTATCAAGAGTTTCAGTAATACTACTTAATTAGAAATTAAATCCATTTGATGACATGGTCTTAGTACACTTCAGAAATCATCCTTTTGTTGTTGTTCAGTGGCACAGTCGATTCTGACCCTTTGTGACCCCATGGACCATTAACCGCCAGGCACCTCTGTCCTCCACCATCTTCCTTAACCCGCCCAGCTCTATGCCCATTCCATCTATAATACCATCTAGCCATCTCATTTTTTTCAATGCTTTTCAGGCATTAATTGCTTCTTAATATTTGCCAGCCCAAAAATATCTCTCTTCTTCTTGCATTAATTACTTCTTAATGCTTTCTGTTCAAATATCTTTTTCTCATCCAGAGTGGTCCTTTAAAGTCTTGTTTCTGAGGAAACAAGAAATCATAATGTAGGGAGATTAAGTCAGGTCTTAAGTGCTAACTGTACCTTTAATAGCATACCAACATTTAGAGCAGTGGTTCCCAACCTTTTCTTTGGCCATGCCCCACCTAAGCACCTCTAAAATCCTGAATGACGACCTCCCCATGACATAATCCTTATCATTCAAAAAGTGAACTCCTATTCATCTGGAGGAAGTTTAAAAGGCCATTAACCTGATCTAACTCATTCTCTAATTGTCCCCCTTAAAAATCAAATTTCCCCACATTGGGAACCATGGATTTAGAGTGATGCTAAATCTGTTCACACCTACCTGTATGAAGTTTTTGAGGTCTTATTGCTGCTCATAGCAGCTGAAGAGGCAGGTTAATGTTATCCTTGAGTAGACAGGAAATCTCTTTCTATGGACCAATTGCCATAGTGCTAGAATCAAATGAACATAGATTTTTGGAAGCAGCACCCCCAGCTATTCTCATTACCCACCATACAAAGCCAAGTGTTGCTCATATGCAGTAGTTCACACTACATCCAGAGCTAGGAAAGAGTGTGCTCTCACCCTAATAATCCATGAACTGGTATTAGAAGGCCTAGTTTGGTTTTCCATCGAACTTGTGGCTTGTTTATAAACTGGATTGTTCTTTGCAGTTATAGATGAAGTGCACCTCCTGTCTTCTTGTGGCAGATTTTTTCCTGGTGTACACACCCACAAACACACACACACACCTGTAAATATAGATCAGACATACGTATACAGTACATATATATGTCTCAATAGCTAGCGTGGTGTAATAGACAAACTGTCAAACTAAGGGATTTGTCACTCAGTTTGGTCTGCTGTGGGAATGGACTGGTTCCTTCCGTTTCCCAAAGATTATATGTCACTGGGGCACCACAAACCAACCCATGCCTGTTAGGGACTGCTTTTTTAAAAATGCAGGTAGGTTTACTCCTTTTTGGTTCAGTTCCAGCATATGTGTTCACTGGGATCAAACCAAAGTGAAGGACTTAAATTTGCTTAACCTGCTTCATTAGGAAATTGAAAGCTTCCTCTCACTTTCCTGTGGGATCTTTCTAAGGCAGGGGTCCCCAAACACCAGGCTGCAGACTGGTGCTGGGCCATGGGCTGTCCCAAACTGGGCCGGGGGGGGGGGTGGCAGCCTTCTGCTCTGGTGGTAGCCTTCTCCCCTTGGTGTGCTTCACTGGGTCTGCCCAGTGGGTGGGGCAGGGGCAGGGGCTTCAGACATACCAGATAGGTGGGTGGCTGGGGCCCTGCTCCATTTTGCTTAACTGTGCCAGGGCTCCCCCCCCCAGGACCACCCACCCTGAATTAGCAGATTGCCCACCCTCAAACTCCCAGCTGCTTATATATGACACCACCCACATCTAGAATCCTAGCTATGGCCCTGCTCCACCCCCACCTGTGTTCAGTGTGATTCCTCGCTGCCTGAGTTGGGCAGTGTGGCTGGTGGGCAGTTTGGCCCCTCCTTCTTGATTTGGGCTGCAGTGGGGCTCCTCCCCCACCTGTGCGCAGTGTGCACTTGTCATATTTTGTTGCGTACTTACACCGTCCGATCCTGCCACCCCACTTGCCAGGTCGTGGAAAGGTTGTTTGGCATGAAGCCAGTCTGTGGTACAGGAAAGTTTGGGGATCCCTGTTCTAAGGCAGTGTGCTTATGCAATAGACAACGTGGAGCCAAATTACCGGGATCGGCATCCGTGTGCTGCTACTAAGAACTCATAATTGAAAGGGCCATGTCACCTCAGCAGTTTCCGCTTCGGCTCCTCTCACCGGGTTTTCCTCGGCCCTGTGGGAGAAAATCTGAAGCCCCTCCCTGGAAGGAGGGAGTCAGCAATGCAGAGATAATAATCTCCACATCACTGCCAACGTGCTTCTGACTTTCTCCCACAGGGCTGAGGGAAGCCCGATGAGAGGAGCCGAAGTGGAAACTGCCAAGGTGCTGTGGCCCTTTAAATTATGAGTTCTCAGTAGCGGTGTGTGACCGCCTGTCCTGGTAATTTGACTCCCCAGCAAGGGCCTGATGCTTCCTCTCTCTCTTCCTCTCCATGTGGGAGCAGGAAGAAGCTTTCAATTATGCAAGGATGTAAAGCAGCTTAAATAAAGCACAGAGGAGAAGCTAGGAGGTGACAAAGAGGGTGATTCATTCTTAGTAAACCATTCCTCAAATATTTCAGTTAGCTCAAAAAAGATGTTAAAGTTGCTGTAAGTCAGAAACAAATTGACAGCACATAACGCATAACAAAATTTATATCATGGACCTTGAATACTTTGAAGATCTATCCTTTCATCTGCTGTATTACCTTCACTGATGTATATCACAACTATTCTATGTTCTCATTACGGCTATTTCATAGTTTGGTTGTCAATATATTGATGATGAGCTTCTCTATACAAGCTAGGATTGCCCTCAGATAGCAGGCATACAATTACCGGTAGTTGCCGATACCATACATGAAAAAGCTTTTGATGCATTGACATAACCTTTCAGAACTGACAGTAAGCAGAGTAAGACTGTATAGGAGATGGAGACAACTAGACAATAGGTGGATGAACTTGCCCACCATATGGAAAAGAGTTGGACTTGATGGATTCTTATCCCATCCAGCTCAAGAATTTATGATTTTATAATTCTGCAGGGTCAAAAGCACTTCAGGCTTAAACTAGTACATGACACATCCAGCTTTGTACATAGCTGCTTAACTTGTGCTGAATGGGAAGTGGGGAGCTACAAAACAACTGGTACAAATGATTTAGCAACTAGCTCTGGTTTCCTGTTTCAAAAATATTTCTTCTCTTGTGTTTTCATTTGTTTAAAAAGCTGGGCAAAATTCTATATATGTGAAGAAAGGCATTACAAGTGTTACCGCAAATTTTGAGATTCTAACACTTCATTCTATTTAACTCCTTAATAAAGTTACAAACAGAAAAATCCACTGTACACGCATGGAAAAGGTATGAAAATAGAGGGAGAAGCCAAAAGTTTAATTGATAGCAAAGAAATAAAATCATACAAGGTTAATTTAAAATCATAATTGGAAACCTCTCCAAAGAGGGGGAGGATTAGCCCACTAGTCACGTAGACTCTGGCAACTAATTATGTCACCTATTGTGCCCATTTCCTAAGGCTCAAGAGCTTGCCAAAGGTGTGAAATCCTTGCAAAACTGGTTTCCTGATAACAAAGCAGAAATTCCTTTTCATGCCTTCACAAACAAAAAAGGAATTAATGCCTGAACTTTAAAATCATACATCTGGTTTGATTCTCCTTAATAAAAGTTTAATTAAACATTGCTGTATAACACTGACCAAGGCAGAGAATATATATGGAGGGAAACCAACTATTAACTAATAACCAGTTTAAAGCTTAATATTAAAGCCTCAAAAGGTCTATGTGAGCAATTGCATTAGGAGATGGTGGCCTCCCATGGGGGGGGAGATGACTCATCGCTAGAAACAATAGGGACTAATGTCTTGTCTTTATCCCCTAAAAGCTCAATGGAAACTTACCTGAGAATGACCCCAAGAAGGAATGTGACAATTTAAGGATTGAAAAGAGACATCTCAGCCTTTTACAATATTTCATCACTACCATTGTATATGTAAAATGCAATGTGTGCTATGAAATTACCTTTGCACAATTTTACTAAGCTCTGTAACATGCAATCAAGAAGTGTAAATTACCTTTTTAATTGCCCTCATTTTAGTAAACAGAATTTGCCCCTGCACTCATTGTTCCAGGTTTAAGTGGTCTTCAGTAAGAAGTGTATAAATATTGTTGTACAACAGGAAGAAGAGAGGCTCTGTCACAGCAATCATGATGGAGCCCCCCGAGATTGGTTTTTCATTAAAACGTTTGAGGTGAAGACTTCTGGTCTATAATACCGGTCCCTGTAGATCAGAACCCTTAAAAGCCAATAAAACCAATTTTGTTTTGATCAAAACCATGTCTCGGTGTCAGTTCTTTTTGAGGTTAATCCATTCTCCACCAAGAAGCGAACCTAGCCCTAATTTTGCAGTAACACAAGCAACAATTCAAAACCTGAAAAATATTGATTAATATTAATTAATTTAGTTAGTTAGTTTGGTTGGTTGGTTGGCTGGTTGGTTGGTTATCTTGCTTTTCATTCAAGGAGCTTAGAATAGTGTGGATATTCTCTTCCACATAATCATCCTCATAAAACTGAATTATTTTAGATAGATAGACCCTGACTAATCCCAATTGGCTAGTCACTCTCAGCTAAATATCCTCACAGGGTTGTCTTGAGGAGGAATGAGAGGAGACAAAACATAAACATCACTTTGAACTCTTTACAATCATTCACTTTTTAAAAATTGAGATGCTCTGCCACAGACTTCCAGACCATCCTTGAATCATCTAGATAAGTGATGGTAAACCTTGGCACTCCAGGTGTTCTTGGACAGCAATTCCCAGAAGTCCAAATCAGCACTCCTGCTGATCAGAGCTTCTGGAAATAGAAGTTCATGGGCCGTAGCCAGGTGGTGGGCAGGGTGGGCGCTGCTCTCCCCAATAACAGTTTGGCCACCCTCAAACTCCTGAAAACTATCCTGAAAAAATATTTGCCCACCCACATCTAGAATCCTGGCTACGGCCCTGTTGAAGTTCCAGAACACCTAGAGTGCCAAGGTTTGCCATCAGTAATCTAGATCAAGTGCATCACCTTCTTCTCACCCAGAGATCAACATAGGCACATTATTTAAAACACAAGAATCAGTCACATTTAAAAGTCCTAAAAAAGAGAGAGTGAGAAACATAGAGCCTTAAACATTTAATACTGATCTGTTATCTCCAACTGAATTCTTAAAAATGTGGCTGTTGTTCATTTCCCTGGAACACAGTGTGACTGAAATCTCTTTGGATGATGCAAACTCAAAGCTTTAAATTAATCAGGCTGATCATATAACTTGCAATAAAAAGCTATTTAACTTGTTGTGTCTTTCTTTAAGCCTAGGAAAAAAAGTATAATGTATGATTTGTTATGCAGGAGCAGAGCATAAAAGAGCCAGCTAATGGAATCAGACTGCGTCACTGAATAAATGAAGACTGCTTGACTGATAATAAAAACATTTGGGTGGTATTTCTCCTTGAAAACTGGTGTCTTAATTTATAAGATATATAATTTAGTTTCCAAATAGCCATCATATCTTGGTAGGTCCCTTAGCGAGGAGAAAAATTCTGTTTCAGAAAAGGCTTTCAAGGGTGTTGGGTGGGTGTGTTTTTGGTCCACCTCCTCACCCCCACCCCGTATGTAAAGTTGAACAGTTGGAAGTATGAGAGTGGCTTTCTGACATGGATTAATTTCCTCAAGAAAATACAATTTGGCATCGCAACAGTCAACTGACATCACCACCAATTTTTGAAACGTTTCCTACTCTTCACTTCTTAATGGACCCCAGAATGAGAGTGTGTGTAAAAATTAGAAGCTTCTAACTTGATTAGTTTTTAAAGATATGGTTGATTTCTAGGAGCCTCACAGAGTAATTAGTGAATTTACTATTTCACTTTTCTGCCACATTCCATTCCATCTGAGAGACCAGACTAAATTCCCCATCAGTGTTCAGAAACACTTTGGAAATTATTACCACATGTCCAGGAGTCATTCATAATGATGACCACTAATACCAATCCTTTTGTTACTATATTAAACTCAATAATAGACCACTGTTGTCTTTGATACATAAGCAGAGAAAAGAACAAAGACGCACCCTTAGCATTGTGACAGTTTTATGGCTGCCATGTGAAGAGAAACGTATGCTTATTAGCATTGAAAATATAAAACATTCCTTGTTTTAACTTGCCATTAAAGTGTTGTGATCGTCTCTCTTTTTTGTTCCAGAATCTCAAAACCACAGACAAGTTACCTATTTCTTGTTCTGCACATCTGTGGAACTTGGTAGATAAAGAAATTTAAACACTTGGGGCATTGGACCAAATGGTAGGTCATTAGAGACATTTCCATGTGGTCCAAAAATATAGCCTAAGGTCAAGAGAACTAACTATATATCTCAGATTTTCCTTTGTTCATTCACAATATTTATAAGCTGCCCCCACATTTTAAAAAGTTATCACACAATAAATTTTATGTTAAGCTATATAAAAAGTTCACACTTCATAATACATTCTTCTTCTTGTTCTGCCGTATCCAAATCCGAATATTGGCAATCATCATGGTGATCATCATGGTGATCAGCCATGATGACTGTCCTGAGAATATAATGCAGTGGCCTTTCATCTGCTTTCCACATCGCCCACAAGTTACTTTCTGGTCCTGAGCCCTTTTGGCACACAAGGTCCTCCTCAGCCCCAAGCCAGGATTGCTGTCCTCCATCAAGATGGATTCAAGTGGGATTTAATCCACTTCGGGAGCATCACCCTTCCCTGTGGACTTCAGCACCCAAGGCAGTTAGTCCTCAGGGTTGTCAGGTTAGTTAAATGTCATCTGACACTTTGCATTGAGTCACTGGCAGTACGGTCTATTCTATTACCATAACAGGATAACCTGGTCAGGCACCATCATAATACATAGCCAATGATTTTTCATACTTGAGCAATGAAGAACATTGGAGAGCATTTTTTGAGTATAATCTAGCTGAGGAGGCAAAATGGACACCAATGTCTGTATAAATTTCCAAAGAATTCTACACTGAATCCTCCTGAATTTCAAAACAGAGAATTGGATTTCTATAATGAATGCTTTTTCATCTGCACCCAGGTTTAATTAATCAACAAGAGACATAATTCAATACACAACCTCAGCCAGATGGAGAATGAAGTTATTTACATTCTCAGAAACAAATACAATATTAGCATCAAGGAGGGAGACAAAGGAGGAGATGCGCTTGTTATGAATAACTTTACTACACATAGGAAGCTGTGAGACTATTGTCTAACACCCAGTATTACACACCCCTGGCCATAAATCCAGTTGCTGAATACCTGAAAAAAAGCTAATCAAAAAAAAAGTCCATACTGACATCCGAACAGATATACCACAAGATCCTCAAACGGGCGGCTTCTTCTTGTAAAAAATTACAGAACCTTGTTGCTTCTGGCAGGCCCCCTTTTAATATGCCTGAGGGGGTAGAGAAAATATGACAAAGCACACAACACATGTACACAACATAATCCTGCAGAATGGAAAAATTTGGGACTAAAGTCCCAAATAAAAGTCTCTAGTTGCATTGCAGACACTAAGTTATATTGATTGTTACATATTAGTCAGTGGTGGGCATCAGCAGGTTCGCACCAGTTCACCAGAACCAGTAGCAGAAATTCTGACTGGCCCTGCCCATCCAAGTTTTAAAATAAAATAGTCCTAATTCGGGTGCAACGCAGGGCTTTCCCCCTGGCCACGCCCACCATACCACACCCACAGTGTGGTAGTAAAAAAAATTGCTCTAGCCCATCACTGATTTTAGGGATCAATCAGTTTCAAACAGTACGTACTGACAGTACATATTTTTATTAGTCACAAACTACACAGTTTCAAAGAATACCCAGTTCTGAGTCCTGTTTCTGGTTTTGGTTTGTCTCTGGCAATAGTTTCAATCCTTTTCATTTGTTTCTTGCCAGTTGCCTTGCTTTGCAAATTCTGCTAGTTGGAGGCCAAATGCATGAACCTTGGAATCTTTCCTAACTTCTCTGTGTATTCCCTGTGTATTCTAATTTGCCCAAGGCTTGTTTCTCTATTTCATTTGTGTCTCTGTTTCCTTATAAATCTTCCTATTCTTCTACATGGCCTTATATTTTTAATATATATTATACTTCTACAATATATATTTCTAATATCATCTCAACAAACAGCACAGAGACACTTCCCATTGGAATTTCAATAATTTCCATTCTTCTATCAACCTAAATCTGGAACAGTCCACACAACAAATTCATTGTCTGGATATGTAAGGAAGTACCAGCACTGCATTATTTTAAGAACTCTCCAACTGTTGCACATAACAACATGTCTGAAACAGAATCCATTGTGAAGTACCTATCTTATCTGACTCTAGTCTGGCTTTCTGTATGAGATGATCTGCATTCAGATTGAACAGATAAGGGGATAAAATGCATCCCTGTCTGGCACCTTTGCCTGTGGGAAGCCATTCTGTCTTTCCATAGTATGTCCTAATATAGCTTCTTATCCACAAGATAGGTTATGCATGAAGACAATCAAGTGTTGAGGCACCTCCATTTCTTTCAGAACTACCTATAGTTTCTGATCCATACAGTCAAAAAGACTTTGTTGTAGTCTATAAATCACATGCTGGTCTTCTTCTGAAATTCATTGGTGCCCTCTGCACAGCAATATTTGCAATATGATACCTAGTATCACTTCCTTTTAAGAATCCAACTTGAGCATCAAACTTTTTTTGTTCCATAGATGGTAAAAGTCTTTGTTGCAGCAACTTGAGCATCATCTTGCTTGCATGGGAAATTAAAAGAATGGTCCTATAGTTACTCCACTCCTTGGCAGCTCCTCTTTTTTTGTTCCAGAAGTTCCTCTCTGCTTTCTATGAAAGACAAACAGGACAATCTTGGTGCAAACAAATGAATGGGCACAAGTCTGACATCAGGATGGACAACATAGATAAACCAGTTTCAGAGCACTACAAAGTGAATATTGTAGGGGGAAAACAATTGCAAATTGAGACATAAACAGGTTCCAGTTCTCCTGGATTCTCAGTGGACTGTATGTATTAACAACTCACCTTTCTGTTATATTTTATAGATGTATAAAATAGTGTCTTTCAGAAACATTCTCTAATATATTCTTATGATAACCAACTCCATCTGGCCTATACTTATTGTACTGGCCATAAACTGCTATCCAAAGCTATTTACAGCTTGATAGTCCCATTATCATGTTAACAAACCATTATCCCTTCTAAAAGTTACTCCTTTTGTATAACTGTGCAATGTGAAATCAGCCAATGTGCAGGAAAGAACTGACTTCATTAGTATAAATGAGAATTGTTTCTTGCTTACACTGACTCTCAAAGACATTTCTAGAGGCAGTTTGATAAGACATTTTGAAGCTTTATGCCATTACCAATCCCACCTCCCTCCCGAATAGTAACCAAAAGAAAAAGAGAGACAGCAATAGAACAAGCTACTTTTTAAAGAATGCAACAAGTAACAAAATTACTTTTTTATTAAAGCCCCCAAATTAAGTAACTTTACCCCTCTGCCCACTTCTTCAGTTCAATTAATGTGCCAATTCCATACCAGAATGAAGATAATCAGATAAATTAATAATCAAATTCGTAATTAAGGCTAATTAATGAATTACCAGTTCAAGCTACACACAGCAGCCCAAGAGAATACCAAGGCAACCTTCCAAAAGAGGAAAATATCATCGGCATGGCTCTTCAGAAGATGTGTTTTTCTTACCAGAGGCTCCAATTTTACTTCCAAACAGAAAGAGACTAATGAAAGGTGCCCAGAGTAAGAGTGCCAGTTTTTATCCGCCAAGATGAAAGTGAGATAAATAAACAAGTTTTAACAAGAAATTACATCCAAGGAGCCCAAATTCAATTTTTACAATTAAGAACGCTCTAAATCTGGAGGCATTCCACAGATTTAATTAGCTGCACTTCTTTCACCAGTTGCATAAAACAAAGAGCACAGCGAAAAGGGAATGATAACTTCTCCTGCCATTCATCAGGGTAATTTTGGCCTGACATTATTAAGATGTTCTTTATAGTCAAGATGAACAGAATCTGAATGTTACTGTTCTTGTTTAAAGAGTGCGAGACACACCAGAAATGACAAAATTGCCCATCCAGATCCAGGACTATTGAGTGGGTTAATTTTAAAAGTCTGGATTTGAATCTTTGCATTTTCAGCCAGATAAGCACTGAGATTATCACCATTTTTATCCCATGAGAGGCCCTTCATCTATAACACCTATTTGGTAAGCAGATTGAATGTATTTATCTCTATATGAAGAACAGCTGTGCCTATCAAATTTATCTAATGCAGATGGGGAAGAATTTCATTTCATTTTGTTTTTAGAGGATTTACCAATTTTTTCATATTGGGGATGGAAACAACATATGAAACTGACTGATTTCTCATTCTTTTTCCTATGTTATGTTTGATGGCTATCCAAGGTCCAAGGCTTCCAGGGTAAATGAGAACTGCTGTTTTCTCATGTATTTCAAAGTATTACTCAAGGTATTTTGGGTGTTCAAATTGTTCCACTGTACCAAGGCTCTCTCCCCACACACACACACACACATTACTTTAAATTACTAGTATGTGCAGCTGTATGGGGAGTTGGACATCATAGATAATTGACAGAGCTGCAAAGTTATTTTTCCTTCCCTGTTAAGGTACCTATATTTATGCCCACAGTCAACTCTCAGTAATTTGAAATGATTATTTATTTTTGAAATATTTTGATGCTTCAGTCACAGCTTCCAGGGACTTAAGTAAATGTAAGGAAAAAGAGACAATTCACCTGAAAGTTGGCGAGGGGCCTGGAACAGTTAGACAAGAAAAACAATACCTCAGTGATTCAGTTAAAGGCAACAAGGAAACACACACCCATTCTTGGCCCCATCCCCCTCTATCTTCATTCTCCTATATTGGTGGAATGGAAACAACATATGGGAGTAAGTCAAACTGATTGATTCTTCCATTCCCCCCCCCCAGCCCCCAGTGCTTTGCTTGATGGCTATCCAAGGTTCCAGAGTAATGAGATCTGTTGTTCTCAGATGTATTTCAAAGAACGTCATCAAAGTACACAAATCACAGCATAATTCTTGCTCCTTTGTACTTGTCTTTTCTTTAATTATTTCCAAACGGTGCCAACCAAGCTCATAACCTGTGATGGGATTTTGCCCCTCTCGTGGGGATGGAGGCCACCAACTTCCCCCATCCAGACAATCCAGTCAGAATCAGAACATCAATACCAAACTCAACATTTATTGTGAATTACATATGTCATTCAGTCTTCTCACTGTTCTCCATCCAGAGACTCTGAAAAGGAAATCAACTAGAGTCCATCATTTTGCTTAGGCACACCCCTTAGGTCACTCCACTAACATTCTTTACTACTTGCACAGCATTCCAATCAGTGATGGGATGTAACAGGTTCGCACCAGTTCGCCAGAACTGGTAGTAACTTTTCCCAGTGTCCTGGAGAACCAGTAGCAGCTTTTGAGGGGAACCACCTTCAGGGCTTACCTTTTCACTGGTTCCCCCACTCTGCATGCGCGCTGAGCACTTGGTGTGCATGCATGCCTACAGTGCTTGGCACCTATGCATGGTCTCCTTGATGTCCTCCCAAGCGGGGAGGAGGAAGAGAAGCTGCTAGCCTAAAGCTCCCTAAAGCCTGCTCCCCAGGATAATTGACTCACCTTTTGATGCAGTGTGTCTGTGTTTATTTTAATGTGTATTTAATACCTTTACCTATATTGACGTACTACCACAGTTCCTAAAAAGGCCTGGCAGCTGGCAGGCCTGGTGGCCTGGCTTGGGGTTTTTAATCAAAGTCTTAGAGTTACCTCATCAATAAGCTACACCTGTTCTGTTCCAATTGAAGAACCCTTAAGGAGGTACAGCTGTTTTACATTTACATTAAGGCATATTATCCTAGAGAACTGGTTAGGCAAAGACTTAGTACCTAACTTCTTTAACTGTTGAAAAGTTGAAAAGTGCCAAAATGAAGCCATCTTGTGGTGAGTTCATTCTGTAGTTCCTTCCATCTGACCTAGTGTGAGCAAGATTAGCCAGAATAAGCTTTAAGTTCTGGTTTAAAAGCTCTGGTTGATTTGTGTTTGGGGTGGGTGGGTGTTTGGATGGGTGGGTGTATTTTAATGTATTTTTTATTTTATTTATTTATTTATTTATTTATTTTATTTACGGGTTTGTGTTGTGGGTGGGTGGGTGGGTTGAGGGGTGTATGTGTGTGTGCGCGCGTGCGCACTTATTTTTATTTTATTTTATTTTATTTATTATTATTTTTTCCTTTGGCCCCACCCACAACGTCATGACATTGGCTCCACCCATGATGTAATGATGTCATGACATTAGCTCCGCCCACACTGTGAATGACATCATGGTGGGGTAGTAAGAATTTTGACATCCCTCCACTGATTCCAATGAATCTATTGTTGGGTCGGAGTCAATTCATCCCATTCGATCTGACCCCATCTTGTAGCATTTGGTCTGTCCTGCTCCTCTAGACCAGGGGAGCCCAAAATTTCAAGCCATGGGCTGGTCACATGGTTCAGGAGGCTGGTCACTATGGATCCAACCCCCAGGCTGTAGTTTGGGCACCCCTGCTCTAGACTGTGGCTGTTTAAATAATATGGGATGTAGTCAGGCAGAGGTGGGTTGTATGATTAGAATTTCCCTTGGTTTACCCAAGGGCATCTGCCCATTTCTCTGAGTCACTTTCCTCTTCCTGCCCCCCCCCAACTGCCCCAAACTCCTCTTCTGACTTCCTTATGTTCCCCTCCTGGGGAGAACTTCTGTAGGTGGACTCATTCCTGCCTTTTATTTTCTTTCTTACTTCTAAACTCCTCCATATTACTCAATGAGGAAGGGCCATGAACCCTACTGTTGGCATCCCACACTGTACTTTTCTGCAAATGGCACAGTTGGTTCAAGCAGACTTACGCAGTGCCACCCAGCAGTTATTTCTCCAGAACATTTGTACCACTCTTACTTTTCTGGGCTGCCAAGTGTTGGGTGGCAGGAAATAGCCTGACTCCCTAAAGGGGCCAATGGCTACGGGCAGATAATCCCCTTTAGTAGGGCGATGATCCCCTCAGTGGAGGAAATGCCACTGGAAACCATTATATTGGACCCAACAGCAAAATGAGCAGAGGAGGAACTCTTGATTCCCAATGGTCATGGAGGCAGAAGAGGCCATGCCAGATGGACTGGCTGTGAAGGCGCACCTTGATAATATCCTCAAGGCTGTGACAGTCCGTTGTAGTCCCGGTGTTAAATCCGCATTTCTCATTTCATATGTGCCACAGGAGATGGCTCCATGATCATAGTGTGCAGGTCACTTCATGGCAAGCTGGGAGCCACGTTAAAAAATTTCACAGCAGCTACATTTTTCCTGCTTCAGGGGAAAAAAGCATTCTTGGATACAAGTTGCAGCTGACGATGATGACTTTTCTGGTGGGCTGATGATGTGCAAGCACTTTTGCAAAGAGCCCTGGTGCTAGCTGAGAAGTGCTGGAGGTGAGCATATGGAGCATAAATCAATTTAACACACAAACATCAAGCTTTCTCCTCCTCCACCGCCACCACTTCTCAGCCAAAACTTATCTCCCTACTTGGAGACCAAGAGAAACACAGCGATTCTAAAAAGAGTTCAGCCAGCATCTTGAGACCTAGCAATTCTAGTTTGACAATCAGTCTGTTGAGTTCTCTCCTGGTGTTGCAGCAGTTATATTAATTTAGACCTGACTTCTCTTAAAATCAACATGAGCCCTCTCCTTAAAAAAAGATGTGCACTTGGATTTATTTAACGGAAGCGTCTCCAATATTAAACCTGTGAGATATATTGATGCTTCAAAACAGTGTGTCATTTCTTTTATCCCATGTTAAAACAAAGAAAGAAAGGAATTGGAGCTCCTTCAGAAAGAATATTTTGTTCTAAGTTTCAAATGTTAAAACAATATTGATGCTGAGTTAAATGCAGCTGGAAAATTGGTTAATTGTAGTAGGGCAGATAACTGGTACTGTATATACTTGAGTATAAGACTAGTTTTTTAGCCCCCAAAATGAGGTCCAAAAAAGGGACTCGACTTATACTCAGGTCAACGACCCCAAGGGTCCCAAAAACACGGCCATGCAAATTCAAATACATCATTTTTTAAAAAAGCACTAACACTACTGTAAAAACTCGAAAACATACCAACACAAATGTCTGCATTAATTAGTTTTACCATATTTTCATGTATTTTAATTACTGAAAATCACTAACAGCTGCTGCTTTTTGTACCCCTGACTTATACTCAGGTCAATCTATTTTCCTAATTTTAGAGGTCCAAATTAGAAACCTCGACTTATTTTCGGGTTGATTTATATTCAAATATATATGGTACTATTGACTGTGAGAGGTGTTTTGTTTTGGTAAAGTACACAGCAAGATAAAGCACCCATCATTTCCAAAGTAGGGAGTGGGAAAAGATGGATTTTTTTCCAACTGCTGAAATTGAGAATATTATGCTATACTACATTTATAATGATTGGTAAATCAAACTATGCATTTAACCCTCTGAGCAGATTTCAGGTGGGCACAGAAATTCACTTCAGGTTATTCTCCTCTTCCTTCCAAATGAATTAAGAGCCTGAGGGAAAATCCTCTACCAGCTTGACACTAATGTACACTTTCCTAACTAATACTATTCACCAGTGACAGTCACAGGTCAATCCAGCACTTGGCATCCTGTATAGATAACAGAATCAATCTGAATTTCCAATGATGGTGCAGGAATAAATCTGTTAAGCAGATCTTGTAGAATGTATAGGATAGCAATAGATTTCTTTCAATGGGTTCAGGATCTGAAAATGTAGGGTCCATACAGTTACTTAACTGCTGCATCCAAACCAACATTTCAAGTGGATTTTAATCAATTATTGTGATTCCCTATATAGAGACACTTCTCCCACTAAAATGACAGTCAGTGATATTAAGAATAACAACGGCTCATGAATGAACACTGCTTATTGTACCTCTTGATTTTGCCTCTGAGGCAGGCTTCTTACTCAGCAGAAGTCAAGGGTCACCTGCTAAATCATGCATACCCACAATCCCTTGTGAATTATGCAGTTGACAAACTGCCGTTAATGATTAGTAAAACCTGCATTAAAACCCTGGCACTAAATTGATATTACTTGAGTGATGGATTACAGCTCTAATGAGCAGATTATTGCCACAAGTGACCTTGTCCACTGAAACAGCATTTCAATATAACTCACATATCTAACTTTCTCCTGTCATAGCAGCACTAAAAATATACACAGAGAGATGTGCGATTTTAAAAAAAAATCCATATGTTTCATTCTAATCTTTCAGTATGATACAAGGTAAAGGTAAAGGTCGCCCTTGCTCAAAAAACAGTCGTATCTGAGTCTAGGGTTCAGTGCTCATCTCTGTACACATCCAAAGAGCCAGTGCTGTCTGCATCTGCAGATGTTTCCATGGACATATGGCAGGAATGTCTCGACACCAGAATGCACAGAACACTGTTTACTTTCCCACCAAAGTGGTACCTATTCATCTACTTTCAATTTCTTGCTTTTGAACTGCTAGGTTGGCAGGAGCTGGGACAGAGACGGAGCTCATTCTGTCATGCACTACTCGGGTCTCGAACTGCTGACCTGCCTCCAATCATTAAGTTCAGCGTCTTAACCACTTGAGCCACCACAGTATGATCGAAACAGCCTCTCTAATACCTTATCTAGAAGGTGGCAGTGTGCCTAGTTTGGGATCGTGGATGATGATAATGCCTGTTGAGAAACTTCTGTATGGTCTAATTATTCAAATTAAAGAAAGATACAGTAATACCTCAGATAACGTTAAAACCTGGTTCCACAAGTCTTGGTGTTATCCGATTTTTAGTGTTAACCGATTCATGTTAAAATCCTATGGGATCCATAGAGATACATTGTAACCACACAGGCTTTAGCGGTTGTTATCCGATGCATCCCATAGGATCTTAATGTTATCCAATGCAATTCTCCCCCCCAGATTGCTTAATGTTATGCGATTTTAGTGTTATCCGATACTAATGTTATTGGAGGTATTACTGTGTATTAAAAGAAGCTTCTTGCTACAGAATCAGGTGGCAAGACAAGGGAATCTCTGCAAAAAAATAAAATAAATAAAGCCACACTTTCCATGTTATATTGATTTGTGTGAGTTTTCCATCCAGACTGTTTGTGATAGCTGCAAATATCCAACTGTTGTGATTTATCCTTAACCAACTACAAATAAATTGGAAAGAGGGTGACTTTTCATAGGGTCTTCTCCTGATGAAGGGAAGAGGATTCATAACAATCTAAAATGTATTTGGGGTGGGGGTGGTTAGAAATTTAATGTCACATGAAATACCCTCTGCTTGAAAGCTAATCGTATTCGACTCTAGGGTTCAGTGCTCATTTCTATTTGTAGCCAAAGAGCCAGCACTGTCTTATCTGAAGATGTTTTCATGGACATGTGGCAGGTATGACTAGACATCAGAGTGCCCAAAACACTGCTTACCTTCCCAGTGAAGTGGTACCTATTTATCTACTTGCAATTTCTTGTTTTTGAGCTACTAAGTTGGCAAGAGCTGGGACAGAGATGGAAGCTCACTCTGTCATGCAGCACTCGGGTCTTGAACTGGTGACCTGCCAACCTTCCAGTGTGTCAAGTTTATTTTATTTATTCATTTATTTATCTATTCATATTTATCCACCGCCCTCCTCACTGAACTCAAACTCAGGGCAGTTTACACATTATAAAAATCACGACAACGAAGAAATAAAAATATTCCCTTAAAAACTACAAATTTAACACTATAAAAGATAAAAAAAATTAAAAGATCACTAGATTGCAATAAACGATCACAGGTTAAACTATTTAAAAAGTTGAGGGAGGGAGTGGTGTGGACTCAAACCAGCCAGCAAGCTGGAGTAATTGTGCTACCCATAACCCATACCTGCCCCGCCAGCCATGTTTTTAAATTCTTCCTAAAAGGCAGCAACTCCATCTGGAGACCTAGCTCCGTTGGCAGGAGGTTCCATAGGGCCGGAGCAGACACAGAGAAGGCCCTCTTTTTGGTGCCAGAGAAATGTGTCTTTCTTAACCACTTGAGCCACCACAGTCACTTTTGTCTATATAGTTAGCAGCATATTCAGAAATGTTTGTCCTCCTACATGAGACAGGGGCTGAGGGCTAGAGAGTGGTTAGATAAGAAGCTCCTTAATGAGGGAGATAAATGAACATGAGCCATGCTGACTGGAAGGGGAGGAAAGGAAATTGCATAAGAGGAACAAAACACACTTACTTTGCCACTAGTTTGCTCTTACCATGAGTGGCACGGCTTCATTTTGGCAGTCCAGGATTTGTTCAGGACACAAAAGAAGAAGACCATGAGTGCACAGAGTAATAATAATAGTGTGCCATCAAGTCAATTTAATGATGATCTTTTCCAGGGTTTTCTATCAGAATACAGAGAAGAGGTTTGCCATTCTCTTCTTCTGGGGTTGCCCTGGGAGTGTGCAGCTTTGCCCAAGCTGCCTTTTCTTTGCAGGCAGCACATTGGGGAACTGAACCTCCAACCTTTTCTTCTGCAGCCAGATATCTAAATTACTGAACTACCCACCATCTTGACTGTACATTTACAAACAAATAAAGAAGCAGTAGGAGGGGAATGAGGGTGTGGGAAGTATTGATATACGTAAACTCTTTATTAACAGCCTCTATGGCTGCTTATTGAATATCAATTAGGGAGACTGAAAAAAAATGTGGAATCTTATCTCACACACTCAGAGTAGCATGAAACCCAGTGTAGACCAGGACTATCTGAAGTTGGTTGACAAAAGAATCCACATTAGCCAGCTGAACCAGGAATTGTTTTATTCCATTTCACAGCCTTGTGTTCTGTGATATTATAGGGTCTGATACCTCCAAAAGGAAAGAAAGCTGAGCTGCATTTAAAATATGGTTCTTCCTTACTTCTTGAAAATGGCCCTAGTGAAGTACCTCAATAGGAGCAGGCAAACGCATTCATGCAGTACGTAAATCTCAGATGTATGAATGACAAAAAATATTGTGGATTTCACATCCTATTCATCTTTCATTAGGGTGGGACAAAATATGTGTCCTTATAGTTTGGATTTTTTTTTTTAAAAAAAAGACAATATTTAATTTTAATTTAATTTAATTTCCAATTTGTATAGCCGCCCAACCCAAATTACTCAGGGCAGCTCACAGCCTTTAAAACAATAAAAAAAACATTAAAACCACATCCACAAAAACCCAATTTAAAGTACAGTCAAACCTCGCATAAAGAGCACCTTGCTTAAATAGTAACTCACTTAAAGAGCAAAATTTTCTCTGATTGTTCGCTTCGCTTAACAAATAAAACCAACGAAAAACTCGCTTAACAAATAAATTGGGGTCATTTACAATAGTGTTTCGCTTAAAGAGCAAACTCACTTAAAGAGCAATCCTGTGGTACGCATTGTGCTCTTTAAGCGAGGTACAACTGTACTACTGTACAAAAATTAGAAGACTGAGAAAGAAAGAGGATTAAGAGGGAGTGATGTTGCTGTTATTTTATCAACCAGTAGGTGGGGGTCACCACCTCACTGGTGCCCCACATCTGCTATGCCAAACAGGTTTTTAGTTGTTTCCTGAAGGGCAGCAACTCCGTCTGGAGTTGGAGCTCAATTGGCAGGAGGACCCTTGGTGGCGCAGTGGCTAAACTTCTGTACTGCAGAGCCAAAACGTTATTAGTTCAATCCTGATGGGGATCAAGATTGACTAAGCCTTCCATCCTTCCAAGGTCAGTAAAATGAGTACCCAGAATTGGGGGGGGGGGATGCTAATTCTCTTGTGCCCAGACAGTGCACTAAGCACTATGGCTTGGTCTTGGTCTTGGATTACAAGTGTAATCCTGTTCAGTAAAAATCCAGGCAAACAGATTTATCATCACAGTATTTACATCATCATTTTTTTAAAAAGGGATACAGTTACCCATCTGGTTAGGATAATCACATGGAATTAGATATGTTAGGGCCATTTTGTCCTTTATATTGAGCAGCAAAATATCTTGCAGTGATCTTGGGTGAATGGTATGAAAAAGTAAATTTTGTCTGTGACTACACTGGAAAACTGAATGGGAGTGGTTCAGTTTTGCTGTTATTCAGTTCACAGCCTGTATTTTGTTTGGAATCACAGTCAGTGTTCACATAGTAGCTGAAGGATGATTTGAGAGTTCATAATTCATACTGGATATGTGAGTCACATTCCAACCTGCAGCCCTCCCCTTCCTTTAATACCTCCTCTGGTCCTTTAGTGAGAGAGATAACCATGGCCAAGCAATAAGATGATAGGGTGATCTAGTGCTAAAATAATAACAAGACCAAGACCAAGACCAAGACCAAGACCAAGACCAAGACCAAGACCAAGACCAAGACCAAGACCAAGACCAAGACCAAGACCAAGACCAAGACCAAGACCAAGACCAAGACCAAGACCAAGACCAAGACCAAGACCAAGACCAAGACCAAGACCAAGAATAATGGGAGACAAGGAAGGAATATGAGGATTCTTTTTCCAAACCTGAAGATCATGTGGTAAGTGCCTACGTCGCCACCTAGAGAGTCACACCTTATTATCTGTGCCAGAACACAACTTACCACATGGGGAAATACCTGTTTGGATCCTTTGGGCTTGAAGAAATAGAAGCCTTTTAGCAGCAGAGCAGAAAAAGACACTTGGGGGGCAAAAGGGTCTGGATCCATTTGAATCAGCAATGGCTTTTGACCATGTAGCCTCAGCATTGTGGATGAATAAAATGAGATGTCTTTATTCCAGATATCCTACCGGTAACATATTAGGGGAGGCAGAGCCCAAGAGTTATCACAGATTTTCTATCCTACTGGGAGATGCACAGCCCAAGAACAAAACAAAATAAAAGAAAAAGACAGAAGATTTCCGTTGCCCACTTGTGTGAAAACATTGGCAGAGATAATTCCTGTCTTAATTAATTTCATGTCAGAAATTATTCTGGGTGGAAAGGATTTTTGTTGAAGAAACTCCGCTCAGGGAATGCCCAAATGAGGCTCCTTTCATGTCCCCAAGAGTTGGGACAGAGACGGACACTCAATCCATCATGCAGTACCCCGGTCTCAAACCAGCCTTCCAGATAACAAGGCGAGCTTCTTAACCACTGTCTTGAAACATTTTCTGTTGCCTTGCATGTGTAAAGGAAGTTGCTTTGCACTGTACAAGCCCTGCACATAATTACTTTCCACTACAGTCTAACAGAGTCACTAAGCAGCTGATAAAAGGCAATGGAATCAAGACTATCTTCAAACTGAAAAAAGGGCTTTTTTATTGGAACTGATAACTCTCACCAAGGGCTCCAGGCTTTTGTTACATCAATTTGAGGAACTCATAATCTCTGTATTATGAATGTTCAACCAGGCTATTTCCCACTGAAATGCCTGGCACACCTTGAGCATTGGTTGCTACTGTTGTCATCATCGAGTAAACAGGTTTTGACATATTTTCAATATGATTACATTAGAACAAGTGGGCCATGATTGATAACCTAATATTCAGACCATGCAAATCATCAATCACTAGAAGTATATTAATTATTCAATGTAACCATCTAATGCAAGAATCAATGCTGAAAATGAAGAAAAGAAACTTACAGTTCCCAGTAGAGTCTACAGTAGATAATAAAAAAGGAATACTAAATAATCTGGGTTTATAATCATCTTTTTAATAAAAACCATTTATTTAGCTGTCAAAACCATGGTACAATTAGGTTTTTAAAAAGAAAATAGAATAATGAATATTAGGGTTTTTTCCATTTAAAAAGGCCTGTCATGCTTTTAAACAGTCGTTGCATTTGTGGTTATAAAATAAACTACATACGAAAGCAGAAATGTATTCTAGGGTGAAACATATTATAAGGGAATGAAATAACCCACAATATGTAAGGTTATGGGCCAGGATCCTACCGAGCTTTGCCTGATCAGAACGTCCCACCTGTGCAGTGGCACAGGATCGTATTGCTTGTGCATGCATTGCCAGTATTGTGCATGATCACTGCTTTTGTAACTACAACACTTTTGCAAGTCGTCCAAATCCCATGCTATCATGCTAGTGGGCTTTTCTACTCAGTGGACATGCAGTAAAGTACTGGTCTGCATAAACCATTTGAATTAGTTTCCCCATAAATTTCGGTAAGCACATGACAGTTCTCTCGAAGAGACTTTCCAGTTAAGTTCCCTTATAAAACTACTCATATGAAATGCTTTTTCTTCTTCTTGTGCCGTATTCAATTCCGAATATTAGCAATCATCGTGGTGATCAGCTATGAAGATTGTTCTATGAATATAATGCTGTGGGCTTTCATCTGCCTCCCACATTGCAGTATGACACCCATCCAGCTCCATGAGTCACTTTCTGGTCATGAGCCCTTTTGGCACGCAAAGTCCACATTAGCCCCAGGCCAGTATTGATGAAGATGCTGCCCTCCATCAAGATGGATTCAAGTGGGATTTAATCCACTGGGGGACCATCACTCTTCCCTTTGGACTTTGCCATGGCCACTAGTCCTCAGGGTTGTCAGGTTAGTTAACAACCACCTGACACTCAGCATTGAGTCGGTGGTAGTATGGTCTACTGGTTTTCATTTATGGTATGAGTATACAGAAAGACAGATTATATATAAGCCACTTATCCTCTTCTCATCCTGTTTCTGATAAGACTTTATTTCCATGTCAACACTCCACTTCTGTACAAGTGAAATACTGTATAGCAAAGTATTTCCCCACTCTTAAATCCGCCCCTCCCCCAGTGCCTATGCCAACTGCCAGGGGAGGAAGAGGCCCGGGCAGGATGAGGACCATGCCGCCCCTCCCCCTGTGCCCAAACCAACATATTGTAATGTAATGTATTGTAATGTATTGTCTGTAAGCCGCCCTGAGTCGCCACGGCGAGTGGGCAGCAATATAAATTTGAACTAATAAATAAATAAATAATATATCTACCAGGTGTAGTATTAAAAAAAATCAAGACAAATATTGTGCCATTTCCTATGAGAAATTGTGATGGAACCAAAAGATTATTATCCATCTCATTGTTTAATGAAATATTTTAAAGTTACATTTGCTAAACAAATTAGATTCTTTCTGTTAAACAAGTTAGAAATATTTTAAGAAGGCTACTGATTAGTTTTGAATGGTCAGAATGTTATTTAGTCAATTGCCTAGAGACAAGAAATGTCATAAAGTGCAATAATATTTTTGTTTCATTGCACAGTTCCATCATGTTGTTCTATAATACTACCATTGTCCGGGGTCATCTATTGATGGGGAGAGATAGTGAAGCTCATGTATGTACCTCCCAAGATGCAGATTGAAGAATGACTTTTTACCCTTCTAGAAAGTGTACTAGATAAACAATCAAGTGTTGCCTAATCTATCTCCATTTACCACAAATGTTGAAAATAGCTTTATTCCCTTTCCCCTTCTCTTTTTTTTAAAAAAATAAAGCTGTGGCAGGTTTTAACCATATCTTTATTAAATTTTGGCCAAAAAAACCTTCATGGATTAAGCACAATTACCTCATTTTATTGCCAGCTAATTGTCAATTTAAATGAAAAATGAAAGATTTCCTTCTTCAGTGAACCATTACGGCTTCAGTTTAAGATGATTTCATGCCATCAGATTCCTAGTAAATCTTACAAATTATGTATGTATAGCAACAAACATTATCACTAGCTGATAACACCCTTCTCCTACAGAATGATCTATTATAGAGGAGACTATTCTTCTTTCATACTTCATGTGACTTACAAAAGAAGATGCAATAGGAGGCCAGGAGTGATGAACAAGTAAAAATCAAAATAAACATCTCCAAGGATATTTAGCTGAAATACACTGAAGCCAGCTCACATGAAATAGAAAATCTATGGTAAATCTTGATGATTTTTTTTTCATGGCTACTTTAAAATGGAGGGAGTTTCCCCGCAAGACAGGTACAACAAAATCAATCGAGAAACTGCTCTTGCTGCATCTGCTTCTTCTGTGTCTAGGCCAGAGGTGAAACTGCCAAAATGAAGCTACCTTTTGGTGAATTCATGTCGTAGTTCTTTTCACCTGACCTAGTGTGAGAAAGATCTGGCCAGGGTATCTTGCTATGGTAATAGAGTGGACCAGTGAGGATCACCAAGATTTGGAGTCAGATATTGCAGAAGAAGAAGAAGAAGTGTGAGAAAGAATAGCTGGAATGCCCAATTGTGATTCAAAAATACCACAGTTTTCAAGGAGGCTCTTTCTATGCACAGTACTCCACTGCTCTTGTTAAGAACCCAGTAAGTTTAATCTATACTGTTCTTACTGGTTACAACAACTATATACTATAGCAGAAGGATAGCGAGCAACATCAATGTACTGTGCTGTTTGTCAATAGTGTGAAATTGGACTGCTGAGCAATAGGGAAAACCTCCAAGCAAAGCTTCGAAATACTAACCTGAGGGAAGGGGGGAACTGTCACAGTTAATTTTGTATAAAGTATGAAATGATTAAAGATATAAGAAATGTAACCTGGGAATATAAAGCATAATTATAACATGGAAGATTGAACAAGAATAAACTGCCAGGTAGACATTACTTCAGAAAAAAGAGCCATAACTTTGAAAATAGAAATAAAGTGGGAAAGGACCGTTTAAATAACAATGTACTAAATGTCCATTAGAGACCAAATTCCATGATATCTATGTGAATAGCAGAGACTCATTGTTCTACTATCTGCATTGCTTTCCATGCAAAGAGTGACGTTAAGTGAATGGAAATCTGTACAGAACCATGGTGTAGGGCTGGTTTCAGCCACCCGGGGCGCAGGCTAAACTTGGGGGCCCAACCTAGGCTTCCCCCCCCCCCAATATAGGCACTCAAATCAAGACAAAAATGTTACCTCGGTGGGGACCAGGGGGCGCCTTTACCTCTGCCACCACCTTCGTCCTCCTCTTCTTCAGGCTTCCTCTTCCTCATGGCCAGCTTGTGGTGTCAGGCAGTGCTGCTCAGGGCCACCCTTGTAATGCGAAGCAGAATTTCCTATAAGAATGCATTGAAAATGTTAAAAAAGTTCTGGAGGTTAGAAAAGAGCAGAAAAAACCATATTTTTTCTGTTCAAAACTCTTTCTAAAGTGGCGAAAACACAGCGAAAAATTCCAAAGTGCACTTTAGAAAGAGTTTAGAACAGAGAAAAGTTTTTCTGACTTTTTAGTGAGTTTCTGAGTGATTTTTTAAAAATTATTATTTTCAAGGCATATTCGTCACATTTCTGTCAGCGCCATCTAGTGGCCAGTCCTGGTAATTGCACAAAAAGTCACCACCTAACAGCTGATCAGGAGCGGGGGAATTTCAAGCACTTCCTGGTTGTGGGAAGAGCTTCTTCCAGAGCCAAAAAGCGACAAAAATTTTCAAAAATGGAACAGAAATGCCCCAAACACTTCCCCCTACCCTGGGAAGCACCGGAACACCCAAAAAAACTTTCCATATCATGAGTTTTTTCCCATAAATTGGGACACCATTTCCTCAGAATTTCTTTCTGTAAGTCGAGTTTTCTGTTACCGGAGGCATCCATAAACCAGGGTTTTACTTGTATGTTGTTTCTGGCAGAATCTCCTGCATCTCATATCGCGATCAATTGCTAATGAAGAAGTAATACAAAGATCAGACTTAGAACATTTCTCAAGAACTGTGAATGAACATCAGATGCAACTTGTTGGCCACATCCTACATATGTTCAAAGACTGGCAGCCAAATATTGCACTACAATGTATACTCCCTTGAGGAAAGAGGAAACGAGGCCAGCCTCAGAAAACTTTGTGCCAAACACTTCTTAAAACCATTAATTTCTCTTGGGATGACGTTGAAGCTGTTGTGAACGACCGATACAATTTATTATAATTCATTCAAACACTTTGTAAAAGTGGCATAGTAGAGAAATTGGCCTGTAGCTATTGGGATTGGGGGTCTGATGGTTCTTTTCCTGATATTAGAATAGCAATTATTTTCATCTTCTGCTCTATTTTTGGAATTTTTTTTCACCTAGCAGTTATTAAACATTTGGAGGGGCCATTTCTTTATGTTTTCTCCAAAATGTTTCATTTGCTTGATCCAGATATAATTAAGCCTCACCTCTTTGCCATTCCTGAATGTTAACTCCAACTGCTGCGTATGAACGGAATCTAGCAACACAGACATCTTCAACATCAATACAGGAGTATTTTCTTATGATTTCCTCTAGATTTGTCAAAATTTGTTTGTTTGTTTTCCTGCCCCAATTAGTGTAAAACTCTACTCTGAGTGACTAACAAAATCTAAAAACAATATAACGAATTAACCAAAATACCAACAAGAAACCATAATATAAAATCTAACATAATATACAAAATATAAAACAGAGTAGAAAACAGGACAAATAATATGAAGTTAGTAGACAATTCATTTGATTCATTCTGAACCTACCTTTGATGTTTTATTTTTTACTTATGTGATGTTTGGCATTCCCCGCCACAAGAAGTTGGTGTGCTGTGTGGTTTGGGGTTATATCTACATCCAGAGTCCTTTTGTTTGGACTGTTCTTCAATTTTCTCACTAGTATCCAAGCTTTCTGGCTGGTGTTAGCCTTGTCAAGCTCTCTTATAGTGTCTAGATGAGCTTTGATAAGATTGTCTTGATTATTTGATACACTCTCATATTTAACTCTTTCAGGGGTAAATGGCAGCTGTGACAAACCATCACAGATTCAAACTACCAAAGGGTGTATACAGTCCTATAGTGTTCTGAAAGTATTATTTTAGTGCTGTACTTTTGATAGTTCTTAGGACACACTACAAAAGAAAATAAGTTATGCAGATACAGTATTCCAAAACTGAACTATTGAGAATGTGATTCACCATCCCAGTTCACCTACATCTCTCCTCCCACTTCTTTGGTATTTCAACTTGCTGTGCATTGTCTAGCTCCATGGTTCCCAATGTGGGGCACACGCCCCACAGGGGGCAATTTGCTTTCAAGGGTGGATTAGAAAATTAGTTATTAACAGTTAATAGCCTTTTAGGCTTCTTCCATATGACTAGGAGTTCACGTTTTGAATAATAAGAATGATATGTCACTGGGGGGTGGGATGGGATCAGGATTTTAGAGATGATTAGGTGGGGCATGGCAAAAAAAAGGTTGGGAACCACATATCCATAGTTGGATAAAAGGTTTTACATACTTCCTCCTACTTCTGTCGTGAGAGTCCTACAGATCCTGTGTAATCCCCTTCATCATTTTGAAGTCATTGTCACCTGTGGAACAGAAGGAGGAAGACTTTAATTACAAAAAAAAAAACTAGCCCAGGTAATGACAGAATCACCCTTCCAAGGGTGTAGCTGTATGAACTGGGTTTCAGTTGCTGTTAACATTAGAAATGTCATTGGTACTGGCATATTGTACTGGAAATGCATTCAGACCACACTATAGTCAGAGTGAGATTAGTAATATGATTGCCATTTTTAAAAATTAAATATTGTTCTTTCTCTTCTTTAACAATTTTTTAAAACTGTCTCTTTCCCCAGAGACTTTGGTACATACTTTCTAAAAATGGCTGTAGATACATATCACCATGCTGTGTTCCTCTGATTATGTTGCCTGCACAGTATGACTACATTGTTTTTGTTCAGTTGCACAGTGGAGTCCGACCCTTGTGATCCCATGCACCACCACATGCCAGGCTCCCCTCTCCTCTGCCATCCTCTGTAGTCGTGATGGGGTGTGGATGTTATGCTCACACCTCACCATTGCTGCGGGAGCTGCACTGGCTGCCAGTATGCCTCCGGGTGCAATTCAAGGTGCTGGTTATTACCTTTAAAGCTCTATATGGTAGTGGGCCAGGATACCTAAGAGACCGCATCACCTTAAGGACATCTCTCCATCCCACCAGAGCAGACCGGAGAGGCACTCTGGTTGTACCATCAGCTAGAGAGGCACACCTCTCTAGCACAAGGTGGAGAGCCTTCTCTGTGTCTGCTCCAGCCGCTGGCCCTATGGAACCTCTTGCCAAGTGAGCTGCATCTCCAGACGTAGCTGCTGCCCTTTAGGAAGGGGGTCAAGACCTGGCTGGCAGAGCATGTGTGGGGTAAGGGCCAGACAGTTGACCCAGTCTGTTGGCTCATTTGATCCCCCTCTCTGTGTGTGGCTTGTTTTAACTTTTTTTTAAAAAAAAAATTAATCTTTTAATCTTGATTTTATATTATGTTTTTATTGTGTTTTAGGTGTTGACAGTTGTGTTAGCTGTCCTGGGTCTTTTTGAGGAAGGTGGCATAAAAGTTTGCTTAAATAAATAAATAAATAAATAGTCCACCTAAATCTACACCCACTGTGTCAATGATGCCATCTAGCCATCTCATCCTCTGCCGCCGTCTTCTCCTTTTGCCTTCGATCTTTCCCAGCATCAGGGCTTTCTTCAGTGAGTCCTCTCTTCTCATTTGGTAGCCAAAGTTCTTGAGCTTCAACTTCAGTATTTGTCCTTCCAAGGAGCAGTCAGGGTTGATTTCCTTTAGGATTTGACTTATTTGATCTCCTTGAAGTTCAGGGGACTCTCAAGTGTCTTCTCCAGCACCACAATTCAAAGGCGTTTATTCTTCTGCACTTAGCCTTCTTTATGGTCCTGCTCTCACAGCCATACATTACTACTGGGAAGACCAATGCTTTAACTATGCAGACTTTTGTTGGCAGGGTGATGTCTTTACAGTATGACTACACAAGATACCTATCAGCAGCTATTCTATAAGGAAAAATTATTTTGCATATGCCACCTCTTCTGCAGCCCTGCATAATGTATCATCAAGCCTTCAACATCTGTCATCATTCTGTTGCCAATGTTTTGTTTCTGTTGCTGAATTTGTCTCTTTTTAAATATAGTAATTTGATCTATAATATCTTCAATGGAAAAGTCTAATGTAGAACAAAGTTAATAGTTAGAAATCTTCCTTCATTTTGTACTAATGATTTTAAAATTAGAAAACATTTTCCCTTCAGGGACAGAACCATATGAATACTAAAGATCAAACTAAAATGTATGAAGTTAAATAAGTTTCTGGATGAAGGCAACTTGCCTTTATAAAATGTCAGTAGTCATGTTTATTCATCCTGCTGGGAAATCCTTGTGTGGTCCAGTGGCTGAAATGTGTGGCTTATTTAGCCGTGACAAGTCATGTTGCCTGAGGTGCTCCAACACCATAACACTTAATATAAAGACATAGCAAAGATTTCTGTAAACCCACCACTAAATTCTGTTGAATGACCACAACACTGGCCATGTACAAGCAAAGTGCAGAATATTGGTAGAGGGATAGTGGCTATTTGATTCCACAAGTAACAGTTGGCCTTCAGCCTGTCTCTTCCTGGAAATGGTGAGCCTGTAAAGTAGACCTCTTAGACCAGTGATGGCAAACCTTTTAAAGACCAAGTGCCTAAACTACAACCCAAAACTCACTTATTTATCACAAAATGCCAACACAGCAACAGGGGAGGAAGGAAACGCTCCCATTGGGCTACTGTGCAGAAGGACGGGGTGAACTCTGTGCTGGGGGAGGGAGGAAGCACTATCATTGGGCTGCTGGGTAGAGGGGTGGGGCAAACTCTGTCCTGGGGTGACTGCATGAGTGCCCACAGAGAAGACTCCAAGTGCCACCTCTCGCACATGTGCCATAGGTTAGCCACCACTGTCTTAGACAAACCTTTGTTCGGTGAAGTAAAACTCTTTCCCTGACAGAAGTTTTTACAAGCTCTATAGGAGCTTTTCAAATGAATGTTGAGGCTTTAGGCTTTGAAGCGCATCCACCACGGGGTGGGGTGGAGTGGGTGGACTGTTAGCTCAGGAGGGTTTTCACACACACCCTGGGGGCCCCTAGCTACAGCCCTGAACACAATATAAGTCTGGAGAAATTTCTTATTACAAAATGTTCATGGCAGGGAAAGAATCTATGAATGCAAAGAAGAAGTTAAATGTGGCTTGAATATAAATGAAGTGAAGGTCATAGATAGGAACCATACACATTTTCCTTCTTCCATGTTGCTTTCCTTCTTCTGTGTTACATGAGCTGATGCTTCCTGCTCATGGGACAATCTTCTGCTACCTCACCCATCAAGAAAACTAGTAATTTTTTATAGAAATATTTGGCAGATTTTGTAGACCTTGGTTGCATGCAAATAACTGCCAAATAAATCATTGTATATTGTAGCACATCCCCTGAGGGGGTTTGTACCCATGGAGCTTGCTACTGTCACTCTGCTTCCACATATACCTTAATCATGTTATTTGTTCAGAAAGAAGGATGAGCATTACAGCAAGCTACTTTAATCTCTCACTGCAGATGATCTGACTGTGAGAGACAGCACAAGAGCAGGAAACCCAGGGAAAAGACTTCAGGTAGAATTTAAACACCAGTATTTCTCTACACTTGTTTTAGGAAAGGAGCTCATTATCAGAGAATTTGCCTGAACCTCTTTAGAGAAAGTGATGGTATCAGGGCTGATATGGACAGCAACATGGCAGGTCAATGCATCCAAAATTAAATGGCACCAGATCTCCATAGAATGAGAGGATTTAAAGTGGAGTGAGGATAAGGGGAGGAGGAGGAGTTGCTGAACTTACCCCCACATTGTGTTTTCTTCAATTCTTCTCAACCATTATTCTCTGGGTAGAGTTTCAAGCCCAAACGTACCTCTTTTCAGAAGAAAAACAGCTTGGTGCAAGAGAGAAAAGTACAACAGGTTCAGTGATTATAATTTAGAGAATTTTCTTTCTTTGAGACATCTTGTCTTAAAAACTGGTAGCATCTGGATATTCCACGGGGACACTGAAACAAAAAAGGGTGTAAACAAGCTGCATATATTGTTGACTAACTTTACTGTTATTATAGTTACATGCAATAGAAGGGTTTATCACATACACCATGCCTTGCACAAACCCATACTTTATTATAAATTCCCCAACTCTCTTAACTGTTCCGCTGACGTGTCTATTTTGTCTTTCCATTTTTATATCCAAGTTGACCATTTCCAGTGAAAAACAGGGCTGTAACTAAGGTAGGGTGAACAGGGCTTTGCACCAGGGTGATAAATTTAGAGATACAGTACAGTATAACTCTTCTTCAGCCGGAGGCCTGTTTTATCACGCCAGGAAAATATTTTATGCTGGTTGTGCAGCCAATAGACCAGGCCACTGCGGGAAGCGGAGAAAAATTGACTTAACAGCATATGATTATTTATTTATATCAGGCCTTGCTGAGGCAATGGAGGGCAGATCTTCCTGTGGTTCAGGAAACCAGACCACTAACTGCATTACAATATATATATATAATAAGCAGTTTTCTTTTATTATGGTTTGTAGGAGGGGCCAGGGCATTTCTTACAATATTCTGTGCAGGAAAGGAAATCCTGGCAAGATGTTTAGTGCTGTAATTACTACATGCTTGATAGAAAAACCCTGGCATATGACTGCCCTGGGTTACATTTGCCACAGGTTATGACGGCAAATGTTATGACCGAAAATCGGGTAATTTTAAAATCTAAGATGGTGGCTGCCGCCATCTTAGAGATCAAAATGACGCTCACCCCCTCTGCAGGAAGTGTCTTACCACTTTGGAGGTGCTGTCATCATCGTCATCGTTTCTGCAGCTACTTTTGGCCTGTCCGCCACCCCTGTCACCTATGGGAGGATTGGAGGAGCTGATCCATTATGTTTTTAACTCTGTCCGACCTCCCTGGCCAGCATTACAGTCCAAAATGCATACGCCACCATTGTGTTTCTCTCCCAAAGGTTGAGATGGATGTTACATGGTAAGGTAACCAATTACAGCATTATTCAGCAACAAAATACCTTGGTGTGACGCTTTGCTGGACACTCTGTTTTAAGCAGCACTGCCTGAGTACTAAAGCCAAAGTTAATACAAGGAAGAACTTCATCGAGAAACTCACAAACTATAAATGGAGGACTCGTCCATCCATGCTGCATACATCAGCTTTGGCCCTGAGTGTCTCCACAGCAGAGTATGCTGCCTCAATATGGAGCGCATCCACACACATGAAACAAGTTACATCACTGTTGATGATGCCATGCATATAGTGACAGGAAGCCTCAAACCTACACCAACTGAGAAAATATACCCCCTTGTTGGTATTGCTTCACCTAAGATCAGGAGAGAAGTAGCAGCAGCCGCTGTGAGAACAAAGCAAGAGAATGACCCTCAACATCCTCTGAATGGATATGAGCCTCAAGTCCACTGGCTCAGATCCAGGAAGGGCTTTATGGCGAGAACAAACATTCTTCAGGGTACACAGGAACACAGCCAAATTAGAGGATGGAGGAAGGAGCTCACCGGGCAAGGAACAACATTAAAGGAGGATATAACTGAGGAAACCAACCTCCCCTACATCATTCACAGGATCCTGAATAGGATGAGGGTTGGAGACCCTAAATGCAAGACCAGTATGCTCAAATGGAGGCTGCTGGCAGACAACAACACGCAATGTGAATGTGGAGAGATACAAAGCCCAGCTCATTTAGTAAAGGTAAAGGTTTCCCTTGCTCGAAAGCTGGTCGTATCCAACTCTAGGGCTTAGAGCTCATTTCTGTTTCAAAGCCAAAGAGCCAGCGCTGTCTGCTTCTGCAGACATTTCCATGGACATGTGGCAGGCATGACTCGACACTGGGGCACATGGAACACTGTTTACCTTCCCACCGAAGTGGTCCCTATTTATCTACTTGCAATTTCTTGCTTTCAAATTGCTAGGTTGGCATGAACTGGGACAAAGATGGGAGCTCATTCCATCTGCAGTACTCAGGAATTGAACTGCTGATCTCCCACCTTCCAGTCAGTGTCTTAGCCCCTTGAGCCACTGCAGTCCTTCTGGCTCATTACCAGTCTGCAAACTACTGCCAGAAACATGCACCGATGAAGACTTAAGTCTGGGCAACCACAAAGCCAAGAAAGTGGCTTCATTTTGTCAGCCCAGGATTTGATCAGGACAGGAAAGAAGAAGAATTAAGGGGAGTATATTGGAGTTATTCAGTAGAAAATACTGTACTATGAACCTAGAGTTCCATAAGGTGGTGACATGGAAGCTATTCTTAGATATACTTGGACTTCTTCCCAGCATCATGCTGCTGCTGCTGCTACTACTACAACTACTTGGTCCAAGCCATGCTGGGGGTGGGGGAATGTAGCAAGTGTACATAGCAAGGAAGCAATGCCTTTTCATATTGGAAGATAGCAGAGCTACTGGGTTTAGCAAGCACCTGAAAGGTTACAGAAGTATGTTGATGGAGCAAAGTTGTGGCCCAGTCTGTATGGTACATTTTACATTTTCTCAAATTTAAAAGGATTTTCTGACAGCCAGTGTAGTTCAGCAGTTAAAGTGTCACATTAAGACTTGAGAGACTTGGGTTCAAATTCCACTTGGACATGGAAATTCATGGGTGGCAGTGTAAATCACATCTTGAACATCTGACATACCTTTAAAAACTGTTAGAATTCTCATACTTCGAGAGCTAATTCAGAAGTGACAGGATAGCACTGAACAACACCACAAGCTGTTCTATTGTCAGTTTTTAAACATTGTGATAATGTTAGAGACCAATAGGAAAGGCCACCATGCAGGTATGACATCTAACCTTTGATCAACCACCAAATCCATCTTCTCACATTTTCATAGGCCTGAACCAAGGTTCTATAAGAAGCCCAGTGTATAACAAGAATCTCTTTCTGTCTGTTCCTTTTTACATTTACTACCCTTCAAGTAAGTACAGGATGGATCATAAATAAATGCTAAAGGATGGAAGTGTGGGCTGGTAAAACAGTATAAAAATTGCTAGCAGAAAAAGCTGGTTTTCAGGTTGTCCAGAATTATGTAGCTTTTCTGTATATTTTACAACAGTGTGTTTAACATCTGCATTAAATCATTTTAATTAATGGAAACAGGAGGAAAATGTTGATTTGAGAAGAAAATAGCTAAAGTCTTCTATCCCATCCCCCACCCCATGTGTGTGTCTACAATTCCAAATATCATATACTCGGAGGGTGAGAGCCATTAGTTTTCAAATCAATACTATTTGTATTACTTACTTTATTAAAATCAAATTCAGCACATTCAAGCATTTTATTGTTTATATATTACCAGTAATGGAAGAGGGAAAGGATCAAATTATGGAGGATGCATATCGATTTGCACTGAAGTTTCAGTTATTCTTGTAGACATATCTGGCAGATGATTCTTATTTACTCACGTAAACATATATAATGGCATAGTCTGTGTATTTGGATGGAAGTAGTTGAGAAATTTCAGAATATTACAGCTTCCTTTAATGAGAAGAAAGCTGAGCATCCCTTCGTTCCTGTGTGAGCTAAGCCACTTGTGTTTATTTCTCACTTCTGGCTATAGGATTCAGGACCCTTAAGAAGATACCCCTCAGTCACTGATGGTACAAAATTATTATAGATGGATAGGCTGAGTGAAGAAGAATTGACCCAGCTTTCCTTTCCTTTCCTATATGGTAGTGGGCCAGGATACCTAAGAGACCGCGTCACCCCAAGAACATCTGTCCGGCCCACCAGGGTGGATCGGAGAGGCTCCCTTGTTATTCCTTCGGCGAGAGAGGCGCGCCTCACCTGTACTAGGAGGAGAGCCTTCTCCGTGTCCGCCCCGACCCTCTGGAACCTCCTGCCCACCGAACTGCGCCTTCAGACAGAGCTCTTACCCTTCCGGAAGGGTGTGAAAACCTGGCTGGCAGGACAGGTTTGGGGACCCGGGAACGTGGGTTCCCATACCAAGTGGCTTATATAAGGACTGCCTCCCTGGGTTGGAATGTGGGAATACTGGTGTGTAGTTCTGTGTGGTTTTAACCTCTGATGATTTTTTAATGTTGACGCTTTTATTGATATTGAGTGTTTAGGTTTTATTTCTGTTTTTATCAGGATGTAAGCCGCCCAGAATCGGGTCCTCCCGATTGGGGCGGGGTATTAAATTTAATAAATAAATAAATAAATAAATAAATAAATACACAATTATTATGTATATGATCAGGCCAGCCTGGAGGGATAATTTGTGAATTGTAAGACTCACTATAATCCATAGATGTTTTGTCTTGCTCACTAAGAAACTCTTACACCTTGGGATTGACTACAGGGCCTACATGGGATAAATAGTAATACAGTAATCATCTTTTCCAGGCATTTCTAGGTGTCGGGTACTCCAAAGTAGTTTACGTTTCCCTTCTGGTTCTTCTTCCAGGGGCTCAGTATGTAATCAAACTCTCAACATCTAGCTCTACAGACAATTGAGTCATCCATACAGGCACAAGATAGATAGATTGGGGATACAGTACTGTTTTAATGCTTATTTGATCTTCCTAACTGTTGAAGTACTCAAATGTGATTGTGAAGAATCCCAGGACTTATGTTACAGTGAAATTTGATATCCATGTTGAGATTGCCTTGACAGATCTACATGGGCTCCATAACAACTGTGGGGCAGTTTCATTTTGTCAGCATACCATCCATAAGATCTTGGCAGTGGTCTCTATTTATGAAGCACCGATGAGAGCACTCTCTATGACAGTAATCGCAAACCTTGGCACTCCAGCTGTTCTTGAACTTCAATTCCCAGAAGCCCTGATCAGCAGAAGTGCTGACTTTGGCTTCTGGCAATGGAAGTTTAAGAACACATGGAGTGCCAAGATTTGCCAACACAGCCCTATGACATTAATTTTTACAGCAACAATTCTCTTCTGCAGGGTAGCCTTTCAGCTGTGCTGTCCTGCTAGCTTAAATATTGGTTACATCTAGTGCCTAGTCCAATGAACATAGTGCCAGGTCTCTTCAAAGATAAAATCATTCACCTTTATGCTGACTTGAACATCACTAATAATACCATGGGGGTTGTAATCATGGAAGTCAGAAAGAATTGAAAGGGGGGAAGTACAGATATACTTTAAGAATAACGGTCATTATTACCTTTTGGAATGTTTAAAACTTGGAGGAGTTTTTCTTCCCAAAAGTCTGGATATTTTTCTGAACCTGGCACTACCTATGGAATCTCAGGTAGCTGTTGAGGTTCGGTTAGCTGTTTTTCATCTTTGTCCAGCTGTGGCCTTACTTTGATAGCAGATCCCTAGTAACATTGATCCATGCACTGGTAATCTCAAGGACTGATTACTGTACTGTAAATGCTCTCTATTTAAGGCATTCCTTGAATTTGGTACAGAAACTTCAACATGTCCAGAATGTGGTGCCCAGACAGATTGTGGTTATAGGTATGTGTTACTATATTTCCCCAATCCTGTCTGGTTTGCACTGTTTACCTATCCATTACAGTTTGAAGTAAATGTGTTGGTGTTGAGATATAAAGCCCTATATGGTTTGGGCAATAGTGTAGGGTGGGTTTCAGTCACCCAGGGATGGAAGCCAAACTCGCCGCTGCCAACGCCCTCCCCCTGGCTTGCCCCCCCCCCCAGGTAGGAAAGTCCTACCTTTGGGCTTCGCCAGGCTAGGAGGGAATCTGACAGCATGGGCGAGGGTCTGGGACGGTGTGGCATGGGCCCAGTGGGGAGCCCACCGTTGGGGTCCCAGGCGCGTGGCCACCCTGCCTCCAAGCCCAGCAGTGGCAGCTTGGCTGCCATTGGCGGCAGCGGCGCCCAGGTAGGCGGGAAGCAAGGCTGGCAGTCGCTGCGGAGCAGCACCTGCAGCCAGAGCAGAACCGGCCGGGCCTTGTGTGTGTGTGTGTGTGTGTGTGGGGTCCTTGGCCTGGCTGGTGCTGCTCCGGCCATGGGCGCTGGGCCACAACAACCACCAGCCTCGCCCCTCTGGGCGCTGCTGCCGCCAAAGGCGTACAAACTGTTGCCACCAGGCTTGAAAGTGGGGTGGCCGTGCGTCTGGGATGCCAACGGTGAGCTCACCACTGGGCCCGCACTGCCCCAGACCCTCGCTGACACTGTTGGGGTCCCAGGTGTGCGGCCACCATGCCTCCTACCCCAGCGGTGCCAGCGGCGCCCAGGAAGGCAGGAAGTGAGGCCGGTGGTCTTTGTGGCCCTGCGGCCGGAGCAGCACTGGCCAGGCATTGTGGAGGTGGTGGTCCTCTGCCTGGCCGGCACTGGGCGACCACCGGCCTTGCTTCCCATCTTCCTGGGCAGTAAGGAGGGGGTGCCTGGGGAGGAGGGGGAGTGGCACACCCTGGCCTCCACCAGGCTGTCGGGCCCGTGCCCTCCGGGGCAGGGCCCAGAGCACCAGTGGTGGCAGAGGGTCCCAGCACCCGTCCCAGCCACCAGGAAGTCCGGGGCAGCGGCGTCTCACACACACACACACACACCGCAAAGTGGTGCCTGAGGCGGACCGACCCCCTTGCCCCCCATCGCTACACCTCTGGGTTTGGGACCTCATTACCTCTTGGATGGTCTCCTTCCAAGCATATCTGCCCATATAACTTGCTCTTCTTTAACAAGTGGTTTGGTGGTCCCTGTTCCTAGAGAAGTGAAGTAAAGTAGGACAAGGCTTACCCCTGGTATGTATCTCCCTTTCGAATGTCCTTCCTACAGAGTCTGGCTCTGACTCTTAAAAAGCAGCTGAAAATGGCATTCTATAGCAAAGCCTATGGGAATTTACTTTCAGATTAATCTATTTTGTACCTGAGCCATTGATCCTGATATTTCTAGTCATATTCTTATTTGATATTTGATGATCTTTTCCTTTTGTAAATCATGTCTTACTTATTGCCATGTGGTTGTTTGCTTCATTCATTGTAATTTTGGTTTTAATCATGTTTTGTGTACCGCCTAAAGTTGTTTGCTAGTAGGTAATATGTTCATTTGTTTGTTCATTCATTCATTTCATCAGTCAGTCAGTCAGTCAGTGATGTAGGATATTAGGGCTCTAGGTATTCTGGTTCCCTTAGAATATGACAAAATATTGCCTGGGTAACACAAGTGTCAGTTGGATATACAAAAGTCAGTTGTATTCGACTCTAGGGTTCGGTGCTCACCTCTGTTTATAGCCAGAGAGCCAGCGCTGTCTGCATCTCCAGATGTTTCTGTGGACATATGGCAGGCATGACTATACATTGGAGTGCACGGAACACTGCTACCTTCCCACCAAAGTGGTATCTGTTTATCTACTTGCAGTTTCTTGCTTTTGAACTGCTAGGTTGGCAGGAGCTAGGACAGAGGCAGGAGCTCACTCCATCATGCAGTACTCAGGTCTTGAACTGCTGAACTGCCGGCCTTCCAGTCATCAAGTTCAGCATCTTAACCACTAAGCCACTGCATAAGGTATTAGTGCCCCTCTATTCAGAACTAGTTAGAACCACTTCTAGAGTAATGTGTCCAATTCTGGGCACCACACTTTAAGAAAGATGCAGACAAGTTAGAGCCGGTACAGAGAAGGGCAACAAGGATAATCAGAGGACTGGAAACAAAGCCATATGAAGAAAGTCTGAAGTAACTGGGCATATTTAGCCTTGAGAAAAGGAGACTGAAAGGAAATATGATCACACTCTTCAAATAAAGATGGACATAAACAGGAGGAGCAGGATCTGTTCTTAGCCATCCCAGAGTGGAGGACACATAATAATGTGCTCAAATTAAAGGTAGCCAGATATAGGCTGAAAATCAGGGGGAAACTACTTAATGGTTAGAACAACTGTGGAAGCAACTGCCTCAAGAGGTGGTGAGCATTCCAACACTGGAAGCATTCAAGAAAGAATTGGACAACCTCTGTCATATTTGCTTTGATTTGGATTCCTGCATTGAGTAGATGGTTGGACTCAATAACCTAAAACACCCCTCCCAATGCAGTTATTCTGTGATCTATGAAAATTGCCAACAAGTTCCTACTGTGTGGAAGAGGCCTTTATGAACATCTTTTTCTCCAAAATCCGTTTGTTTGTTTTTTAGAGGTGAAGGCAGAGCAAATGCAATCTATGGGCAGAATTTTCCTTTCTCTGCTTGACCACCATCTTCCCCTTGGTTCTCAGACATGTCATTGCCCGGTTCTCCTAGGTCCTAATCAGTGACGCATAATGTATCTCTGCTACACCACATTGAATAGCAACCCAACTGGTATTCAAACACCCCAAATTCATTTATTTATTTTGAATGAGATATTGGTACCTACTGGCTGGAATCCTGTTCACAGAGCTGTGCCACAGCAGACTAATGATGTCATCAGCCACAGCAATATTCTTAAGAAAATAAAACTATCCAGTTCTGTTGGAACTGGATAATCCACCCCAAACTGCTCCTATGGGTTTAAAAAAATTATTGATTGATTGATTGATTGATTGATTGATTGATTGATTGATTGATTGATTGATTGATTGATTGATTGATTGATTGCAGTGAGGAAGCTGTTGTGGGCCGGGCAGGCTGTGAGACAGCATAATCATTAGTAAAGTCACCATAGCAGAGAAAATTTCCAGAAAATCAACACAAACATGCTGTCCTGTGGCCTCCAAAGGGTTTCCCACAATGAAGTGGATTCCTTGAGAGTCTTTGAGTCTTTTGGGATGGGGGGTGGGTGGGGAGAATTGGTTTTTTTAATCTGAAAAATGGTCACAACTGATGATATCATTAGCATCACACAGTGTAGCTCCATGAACCGGATTTCAGCCTAATTAATAAGACTTTCACTGGGGGTGGGGGAGCAGTCAAATGCTAACATTAGGATTAAACTCTTTCATGGCTTGTTTATGTTGTCTAACATTTTTGTTATTACACTGCATTTAACTATGCTGCTCCAAAATTTGGACTGGTTGCTTTTAGAATTTCATTCATGCTCCAAAGGTCTTTCTGAGGTCCAGGCTGAGGAAGGAGCCTTTGAAATAAAATAAATAAATAAACACTGTGAAGATTTAAATCACTTACTGTCCTCTGGAGACCAACTTTCTGGCTCAATGTTTTAGTCTTACAGGAAAAATAAAAAAAAAGGGCAGGCTGAGGCCATGCTGTGAGGGCCTTTTATAACTTCTATCCCTATTTAGTTCCAAAAGCCATGTTCTCTTTACAAATCGCATGTTTCACACATGATACACCCAGTCACCTCCATCCAGTAATTGTTTGCTGCACAAACTCTGTAACACATCATTAGTCCTGCCACACGTCCACTTCGAGCAACAGTAACTTTTCCTGAATGAAAAAGTGCCATGCAACATTACAGCCTCAGTATATTTTCCACTGCAATGTTGAGGTGGAGGCAGACATGCAGTTGAGGAAACGGCTGCTTGCATTATAGTTTATATCTTTTTGAAAGCATCCCCCCCCCCTCCAATCATTTTTCCCCCATTATTCCAGCACAGGCTATATATGAAATACAAAAAAAAATATGTACGCTTCTGACAGATCTTGGCAACTGGGAAGGCAAGCAATGGAAAGGATTGCTCCCTTTCAGATCCAAGATTAAAACTGGGCTTCAGCACAAGGCTCATTTGGCAGCAATTAAAGAACCTCATAGACTGAGGGAAAATTAAATGATGAATGCAAAGAGGCTTATTTAATGGGGATATTAAGTAAACTGCTGGTAAAAATGCCCATTTATCATCCGCTGATTCCTAATTGGTTTCCTGTTCCTGCCTGCATGTAACATTTTCAGAAGGAATTACCTTCCTTTACTGCCACTGCTACAAATGCAATAAATCAAACCCAAAGATTTTACTTAATTTAGATGGAGGCTGTATGAGAGCTGAATTATGCAATGGCACTTGCAGTTAATGCCCATCATGGGGGTGGGGTTGGAGTTTAAAAACAAGAGATTTCATTTTAACATGCTGTACCTCACATGGCCAGAATGTCAAAATTAAGTTTATCGTTACCCAAAAGGCAACAGTCTCCTTTGCAAACATTCAGTCCAATACTGTACTTCATTTGCCTGTTTTTCTGAGCTTCCTTTAGAAAACAAACTCTGAGGGGACATTTCTCTAAGTTCTACACTTATTATTAAATAAGAGTGAACAGGTTAGGATGGATTTTGGACTCTGGATATGATCCCATGTTTACAATCATATTGGCCAGAGGAGCAATGTATGGCCTGTGCACAGCAGGTGATCACAGCCAGTGATGGGTTGTCAAATTTTCCACTACCCCACTGTGACCTCATTACATCGTGGGTGTAGCCAACGTCATGACGTAATGATGTTGTGGGTGGAGAAAAAAATAATAATGTCTGCGCATGCATCAAACCTCCGTTTCCCCCCCCCCCCAGCAACCCCTCCTGATGGGGTGCTACCGGTTCAGGTGAACCAGTCCAAACCGATAACATCCCATCACTGATCATAGCCCAAGGACTCAAATGTGGCCCCCACACACCATTCTTAAATATATATACTGTACTTTGGAAAAATGCCACCAAGAGTGGCCAATTCTGCCACATTTTCATGACTTTCCAGTTAGCATTCTATCCTAATTATCCCACTTCAGTCCTTATTTATTTTAATTTATTTTATTTATTCGTATTTCTTATCTTCTCTCAATAAATTCTGGGAGGTGAACACGGCTACTTTCATCTCTGCTTTAACCTCATAACTATACTGAGAGATAGAGCAGGCTGAGAGACTATGTTTGGTCTAAAACGGGTTAGGCAACGTACAGCCCATGGGCTGGATCCAGCCCATGGCGCCAAATAATCCATCCCCCACCTTCACTCTGACTGCCGCCACCACTGCCGCCACCGCAGAGATCAACCACAGACTCGTTTACGGCTGCCGTAAATGTGTTTACGACAGTCATAAACGGCAGGGGGACCAACAGTACAACCCCCTTAACTGTCTGAGGGAGCATGACTCAGCCCCTGACTCAAAAAGGTTGGCAAACCCTGGCTAAAATGACCCAGTGAGTGTTGTGGCTCAGTTGGAATTTAAACCACAGGTTACAGAATTTTGGTCCAGTAGTGTAAACTTTGCAGCACAATACATTCTTATCTCTGTCTCTTATATTTGACTTTTAATATATGTGTATGGGTTTTTAAAAAAATTTCATGGGGAATCTTTTTCAAGTATAACTGATGTTGCAATTACTACTGGTGTTATCTTGTCCTCTACATGCTTACTTGAATTCCTGTACCTCCATACACACAGGTGTACAAATATACCACATGAAATAATGTCTCTTTCACTTAATGTTTTCAAGAAACAGCTTAAAACTGTACTTTTTAAAGAGGCTTATAAGAATATTTTCCCTAAAGCCAATGAATAAGTGTATAATTGGACTATGCCACCCCTGGAGTCCATCCATTGTTGTTAAATGTATATTTTTGGTTTAACTATTGAAAACCACCCACAGTGGGAAAATATCACAGATGGTATAGAAATCAATCAGTCAATCAGATTCCCCATGGAGGCAGAGAAAATATTGTTCCCCCATGGGTCTTTAGTTGTATTATCTGGTACCAATAGAGTTGCATTGGGTGAAAGAGTCATCTTGTCTCTCCACACAGTAATGGAAGAGTGGTAGTCTATGATCAGCAAAGCTAATCAGAATTACAGCTCAACAATGGAAGATCAGGAGCTGGGGAATGACCAGGGAATAACTGGTAGAGGTACCCTCCACTGCGCCACAGCCAATGGGACTGCTGCAGTCCAGAGGAGCAAAATGCTGTCTAGATGCAGGGATCACACCCAACAGCATTTTGTTCCTCACGCCAGACTCAAGTAGCTTTTAAAAACTCACTTTATGTTGGGCCCGGGGGGGCGAGGTAGACAAGTCCTGGTCTTGTCCTTCATTCTCCTTTCCCATCAACTGCACCCCTTTTACTCTCTGTAGTAAACCAACTCTGTAGTTTTGTAACTTCCCATGCAAACAAAAACAAAAATTCACTCCAGAGGTCATGTTTCTGCTTCTAATTTTCCTTAAAAGATTCAATTCTCTTTTGGGGAAAAGAAAGATAGAAACTGCTCTTTTGGATAATTTTTCAGCCATATGGTACGTGAAAAATAGGAAAAGTAGACCATTGACATATGGCTTTCAGTAAAGAAATTATGTGACTTAAAGAAAGACCTAAAATGAACGTTTAATGTTTTAATGTGCCTGTTACTTCGTCTCTGATGACTATAAAGATTTATGTTATTGGAAAAGTTCTGCTGAAGCCGAGAAAGCTTTAAACAAAAAGGCATTTACTCATCATCTCTCAACTGGTAGATGAGTTGTGGCAAACCTGTGCCCCTGGAAATGTTGTTGAGATGTACTTGCTATTGTTGATGTACACTGGCTCATGCCAGCAGAGGCACAGCGAGGATGGGAGTCACAATCAAACTACATCTGAAGGGCCACAAATTGCCCACCATTGATATACACAGTTGAAGGCAGTTAACTTTTAAATATTAAGAGAAATATCTCACATTGTTAATCAGTTTCCAGCTAATTAGGCCACTTGACATGCAGAGCAGGTTTAGTCTGATCTGACCTCATGTAGCCATTAATAACAGTATCCTTTGTGACTAAAACCCCCCAAAGTAAATCCTTGCACATGAGGTCTGATATTTACTGATTTCTATGGTGCAAATTGCATTATGTGTAAATAGTTATAATGAATACACCACCACCACCACCACCACCACCTCCCTGCTTGTTCTGACAAGACCTTATCACTAGAGAGAATATATAAAAATTAACATCAACAAAAAAATCCTCTTCGTGTTATCAGACTAAGTAGACCAGTATCATCTAGTTTAGATAAAATCAAATAATAATGCAAATCCTAATTCATTAGATAAATGAAGCAATTTTGTGTTGCCCTTTCCTTTTTTATTTTTTGCTTTATAAAACCCCTTCCAAGAGATCAAATTAAAACTAGACTCATGCATTAACATTTTAAAAAGCCAGGAGACAATGCTACACCATAGTGATTTTAGCCATATTTTTCTTACCATTGTAGTGTCAGGACTCCACCCCCTGTTCTTTATTTTACCGTCAGTGCTAGAAATTAATAACATTTCCACAGGGTCTCATTTTTCTTGAAACCAGATTATGCAGTAGAGCCAGTCAGAAGAAACAAAAGCATTACTCAGTGTGATTGGGTTGTTAGCACGTCAACTGGATCTACACAAAAGAAACAGAGATGGAAGGAACCATT